>CM052815.1:24094181-24376123 GCA_028533885.1 Nasua narica | reverse complement strand
TTGTATAGATGTACCACATCTTCCTTACCCACTCATCTGTTGAAGGGCATTTTGGTTCTTTGCACAGTTTGGCTATTGTGGCCATTGCGGCTATGAACATTGGGGTACATGTGGCCCTTCTTTGTACTGCATCTGCTTCTTTGGTCCTACTATCTTTTAAGGACAAAGCCATCCTTAGCAATTTCTCTGTAAGAGGTTGATTTCTGTGTTTATCTATCACACCTGGGCTGGGGACATTTTAGGGAAAATCTTTTCTATTACTTATGTCTGGTACCCTTTGAAGCCTGCCATTGTGCCTAGTATATAGCAGGTACTCGAAAAATGGCTTTTTGAATGAATGAACTAATGCTCTTTTGTTCCACACAGAATAAAATAAGAATTTAGCACCTGACATTTGAAAATGTTCATGCTACTGTCTCACCTGTTTGGGGGAAGGGATGAGTTTTAATGATAGTGACTTTCACATCTGTCAGACATGACTTATCCTTCTATAATGTGGTCACTTTTTACAAGGAGAGACAGTTACTCAGGATTCCAGTATTTTCATACAGTTGGATTATTATGTCTGGAATTTAATATTGCTCTGTCCTTTGATATTTATTTCAGGGTCAGTAGAAACATAACCATCCTATTTGTGTTCAACCTAATCACTTAGCAGGAGGCTTAGACTGAGCACACACTGGTTTTTGAAGCTTTAGGAATGATTTTTAAAAACTTCAATGCTGTAAATATTCTCCAAATGTATTAATATGTGATAATTATTACTTAATATTTTAATCTTAACATGCTACTAGTCTCTGAATATAACATAGATAATATATATGTTATGTTATAGCCTGTACGGTATACAAAAAAATTTCTACAGTGTTTTATTCTAATTAAATGCACAGATAAGGGAGAGACTGCTTCCTTTAAGACCTTCATCAAAGTCAAAGTGGAGTTTTATTGTTCAGTAAGGATGTAAAGGCATTTATTACTGTAATACAGTAATATAATACATGATGCTTTTCAAGACTTCTCCATACCTATCAACTCATGTAATAGAGTTTTGAGACAGTTTGGCTAATGTTATTATGACCGTTTTATACATTAAAAAAAAACTCAGACAAAAAGATTTTTTAAGAAGAAATATAACAAGCTGGCAATCCATGACAAGAACAGGTCTCCTTTCCTCAATTCTACATACTTACAAAGACCTTAACTAAAAAAATCTCATTCCACAAATAATTAGTGACTGGATTAAGGTCTCCTAATCCAGTCTCTTCTAACTTAAGTCTCTTCTAGTTCTGATATCTAGAAGCCCACAGATAAATATATTCTTTACAACAGAACCTCTATATCAACGCCAATTTTTTTTTATTATTAGCTGTAGTGATTAATGGTTAAGAACCTGTGGTCTACAATGAATCAGAAACACAGTATTCCAGATAGGTCAATTATAATATTGCCTTAAGTAAGTTCTATAACTTTTCTGAATTCCAGTTTTCTTATCTGTAATTTGGGGATAATAATAGTAACTACTTTCTGGAGTTGTTAAGAAGCTTAGATGAAATCATACACACACACACACATATATACATATATATAAAGTTTTTAGCAAAGTACCTAGGACATATTAAGCACTCAATAAACATGAGATGCTATAATTAACGTTGCTATGCAACTATTATCATCCTTATTACATTCCAGGATATATTTGTACTTTTAGAGCTATGTTCTAAGGATATTAAGAATAAACTACTTAAATGTCTTCCTTATATGAATTTTATATAAACCAGGGTCATTAAATATAGTTAGCCAATTGATCATTCATGTTGTAGAAGACAGAGCATTTAGATACCCTGGAACAGGAATTCAAACACAAATTAAAATATCTAGTTTCTTCATTGTAAAAAAGAAAAAATCTCTAGTGGAAATGGCTTTCTGTGGATTTATTAAAGCTTTCTTGTAGGAAAAATATTTAGAGGATTTCCGTATATTTTAAGAAGGAAATACACAAAATCAGAACTTAAATCTCAAGGCTTTGAGCTTTCTTCATAAAATTCAGTAGAAATCCCTTCAAGAAATGTAATCTGTTTAAATATTTACCAGACCTTATGCTGGGGGGAAATGGATGTCAAATCTCAAACTAGAAAGTCTCTTTTTTAGTTAACCCCCATTGGATCTGGTTGCAGCATTTCCTGTTATTTGCATTGTACAGAGAAGAGCATTAACACAAAAAATTCAATATCAGTGATGGAAACTGATAAACCAGCAGAAATGAAAACACAACAGCCAAAGATAGAATGGATTTTTTCCTGTGTGCTCTGTAAAAGGGAAGACCATTTCTTGGCTATTAAGAGTACAATTAAAGTAAAGCGTTAAGATAGTATTTTATCAAAGATTAAAGAGATGAATATTAAATCTCTATTATGAGGCAAGTATATATGTATATCCTATCAATTACTCTTTCTACAACCTTATAACAAAAGAGTATTATTCCTTATCAACCTAAAATGGTGCAGAGATTCTCAAAGGGGGATGCATTTCAAAGATGCACCTATGGTACCACATAGATTTATAAGCATGCTGTCTACGAGTACATCATGGTTTAACTTCACTAGCAGGGCCCCAGTGATCCAATCCCTAAGCATAGACCCAGAGTTGACCTCTAGAGATGTTCCTGAATCTTGACCATTACCTCCAGAGTTCCCACTCTAGTATGAATTTCAGTTTGAGGATAAGAAAAATGAGAAAAAGGTGATGACTCCAAACAATATCTTGAAGCACAAAATCAACTTCCCTTCAGAAATACTTGTTAGCTTTTGAAAGAAAAGGAAGGAAGGAAGGAAGGAAGGAAGGAAGGAAGGAAGGAAGGAAGGAAAGAAGGAAGGAAGGAAGAAAGAAAAGGAAAGGAAAGGAAAGGAAAGGAAAGGAAAGGAAAGGAAAGGAAAGGAAAGGAAATATTTGTTAACTTTCAATATCTCAATTATAGTTTAAAGGATGCTGTTCTGTTTTGGTTAAGAGAAAATATAGATCCATACAACAAAGTCAAACATATTAGAGTTAACTGCTTTATACTCTCTTCCACATCAGCATGCCAGCCAGAAGAATGGGGGCTAAAACTACATTGGAATTAGAGTGAACTCAAAATTATAAAAGCTCAAACACAGTTTTTACAATTATCGATTCTCTCCTTCCATGTCACACCTACTCCATACACAGTCATTATCTTCTTCCAGTAGTATTCACTATCTTTTTGCCATGTTCCCTTACCTAACTGGGATGTTAGGATGTTCAGTTCCCTTTTGTTCACACATCATCAAAACTTCATTGTGCTCCTTTTATGTGCCAGGCAACATACTATGGGCTGGAAATATAAACTGAGCAAATCTGCCTGCTTAAATGGTGGTAGTAAAAGATGGCTAAAGTGGTTGACCTAGCCCAGGACTGCCAAATACAGAGAACAAGAACAATTAGAAGCAGAGGCCCTGAAGGATCTAAAGGCCATTAACTAACCATACTTTTGGCAGTTAGACAACAGTCTCCTTTCCTAAAAGGAGACTTGAACAGGCATCTCCACATTGGTCCCAGCAGCCACTGTCTAAGGTTCTGGCTCAGAAGGATTATGAGGAAGTACTGGAATTCAATGGGCAAAGGAAGTGGAGACATCATGATTAAGACATGAGCCATGGGTCTTGAGCAAAGAGAGTCCCAACTTCCTAGGAATTTGCCCTGTCTCAAAGACTCCTCCACCTCTGACAAACTCAGTTCTTTTCTCTTTCTGCAGTAGTTCTCTGAGGCCCCAAGACTGGAAGGAGGGTGCTAACCCCAGAATGCTGCTGCTCCCTAAATAGTACAGTATATACCATGCTTTTCTAAGGAAGAGGTAAACTGCCAACTGTCCAGAACTCCAGATTTATAGAATCATAGATCATTGCTCAAGTCCACCCCAGCTTTAGTTCTACGAGTCTTTCCCAGAACCTCATCCAAGGCCAAGAGTTTCTCAGTTGCCCAGACTGTCAGGCCAGGTCTGGAAGAATGACAGCTTGAGTTAAAGCACCACCAATTATTTATACCTCATCTTATTTCAAAATAGATTTAAAGAATATTCAAAAGCAGTATAACTAGGCTACTTCATCTAATAAAAGACTTTTATCTAAATTAATGACATGTTAGTGTAAGAAACTTACAAAATATAGACAGAGTACAACTGCAGGGAAAGTTTTTGCAGAAAAAAGACTTTGGATAAGAGGAAAATGCTATCGGGAACAAAATCAGAGTTATCAACTGAAACAGGTAATGGATCATTTAGCATTAAAGTATTTTCTTGTTGTTTTGCAACTGTGCTTTCAGCAGGGAGGATCTGTGATTTAGTAATAGGGCTCATTTTTGCTGTCCATCGTATTTCATTGATAGGTAAGCACAGTGAGGATCTGGGCTGTGATAGGTATGTGTTCGGCTGCACCTGCTAGAGAGCAGGAAGGCTGAACAGCTGATGGCAGTATCTAGTTCCAGCTCTCACCTGGTGGCAGCCACCTGCAGCGAGGTAAATCTCCTAGGAAGAAACTAAAAGTCTCAATTGCAATTTTAAAGTCTTAAACCTCCAAATTCCAAGTGCAGAAAGGAACTAAAACAACCCCTAAGGTTGATACCTGATTTTCAAATTTCAAATGTTCTTAAATTTTTTAAAACATGTCTTTGTGAAGCATTACTGGTGGTCATGAATAGTGCCTAGAATGGAGCTGCTTTCTCAGTTCCATAAATGCTTGCTAACTCTGCAAGAAGTAACACGATAAAGCTATCCTCCATCCTTAAAGTTCATGAAGCAGATTTATCAAGTTTCAGACTAACACCCCTCATCCACTATATGTTGATCCTAATGCCTTCTCTATGACTCCAAATAATGGAATCATCACTCTTCTCCCACTTACCCACCACCCTCACTTCCCTTAATTCCAGCAACTTCTCATTGCTTCTTGACCCTTTAGGACACCTGCCCCTGACCTTTGTTCTGAATAGTCTGTAAAAACAGCTGAGCTCAATAGGAACACCCATCAAAATCCCCGATTTGAGCTTCCCACCCCACGCCTCACATTTAGACTGCATTTAGACTGCAACTCATGCTTAAGGTCAAGAACATAAGGGACCAAGAAGTGAACTTTGGGATAATTTCAACTAGACTGCTAATGGGATTCCTCCAAATGTCAAAGCCATACCTGGGGCATCTTTCCCATTTCCAGGTAACAAAGCACCAGGGAATACTTTGTGACTCATCCTCAGCAGCTGGTCCAAGGACACCTGAGCTCCACAGACTGAACTGGTGGGGGTCTTTTTTCATTTATTTGACAGAGTTTTCTAAATAGTCAAGTACCAGGAAAAATGAAAATTGCAGTCACAGCTCTTAACCTTCTAAAGAAACACAAGGTTCCCCTTGGGCAAATTTTGATCTCAGGAAATTGGGCTTTTAGGGCTTTCCAAATTCATTTTTTGACAATCTTCTTGCTCTATGATGCTCCTAATTATCACACTCCAACTTTCCCCTAACATATACTCCCAGATCAGAAAATATCTATGAACATCTGAGGAGGCTTATCTGACACCAGCAAGGACTAGTTTTTCCCTTTTCTGTGATCTTATTGGAACATACTGTAGCCCAAACTATATTGCATTATTTCTGGTTATCCATATATTTGTCTACCTTGATAGACTATAAGATCCCTAAAGGCAGGGGCCAAGTACTACACATCTTAACCCAGCACATAGTAAGCTGGCTGAATTGTAACTGATTTGCACAGAAGGAAATTATGAAAGAAAATGTTTATATGTTTGGCTATATTAAAATTTAAAGATTTATTAAAATACAGATATCCTTCTATTCATATTTAAAAATGAGTAAATTAGATGAAACCAACAACTCACCAAAGACAAATAAACAAATGAAAAAATGCTCAACCTTACTAGTAATTAAGAAAATCCAGTTGTAATTTTTTGAGTTACAAATTGCCAAATACACCACACACACACACGCACACTCTCCTTCTTTCAAGATTGTTAACGTAAATTGCCAGTAGTATAAGGAGAGTCCTTGTTACCATAACTTTGTGTGTTTTTGTGTATTTTTGCCCATGTGTGAAAATATTGGCCCTTTAATTTGCATTTAAAATCAGTTTCTTTAAATATTTTGGTTACAAAGTCTCAACAGTGAAGTAGATACTGAAGGCACTCAGATTGGCTCCCACCCCTTCCCCCTGCTGTACTTCCAGGGTTTGCTGTTTCACTCAAGATACAAATTAGTACTAAATAAATGGTTCCCATGTCAAGTGTCAGCACCCTCAGGCCTGGAAGCAAAGAAATGAAGCCTAGGAGCTTTCATGACAAGATGTGTGCATTTAACCATGCTCCAAGGAATTCCAATCATTATGCACAGACATAATGGACAGTACCACAGAAGTGACATTAGACATTTCCCCACTGTGTAATAATAACATTTCCCCACTGGCTGGTTTCCACCATAGTTCATCCTCACTCAAACCTATGTTCTGCAGAGGAAGAGCCAAGGCTTAACTCCCTAAGGGCCATATGAAGGAAGGAACAGAACTGCCTCTTCAAGCCATGTGCTTATAGCAATGAAATTTAGAATCTCAAGTCGATTTAAGTCAGTCCACAGGAACCCTCCTTCACCCCAATCCCTATAAATACATAGGGATTTTCATTTCAGTTTTTCATTTGTTTATTTGCATTTCTTTGGTGAATTGTTGGTTTCACCTAATTTACTCATTTTTAAATATGAGTAAAAGGTTATCTTTATTTTAGTAGATCTTTAAATATATATATCCATAATCCTACATCTAGGAATCTGATAAGGAGAAAATCAGAAATTCAGGTAAAGAATTATAAATAATATGCTTGCAGTATTCCTTGTAATAGTGCAGGTGGGGGTGGGGTAGAGAGATTAAAACAGCTTGTCTAATCATAGGGAAGTGTTTGTTAGATTAACCAAGGCTCATACAACAATTGAAAATGAGTTTTATAAGAATATTTAATGACAGTGAATGAAAGCTCATGATACAATGTTAAGTGGGAAAATGCAGGAAAGTACAAAAATTATTTTTAAAAGATGAGGATGGTTACTAAAAATGGTATACAAAAATCATGTAAGATAAACCCTAAGGTGATTAGCATATCAATTTGGCAATTGAGGAAGTCAAATTTATCCTCACAAAAGTATTTTTTTCTTGAGTAGGGGGATGATGGTAGCAGAGAAGGAGAACCCTAGGCTTGCCTCATCCCACAAATACAACTAGATAACTATCAAATCACCCTAAATATCCCAGAAATCAACCTGAAGACTGGCAGAACAAACTCCACCACAGGTAGAGAAGAGACCGCACTGAAGAAGATACGAAGTGCAGAGATGCAGTTTGAGGGAGAAACAAATGGTGGCCACTGTGGTGGGAAGGGAGCCACCATGGAGAAAGGCAAGAAATAGGCTAACACACAGTGAGTGCACAGGGAAAACAATTGTCCATAGCAATTGGCTTAGAAAGCAAGAGGAGACAAATTTCATGAGCAGGGCTTAAAGCCTGAAGTTCTAAAGATCAGCAGGCTTGCCTCAGGGAGAGTCTGAAAGCATTAGGGCTGCTTTAGGAAAGAAGATAGGGCAAACAGTAATCTGAAGAACACCTGGTGCACAGAGAGGGGAGCTTATTCATGAGTCCCGGAGAGACAGCATTTATGGAGAGACCCCTCTGGGAACAAATGAACTGGCAGATACCATTTCCCTTCCCTGTCCCTTAACATAAGCACAGGACTACCTGCAGAAATTAGCACAGGATGAAAATGCTAACTACCTTGCTCATACCAACCCCACCCTCCACCCTGGTGCTCCAGTGGAATCACTCATTCCATACTTGCCTTGGGGTCCCAGGTCAATGGGCCCCATCCCCCAGAAGACTGATCCAAATCCCTGTCAACACCACTCCTACTAGGGAGTTTTGTGGAGCCTTGGTTCCAGTAGCAATGGTAACAGGTCTCATTTCACAAGCAGAAAACATGCCAGGGACCAAACAGTGTCCACAACAGGTAAAGAGAGCTTCTATAGATGACTGGCCCAAAAGATAAACCAGTCAGGACAAAATAGCAGAGCACAGGCAGCACACACTGGAGATACTCTCAGAAGCACCAGGCTCTGGGAACAAGAGACACTACACTGCAGGGTACTATAAGACCTCTTCTTCATAAAGCCATTACTTTCAAGGACAGGAGATATAGACGACTATCCTAACAGAGAAACAGGCACAGACACTTAGACGAAGTGAGAAGACAGAGAAATTTGTCCCAAATGAAGGAACTGGGCAGGGCCATAGCCAGAGAGATCAAAGCAAAATATATATAAGTAATATGCCTGATGGGAATATTTAAAATACTTACCATACTTGAAAAAAGAGTGGAAGACATCAGTGAGACCATAAACAAAGACATAAAAAAAAACAAATCACAGATGAAGAGTGCAGTGAGATTAGAAAGTGGACTCTGAGCAACAAACTGAGGGTTTTGGATGGGAGGGGGTGGGGGGGTGGGCTAGCCTGGTGGTGGGTATTGAGAAGGGCACGTATTACATGGAGCACTGGCTGTGGTGCATGAACAATCAATCTTGTAACACTGAAAAATTAAAATAAACATATTTGGGGAGAAAAAAAATCTATAAGGAAAAAAAAAGAAACATTCTAGTTGTAATGAAAGAGAAATGAATTAATGACATAGAAGACAGAGTAATGGAAAGTAATCAGGAACAAAAGAGAGAAAGAATTATGCCAAATGAGAATAGACTTAGGGAATTCAGTGATTCCATCAAATGTAGCAAAATTTGTATTATAGGAGTCCCAGAAGAAGAAGAGAGAAAATGAGGCAGAAGATTTATTTGAAGAAATAATAGCTGAAAACTTCCCTAATCTAGGGAAGGAAACAGATATCTAGATTCCAGAGTCAGAGAACCCCCAACAAGATCAACAAAAGCAGAGCCACACCAAGACATGTTATAATAAAAATGGTAAAATATAGTGATAAAGAAAAAATTTTAAAAGCCACAGTATAAAAGAAGACAGTTACATACAAGGGGAAACCCCATAAGGCTCTTAGGGGATTTTTCAACAGAAACTTTCTAAGCCAGAAGAGAATGGCATGATATATTCAAAGTGCTAAATGGGAAAAGTCTGCAGCCAAGAACCCTATCTAGCAAGGCTATCATTCAGAATAGAAGGGCAGATAGTTTTCCAAACAAAAACGAAAGGAGTTCATCACCTCTAAACCAGTCCTGCAAGAAATATTACAGGGAAGTCTTTGAATGGAAAAGAAAGACCAAAAATGACAGTGTAAAGGTAGGAAATACAAAAACAGTAAAAATGAATATTTTTGTAAAATATCAGTCAAGGAACTTACAAAATAAAAGGATACATAATATGACAACATATACCTAACACATGGGGAGGAAAAGAGGAAAGGATGGGTTAAAATTTAAACAACCATCAGCTTAATATAGACTGCTATATGTGGAAGATGTTATATACAAATCTAATTGTAACTACAAATCAAAAACCACTAACAAATATGCAAAAAATAAAGAGAAAGAAATCCAAATATATCACTAAAGAAAACCAGCAAATCATGAAAGAGAGAAAGGCAAGAAAGGATCAGAGAAAATTTTCAGAAACCACAAGTAATAAAATGGCAATAAATACATATTTATCAATGGTTACTTTGAATGTAAATGGACTAAAACAGTTCAATCAAAAGACAAAGGGTGACAGAATGGCTAGAAAGAAAAAAAAAAAATAAGACCCATCCTCTTACTGCTTAAAGAGGCTCATTTCAGACCTAAAGACACCTGCAGATTGAAAGTGAGGGGATGAAGAAACATTTATCATGCAAATAAATGTCAAAAGAAAGACAGAGTAACAATACTTACACCAAACAAAATAGACTTTAAAACAAAGATTGTAGGGGCTCCTGGGTGGCTCAGTGGGTTGAAGCCTCTGCCTTCAGCTCAGGTCATGATCTCGGCAATTCTGGGATCAAGCCCCGCGTCAGGCTCTCTGCTTAGTGGGGAGCCTGCTTCCCTCTCTCTCTGCCTGCTTATCTGTCTACTTGTGATCTCTCTCTCTCTGGCCAATAAATAAAATCTTAAAAAAAAAACAACAAAGACTGTAACAAGACACAAAGAATGATACTACATAATAATAAAGGGGACAAACCAACATGAAGATATAACAATTGCAAATATTTATGCACCCAACATGGAAGCATCCAAATACATAAAGTAATTAATATCAAATATAAAGGAACTATCTATAATAAAATAGTAGGGGACTTTTAATACCACACTTATGTCTGTGAATAGATCATCCAAACAAGAAAACAATGGCTTTGAATCACACCAGATGGATTTAACAGATATATTCAGAACATTCTGTCCTAAAACAGCAGAATACACATTATTTTCAAGTGCACACGGAACAGTCTCCAGAATAGATCACATATTAGGCCACAAAACAAACCTCAGCAAATTAAAAAAGGCTGATGTTATACCATGCATCTTTTCTGACTACAACACTATGAAATTAGAAGTCAACTACAAGAAAAAAAAAATCTGGAAAGACCACAAATACATGGAGGTTAAATTACATTCTACAAAACAGTGAGTGGGTCAACAGGAAATCAAGGAAGAAATGAAAAAGTACAAAGAAACAAATGAAAATGAAAACACAACAGTCCAAACCCTTTGGGATGCATCAAAAGTGGTTCTAAGAGGGAAGTTTATAGCAATACAGGTCTACCTCAAGAGGAAAGAAAAATCTCAAATAAACAATTTACTCTTACACCTAAAGGAGCTAGAAAAAGGACCAAAAAAAATGAAACCTAAAACCAGAAGAAGGAAGGAAATAATAAAGATTAGAGCAGAAATAAATGATATAGAAACTCAAAAAATAATAAAATAGATCAATGAAACAAGGGGCTCAATCTTTGGAAAAAAAGCAATAAAACTGATAAACCTCTAACCAAACATATATCAAGAAAAAAAGAGGAAGGAATTGAATAAATAAAATCACAAATGAGAGGATAAATAACAACCAACACCACAGAAATACAAACAATTATAAGAGAATATTATGAAAAAAACTATATGCCAACAAATTGCACAACCAAGAAAAAATGGATACATACCTACAACATAACCTATCAAATCCGAATCAGGAAAAAGAGACAATTTGAACAAGCAGAGAAACTGAATGAGTAGTCAAAAAATTCCGAACAAATGAAAGTCCAGGGCTAGATGGCTTTACAGCCGAATTCTACAAAACAATTAAAATGAGTCAATACCCATTCTTCTCAAACTAATTCCAAAAAAAAAAAAAAAAAAAAGACAGAAAAGAAAGGAAAACTTCCAAATTCATCCTATGAGGCCAATATTATCCTGATACAAAAAACAGATAAAGACAAGACATACACAAAAAAGAGAACAGGCCAATATCTCTGATGAACATAGATGCAAAAATCCTCAACAAAATACTAGCAAATCGAATTCAACAATATATTTAAAAAATCATTCGCCATGGTCAAGTGGGATTTATTCCTAGGTTGCAAGGGTAGTTCAATATTCTCAAATCAATCAAACATCAGTAAGAGAAAGAAGAACCATATGATCATTTCAATAGACATAGAAAAAGCATTTGACAAAGTATAGCATCCATTCATGATAAAGACCCTCAACAAAGTAGGGCTAGAGGGAACATAACTCCACATAATAAAGGCCATATATGAAAAACTCACAGCTAACATCATTCTTAATGGGGGAAAACTGACAGCTTTTCTCTAAAGGTCAGGAACAAAACAAGGATGTCCACTCTCTCAACTTTTGTTCAACATAGTACTGAAAGTCCTAGCCATGGCAATCATACAACAAAAAGAAATAAAATGTATCCAAATTGGTAAGGAAGAAGTAAAACTTTCACTATTTGCAGATGACATGATGACATGATACTATATATAGAAAACCTGAAAGACTCTACCAACAAACTGCTAGAACTGATAAATGAACTCCGTAGTCACAGGATACAAGATCAATGTATAGAATGCTGTTGCATTTCTATACACCAGTAATAAAATAGCAGAAAGAGAAATTAGGCATTTACAATTGTGCCAAAAATAACAAGATAACTAGGAATAAAACTAACCAAAGAGGTGGAAAGACCTGTACCCTGAAAATGATAAAACATTGATAAAAGAAATTGAAGATAACACAAAGAAATGGAAAAACATTCCATGCTCATAGATTGGAAGAACAAATATTGTTAAAATATTCATACTACCCAAAGAAATCTATAGATTCAATGCAATCCTTATCAAAATAGCAACAGTATTTTTCACAGAATTAGAACAAACAACCGTAAAATTTGTAATAGACCACAAAGGATCCCAAATAGCCAAAGTAATTTTGAAAAAGAAAAGCAAAGCTGGAGGCATCACAATTCCAGGCTTCAAGTTATATTACAAAGCTGTAGTAATCAAAACAGTATGGTACTAGCACAAAAATAAGCACATAGATCAATGAAGCAGGATAGAAAACCCAGAAATAAACCCACAATTATATGGTCTATTAATCTTTGACAGAACAAGAAAGAATATGCAATGAGAAAAAGTCTCTTCAACAAATGGTATTGGGAAAATGGGACAGCAACATAGAAGAAAGAAAGAAGAGAAAGAAAGAAAGAAAGAAAGAAAGAAAGAAAGAAAGAAAGAAAGAAAGAAAGAAAGAAAGAAAGAAAGAAAAAGAAGAAGAAGAAAGGAAGGAAGGAAGGAAGGAAGGAAGGAAGGAAGGAAGGAAGGAAGGAAGGAAGGAAGGAAGGAACTGGACACTTTCTTATATCGTATAAAAAATAAATTCAAAATGGATTAAAGATCTAAATGTGAGACCTGAAACCGTACAAATTCTAGCAGGGAGCAAAGGTAGTAACTTCTCTGACACCAGCCATAGCAACTTTTTTCTAGATATGTCCTCTGAAGCAAAGGAAACAAAAGCAAAAATAAACTATTGGGACTACATCAAAATTAAAAGCTTCTGCACAGTGAAAGAAACAATAAAAAAAAAACAAATTGGGGAGCCTGGGAGGCTCAGTGGGTTAAAGCCTCTGCCTTTGGCTCAGGTTATGATCTCAGGGTCCTGGGATCGAGCCCCACATCGAGCTCTCTGCTCAGCAGGGAACCTGCTTCCCCATCTCTCTCTGCCTGCCTGCTTGTGATCTCTCTCTCTGTTAAATAAATAAATAAAATCTTTTAAAAAAAACCTGAAAGGCAACCTATGGAATGGGAGAAGATCTTTGTAAACAACATATCAAATAAAAGATTAGTATCCAAAATTAATAAAGAACTTATAAAACTCAACACTTCCAAAAGAATCCAATTAAAAATGGGCAGAAGAGAGGGACCTGGATGGCTAAGTTGGTTAAGCCTCTGCCTTTGGCTCAGGTCATAATTCCAGGGTCCTGAGATCAAGCCCCACATCAGGCTCCCTGCTCAGCGGGGAGTCTGCTTCTCTCTCTCCTTCTGTCAAATAAATAAATAAAATTTTAAAAAATGAGCAGAAAGCATGAACAGATATTTCTCCAAAGACATACAGATGGCTAACAGATACATAAGATGCTCTTGATCATTCATCATCAGGGAAATACAATGTGATATCGCCTCATACCTGTCAGAATGGCTAATATCAACAACCCAAGAAATGACAAGTGTTGGTGAGGATGTAGAAAAAAGGAACCCTCATGCACTGTTGGTAGGAATGCAAACTGGTACATCCACTGTGGAAAACAGTATGGAGTTTCCTTGGAAAGTTAAAAATAGAACTACTATATAGCAATCACACTACTGGGTATTTACCCAAAGAATACAAAAACACTAATTCAAAGGGACACAAAGGGACACATGCACATGCATGTCTATAGCAGCATTACTTACAATAACCAAGATACAGAAGCAGCCCAAATGTCCATCAATTCATGAATGGATGAAAAAGAAGTCATATATGCATATAATAGAATATTACTCAGCCATTAAAAAGAATAAAATCTTGCCATAAATCTTTGCAAAATAAAATCTTTGAAACAACATGGATGGACCTAGAGAATAAAATGCTGAATGAAGTCAGTCAGTCACAGAAAGACAAATACCACATGATTTCACTCATATGTGCAATTTAAGAAACAAAACAAAGAGCAAAGAGGGGGGAAAAAAGAGAAAAAAGACAAATCAAGAAACAGACTTATAATTATGAAGAACAAACTAATGGTTACCGGAGGGGCAATGAGTGTGGGGATGGGTTAAATAGATGATGGGGACTCAGGAGTACACCTGTGATGGCACCAGGTGATATATGGGATTGTCAAATCACTATATTGTATAACTGAAACTAGTAAACACTGTATGTTATGTAACTGGAATTAAAATAAAACTAATTTTATTAATTTAAGTAATTAAAATAAAAAATAAAAATTAAAAAAAAATAGAGGTGCCTGACTGGCTCAATCAGTAGAACATGTGATTCCTGACCTCTCAAGACTATGGGTTCAAAGTGGGCATAGTTCAAACTATGCCCCAAAGTGGGCATAGAACCTACTAAAAATTTTTTTAAATAAATAAATAAAATAGTCCACTCTCTTAAAAAAAAAAAAAAAGAAGAAGGAAATCCTGTCACATGCTAGAACATGGTTGGACTTTGAGGACATTATAAGAAGTAAAATAAACCAGTCTAGCACAGTAACTACCAAATACAAATGATAATCTTTTCTTTTTATTACATATAGTATTAAATATAGTTATAATTACCTGTCCTACTCTCAGCTCCTGCTAATTAGACATTAACCAAGTGAATCTAATCCTTGAACATAGTTAATTAGACCAGACTAACTGACCTTAAAGGAGGCTCAACCATAAATTGATTTAATTCAATCAAAAATTTTCTCACCTGAAAATCTGAGAGCAAAATTCCAGTAATTAAAAGATAGCAGAGCTAAAAGATCAGAATAGAGTTGAACTGATAGCTATACAGTAATATACAGAATAAGCACAACGAAAGCCCATTAAGAGAGAAGAGAAAAGAAGACTTGAAAAGAAAGAAGTCAGGAGAGTTGTGGCTGCTGTAACAAATTACTGCAAGCTTCTCAGGTGCACCAACCCAGAGCTATCCTCCCCTATAGGCCTATGGCCCCTCAAGCCTGTGGAACCCCACCCTAAGGTATTGCTTGACCATCCCTCCTAGGAAGGCTCAGTCCTTTCATTTGGCTTGGAAATGCTGGCTACATTGTCTGTGCTGACCCAGGCCTCCCACCCTCCTTCCCCACTCAGCCCCTGACACTGGTGACCTCCACCCCTACTTCCACTCTCTGAGCTTTGCATTATCCACTAACCCAGTCAGATACTGGGTAGAGACAGTAGCTTCTGGCTACCCTGACTCTGTGAGGGCAGAACACCAACTCATCCATGAGTAGGGCCTCTGGCACTTGTCACCAATAAAAGCAAATTCAACCTTATAAAAAAAATACTGTAAGTTCAGTGACCTAAAGCAACACCAATTTATTATTTTATAATTCTAGAGCTCAGAAGTCCAAAATGGCTTAAAATCAAAGTGTTGGCAGAGCAGCAGTCCTTCTGGAGGCTGTGGGGGAGAATCTCTTCCCCTGCCTTTTCCAGCTTCTGGGAGGCCACATGCATTCCTTGGCTTGTGGCCCCCTTTCCAGCTGTGGCATCACTCCAACCCCTGCTTCCATCACCATATTTTCTCTCCTTCTGTTGTCACAGAATTTCCCTTATTATGGACCCTCATGTCTCCCCCTTTTTTATGGACCTAGATGATCACATTGGGCCTATTCAAATAATCCAGAATAGTCTTCCCATCTCAATGTCCTTAATCACACCTTCAAAGTCCCTTATCATATAAGGTAATATAGCAGGCTAAGGGAATTGGGATGTGGACAGTTGGGGTGGATGGGGTGGCATTATTAGCCTACCATAGTAATCATGCAGCCTCAGAGATCATTTCCAACCCTGACTCCATACATTCGCTTACTGCAGTCTCAAGTAACAGAAATAATGCCTCTTCCTGGGCACACAGGAAGATTATGTTTGTCCACCTCTTTGCAGGTAGGTTGGAGCCAAGTGAAAGACTCAGACTAACAGGGTGTATTTAGAAGGGAAGTAAGCCTTATTTTCTCAACATGTGGTCTGCAGGGTAGCAGTATCACCGCCACATTGAAACTTGCTAGAAATACAGAACTCCAGGTTCCACCTGCAATCTCCTGAGTCAGAATCCTCATTTTTAACAAGATCCCAGGTGATTCTACTGCATGTTAAAGTTCAGGGAGCACTGATCAGGCCACTTCCAACCCTGACACTTAGAAATACAATGCAAAATCCAATCCTCCTGCTGTCTCTTCCTCTACTACAGTGACTTCAGAGACCAAGAGCTCTAGGTAGCAAAAGACATTACACAGAGGCACACACAAGAGACTGTGACATAAGCAAAAAGGAAACTTCTGAGTCAAGGCACCAAGATTTGGGAGATTGCCTGTTGTAGTAGATACTGTCAACTATTCTGATTTTCAGTAAGATATTTATCTGAGCTAGCTTGAGTAGATTTCTCTTTTACTCAAACAAATAAGCTTTACCCACAATGATTCTCAAACAAGTATGTATCAGAATCATCTGGAGGGCTTCTTAAAATACATACTTCTAGGCCCCATCCCCTACAGGATCTGATTTAATAGGTCAGGGGTGAGGCAAAATAATTTGCATTTCTAATAAGTTCTCAGATGATGCTGATGCTGCTGGCCCTGAGACCACATTTTGAGAACTGTTGGTTTACAATTTCACTGTTACTCTTCATCACTATACAGTTCAACTTAGACAATATAGACCAGGAATCTGCAAATCACAGTCAATTGGCCAGATCTAACCCACTTCCAGTTTTCACAAATAAAGTTTTATTGGAACTTTGGGACATAGCTACACCTATTCATGTGCCATCTGTGGCCATTTCTCACAATAAAGGCAGAGTTGAGTCATTGCTGTAGAGGCCATGTGGCCTGCTGCTATGGACTGAATGCTTGTGGATTAGTTTAGGAATTATCTACTAAACTGGTTATCTGGCACTTATACTATTAGTCTCTATATAAATTCATTTGGTGAAACCTAATCTCCAATATGATGGTATTAGGAGATGGGGCTTTTGGTTGGTGCTTCAGTCATGAGGGTGGGATTATGAATGGGATTAGTGCTTTTATAAAATGGACCCCAAAGAGCTTCCTACCCTGTCCACCATGTGAGGACACAGTGAGAAGACAGCCATCTATGAACAAAGTGATAAGTTCTCAACAGAAACTGAATCTGCCAAAGCCATGGTTTTAGGCTTCTACTCTCCAGAACTATGAGAAATAAATTTCTATTGTTCTATTAGTCTGTCATAATTTGTTATAATGGTCCAAATGTAATAAACCTAAATATTTACTATCTGGCTCTTTATAAAAAAAGTTTGGCAACCTCAGATATAGACCACAATAGAGTTAAGTTTTCACTATATAATCCTACAGAATACTGAATAGAGAATACAGAATACTGACTTACTAGAGTCTATTCATTGATTATTCTCTACTTCTACTATACCTTTTTCCACTTTGGCAACAACCACAAGAAAATTCTTTGAGAACTGGTATTTACTATTTCTATTATGTCCCATGTAAGAGTCATTTATTATCAAGTACAAGTCTCTCCAGTATGAAACTGGAAACATTCTTGGGAAGCAATAAGGATTTTCAAAGAACTTCTTGTGTGAAAGCTGGAGTTGTTTTAGCATAACTGAGAGAGTACAGAGGCAGAAGGGAGGTTGCATGAACAAAAATTAGGCAGTTTCTGATGCTTCTAACACACTCTTAATGATCTCATGGCCTATCGGCTTGAGTTACAAATCAAAATGGGCTTTTATGTCTTTCATCATGCTGGGGTCAACTTATTTTATTAAAATCAAGCTGCCTGACATCTTCTAGAATGGCACACAAGACTATAATATATCCTCTCCACCCACTTCAAAAGCCCTATGACCTATTTTTTTTTAAATCCTTAAATGTGCCAACCCACACAAAAGCACTGTCTTTTTTTTTTTTTTCTCCTTTTAAACTATTCTTTCAGGCTGTGCCTTTTAAAATAGTAGTGTCTGCAGAAATGTCACATCAAAAGAAATTGCTCAGAGGTAGAAGTATTTAACTGAAACTGCTTTTATTAGTATATTGGAGGAAATTTGCTGGTCTGAGAATGGAAAAAGGAGTGATCCTGAATAAAAATATTGTGGTGCCAAAAAGGGAGATTTTTCTTTCTTTCTTCCCTTCTTTCTTTCTTCTTTTCTTCCTTTCATTTTTCCTTCTTTGTCTTTCTTTCTCTCTCTCCCCCTCCCTCCTTCTTTTCTTTTCTTTCTTTCTTCCTCCCTCCTGCCCTCCTTCCTTCCTCTTTCTTTTCTCTTTCTTTCTTTCTTTCTTTTTCTTTTTCTTTCTTTCATAAAAAATACCACCTCATATTTTAAAATATAAATAAGAAGATTCTCTATTGACTGCAGTTGGTTTCTTTTTGTTTTAAAAATAAAATCTTTTCAGAGTTTCCCCAGAATTCTGATCCCTAAATGAAGCTTAGGGCTAATCCACTATGTTGGTTAGCTGGCACATACACTGGTCTCTATATAAAGTCTCAGTCTCTGCTGTATGGTTGTCAACCCTGTTAAGTTCCCACATACCCCATTTAGAGCTACACACACCAGAGCTCTTACTAGGCCTTGTGCTCTCATTTTTCTCTGGGCTTTGCACAGACTCTTCCCTTTGAAAAATGTTCAGTCCTCTGTTTTGATGAATCCTCACTCAACTACTTCTGATTCACCATATGCCCACATTTAGATAACCCTTAGGCCCCACCCCCTCCCTTTTCAACTATCTGAAGGAGAATCCTAACACCATCCCCCTCCCCAGGCTCCCATCCACCAAGTGTCCACAATTCTTTAGGAGGTTTGCAAAGAGATGTCTCACATGCCCACAGACCAGTTATCCAGCCTCATTCTTTACCCCATGTCTGCCATGTTTCCTCTCATGCTCTGGCTCTCCCTGTCTAAGAAAGAGAATAGTCGCCACTGCAGATAACACCTATCACATGAATGCCAAAGTTCACACCATGGATGTTGCTGAAACCACTAAAATGAAAAAGAGGGACACTGGCTTTCATGTTGAGATAGGAAAATCTTCTCTAACTCTACACCACACTTTGTCACTTGGGCCCCAAAGAAAACATTTCTTTCATCTTCCTAGAGCAAGTCCCCAAATGAGAACCAACACATCTTTCTCCAACAATGCGCAACAGTTCTTCCTCCTTGGGTTAGTCTAAGTCTAGTCATTTGAAGATATATTTCCCCAAGTTCACATTAAACCAACATGGCATTTTCCTTCTAATTGATGCCCCAGTCACACCTTCACAAACACGTCCATTTTATAAGAGAAGTTTAGCTTTATGTAACACCTTCTCCTATCACCCACAGCAGTGGGTAGACATAAAGGTGAATGATTCTTAGAAAACATCTTATTGGTCTCTCAGGAATACCCACAGAGAGCCACCTAAGTATCTCTTCACTTTTCCTGATCACTTTCATCTAGGCTGAGCCAGCCTCAGATGGACACTTGGGCATCTTCTGTCTCCTGATCTCCCTCTTCCTTCTCTTTGCTACCCTCCTACTCCTGGCCTGCTGCTCTCTCCCAGCTCAAGGCCATATATACCTTTCTTTCCCGCTCCTCCATAGATGTTGCTTAGATTTTTCAGATCCTTCACAGCTGAGCAACTATAGTCAAACATTGCTTCTTTACCTCTAGTAACATCACATTGATGCACTGTGTCAAAAGATTCCCTTCCTACCAGTGCAGAGAAGGAAAAAGAATAAAGGAAACAAAGAAACCTTTCATATCACCTGTATTTTTGTTTAAGTTTCTCCACCAAAGATTATTAAAATCTCCATCATTTAGATGACAAAAACAAGCAGTTTTTAAAAGTCAATTTCCTCATTTTAATAATTCCAAAATCTTAACACCAAGACTCATTCTTGGGTTCATCTCAAAGTTCCATAGTCTTTCCCTGCCCTCCACAGAGTCTATAAAACCTAGTTATCCTAAAAACAAAAACAAAAACAAGAACAAAAAATAAAAACCTAGTTATCCTAGGCATTTGGCCTAAGGTTTAGAGCTCTACCGAGATAATGGCTTTGACCATACATACCAGTGAAATTCATTGAGCTTCAAATAATGTAGGCCCAAAATAATAGTGGCCTAAGCAAGATAGAAATTATTTTCCCTTTCATGTAAAATTCTAAAACTATGTAGATTAAGTCTGGACTGGCAGCTTTACTCTGAAAAGTCCTCTGCAACTCATGTGCTTTCCAGGTCATTTACCACCAACTCCACAGCATAGCCTTCAGCCTCCTAGCCCAAAATGACAATCCACATTATAAAAGCAGAATGAAGGAAGAAAGAAAAAGGAGAAAAAAGGGCAAAAGTTACTTGCCACTTGTCTCCTGAAGTTGCTGAAAGCTGTCACCCAACATTTTAATCACATATTTTTGTTCAAAACATGGCCATTCCTGGCTGCAAGGGAGGTAGGGACATTTTACTCTTTGTTCTGGGCAGCCATGTGCCCAGCTAAAAAGTCTACTGCTATGGGAGAATGGAGAAAGAATGAACATCAGGAAACACTGAGCAGTCTCTGTCACATTGTGCTCCTGAAACCACTACCTTTTTCTGGGCTAATAATAAACTCTAGAGTTACCTAAAATAGAATTCTTTAAATTCCATACTCTTATAACAAGTTGAGGTAAAAACCAAAATTCTAGCATTTGATGTAACTGTCAGCAAGTCACTCAGTGGTTTAAGTCTCTGCCTTACCTTAAAAGACCGTTCTAAAGATCGATTGGGAATAAACAGAGGTGATAAAAGTGAAAGTATTTTTTGAACTATGACATAAATAACTCTTGAGGCAAAATATAGCAGTAAATTATCTTTTATCTCCTTTAAACAGATATGTCTCTCATTCAAATTATCTCCATTCCCCTTTTAGGTCTCTTAATAAAATGTGGTGTGAAGATGCCAAGACAGAAGAAGACCATAAACAAAGGTATATGGTCTGAGATTAGGTGATTCAAATAGGGTCACTGGTTTATCAGAGAATGAAAAGGAAATTCTCTAAAAATTGCCAATATTTATAAAGAATCACACTATCAACCTGGTCTCTCCAACCTTCTTCCTATATTTAATTATTATTAGATATGGGATTAGATCTTCATAACAGAAGTTATTATTCTTCAGGCAAAATTAAAGTTCTAGCAACTCTGTTTTGCAGAGGAAGTTATCCTGGACATTTAGGACAAGCAGAATTTAAAAATCAGCTTTTGTAACTTTCTGGAGTATTTAGTTTTGCTACCACTATTGTTGCTTCTGCTGTTGTTTGTTCAAATGTACTAGAAAGATGGAATGGCTGGAAATTGCCTAGTAATTCTAAACTGCTTCAATGGAGAGAATAAATCCAAAGGGAGCTTTATTAAAAGTAACTTGTATAGGTGCTATGATTTTGCCACACTGCTGGAAAAACAGAGAGAACACAGAGTGAGCAAAAGGTGTGGTAAGGATTGAAAGCTTTGGAAATGCAAAGAGGACAATTAAGAAAATCATGTTAGAACAGATTCCAAGCTTTGGATGTACTTTTCTCCCTCTCCCTGTGGTTTGGCATCTTACAGAGTCAAGTAGACTATTGACATGCCCGTCAGGTAACCCAGTAGAGGCTTCTTACTCTGAATAGACTTTGTTACAGGGCAGTAACAAAAGAACCTCAAATTTTCAATGACTTAACAGTAAAGGTTAATTTCTTTCCTATGCTATATATCTAACGTGAGTCATAAGAGTCTGTGCTCTACACATTCCCCCAACGACATAGGCTGTCAGAGTCTCTACCAACATACAGCTGGAAGATGAAGCCTCTGCAGTACCCACATAAAGGAGAGAGAGCATCAGAAGTCATGTAAGAAATTTCTATTACCTCAGCCCAAAATAATACACTTTACTTGTGTTCATAACCCACTCGCCAGAATTAGTCACATGTTCTCAGTCTAAATACAGGAAACCAGATAATTTGGTAATGGAATATTTGGTGATTTGTCTACGCCACAGTGATGGCTGAATTATCTAAGAATATGCTTCCTGCCTCATTTTCACTTCATGCTTTCTGAGAATGACAGGTTTTATTTTGAGAAACTTTTTTCTTTTAAAGAAGGTCAGACAATATCTTGGTCTTCCAGCACAATTCACTTTACACACACACTGAAGGAATAAAAATTCATTCTAAAGGGCACAGGGGTACATGTGTATTTATTCTAAAATAAGCTGAATTGTGTTACAATGACAGTAGCTGGTAGAATATTGTAGTGGAGAAAAACACAAGCCTTAGAAACAGATGCTTGAGTTGGACTGTTAGCTCCTTCATTTACCAGCTATCTGGACTTGGTAAAGATATTTGAACTCTCTATGTCACAGTTTCCTCATCTCCAAAGTGGAGGTGATTATAGTACTTATGTTATGGTTCCTGTGATGGCTAACTCAATTAAAATTGTGCACAGAAAATACTTAGCACTAAGGTGAACACTTACATGTTCAGTAAAAGTTAATTCATTCTTTATTTAGTGTCCTGGCTTTTTATTCCATTAACTTGGTTTCAGAATCTATCTTTTTGATAAGGACATCCAAGTGTCCTTACCTTTTTCTTCTCTCTTCTTGCTCAGATTCTGCTTCTTGTCCATTAAGTCCAGTCTGTCTAGCAAATAGTTATGACCAAGAGAAGAATATGAGAAACTCTGGAGTCTTCTTGCATAGGCTGGAATTGAAGCCTAAGACATTTACTTACTGTGACATTGGGCATCTTAATTCACTGCTCTGACATTCATTTCTTTATTTATAATGTATAGATGATAGTAATTATATACTTCATAAGGCTGTTGAGAACACTCAGTGGTGCCATGCATGTAAGTATTTAGCACACTGACTGGTATAGAATGAGTACTTAAAAATGTTTGTATTCTGTAAAATGAGGACAATAATACTTTTCTCAAAGGACATGCATGAACTTAAGGAAGCTGTTAAAGCACCATAAACTGTTATGTCAACGTTTTGCTATGTATATGTGTGCATGTACACATATATAAGCTATTCTCTTCTAAAACAAAAGATACAAAAACAACTGGAATCTGCATTTCATGCTGGGGATAACTGCTTCCTTACTATTAGATAACTATGTTCATATTATTTTCAGCATAGGCACATCGAGCATCAATATATTGTTACTTACTTAGATGTAAATCCCATTCTTAGTGCTTCATACTTTAGTTTCTAGAAACTCGCCAACCAACATCAAAACAAAAATCAAATCCGTAAGTGTTTACTGGATGCTTACTCTATGTAAAACACAATTGCTATAAAGCCTAGAAAGTATTTTTAGCTTCATGCATTATCAGTTGACTGATACCAACTGTATTGACTTCTTACTGGAACACTATCATGGAATATTCTGAGTGTCATTATGGCTTTTAAGAGAATTCTTGTCAGGAGGACACTATGCCAGTATATTCCATCTTGCTCTAAGGAAAAGAAAATGCAACAGAGAGGAGCCTTAGATTTTGTTTCATTGTTCACAGTATGTTACTATCTCAAGTGATGAAATAAAGTTCCATCTGACTGCCCCAATGGGTAAGAACAAGAATTTTACCTGCTAACATGAAGACTGACCCACCTGACCCCATCACTGAAAAATATAGGGTGCATCTTCATGTCTTCATATTAATAAACACTGGCAACCAACAGACTTTTCACTTTATTACTTTTCAGTTGTATCAGTTGTGATCTAACGTAGCAATGTGTAATACAGAGGGCCAGACATTAGACCAGTAAATAGCTCTTAGGACCTCTGAAATTTACTTAGTAGCCAACAAGTTCTATACTAGTGCTGTCCAATAGAAATATAATGTGAGCCATTTCTGTGATTTCAAATTTTCTAGTAACCACATTTTAAAGTAATTTAGAGTAAAGGGAATAGGTGAAATTGACTTAAAAACTTATTTAATTTAGCCTAATATATTCAAAATAATGTCATTTCAATGTAATAAATACAGAAATCACTGAGATAGTATTTAAGCTTTCTTATTTTATCTTCGAAATCCAATGGGTATTTTATACTTACAGCACATCTTAGTTTAGACTAGCTGTATTTTAAGTACTAGCTGTATTTTAATAGCCATATGTGGGTGGTGGCTACCTTACTGGACAGTGCAGCTCTATATTATTGTTGGGTAATTTGTTAGGATAAAAACTCAATAAAAATTAGCATTTTATATGGATTATTCCATCATCTATATCACATATTACTTTGTAATTTAAATAAAGGAAATAAACTTAAGTAACGGAGATAAATTTGAATAACTAAAATTGATACATTTAAATTAGAAATTATTTAAAGTATATTAAGCATTTTTAAAATGCACACTATGAAACATATATCAAATAGGCAAAGAAAAGGAAGAAAAAGATACCTGATCATAAAAGAAGCATGTAATTTATCAAAATATGAGCATAAGTACTTAATTTCCTACTTTTAAACCCAAACATTTAAAAATGACTTTAAAATTCTTTATAAATGAACAAAGAATGTGAGTATATGTACAGGCAGAAATTCTAGGGACCCTCACACAGTTGAGGTCACTGGTTCACCAGAATTCACAAGAGAAGTCTGTTGTACAGTTGAAGTATAATGTGGTGAGTGTTAACATTGAGATAAGTACTGGGAACTAAATGAAGTACTGGACTGAGAGTGAGTAATGAATACTGTGTAAGCGGAAGTGAGTGCCTCCTAAAAGAAGCTACATCTAAATGAAATTTTGTAATAGTGCTTGTAGGAGTAGCTTAGATGAAAAAGATGAGAAATGTATCTCAGGCCTAACAAACCGAACCTTTCGTCTTTCAAGGAAGAGGAAAAAAAAAATACATGTGATTTTGCGAAATGGGGAGATGCTTCAAGTGGAGAGGTGCTTCAATAAAGTGAGAATTTGACATAGGGTCTCCCTGAATAATGTTAAATATTTCATTATATCTGAAGTTAATAAAACCCAATAGGGAGCTAGAAATAAAGGAGGGTATTATCAGTTTCCAACCAGGAAAACAGAAATCACCCCTAATACATAAAACAGAGGGAATTTAATCCAGATAGTTGATTACCAAGTACAACAGCAGGAAGTCCCACTTACCCTCAGGATTAGAGGACACAAGTGGGTTTTCCAGAGCCAAAACATGAGACCACCCAGCAGAAGCTCAAGTCACAAGACGGGTTTCCTCACAGAAGGAAACTGGAAGCTGGAAACTGACAGAGGAGCTATTTGATGTGACCTGGACCCAAGGAGAAAATGTAACTACTGCCAAGAAAAGAAGAATGTAGAGACAAATATTCTGACTACTTTCTTTTTGCTCTCCAAATGTCTTCCACAGAGGCAAAGCCTGCTGACATTGCAGTTTGGAAAGGCAGCTTACAGAGGTCTTCCCCCCACCACTCCCCACCCCCGACAAAACAGAGAACAGAACAGAGCAAGAACAAGGAAGGCATCAGATACAGCAAACAGGCTATGGACCAGCATAACATAATGGGAAACTATGAGGGATTTGTTTTTCAGTTTGTTCAACAAAAGTGTGTTAGTACCTAACGTGTATTAGAAATCTATTCTTATTGGGGATACAAGGATAAATAATAAAGATCTCTATATTTTCATCAATAAAACATTTCAACACCTCTGTGTAAGCAATGTCACCTAATTAGGAAATATTCTAATCAGATAAACTAATCAGATAGGCTATAAGATGCTTGGAATTGGGAGAAAGGTGTGGGGGTCTCCTGACAGGCAAAGGGAAGTAGGTTATCTGGTGAGATCTCTGACCTAAATGTGGATAGAAATATAAACACAGACATTTGGAATATCTGCCCAAGTTTTGAATGGCTTCAGTCTCGGCCCCTCTCTAACTAACAGGATTGGCAAGAATATGTGAAACCACTGAGGTCAGCATGGGTCAACGAGTAGCCCTCTGCTTTGGAGCCAAACAGACCTGGGTACAAGCCTCAGTCTTGCTCTTTAAAAGTTCCATAGTCTTGGGCAAGTCATTTATCCTCAGTTTTCCAATCTTCCAAAAAGCAATAATAGTCACTCCTTTAAAGAGTTTTTATAAAGATTATATGTGATCACATATTTAATGTTTAGTCAAACGCTTGGGATCTAGTAGGTGCTAAACAAAAAGGAGCTGTTCATACTTTAAAATGAGTATATAAGGAACAAATACAACTATATATACATTAGTCATTAAAACACATATAGATAATATAAAGAGTTCATTTCATAATATAATGCATAATCAAACATTTTGAGCATTCTTTTAGAAAATTGAAAGGATTTATAATTTTCCAGGAATCATGAATATATTTCATTTAATGTGTATCATATGAAATTTAATTATTCATTCTATAACCTTGATAATATGCTTATCTATACATTGTTAATGGAGTTCAAAATATTTCTATATTCCAGATATCACTTACATAAATGTTGAATTAATACTCACAATATCCAGGACTTGGTTATGTTTTATCTTTGTCACACGTTTGATAAAATCATAACCTTGGATAAATCCAACTATTTGTCACGCATAAGCCTGAATCCCTGCTGTTAAATTGGGAAAAAGAAAAACGTTCATCCATGCTAAGTGGTCTCCTGTTAACTTTTTTTAACATAATCCTCAAGTGGGCCCTTAAAACTGGTAGGCTACTATGCCCATCATTGCCAACTCAATCCCTCTCCCAGTCTTAGACAACTACTGAAATTTTTTCCTCCCTCTACAAACCCTTAATAAGTTGTCCACCATCCTTATGCTCAGATTGATGAACTAACTTCAAACTTTTCTGAGAAAGTAAAATTAACCACACAACAGCTTGTACAGAGCCTTTCACTACATCTACCACTCACCATCTTCTGCACCCACCACACCTCCCCACCCACCAGCACCTCCATGCACAAGCTCTGCCTCCTGCCTGATACTGGGATAGAAATTCTCCTCTCTTCTCCCAATATAGTCATTTTTCTCTCTCTATTCAATCATTGGCATTACTATATATACATGCAGTTATCCCTTCCTTCTTAAAACATAAAAATCAAAAGAAAATTATCTTTGCCCTACTTCTACTTTACCAAATCATCCATTTATTTGGTCATCTTTGTATCAAAACTCCTAGAAAAAGTTGTCTATGTTCAGCTTTTTTTTTCCTTCTAACAATAACTTAAACACACACCAATTACAGTTTTGTTCCCCTCACTCCAAAGAAACTTCTCTAGCCACAGACATGAATGACCTTCACATTGCCACATATATTGTACAATTCACAGTCCTCATCTTAACCAGTCAGCAGCATTAAGCACAGCTGTCACTCCTTGATATGCTCTTTTATCTTGTGGGACGCCAGAGTCTCTCCATTCCTCTCTTTCCTCGGTGGCCCTTCTCAGGAAGGAAGCAAAAAAACCCTTCATGTTATCTTTGACCTCCTACTGTTGGAGTATACCAGGCTCAGTTTGGTCCTTCCATCTTCTCTATTTACACCCACTTCCTTGGTAATCTCTTTCTAAGCTCATGTCAACAACACCCAAATTTATATATTCAGGCAATATATTTCTCTCAAAATTTAGATTCAATATTATACTTAGAGGTTTTAAAGACATCTCAAGTGCAACTCCTCATCTTTGCTCAAAACTTACTACACTGACAGCCCTCCCATTTCAGTTGATAGCAAGTTTATCCTTCAAGTTGCTCAGGCCAGAATCTTCAGTCATTTTTTACTCTTTTCTTTCTCTCATGCTCAACATTCTTCCATCAGAAAATTCTGATTGAATTTTCAACATATATCCAGAATCAATTTTATGTCCCATTAGTTCCATTACTATCATAATAATCTGAACAAATATCATTTCTCACCTGGGTTGCTGCAGTAGCATCTAATAGGTCTTCCTGTTTCTACCTTTCTTCCTCTACGTTAACAAAACAGCAGCTGAAGGGATCCTTTTAGATCGATCTAAATCAAATCATGTCACACCTCTATTCAAAATCCTGCAGTTGGTCCCCTCTCACAGACAGCAAAACCAAGGACCTACATGATTTGACTCCTATTTTATCTTTGACATCATATCCTAATATTTCTACCACTGTTCCTTTTCTCCAGTCACATCATTTAAATAATAAATATGTGTTAAGCAAATCAACCCCAGTTTCCAAGGAGCTGATACTCTACTGGGAGAGAAACAGAGGTATATTAATGATTGCAAACAGAAGGTAGTTATTAAAGCTCTCCTCTATCTCCCATCCTAAATTCTCACAGGTGAGTGTTGAAGGTTGAGACATTTTCCAGGGATGGAAGCAATGTTGGAGAACACAGGTAAGGAACAAAGATATTTCAGGCAGGACAAACACTGCATATGTGAGGATCTGGAGAAATGAATCAGCAGAATATTTAGAGAATTACAAGTAGAGTATCAAAGAATAATATCTAAGATTAGGGGACCTGGATGTGGGAGGTAAAGAGAAATACAGTTTATACTTTAGATAGGGGTCAGATCATGAAAGACTTTTCATTTGTTTGTTTCTTCCCTTACAGCTTTCAAGATGCTCTTGGAACAATTTATTAACCATATCTTTTTGATGCACCCCCTCAACAGTGTTAAAGCAATATTTGGGAAGGATTCTGAATTCCCTGAGTTAAAGATACAAAAGAAAAACCTAGAGTCAAATTTAATTTGACAAGGTAAAGGAGTGGGTGTGCTACTATATCAAATTTAATTTGTACAAAATCATCATCTCTGGTAACATTATTTTTCCTGATCAACTGCGTTTAGACTACTTTAGTAAGGGCTTGATCTCCCTGTCTACCTAAACACTGATTCACTTACAGCAAGCTTCAGGTTAAGATTGGTCTTATTAATACCCAACAAATCCACAGGGTGTTAGTTGCACATGATTTTGTATAAAAGGTGAACTGAGACTTGACTCAGTATACAGCTTTCCCCAGATAAGGCAGCTGACCAAAGGTGAGTCTTGGCATCTATAGTTAACAAGTAGTGACAGTTACTTTTGAAATTATAGGTTTTTCAGAATCTGAAGAACAAATCTAGACCTTTTTCAACTACTATTGTGTAGACAATTTATACTTGTCAACCTGGCTACTGAAATATGGTTAATACACTGTAGTCACTGTTTGCAAGCAACTGAACTTTGTATAGACCAATTCGCCTGGCCTCTTGAAATAGTCTTATTTTAAACAAAGGCGAGCAAAAGCAAATGATAGTATTTATGAGATGCTAAAACTGATGAACCAATTTTATAGTATAGAATTTCCTTTTTATTTTTAAACAAAAATAGTGTTTAAAATGATAATGAAAGGACAAATATAATTATCACAATTACCATCCTCAGAATAATCACTTAAATATTCTGATCTTTAAATACTGCTCTGTTTAAATCATTATATTGGAGTTTTGATCTGTAATATGGGTCTACTTGACAAAAAAATGAAGGAGAATGAGTATAAGAAGAAATGTTTGTTCAACAAAGAAGTAAGTGAAGGGAAAAGGAAGGAAAAAAATTGCTGGAACAAAATGTGACTGGGAAGGATGAGCAGATTGATTATTTTTGCTTTGGTAAACTTAGATGATTATAATTTTGGGTTGTTTTTTGTGGTGTTTTTGGTTTTGGTTTTGGTTTTGGTTTTGGTTTCTCATGAGCCTTAATTGTTTGCTTTATAGCCCAGGATGAAGTCAGTTCAGTTTTGCTTCCTTTTCTGTTGCTGGAGAGCAATCTGCTGCAAGAGCTGTGAGCTTACCAACATCACCATCACAGTGGAAAAGGAGGAATGTCGCTTCTGCATAAGCATCAATACCACATGGTGTGCCGGCTACTGCTACACTAGGGTAGGAACTCTGCTGTGCTGGAAGTGAGGGTGCTAAGGGTCTGTCCAAGACAGGCTTCATTAATTCCCACTTTATGAATACTTTAACTTTCCCAAGTAATAGCCATGAGGCCCTTAGTCAATACTATCTGTATTATGACGGGTTAAATACCATGATATCAGTTAGATGTTTGGGCTTAGATTTGATTAGAGTAAATCTAACGAAGGGTCAGATTTGATCTGATCAACTTGGTAATATGCCAACTCTGCACTTCAAAAAAAAAAAGTAGTGCTATGGTAGATTTTATATAGAGAGAGATAAACATGTAAACACACATATATTTAATAATAGAAGACCTACCATATTCCCCAAAAGCCATTTTCTGTAATTGAAGCCATATATTTGTGACAGAGATAGTATCAAAAGATGTTTTTCCAAGCCACATAAAAACACAAATAGACATATAAAAATTGTCTTATTTGCCCACCTGATTACAAATGGCAAAAAGGAGCCTCAGAACACAATCCAGACTTGCAGACTACTAGAACCAAAAGGAATCAGAGAACCTACTTACTTCTTCATGCCATTGAGAAAACCAAGGCATAGAAGCATAAAACCACTAGTTTATTTTCACACAGCTTCTTGTCATTAATCCAAGAAAAGAGTTTCTACTTTGTTTTCTTTACTTTTCTCTCCTATAACACCTGGTTATCTATGTAAAATTTCATTCTATAAACTGAACTTGAAAGTAACGACTTTTTAATGAAATTTATTTTATTACATGGTAAATGAGTTTGATCAACAGACCTGATAGCATGATATTGAAATAAATTGAGCAGCAATGCCAATTTCTTCCTTGATGCAGATAATTTTACTAGAAATCATTGGAATAAACCTGTTCTGCCTGAATTAAAAGTTCTCATATGCAAACTGTGTATACTTTGAAATTGAGAGCCCTGCAAAATATATAGCATTTAAGGGGAGGAAATATCTACAAGACAGTGGAATATTTAAAATTTTCCATGTGACTTCATAGTCATGTTAAGCTAAGCATTGCCATTTCCTCTTAGATCTTCTGGCTTTTTATAAACACACAGGGACAATGCATTTGGAAACATTTTCTGAGAAAATGAACTTCAGTGTTTTATGGTTCATGTTATCATTAACATAGTTTTTGACTAAGTACAAAAATCAACTTAAAATTTCTGCTATAGCTCTACTTCATCATTTTTCTATGTTGATATTTAAAGTTTCTTTGCAGTTTGAGAAATCTTTAAGATTTGATATAGACATAAGGAGTAGTAAAAGGAATGATATATATTCTGTAAGATTTCCAAACCAAGAAATGTACTATAGCATATAAGACATTTATGAGATCATATTTCCTTGGTTAGGAATTCCTTAAGTGAGCTCTAATAGGTAAATGCTGGAGCTTTAACGGGTAAATACTGGGGCAGTATTAAATTTCTGTCTGGTTTTGATTTTGCTAAATAGAAACTTCCAGAATATTTTAGCCTAACTCTCTCCTTTTTAAACTCCACAGGATCTAGTGTACAAAGATCCAGCCAGGCCCAACATCCAGAAAACATGTACCTTCAAAGAGCTGGTGTATGAGACCGTGAAAGTGGCTGGCTGTGCTAACCAGGCAGATTCCCTGTATACATATCCAGTAGCCACTGAATGTCACTGTGGCAAGTGTGACAGTGACAGCACTGACTGTACTGTAAGAGGCTTGGGGCCCAGCTACTGCTCCTTCAGTGAAATGAAAGAATAAAGAGCAATGGACAATTTCAGGTGACCTACCCTTGTCCTGAAGGACCAAGATATCCAATAAGTCTGTGTGTGTACATGTGCCCAGGCTGCTAACCACTGGGGCCCACGGATCATTAGACCCCTGATCCCTGCTCTTTTGGCAGAGGAAAAGCTCCAGGAATTAAGAATGCTGGGGCCAGGATTCTATCTCCACTCAACACTCAACCCTGTATACCCAGGTCTGGTTCCATAAATTTTATTCAGTCTTTCTTAATTTATAGACATGTGGGTGCTTTCCTACCTAATAATCTTAGAAATCTTCTCAGGCAATCTGTTGCTCTTGGAGATACAGTTACCAGGCCCAGAGGGAGGAAATGAGATGGGAATGGGTCAGAGTACTCAAGACAGCATTTTCTTTTAGACTGTTGAGCCCTCAAGAGCAGAGCCAGCATCTTCATGATTATAGTCTCAATGCCTAGCACCATGCCTGAAATTTAGTAAGAAAGTCAACAATGGCTTCCTTAAAGAAAGTAAAATCAGAAGGGTAAGGATAGGAAACACTGAAAGAGGATCTTGGAGGCTGGCTGATGAGGCTGCCCTCAGCAATGCCAATCAGTCCATGGAAGTAGGGGCATTAGATCCACTTCACCTCTCCTCCTGTGTCACATGAAGTATTGAGATAGGTTTCATCTTGCTGAATTGCTCAGTGCATATGGGGCTTACTAGAGCTCAGAATTTCTAAGCTATTACTACCAAACCCTTTAGTTAAGGCCCAAAACAAGAAATGTTAATATTTTCCCAGGCCCACATCATACCTAAACAAATTGAACAAACACTGTCAGCCTCCTGCAAAACTCCCTTTGGGAAGGAGGAAAACAAAAAAACAAACAAAAAACTGTATCACCCTGCTCTCTAGGCTAGGATCCACTCCTTTGGAGAGAGGTGGATTTTAAAATAGATGAAAGCAATCTTGTCAATTTAGTAATTACATTTATCTTATCTACAAATACATTTGTATAAAGAAATAGCTTTTTTAGAAAGAAGTAGTTGGGAGGGGTGGGTAGAGGGAACTGCCTGTTTTCTAGAATCTTCTGTATATCAGTCTTTTCTTTTGTCTATCCATGTTCTCCCAAATCTGTTTCTTTCAAGAGGATAAATATTAAAACTATTTCAGGAGTTGATTTCTTTTCAAGGTGTTACCTCTCTTAGTTATGTACTTGTTTCACAGTCACATTGTTTAATTTATTTAAACCTTATTTTTTAAATAAAGATGCTAGCCACAGAGTCATAGATTTAGATTTTTTTCATGTATAAGCAATGACTAAAATATGAGTTATGTTTATAATATTAGTAGAAAGAATATTAAAAATAATTCCTAGTTCTTCTATATTTACTTGTCTTTACCTTTCGAAATATTAAAATTAATTTGTTGCATTTCTAGAAGTGTTTTGTTATTTAAATTTCCTGTCATTTTTTGAAGTCAGTATCTGATGGAATGGGGGAAAAAGGCAAAGAAAGAATCACACACTGGGTGGGGACACTGGAGGTACTCTAGTTCATTTCCTGAATTTTCAAAATGGAACAACTGAAATCTAAGGAAATTAATTAACCCACCCAAGAACTCAAAGACCATTCAAGGCAGAACCAAGAGTAGAATCCTGGCCTCCTAGCTCTTGGCCAGCTCTCCTGTGACTACTCTGCCACACTATGAAGTCATTTTGGCAAAGATTGAAGCAAAATTGTACATTATCAATAGTCAAGCTATACCCATTCAAATCTGGTACTGATTGTGACTTATAGTTCTCTTGAAGAGAGACAAGAGAAACAAAATCTTGCCATTTGCAACGATGTGGATGGAACTAGAAGGTATTATGCTAAGCGAAATAAGTCAGTCAGAGAAAAACAACTATCACATTATCTCTCTGATATGAAGAATTCGAGAAGCAGGGCAGGGGACCGTGGGGGGGGGGTGGGGAAGAGAAATGAAACAAAATGGGATGGAGAAGGAGATAAACCATAAGAGACTCCTAAACTCACAAAACAAACTAAGGATGGCTGGGAGGAAGGGGAGGTAGGGTTATGGACACTGGGGAGGGTATGTGCTATGGTAAGTGCTGTGAAATGTGTAAGCCTGATGAATTACAGACATGTACCCTGAGGCAAATAATACATTATATGTTAATTTTAAAAATAAATTAATAAAAAAATTTTAAAAAAAGAAATATAACTCTTGTGTTAAGCCACTGAGAGTTGAGGGTTTACGACAGGTAATGCTACCTTAACTAATCCAGGATCAACAGTGCCCAGAGAACTCAAATATAATGTTTCATATCAATCCACATGAACCAAGTACAAATTTAGTTATCTAATATTGATCACATATACACCCTAGATTACTAGCTTCTGGTCAAAAAAGGAAAATAAATTTGTCAATCAGTATTTTAACTTTAAGCCTGAATGTGTGTGTGTGTGTGTGTGTGTGTGTGTGTGTGTATGCAATTTCCCTAAATGAAACTTCTTTTGTCTTTCAGTCTTAAAGTAGATTCAGGGAATGACACTGCAGAACCCTGATGACTATCAAAAATACCTCCCACAAAAAGCCAAGCTAATGCCTCCTGCCTGTTTCCTTGGTAAAGACTCCTTGAGGCATAGAGATATTAAGTGGGGAATCCAAGAATCAGAAAGTTCTCATGACGTTCATGCCTGTGTTCTATCTACTATGCTCCACTGTTTCTCCACAGGCTTCACTGTGAGGGTATTTTGAGGGTCCATGTAGAGGTAGTTGAGTAACCTTAAAATTTGACCCTCAGGTCAATGATAAATTTTTAATGAAGACAGCAACCCATATAACACTAGGATAAGATGCTGTTTTTCAAGTGGAATTATTTCAAAGCCTCAAATCACCTGGGAAAACAAAAGGTGACCATCAGAGAGAGTTAATATTGGTTAGACCAAATGTTAGAGATTAAGACCAGGAAGGGTGGTAAGGTACAGAGGAACTAGGCAAAAACAAAACTGTAATTATGTAATTATTAAGCAATAAGTCCTCAAAGGCTTCTGTATGTGGAATATATCTATTTCCTTCTTAATATAATTTTTCAAAATCCAGAGCAAGATAGTCTACTCCTTTGGCAAGCTCCAATATAGATCCTGAAAAGGTCACCGAATAATATCAATAATAACAAAACAATCTGAGCCACTTTGGAGTAATATATGTAATAATCATATTAGAAGTCCATATGTAGAATATAGTCTGTTGGCCCATGAACAACATGGATATATAAACAATCTGCTCAGATTAAATAATGAAAATAATAAATATCCATTCAGAACCAACTGAAATAATAGTAGAGGTTGCATTTAAGAAGTCAGCTGACCTTAAAATAAGCAGAAAAACAAAAGTCTATTGTATAGCAGCTCAGATAGAGATGATTGCTGAAGACGTGGCTATGATGAGCATGCAGTGAAATTGGTGCCCAGTTCACCACACTCCTCCAGAGCTTTTTGGTGGCAAAGGAGACAACCATCACGTTTCTTTATAAGAAAGGAAGATTTTACTATAAGAATACTTATGGAATTAGAACTAAAACTAGAATACCTTAAGACACTAAGGCAGCATTCTTGTTCAGAAGCCCCCAAGTCTCATTTCTAGCATCTTTTCCTCTCAGCACAGCCGCTCTAATATCCTCAGCATGGATGTGGCTATTAATTATGGACTCCTTTCAGCACAGCACTCACCATCCATCAGAACTTCTCTTTGGGTCTCTTAGCTTAAACTTCCAAGAGAGAAGATTTGATTGACTCAAATGTTATCATCACTGCTTGGGCAGAGTTCACTACAAAGGCCATGATGAAGATCATTGGGTACACCAACAGTAGGCTTCTAAGTGCCCTAAAAGCAGGCTGACTTGGAAAGCAAAATATAACCTTCACCCCTTCGGTGGCTTCCCAAAAGCAAAGAACAGTCTGATGTTGTCTTCTTGAGCAACAGTGAGGTAATAAGGCAGTTTAATCTAGAAAGGGAAGTTAAACATGGCAGGCAGATTGATTGCTGTATCTCAAACATATTTCTGAAGTCAGAACCAAGAATTTTAATGGCCTTGAAAAGCTCTAAGTAGTTGTTCTGCCTTTGAAAAAAAGGTGATTCATCCTTTCCAGATAGGCATATTGATCTGACTTCAGTCCAGTTTCCATACATTGGCCCCAGTGTATAAATATTATATGCTACAGTCATCAGTACACCAAACAGGCAGGATTTATGGAGTGTCATCCTAAAAGTGATTTTATTTGTTCTCCCACTATCCCTCTGAATCTGCTCAGAGGCAGCTGTCCTTCCCCTGCCACTGCATGAAAATTTATCAGGTTACATGGCATCACTGGTCACTCTTGGGTAATAAAATCTTCATTATCAGTTCACAGACACAATAGGAACCCCAAGCCTCCAGTCCCATCTAATTACAAAAACTTCAAACAGGAGCTGATATTAAACTTTTTCCATCCTTGCTGGAGTGGGTGGTTGATCCTTAACTGTCTCTCTCCATATGGGATTTCTATTCCCTGCCTTCAGGTTGCTGGCACTTCTGGATGGGAATACAGAGCAGGGAGAAGAGGAAGGACAACAAAAGATGATTGCCTGTGCTTAGGATCTGACAACTGTTTGAAGTTGAATCTGTCTGAGCATGTGCCTGTGTTCTCCAGAGGTGCCTCTGCTGGGACTCTAACTGCAGTTCCCTGACATGGGTAGTTCATCACCATAAGCAGGCCTCTCCTGAGCTCCTCAGCTTCTTCATCCAACATTATATCTCCAGCATCTGTCAAAAACCCTCTTGAGTAGGATCTTTTATTAAACAGACATTCCTGGGGCGCCTGGGTGGCTCAGTTAGTTGAGCAACTGCCTTTGGCTCAGGTCATGATCCCGGAGTCCCGGGATCGAGTCCCATATCGGACTCCCGACTCTGCGGGAAGTCTGCTTCTCCCTCTGACTTTCTCCCCTCTCATTCTCAGTCTCTCGCTCTCTAATAAATAAATAAAAATCTTTAAAATAAAAAAATGTTAAAAAAAAAAAAACAGACATTCCTAAAGTGGTCTTCCCAGTCAGACCCCAGAATTCCTAAGTCACTGGTCCAATATTGGAGAGGAGAGAAGTTGCTTTCCAGATCCTGCTCTCTACTTTGAAACCATGGGAAGCTTTAGCTAGTTTCTTAACTTTTAGCTTTCTCAGGCATGAGTCCCATATCAGTCCCAATGCCCACCAACTCTAGAGAATGTATATCAAGCGGTCTGAATGGTAATATTGAAGCCCCCTACCCTTGAACTAGAAATGAGGAGAGGGTACTTGTATACTTTCCAATAGGGTATATAGAGAGGGAATTTCATATATGCTCCTCCAAAGTATTCATCTTCATAACATCCTCTCATTTCCAACCATCTACATTTAGTTAATTCCTTAATGAGAATGAGGTTCTCTAAAAAGTTTTTTCTGTCTGCTCTAAAATTCCTAGTGAATGGTCTATCTCAAAGTTCATTTTAATATATGAAACCTATTACATTCAGTGTCTTGAAACTTTCATTCTAATATCCTATTATATCGCCTGCTTAATACATTGTAATAAATCAAGTGATCAAAAAGAACTATTATGCTCATGGGCTTTACTTTTTCCTATCTTCAGTCTGATGCAAGAACCTTCCTCTAGCTGTATATTTTCTTTCAAATCATTCTTGAGTAAACTATTCTTGATACCAAATGAAATGCAGTAGGGAGTGCTAGTATATGACACACGCAGGAAACAGAAATGGAAATGATCTCTAGACAGACACAGGCACTGTGAAATAACTACATCTCCACTCAAATGTAATTTTACCATCTCCTAAATTCCATTTTCCCTACCAGTTCACTTAATATGCACCTGCAGGATGCTGTTTCAAAATTTAATTTTCCTCTGGGTAAAATTCTCATCCAGCCTTGAACATGTTTTATGTCCTTCTTTATTTTCCTAAATAAAAGTTGTGACAAAGACAAATGGACAGAAGCTGCAAGGGGACACTTGAGCCAATGAGAGAATAAAGGAAGAGAGAAATAAAGCAGTTTCAGGAATTGTCTTAGTCAGTTCAGGCTGCCATAACAAAATACCACACACCAGATGGCTTAACCAATAGAAATTCTGGAGGCTAGAAACCTACATCAAGGTGGGGCCAATTCAGGTTCTGGTGAAAGCAATTCTTTCTGGATTATGGAAAGCCACCTTCTCACTGAATCCTCACATGGTAGAGGAAAAGGAAAGAAAAGAGGAAAGGAGGAAGGGAAAAAGAGAGAAGGGGGCAAGAAGGAAGAGGGAGGAGGGGAGGAGACAGGAGAGAGGGAAAGAGCATTTTTGTGTGGTTTCTTCTAAGTGTCTTTTAAGCATTATGGTCAAATAGCATGGTTGACATATAATCTTGCGTAGTTTTAGGTGTACAACATAGAGATTCTATAATGAGTCTATACTTTATGTTATGTTCACAAGTATAGCTACCATCAGTCACCATACATCTCTATTACAGTATCGTTGATTATCCTTATGCTGTGCCTATTATTCCCACAACTTATTCATTTCATAACTGAAAGCCTGTATCTCATACCCTCCTTCACCCATTTTGCCCATTCCCCCCACCACCCACCTTTGGCAACCATCAATTTATTCTCCATATTTACAGATCTGGTTCACTTTTTATTTATTCATTTGTTTTATTTTTTAGATATCACATATGAGTGAAAGCAAACAAATACATAAATCATCATGTATTTGTCTTTTTCAGTCTCACTTATTTCATTTAGCATATCATCTAGGTCCATCCATGTTCTTTCAAATAACAAGATCTCATCCTTTTTATGGCTACAGTGTATTCCTGTGTGTGTGTGTACCACATATTTCTTATCCATTTGTCTATTGATGGACACAGGTTGCTTCCATATCTTGGCTATTGTAAATAATGCTGCAATACACACAGGGGTGCATATATCTTTTCAAATTAGTGTTTTTATTTTCTTTGGGCAAATGCCCAATAGTGGAATTACTGAATCCCCACATCCCCATGTGTGTGTTTTTTGATTGCCAATTTAATTTTGTTAGTTGTAATCAGTCTGTTCAGTCTTCTATTTCTTCTTGATTCAGTTTTGGAAGATTGTGTGATTGTAGGTATTTATACATTTCTTCTGGGTTGTCTAATTTGTTGGCATTTTTCATAGAATTTTCTTATAATCCTTTGCATCTCCATGGTGTCAGTTGTTACTTCTCCCTTATTTCTATCTGTATCCTTTCTCTTTTTTTCTTGATAAGTCTGATTAAAGGTTTATCAATTTTATCTTTTCTAAAAACCAGCTCTTGGTTTAATTGATATAGATAGATAAATAGAGAGAGAAATGTAAATATAGTTATGTAGCCTTCGTGTCATTTATTTATGCTCTGAGCTTTATTATTTCCTCCTTTTACTCATCTTAGGCTTTCTCTTTTTTTTGGTTCCTTTGGGTATCAGGTTAGATTGTATATTTGAGCTCTTCCTGGTTTCTTGAGATATGTCTGTATTGCTATATATTTCTCTCTTAGAACTGCTTTTGCTGAATCTCAAAAACTTTGGACGATTATGTTTTTATTTGTACTTGTCTTCATGTTTTTATTTTTCTTCTGTGATTGTTTCACTGCCCCATTGGTTGTTTAGTAACATGTTGTTTAGCCTCCATGTGTTTGTGTTTTTCCAGTTTTTTTCTTGTCATTTATTTCTACTTTCATGATGTTGTGGTCAGAAAAGATGCAAGGTATGATTTCAATCATCTTAAATTTATTGAGGCTTTTTTTGTGGTCTAACATATGACCTATTCTGTATAATGTTCCATGCACACTTGAAAAGAATATGTATTCTGTTGGTTTTGGATGGAATGTTCTGTATATATCTGTTAAGTCCTTCTGGTCCAGTGTGTCATTCAATAATACTATTTCCTCATCAATGTAAGTGGGGTATTAAAGCTCCCTAATATTGTATTGCCATTGATTTATTTATGTCAGTTAATATTTGCTTTATGCATTTAGGTGCTCCAGTGTTGGGTGCATAAATATCTACAGCCTCTACATATCACCTATATCTCCACGCTGAATGGAAACCTTTATCATTAGATAATGTCCTTTCTCTTATTACATTCTTTGTTTTAAAGTCTATTTTGTCTGATATAAATATTGCTACCCTGGTTTTTTTTTTCTTCTATCTGCATATTTAAACGTTTTTCCATCCATTCATCTCAGTCTATATACATCTTTAGGTTTGAGGTGAGCCTCTTATAGGCAGCATATAGATGAGTCTTAATTTTTTTTCATCCATTCTGCCATTCTATGTCTTGATTGGAGCATTTAGGCCATTTACATACAAAGTAATTGTTGATAGGTATGTACATATTACCACGTTGTCATTTGTTTTCTGGTTGTTTCTGTAGTTCTTCTCTATTCCTTTCTTCTTCTCTTACTATCTTTGTGACTGATAAGTTTCTGTAGTATTATGTTTGGTTTTCTCTCTATTTTTTGTGTACCTATTATAGTTTTGAAGTTCGTGGTTGCCATGAACTTCAAACATACAAACATACAACATAAGTAATTAGCAGTCTATATTAATTTGATGATCATTTAAGTTAAAATACATTCTATTAGAAAGGGGGGTATCTTTTCTTTCACCTTCCACCATTTTTTATGTATTTTCTGAATGTTCTTATGCAAACACTAATCCTATCACTATCAGATCAGGGCCCAGACCTTATGACTTCATTTAACCATTTGACCACATAAAGGTTCTATCTCCAAATATAGTCACACTGGGGTTTAGGGTTCAACATATGAATTTTGGGGAGACACATCAGTCCATAATATTCCATATCTGGCCCACCAAAATTCCTGTCCTTGTATGCAAAACGGATCCACCAAAATTTCTGTCCTTCTTGTATGCAAAATGGATTCATTCCATCCTAGTGGCCCTCAAAGTGTTAATTCTAGCATCAACTCTAAAAACTAAAGTTCAAGATCTCATCCAAATATCATCTAAGTCAGATATGGGTAAGACTCAAGGTATGATTCACCTAGAGTCAAAATTTCTCTCTAGTTGTGAACCTGTGAAACTAGTTATGTGCTTCCAAAATAAAATGGTGGGACAGGCAAAAGATAGACATCCCCATTCCAGAAAGGAGAAACAGGAAAGAAAGAGTGACAAGTCCCAGACAAGTCCAAAACCTAGCAAGATAAATTCCATTAGATTTTAAGGCTTGAGAATACTCCCCTCTGGCTCTATATCTTGCCTTCCAGGCCACTGGGGTAGCAGCACCACCCCCACAACTCTGCAGTGAGGCTCCACCACTCAAGCTCTTTACCCCCTCTGGTCTTTGCAAGGGCACTTGCTTGCATGGTTCTCTGCAGAGGCTCTGTCCTCTGAAACCAAGGAGGAGAAAACAGCCTTGCCCTCTAGGTCGATGGTGGCAGTGTCAGCCCTGATGATCTCTGAGTAGCCTTCTGCGTTATTCTTCCCCTTCCTTGAAGAATAGCTCATGTTCACACGCAAACAGTTCTATGCTCTGGTCCTGCAGAATCCAAGATGTCTGACAGTCATAATTCATTCCATCCACTTTCTCTGCTAGATTATTTCAAACTGGTAGTCTCTTTGATGCCAGTTTGATAATCCTATCTCTATCTCTGGTTCCTGCTAAGAGGGCTGATTAAATCCATGAGTTGTATCCACAATCTCTTCATCAAACGCTTGTTCGGCCACACTCTCAGTGTTCTCTTAAGAATAAGCTTTCTAATTTTTTGCAATATGAATAGGCTGAGAATTCTCCAGTTCCTTTTTGCTTCATAATTCCTCAATTCATCTCTCTCTTCTAGCATTTTACTAAGAGCAGCAAGGAGAACCCAAGGTGCACCTTCAATACTTTGCTTATAAATCTCGTCTGCTAAATATTCAGTTACATAGTTTGCAGGTTCTACCTTTCACAAAATACTACAACACAATTCAGCTAAGTTCTTTGCCACATTACAACAAGGATTGCCTTTCCTTCAGTTTCCAACAAATTGCTCCTCATTTCCATCTGAGACCTCACCAAAATGACCTTTAAATCCATATTTTCAACCAACACTCTACTCATGATTATTTACATATTCTCTAATGAAATGGAAGCTTTCTCTCCAGTACTCTTTTCTTTCTGAGCTCTCACCAGAATCACCTTTAACGTCCATAATTCTACCAACAATCATTTCATGGCAACTTGGCTCTTTCTAGCTTGTACCTCAAAACTCCTTCAGCCTCTACATATCATCTAGTTCCAAAGTCATTTCCACATTTTTAGTTATTTGTTGAAGCAGCACTTCTCAGTTCCAAATTCTCTTAGTCACTCAGGCTGCCATAACACAAAACCACAGAGTGGGTAGCTCAACCAACAGAAGTTTTATTTTCTCCCAGTTCTGAAAGCTAGAAGTCCCAGAACAAGGCACTAGCCAATTCTCTTCATGGCTTGTTGATGGCCACCTTCTTGCTGTATTCTGATGTGGAAGGCGGGGAGAAAGTGAGCGACGGAAAAAGAGAAAGAGAGAGAATGAGAGCTCTCACATCTCTCCTTATAAGGCCACTAAATTCTGTTGATCAGGGCCCCACCCTTGTGACCTAACTTAATTACCCCTTTCCAATACAGTCACACTGAGGGTTGGGACTTCAACATATGAATTGGGGGTGGGGGATACAAACATTCAGTCTAAATAAAAATGATTATATCACCAACCAATTTAACATTATTTTGCCCCATGCTGTGAAAAGACTAGCAGCCTGTACCACTAGGCTAAATAAAAAGACTACAAAGTGTTGAATTTTTTTAGTGAATCACAGGTCATATCAGAACCCTTAAGTTTATAAAACCTGCTGGAGTAGGCAAAACATCCATGCCTTAAACATTGGGACCTGTGAATATATTACCTTAACAGAGCAAAAAGGACTTTATGGATGTGATTAAGAATCTTGAGATTGGGTAATTATCCTAGAATATCCATGACCTCAATGTCATTCCAATACATTAAATTCTAAACACATTAAAATGTACTTCCACTTAGGGGCGCCTGAGTGGCTCAGTGGGTTAAAGCCTCTGCCTTTGGCTAAGGTCATGATCTAGGGGTCCTGGGATCAAGCCCCGCATCGGGCCCTCTGCTCATCAGGGAGCCTGCTTCCTCCTCTCTCTCTGCCTGCCTCTCTGCCTACTTGCGATCTCTCTGTGTCAAATAAATAATAAAATAAAATAAAATAAAAAAGATACATAGCCCAAATCTGTTTTGCATGGGATGTTCCTCCAGCTACACCGTAGGTGGACTGGCTAAACTCAAGATACATGTGACTTGAATCAGGACAGTTTATGGACTGTCTACACAATACCATAATAGCTGATAAAGCAAATAGGCTGGTGGAAGTAGAGACTAAAGTCAGGATGGTTTCAGTAGATAATTTAATGTCTGTTTCTGATGCTAAGTCCTCTAGACCATAACCACTCCTTTACGATAGAAACTACTTCTTGTTTGCAACTCTGTCTTCAAAGCCTATAACTTCAGTGCTTGACTTATGGTAGGCATTCAAGAGTTATTTGTTGAATATTAAATAAAGTAATTACCACAGACTCTGACTGAAATTTGAGAAGAAAGGATAAGCCTTAAGATACTTTACGATTTTTTACTCTCAATTTTATTTTAAATAAATCTATTATATTTGTCAGGGATTCTGTTTGTTTTTTTTTTTTTTCAGTATATAAGAATCAGAAAACCAAGCAAATAAGGGAGTTTATAATAATATGATTAAGAAGGGCCAGCACGGTGCCAGCTTCAAGTACTTCTAAGACCAAGGTAATTCTCACACTAGGTCCCCAGGATCCTCTTTGTTGTTTGAAAAATTATCCTATTACTAAAATTGAAAATTAAAAATATAGATCATTAAACCAGAGTCCAGATGATTCCTTTCTGTCCTGATAGCTTATTGTTTCATAAGATAATGTCACTTGCTTACCCAGAGAAAAACAGCATTAAAATGTATTTCCTCTTAGATATCTGAAAGATATCTCAAAGAAGCACTAACAAAACAGAATTTATCATATCCACTTTTAGAGACATTCATTTCTCACACCGAAATTCAGCAGATATAACAATGACTTTTTAAGATGTATCATTAAAATATAAAATTGAATATTCTATGGGTGAAATTATCTCTCTTCCTCCTTCTCCCATAGGTTTTAGCAACAACAGAAACTGATAAATATAAAATGATATTCTATCCTCTAATATCCTGTAATGTAACCAAGTACTGAGCTAGCAATATAGATAAGATGGATTTATTTTCTGAACCACTCTTGCATGAGTGCAAGTGAAATTGGGAAATTTGAATAAAATAGGTAGATTGCATCAATGTCAATCTCCTGGTTGTGATATCATACTATGGTTTTGCAAAATATTACCATTTGGGGAATCTGGGCAGAGTGCACCAAGAGCACTCTGTGTTTTTATACCTGCATGTGAATCTACTATAAAAAGACCCCCAAAGATATCAATAATGTTTGCTGCAAAGCATGTTTGTTCTCAAGGCAAGTGTTTGTCATAACTACTCTCAATACACTTTAGAAACACAAACTCCCAGAAATTAAAAGGCCTTTATAGATTATATGTTACACTCAGTTTTACCAATGACTGGTGCCATTTTCAATACAAATTTTATCAGTGTGCCTCAGGCTATTTTGTTCATGAAAATAAAATTAAAGTCCAGATAAAAGCTCTGTACTAAATTGAATAATCAAATTAGTTTCCAGATTGATAAGCCAAAAGTGAAAAGACAGATTTTTTAAAGTAGGCTGAAAGAAATATTGGCATTTCTAATTTTATCATGTATTTCTGAACCAGCAACCCATCGTTCAGGGTGGGGGGGCGGGAGCACTTGACTCAAATGAGTCATGTTAGAAAAAACCTTGATATTTTGAAAATTCAAATGTCAACAAGCCTCATAAAATGAAAAATAGGAGGCACTGGCTCCATCCTTTTGAGCAATGTCTACAAAATGAACCAAAGTCAAATATTAACCTATAAAAAGATGTCAGGGTAGTTCTGTAAAGAGATGTTTCTTTAGAGGTTTATTAACCTACAAAAAGATGTCTGGGTAATTCTGTAAAGAGATGTTTCCATGGTGGTCATGACCATTTGCAAAATTAAAAGAGAATCTGTGAGAGTAAAGAGAATGTTTTCTCTGAGGAAGGGGGTTTTTACTCAGCATAGTATTTTGTGAACCTGCTTATAACCCAAGAGATTTCCTGTGGTATGTGTTAAAATTTGAAATTCGATTTAAGAAAGAGAAAAAAACCTTAAAAGCTAAACCAATTCCAGAATCATTTAAGAAAACAGCCCTCCATCCTCACTGGCTACATATCACACAGGAAAAAAAGAATTTACGCACTTCTCAGACTGTACGAAAGAACCTCCTAAAAACTGCCCGTCACCAAGTCAGTTTTATTAAGGCTTTAAGGCTTTACTGCAAATATTCTACTGTGAAACAGCAAGCAGTTAATGAAGAGAAAAAGATGTAGCTGAAATTTTCTTTGGGGGGAAAAAAATCCTTCACCTTGTCCTTAATTAACTACTCTACTTAAGTATCACTTCTTAAGACTATGAGTTTTTCCTCTTTAATTTTAACTCTGATGATAAATGTAATACGGTAATTATAGAGAAGTTTAAACAAGAGAAAATGCAAAAGAAAAATGTTTTCCTATAATCCTACCATTTCAAGCAAATACTTGCATAATTTTAGATTTCTTTTGACCTTTTTTGTGCACTTTTCAAATATTTCTTGAGGTGATAGTTTAAAATTCTGAATAGTTCTTGTGTTCCAATCATTGCTATGTCAAAAATATTCTCATATTAAAAACTCATTATTAAGCTCATTTCATAGATCTATAAAATTCTATTGTCACGATACACTGTTACTTCTTTATTCCGTCCTGCAACATAGGACATCTTGGCAATTTCTTCTCTTTCATCATCATAAAGTATATGAGTTAATTCAAACTTATTTCACATTTTCTCATTGTTTTTATTTATCCTGAGTTTTAAAAAATTATAAATATGGACTTTTCATTTCCATGCTGCCCTGCTTCCCCCTTAAGCTGTGGTTTCTCTAGATTGTCCTAAGAATCTTGAACCATCTTCTCTTCTCAGATATAGTTCAACCTTGCGTGCAGCAAATGCTCTTTGGTGCTCTCACTAGTATTCAGAGCAATACTAGTGAGAGGAAGAAGGAGAATATCTCACATTCACAAAATAAATAAATCCATTAGCAATTGCCTAAATAAAATAATCCTTTATATCTGCATTTTTAAAGGTAAATGTAGCATGATGAAAATAGAAAAGCATCTGATTAAAGTCAGATCCTTTTTTTTTCATTGAAGTACAGTATATTTGATACACAATGTTACATTAGTTTCAAATGTACAACATATTTATTCCACAGGCCCATACTCCATGCTATGCTCACCACAAGCATAGCTACCATCTGGCAGTCACCATACAGTGCTAGTACAATACTACTGACCATATTCTATACGCTGTTACTTTTACCCTTCTGATTTATTCATTCCATAACTAGAAGCCTGTATCTCTCACTCTCCTTCACTCATTTTGCTTATTCTGACACCCTTCTCCCCTCTGGCAACCATCAGTTTGTTTTCTGTATTATAGGTCTCTTTCTGCTTTTTGTTTGCTCATTTGTTTTGATTCTTAGACTCCACATGAATGAAATCATACAGTATTTGTCTTTCTCATCTGAATTATTTCACTTAGCATAATACTTCTAAGTTCATCCATATTACCTCAAATGACAAGATCTCATCCTTCTTATGGCTGCAAAATATCCTTTTGTGTGTATAGGCCACATAGTTCTTATTGATTTGTCTATTGAAGGACATTTAGGTTGTTTCAATATCTTGGTTATTGTAAATAATGCTGTAATACACACAGATACACATACATCTTTTTGAATTCATGTTTTCATTTTCTTTGGGTAAGTGTCCAGTAGTGGAATTACTGAATAATACTGTATTTCTATTTTTAATTTTTTTAGGAACCACCATACTGTTTTCCACAGCAGCTGCATCAATTTACATTTCCACCAAGAGTGTAAGAGAGTTCCTTTTCCTCCACATCTTAATCAATACTTGTTATTTCTTGTCTTTTTTATTAGAGCCATTCTGATAGGTATAAGATGGTTTTGATTTGAATTTTCTGGATGATTAGTGGTTTTGAGCATCTTTTCACACGTCTTTTGGCCATCTATGTATCTTATTTGGAAAGCTGTCTATAGAGATCCTCTCATTTTTTAATTGCATTTTTGTCTTTTTGTATGCTGAGTTGTATAAATTCTTTATATATTTTAGATACTACCCCTTATTGGATATATCATTTGCAAATGTCAGTCAGTTGCATTTAGTCAGTTGCATTTTCATTTTGTTGATCATTTCCCTCGCTGTGCAAAAGCTTTTTATTTTGATGTAGTCCCAATAGTTTATTTTTGCTTTTGTTTCCCTTGCCTTAGGAGACATAACCAGAAAAATGTCGCTATGGTCAAAATCAAAGAAATTACTGCCTATGTTTTCGTCTAGTAGTTTTATGGTTTCAGCTCTCACATTTAGGTCTTTAATCCATTTTGAGTTTATCTTTAAATATGGTGTAAGAAAGTGGTCCAGTTTCATTCTTTTGGATATAGCTGTCCAGTTTTCCCAACATCATTTAAGAGACTTTTTCCCATTACATATTCTTGCCTCCTTTGTCATAGACTGATCATATATATAATTGTGGGCTTATTTCTGAGCTTTCTGTTCTGTGTTACTGACCTATATGTTTCTTTTTGTGCCAGTACCATAATGTTTTGATTACTATAGCTTTGTAGTATATATTGAAATCTAGGCTTGTGATACCTCCAGCTTTGTACTTCTTTCTCGAGATTGCTTTGGCTAATCAGAGTCTTTGTGGTTCCATACAAATTTTAGGATTATTTATTCTAGTTCTGTGAAAAATGCTGTTGGTACTTTGATAGGGTATCCACTGAATCTGTAGATTGCTTTGGGAAATAAGTAGTACATTCTAACAACATTAATTGTTCTAACCCATGAGTATGGAATATCCTTCCATTTCTTTAAGTCATCTCCAATTTCTTTCATTACTGTTTCATAGTTTTCAGAGTACAGCTCTTTCACCTTTTGGTTAAGTTTATTCCTATTTATTCTTTTTGGAATAATTGTATATAGAATTGTTTTCCTAATTTCTCATTCTGCTACTTTGTTATTAGTATATATAAACACTGTCAATTCTGTGTATTAATTTTGTATCCTGCAACTTTACTGAATTCATTTATTACTTCTAATAGTATTTTAGTAAAGTCTTTAGGGCTTTCAATGTATAGTATCATGTTATCTGCAAATAGTGAGAGTTTAACTCCTTCCTTACTAATTTGAATGTCTTTTATTTCTTTTTCTTATTTAATTGCTATGGCTAGGATTAAATCAGATTCTTAAAGCAATTCTACTCTCTCATATAAATCCCTAAATTACTTAAACCTTATTTCTTCATTTGCAAAATAAGAAATTGTATAACGTCATGTACCAACCAGACTTCAGAGGGGAAAGCTGAAGCCTCTCCTTGTATTCCAGATATAATAGGTATTAGCACAGCAATTAGAGTTTTAGCAAAGTATGAAAAGTTGGGTGCAAAAATCAGAAAAGTTGCCACCAACTATATCAGCCTGATTTACTGATATGGGTGGTTTTCAAAAAATGACCCCAAATCTGCTACCAATCTGATGAACCTTTCAGAACGTCCTCACACAAACTCATCCCATCTGCTCCCAGCTAATGGGTATATCTAATGGGTTCACTTTGAAGCTACTGTGAATCTCAGAAACCTCAGGTAATTTTCCACTAACCATCTCAGTCTACTGGACCAATGTGATAATTACCAAGCCTAGAAGCAGTCTGAATTTTAGGTCTGCTCTAATATCTCCTTCAGTGGTCTCTGGAGCTTCTCCTTCTCTTCTACCTCCACAGAATCTAAGGACTATGTAATAAAGATTCTGGGGGATGTAGTTCATACCTTTGAGAATCTCTTAACTTTGTCTGTAAAATATTTATTCAACAGTTAGTTAGTCTCTACTATAGTCACAATACTAAGCTTGGTACTATAAAAGTGACCAAGAAACAATGGGAGTAACCACTGCCCTCAAGAAGCTCACAGCCAATTTAGAGAAAAGTCAATTTAGAGAGATACTTCCAGGAACTGTAATTGGTTGGATATTGGGCTAGAAACCCAAGATGTAGGGTACACAATCCTTTCAATGCTACTCCAAACCCATGTTTTTAAGATACTAAATGTTACTAATAGAAGAGAATAACATGTGAAAATTGGGTAAGTCCTCAGAGATTCCCCAGAGTGTGTATCTCTTGCATGAAGAAAGCACAAAGGAAAATATCATGTGGAACCCCTCTGTAGAGAGCCCATAAGACCTACACAAGGGAACTCTTCAAGTTGGGTTTTGAGAACAAAGACTGGTGCTCCTTTGCAATCCCTGCTTATTGTCCTTGCAATGTTCTAAGTAACTTAAAGTATATTATATTTTTCCAACTATAATTTTTGTGATTCATTTCTCAGGAAGTTAAGAAGTAGTGCTTTGGATGCTCAGCAGATACATGGCAAAGGAGCCTGGGAAAGCATGAAACTGTGTATAGGACTAAATCCCTATTTTGTCCCTCCAAAATTTATGTGTTAAAGCCCAGCACCCAGGAATGTGACTGTATTTGGAGACAAGACCTTTAAAGATGTAATCAGATTAAAAGGAGATCATATGGATGGGATTTATTCACTATAACTGGTGTCCTTAGAAGCAAAAGAAGTTTAGACACATGAAGAGGCACTGCAGGTACATGAAAAAGGAAAGGCTATGTGAGAACACAGACAGTGGCCATCTGCAAGCCACAGGAAAAAACCCATGAAAGAAACCAAACTGACAACACTTTGATATTGGATTTTTAGCCTCCAGAACTATGAGAAAATAAATTTCTGCTATTCCAGTCACTGAGTCTATGGTATTTTGTTATGGCGGCCCTAGCAAACTAATACACTATGACAGCAAACATGGGCATTTTCATGGAATTTGGAGCAACAGTTATGGAAATGGGTCTTATAGCCTAGAAGATGCCTTTTAACAAGTAGTTTTGGCCAATAATCAGAATAAATTATTAAAGTTCTCTATTAGTGTGAGGCCATGCGTAGTTAAATGTAAGCTTCAAGAGAGAAGATCCTTATCTATTTTCCTGATTACTATATCTCTAGTTTAAGTGTATGTTCGATAGGTTTTGAAAAATATATAATCTTGTAAAGCCATCACATACAGATTGTTTTGTGTCAAAATGTTTCCTCATGATTTTTTATAGTCAATCTCCTTCCTTGGTCTTTGGCAACTACTAATCTGATTTTTGTCACTGTAATTTTGCCTTTTCTATAATTTCCTACAAATGAAATAAGACATAGTATAGTCTTTTGTGTTTTGGCCTATTTCACTGAGATTTTGATAAATATCCACGTTGCTACATGGAACAGAACTTCACTTCATTTGTTGAGAAAATTTCATACATACAGTCTTCCAATTGCTTATCCACACAAGGAATCTTAGGCCTGTACAATGTCTTAATCAAGAGATGAGGAGCCCACATAGCTTGCACCAGGCTTATTGCCTTGTGTGGAAATATCTATTCCTGTTTCAGGCTGAATAAGTATTCTTTTGTTTTGCTTAAATGTATATATGTCAATGGCCTTCAGGCATGGCCACAGATTTCATATTTCAGAGTCTACATGTCAGAGGTCAGGTCCCTCTGATACAGTATTAAGAGTGGTGCATGTGAGCCAATTTCCCTATCAGTTGCCAGGGGTACCAACTAGCCATGAGAGACTGACACACACTATTAGAGTGGATATTGTTCTACTCTTCTCTATGTGAATGAAAGCAACGTTCCACCCAGTGCTGGACTATGCTGTGCTTTCTTTGGCAACACTAATAACACAATTTAGTAGAAAAAAGTGTTTGGACTTCTATTCCTGGGGGTTGACATTGTGGTTACCTTTGCTATCTTTCATGTAGCTGGAGTCCTTCCCTGACATTGGTTACTGGTATACAGTATTCTGCTCCGTATTAGTGTTGAGTAATACTTCACTGAGTGAATATATCATTTGCTTATCCATTCACCAATTGATAGACATTTGGATTATTGTTAGTTATGGGTCATTATAAGTAATGTTTCCCTTAATATTTGAGTGCAAATCTTTGTGTAACTATGATACGGCTTTTGTTTTCTTTCCTTCCTTTCTTTCCCTCCTTCCTTTCCCACCTTCTCTTCCTTTCCCTGCCTTCCCTTCCTTCCTTTTCTTTTCTTTTTTCTTTTCTTTTCCTTTCTTTCTCCTGGATAAATACATAGGAATAGAATCACTGGGTAGTAGTGTTAAGTATATATTTAAATTTATAAGAAACCACCAAACTCTTTTCTAAAATAGTTGCACCATTTTGCATTCCCACAGCAACACATGACAGTTCCAGTTGCTCCTATCTTAATGAACTCCTATTATTACAGTTTTTTAATTTTAGTCATTCTACTAAGTATATAGTGGCATCTCATGGTATTTATCTGATGATTAACAATGTTGAACCTCTTTCCATGTGCTTATTTTCCATTTGTACATGTTCTTTGATAACATATCTATTCAAATCTTGGATATGATTTCAAAATCATTTTTTATCAAGTTATTTTTTTATTGAGTTATAAATTTCTTTCTTTACTCTAGCTCCAATTCCTTCATTAGATATGAGTTGTACAAATATTTTCTCTCATCCTGTGACTTTTCCTGTCCTTAAGAGCACCTTTTTTGAAAATAGTTTAGATGATGTCATCAAGATGCTGCCATTGGTCCTTCCCAACTGCAGTTCACTTTACAAGAAGACAAACTATCATTTACCCGTAAATAAGACACCATTGCAAAAATACCAGAATTTTTTGGTGAGGGAAGGTGAGACTAACGTGTCCCACTGCACCACAAAGATGGAGAAGGACTATGTTATAAGTGTAGGAAGAGAGGATACACCCTGACCACATCACCCCTCCCCCAAGCCAGCACAGTGCTACACCAAGAAAGCCTCCATGGGCCTATGGTTTCTCCAGTGGGAAGAGAGCCCAAGGTGGACATCCAGCTCTCCCTTTGTTACAGGACACTTCACAAGAGACACAATTAAGGTCTTCCCTCATAGAAATCATGGGAGTAATATAGAGTTTACCTCTGGGGATCAGAGGGCGATGGAGAAGGAGTTTGGGACTTATACCAATCAATGTTGCTGGACTTCAATCCTGCTTACAGTGGCATTGGAGCAGAAATCTTAGCCAAGGGCTCTGTCCGTCTGCAGAGCATAGCTAGTGGCCCTCTCTGTCCAGGAAACTTCTTTGACATGTGAAAGGATTTCAGTGTAAAATGAAACTGAAGAATATGGAAAAGAGAACTCATGCATGCACTCCAAGGAAAAGGAAACTTTAGAATTAAGAGACTGATTTTCCCTAAATGTCTGATCCTGACTTGGAAAAACTGGAACTTATATCCTGTCCAATGAACATCCACCAAGAATCTCTCCCCATCCTCAAGCCAATGAACTTGTTGCTTGACTCTGGCTGGACTTCCCCATTTTTTCACTCTTCGTCCATGAACACAGTTCACCCCAAACCTTCAATGGACTCACCCCTAGCTTGCAATAGTTTGTACCTCCTGAATTACAACTCCTTGTTATTCCCAAATGAACTCAATTTCTGGTAATTCAAGCTTGCCTCAGTTTAACCTCTTTAGGCTGACAGGCAGTACTGCCTGATTTGGGTACCCCATTAACAGGCTATAGCAGCTATGGAACCTATTCTACCAACCTTCCCAGGAAGGAAAGCAAATATGTATCCCCACCTAATGGTTGAGCATAGCTTCCAGTTCCATCCATTCAGGAAGCATGGTCACAGAACACGGGCAACCACAGAGTCCATTCTACAGCTCCATGAAGCCACGGAGTTCGGCCTACACACCTGCCCAAATAGGGAGCCCACCCAGTGAACTACTTGAATGTGGAGCCGGCCAGCAGCTCAACCAACTATAGAGCCTAGCCAGCAGCTCAGCCCTCCCCCACCTCAGAACACAGGCAGTGGCCTCACTTAAGTAGGGACCCTAACAGCAAGCCCCACCCGTCCATGGACTCTACCAGATGACACATCTAGTACCCCAAACTGAGCTGACTGGTGAAAGTCTTTCCTTATCTAAGTGAACCTTAATTTTAGCAATTTAATTCTGATGTACCTTGAAAAGGGGAGTTCAAAATGGAGCAAGCAAGCCTAGCTAAGAGAGTCTCTTTTAAAATAGGTTGGGAGACCACAAGGGAGAAGAAATTTATGCATGTCCTCATAGGAGGAAATGTGAACTTTTTGCCAGCCACAAATCCTCAGCCTGGACTTAACTTCCTCCTCACCACGACACCTGAATCACTGGCATTCTTCACTTCCAAAGAAGCCAATGCAGTTTAACAAATTTAATCCCTCATTTGCATTAACCCAACCAATCCCAGTTAGCCTAGTTTCAATCACTGTTTTGCATAAAGGACCTAAAAAAGAACTCCACTTATGAACTTTTGTCTTTATAACTCTGCCCCCTCATCTTCCTCAGAGCATAGTCAGGTTTCAACCTGAATCTGTGTCTTCTGAATTGCTACTCTAATTGCCCAAATAAATGTTGGTTTGCTTAAGTTCTCAGTGAATTCTTTCTTGGTGGACAACCTCCATATGGTTTTGAGTCTAACCTACCTGAGGTTCACTGAACTTCTTGGCACTGGGTCTTTATAATTTTCATCAAGTATGAGTATTTTCCACCACTATTTCTTCATGTATTTTCTTGTCCTCTAATATCCTTTATAGGAGCTCCAAATAAATTGATATTTTCCACAGGTTACTGATGCTCTGTTGATTTTTTTTCAGCCTTTTTTCTCTGAGTTTCAGTTGGATAGACTCTATTTTCTATATACTAAAGTTCACTGATGTTTTCATTTTATACTATCTAATCTGCTATTAATCTCATCCAGTAAATGTATTAGGTATTGTATTATTCTTCCCCATAAGTTCCATTTGGTTCTTTTTTATAGTTCATGATTCCCTTATTATTTTCATGTTTCCATTATGCCTGTAAGGATATTAATAACAGTTGTTTTAAAGTTCTTTACTGCTTTAGTATGTTTTACTGGGTGTCAGTCATTGTTAATTTTACATTCTTGAATGCTAGATTTGTTTCAGCTTTTAAATAGTGTTGGAAATTATTCTGCCAGGCAGTTAATTTGCTTGTAATTATGTTGATCTTTTCAAAATTTATTTTTCAGCTTTGTTATGAAAAGTCTAGTTTATGTTAGGGCCAGTTTTGCCATACTTCTAAACTATGACCTTTCTGGGGTTTCTATGGAAATGTCCTAGGTTTTAAATGAGGACTCTCTACTCTAGCTGGTCAGAATTTTAACATCTCCCAGCCCTCTGTGAACTATAGGAATTCTCAGCTAATAACTACCCAATTATCTTTTCCTAGCCTCACTGGTTTATACTTACAAATCTCTGGATTTGTATTCAGCATCAGACCCAAGGGACTTAATATGCAGATTTCTGGAATTCTTTGTCTGCATAGCTTTCTCCTTTCCTGTACTCTGTCTGGCAAATTCCAGCTATCTCATCTCTTCTCCACGTTGCGATCTCTGTCTCCTGAAATCAGAGAGATCTTTCTGCTCATCCTAGGATTTCTATCCCTTTTCCACTGGCGGGAAATCAAAGTGATTTTAGGACTCACCTTATTTGTTTCCCTTCTCAGGGATCAGAGTTCTGGGATGCCTATTATCCAGTGTGTCTAAAAATTGTTATTCCAGGGATGCCTGGGTGGCTCAGTCACTTAAACATCTGCCTTCAGCTCAGATCATGATCCCAAGGTCCTGGGATTGAGCCCCACGTGGGGCTCCCTGCTCAGCGGGGAACCTACTACCTCTCCTCCCTCCTCACGCTCCCTCTTGCTATCTCTATCTCTCTCTCTCAAATAAATAAAATAAAAAATCTTTAAAAAATGTTATTCCATATATTTTTTCCAGTTTTCCAGTTGTTTAAAGTTAGAAAGCTCAGCTGGTCCCAACTTCTCCATCAAGTCCAGATGTCAAAAGCCACCTCATTTTCTTTTTATACTGTAAAAAGTGGAGCTTCCAACCATCAACAGCCTCAAAAGAAACCTCTTACAAAAGGTGTACAAGAATTGTATCTCTAGCACATGAATTTCAGGAACTGATGCCATACAATCATGAGACAATAAATCTTTCAGAGAAAGTTCAGGAGAAGAGCAGCTATTTTGGAGTCCTTTGCTGCCAGCAGGGAATCACAAATGATTGATTTTTTTTTTTTTCCTGCCTGTAACTATTTTTGGCTTAGGTCACTGAATCGAGGCCCTTTTTGTCAGAACTGTTTCTTCAGCTAGTGGAGCAGTATATTCCACAGTTTGCCAGTTGGGATAAGTTGCTGACAGGTACTGTCATTTAGTTTGCAACTTTGGTGATGGCACAAGGAAAAATCCCTCACCTAGGGTAACCAGATGGAATATCCAAAGGCAGAGAACAGAAGACATAATGAACTGAAGATGAATTTATTCCCTCATTGTTTCTGTCTTAGTGAAGAAATGCCATAGGAGATGCTGGCAGAAGTTTGACATAAAAGAGTGGAGTATAATCATTTCCTCCTCTTGGCAGAGGGTACAGCAATTGGCTATCTTGGAAAAGGAAGAGAAGTTTCAGAGAAAAGCAATAAATAAAATAATTAGGCAATAAAAACAAACAAAAAAGAATACGGGGGGGAGGGGGGAAGGGTTTATGAATTGGCATTGTTTATACTATGAAAAACACTAAAATGTCTTCACATGTAGATTAGTTTACATTTATGGAACACATTAAAGCCCTTTCACAAAACACTGCCAGATTATCTGATGTTATCTTCATAATAACCTGTGAGTGCAGGGTCTTATTTCCATTTCATAGGACTAAGACTAAGGACAGAATTTAAGAAATTTGACTCAAATCATAAAGCCAATTAATGACAGAGACAAAACCAAACAAATAAATAAAAATAATGACAACAACAACAAAACATGGTTGTTCCACAGAATAGAGAGCCCAGATATGGACCTGCAACTCTATGGTCAAATAATCTTTGACAAAGCAGGAAAAAATACCCAGTGGAAAAAAGACAGTCTCTTCAATAAATGGTGCTGGGAAAATTGGACAGCCATATATAGAAGAATGAAACTCGACCACACTCTTACACCCTATACAAAGATAAACTCAAAATGGATAAAAGACCTCAACGTGAGACAGGAATCTATCAACATACTAGAGGAGAACATAGGCAGTAACCTCTTTGACATCGGCCACAGCAACATCTTTCAAGACATGTCTCCAAAGGCAAAGGAAACAAAAGCGAAAATGGACTTTTGGGACTTCATCAAGATAAAAAGCTTCTGCACAGCGAAGGAAACAATCAACAAACCAAATAGGCAACCCACGGAAAGGGAGAAGATATTCGCAAATGACACTACAGACAAAGGTCTGATATCTAAGATCTATAAAGAAGTCCTCAAACTCAACATTCACAAAACAGATAATCATGTCAAAAAATGGGCAGAAGACATGAACAGATATTTCTCAAAAGAAGATATACAAATGGCTAACAGACACATGAAAAAATGTTCATTATCATTACCCATCAGGGAAATTCAAATCAAAACCACACTGAGATACCACCTTACACCAGTTGGCTAACACACACATGAAAAATGTTCATCATCATTACCCATCAGGGAAATTCAAATCAAAGCCACATTGAGATATTACCTTACACCAGTTAGAATGGCCAAAATCAACAAGACAGTAAACAACAAGTGTTGGAGAGGGTGTAGAGAAACGGGAACCCTCCTGTTGGAGGGAATGCAAGTTGGCGCAGCCACTTTGGGAAACAGTGTGGAGATTCCTGAAGAAATTAAAAATAGTATGACCCTGCAATTGCATTACTGGGTATTTACCCCAAAGGTAGTGCAAATAAGGGCCACATGTACCCCAATGTTCATAGCAGCAATGTCCACAATAGCCAAATTGTGGAAAGAGCCAAGATGTCCTTCAACAGATAAATGGATAAAGCAGATATGGTTTATATATAAAATGAAATATTATGCCTCCATCAGAAAGGATGAATACCCAACTTTTATATCAACATGGACAGGACTGGAAGAGATTATGTTGAGTGAAATAAGTCAAGCAGAGAGAGTCAATTATCATATGGTTTCAGTTATGTGTGGAGCATAAGGAAAAAGATGGAGGACACTGGGAGAAGGAAAGGAAGGGTGAATTGGGAGAAATCAGAGGTGGAGAAAAGACATGAGAGACTGTGGACTCTGATAAACAAACTGAGGGTTTTGAAGGGAAAGGCGTTGAGGGGTTCGGTGAGCCTGGTGGTGGATATTGAGGAGGGCACATATTGCATGGAGCACTGGGCATGATGCATGAATAATGAATCTTGGAACACTGAAAAAATAAAATAAAAGTTTATAGAAAAAAAATGGCTGTTCCAGTTCATTTGACAAGAATATTGTGGCTAGTTGTTCTTCATCTCCATAAAGGATGCCACAAGGGAAATTAGTTTCAATAAATAAAATCAGAAGCACAACATCACAACAGATTCCAGAGTTTCCTGGCATTTTCTGGATTTCTGGATAAAGTGAAAGACTGAATATACATACCAACTTCTACTACATATCAAAAATCCACTAAAATAGTAAAGGGATTTTTTTTTTAAGGCACAGATCCACAAAAACATGGATTTTTTTTAAGGCACAGATTCACAAAAACACAGATCCACAAAAACAAAAATGAATTTGGCAGAATATAAAGCAAAGGGAAAAGAAAGAAATGGCTTTGCAGGCTTAAGAAAACTGAATCCTCAGCTGGTGGCAAAAGACTCAGAAATTCTAAGTATCAGTTATTTCTGAAAATGGGGGTAAAGGAATAAGAGCTTTAAAAATGTAAATTATTGGAGCACCTGGGTGGCTAAATCAGTTAAGCCTCGGACTCTTGATTTCGGCTCAGGTCATGATTTCAAGGTTGTGAGAGATCTAGCCCCACTTCCAGCTCTGTATTGGGCTTCGAGATTCTCTCTCTCCCTCTCCCTCTGCCCCTCCCCCATGTGTGCTCTCTTTTTCAAGAAATAAAGAAAAAGAAATTATCTGAAAGTTTTGTAGGTCTCAAATCCCCAATCCATTGTAAATAGTCAGAAAACTAGCAATGCTCTGTTCCAACAAAAGACTGGAGGTCTTGTCTTTAAATAATGGAAGAGGGCACCTGGGTGGCTCAGTTGGTTGGGCAACTGCCTTCGGCTCAGGTCATGATCCCAGAGACCCGGGATCGAGTCCCATATCGGGCTCCCACCTCTGTGGGGAGTCCGCTTCTCCCTCTGACCTTCTTCTCCCCTCTCATGCTTTCTCTATCTATCTCAAATAAATAAATAAAAATCTTTTATAAATAAATAAATAAATAAATAAATAAATAAATAAATAATGGAAGATAGAAATTAAAAAATAAAAAGTAATGTAGAAAGTACCTCCCTTCTGGACTGAAGTCACTGTGAACGGCTGACCTCAAGAGACACTTAATTAAAAATAGAGATCTCTACCCCACTGGGCTCACATGATGCTGTCAGCCAGCCTTCACCCTCCAGGAAGGAGACCGAAGACTCTTCCCTGCAAGATCTCTCCAGCCCTGGAGGATAAAAACATCAGAGCTTCCCCATTCAAAAGGCCTAGTCAGAGCAACCTGTGAGGAAGTGCAGTTGACAAGCCATAGTCATGTTTTCATATTTTCAATTAGCTTTTTTTAATTCCTTCACAAAACCAAGTAGAAAGCCAAAGACCAACACACATGTAAGGAAAGCTTCTTCTAATGTGCATTTTTTCTAACACCACCAAACAATTCTCCAATTCCCAGGAAATGCTGACTGGGTATCCTACAATTTAACTCAATTTTGACACTATCTACCTGGAGACAGCCTCAGATCCCATAGGTTAAGGACTCATTTCTAGAAGACTGCCGCCTTCCAGCTAAGACTCCAATTACAAGTCAAAGTTGTCACCTGTGCTTCTGACCCACTGGCTATAAATCAGAGATTCCCACAACTTCCCCCTTGGATTCAATTAATTTGCAAAATTCTGCTCACAGAACTCAGAGAAACATTTGTTTATACTTACCAGCTCCTTTAAAGAATACAGATGAGTAACCAGATGGAGAAGTACATAGGGTAAAGTCCAAAAGAGTCCCTAGAACTGGGGTGTACCACCCTCTCAGTATATGGATGAGGTCACCAACCTAGAAGCTCATCAAATCTTACCGTTCAAAGGTTTTATGCAGTTTAATCTGCAGCGTTCCTCAACCCTCTATCCCAGAGATCAGTTGGTGGGGCTGAGAGTTCCAACCCTCTAATTACTTGGTCTTTCTGCTGATCAACCCATCCTGATACTGACTAGGGGCACCATCCTAAGACACTTCATTAAAGCTCAGATGTGCCTAAAAGGGGCTCTTTATGAATGACAAATGACACCCCTATCACTTGGGAAATTCCAAGCGTTTGAAGAGCTTTTTGCCAGAAACTGGGAAAAAGACCAATATGTTTCTTTTTGTTTGTTTCTTTTAATATTTTATTTATTTATTTGTCAGAGAGAGAGAGAGTGTGAGAGCACAAGCAGGGATAGAGGCAGAAGGAAAGGGAGAAGCAGACTCCCTGAAGAGCAAGGAGGACCCTGGGATCATGACCTGAGCTAAAGGCAGATGCTTAATCAACTGAGCCACCCAGGCATCCCAAACCAAATATATATATATATATATATATATTTATATATATTTATATATATTTATATATATTTATATTTAAGATTTTATTTATTTGAGAGAGAGAGAATAAGCATGAGAAGGGGAAGGTCAGATGGAGAAGCAGAGCAGGGAGCCCGATGTGGGACTCAATCCTGGGACTCCAGGATCATGACCTGAGCTGAAGACAGTTGCTCAACCAACTGGGCCATCCAGGCGCCCAACCAAATATATTTCTTATACCACACTTCTAAAGGTGTAGGAGGTGGGGAGAAAAGGAAAAGGAAGGAATAAAAAGGAGAGACTATGTGGCAGAAGAATCACCCCAGTCCTCACCAAAACAAACAAACAAAACAAAAACTATCAATTTTCAATCACTGGGGACAAAGAGAATATTCTTTAATCTACCAGAAAGGAAAATTGAGATTCAAAGTGGCTTAACCTTAATACTATAAGCTAGTTGACAATGGTGAATCTTTTTAAAATTCTGAAGGAAAATTGTTTTCAACCTAGAATTCATTACCAAGCCAAAAATATATTTTCAAACACGAAAAAATTTCAAGAAAATTATCTTCTATGAGAATTAAATTGGAAAGACAAGAAACATCAGAAACAGGCAACAAAACAGAAAGAAGAGGGAAAAGGCATCTCAGGATGATCCTGAAAGAAGTTCCCAAGAAGATGATCAAACATATGCCAGACAGAGAAAGAGTCAATTCAGAAAGGTACAGCTAGGAACAGTATAAGAGAGACTTCTTCAGGAAGACAAAACAGAAATCTGAATGTAAATGAATGCATTCAGGGGCATTCTAGACAGCTGTCAAAAGGCTGGATTAATAACAGGTACATAAAAAATTAAGCAAATAAACAAAAGGGGACAAATATTAAACTTGTGTAGTAAAGGAAAGGTAATAATATGTCTATACAAGGCTCAGCTGTGATTAGGGAATACAGTACTAATATAAGAATAGTGAATATATTAAACCAAAATTAGATCATCACTGCATTGAAAGTATGAGAGACAAAAAGGTCACATGTGTTTAGTGGGGCAAAGAGAGGAAAGGATTATATTGTTTTTCAGAGCAAAATCAATAGCTTGGAAACATGAAGATATATCAATGAAACCATGTTATTTAGAGACACTGGAATAAATGTGGAACCAGGTAGGTTGCAGATATTGTTTTGCTGGGAAATACTGACCCTACTAACTCTACATAATGTCAAAAAGGCAACACAGCACAATTTTGAAAGATATATTTGAAAGTTGAACAAATCTGGATTCTAGTCCTGAGTCCACCATTTATTAGCTGTGATATCATGGGCAGGTTCCTTAACATGTTTAAGTTATAGTTTCCTCATTCATAAAATGAAAGTGAAAATAATGATAATGATAATATAATAAATATATTAAATGTTATTATATCTAAAGCATTATCAGGCACATATTTGGCACTCAGTATACATTTATTTAATTAATATTAGTGAAGAAATAGTGCATGTAATATGTTTATCCTAATATATAATAAACACTCAGTAAAAATTAGTTTTGTATTTACCAGCTGTTCTGTATATAAGCATGTTCTAAATGTAAGCTCTTCCCCTTTTCATCAAAGTGGTGAGGGAGAATTAGTTATTACACTGACTTTATTCTCAGAAATTTTGGAGGCATATTTAACTCCTGACTATCTTGGCCAAACTTTCACAATAATCATTATATTCTACTAATTCTACCTTTACATTATCCCCCACAGTATCTCCTTCCTCTTCTGTCTATCCTTATTTTCTCCTATTTGTCTTTGGCAAAACTTTCCTAAATGGTTTCACTGCCTCAAATCTCTTACTTCTCAACTATATCTCCTGCTTTGCTGCTAAAGTTACTTTTCTAAAAATATAAATCTAATTATATCACTTCCACACTAACACTTTCTAGAGCCCCTCATTACCTGTGGTGATGGGCACTCGAGCTCTTCATAGCATGCCCACAAAGCCACTATGCAATTTCATCCAAACTGATCTTAATTTTGTCTCCTGATTATTTCCTAACCCTTCTCTTACCAACTAGCTTTCCTCCCATACATTGCTTATGCACATTCCTTCCACAGCTCCCGCAAAGCCATGCTCTCTCTCAAATCTGGAACTTTGGACATACTGTTCTCTCTGCCTGGAAAGCTTTCCCTTCTTTACCTTTTCAACTTGGCAAGCATTTTAAATTAATTGCTCATTGGTCTCCCCAGCTATACTCTAGACTCCTTAAAGTTTGCCCTTTCTTACTTCTATGTGGCCCACTATTAGGTGCTAAATAATTGCTTGTTGACTAAAGGAGAGACAAAGCCCAAAACAACTACTCACCCACTTTAGGGCTTTTGCTTACCGGTAACTTGCTTACCAGTAAAGTGGTTGATTATGCCAAATTACAAAAACTTTTTATTCCATTTTTAAACAAATCGGTCAGATTTCCAGTTTTACTTATATAATTTTCAATATTTAAGTATAGAAAAGTCTAATATACTTACCATTCTGTAAATGAAGGCAAGCTTCCACTGTACCTTCTCTCCCCTCTAAAAAATAAAATCAACTTGTATGAACATGCCCATTTTAAAAAACAAAATACCTGTATTTTAGGTAAATGTTTACTTTCCTTTAAATTGGCTCAGTTCTCTCCTACCTCACTCCCTGAGAAACCTATGTTAACAACCAATATATTTGTATCTATAACTATATATCTCTCTCTCTCTCTAAATATTGAGATATGTAAATATACACACGTAGAACACACCTATTGTTAGGCTGGAGGGCCCAGGGACTCCTAGAGCGGACCTGATGGCCACCAAGTTTCACAAGATGGTGGCTCAGGACTTTCAGCCTTGGAGCTTCCGGTCAAAGAGACTTTCCAGATCACCCCACAACAACTACGAACAATCTGACTGGTCAACTTTGCATTTCTTTTTCTGTATAATGAGCTGACGATTGGTGTATTTTGTCATATACATAAACTGCAGCCAATCAGATACCCAGAAAGCCCTCCACACCTTAACCCCTAATCGGCCCTACCCCGGGGCGACTTCCAAGGCCCTCTCCTAACCTGGACCAAGGAACCTCGCCCAAGAGCGCTTCCATTAAAGCTTGCCTCGATTCTACTTGCCTGTCTCCTCTTTCCCACCGCCTATTGAAACCTGACACCTATATGTATACACAACAATCCTCTTTTCTACATCCTGCTTTTCTGACTCAGTCGAATCTATGGAAAATCCTCTAAGTATATTAATTCATGTTGCATTGGCTGCATAATAATCCACTGTACACTTAGATTTTTAGGAAAGCGTTACCATCCTCTCATTTAAGCAATCTTCTGGCCTGTCTTAGTCAGTTTAGGCTGCTATAAAAAACATACCACAGCCTGGGTACTTTATAAAGCACAGAAATTTTTATTTCTCATAATTCTTGAGGCTATCAAGTCTAAGATCAAGGTGCCATTAGCTTCCTCCCCCCTCCCAGAGCCCCTTCCTATTTCATTGACAACAGTTTTTTGGGGGTCTTCACGTGGTGAAAGGGGAGGGAAGAGTTTCCCTGGAGTCTCTTTTATCAAAGCACTAATCCATTCATTATGGCTTTGCCCACTTAACCTAATCACTTCCCAAAGGCCCACCCCAAATACCATCACATTGGTGATCAGGTTTCAACAAGTGGATTTTGGGGTTCACAAACATTCACTCTATAACATGACCAGTCAGAAAGAAGCACAAAGAAACTTCCTTACCAACCAAATAAAAGGAAACCTGTAATTTAAAATGGTTGGCAATTTCAGATTTCTATCAGAATTGAGAAGATGTAAACAAACAAATCTTAACTGAATATAATCAACTATGGAAGTTCAGTTAATGATTTATATAAATATGTTGCTGGAAACATTTTCAAACTGTCTCAGGAATTTGCATTTGATTCATTTATATTCACTACAACAAAAACAGTACTGCAATTTATAAGGTACCTCCAGGCATTTCATTTGTTAGACTGATTTACAGTCAATTGGTTTATTCCAGCATAAAAAAGAATAGTCTTTGCTATATGCCACTAAAATAAATTAATCAAGCAATTTAAAATTGAATTTCACACACAATCTTGTTTTGTTTTCTCACATATCTAAAATAATAGCATCTATCATCATTTGAAACCAATAATGTGATTTGTGCTTTACAGAAACCAATAAATTAAAAACCAAACCTTTGCATTAATAGCAACAGAAATAGCCAACAATGTTTGAGAAGACAGTATGATCTTTCCTTCACTGTTACTATAGCACTTAAAATCTGGGAGCAAATGGAGCCTAGTACAATTTTGTGATTGGTTTAAAAGCTGTAACACTTCAGGACAATGCAAATAGGTTCTCACATTAAAAAGACATTAACTCACTCAGCAATTTAGAAGGAAAGGCATACATACAACCGCTCTTGAATTTTAAAATATATTTCTATGAAAAATTACCTCTGAGTTGTAGGAGACCCTAAGGCTATTGTGATGTACCCCTTCATGTGTGCTGTTAAGTGATGGTAGCCTTCCCCAGGCTTTCCAGGGTTGAGAAAGACAGCACTCCTGTTGTTCAAACTATTTAAAGTGAGTGATTAATCGTGAGCTCTGTCATAGGCATATGAAGTGATGAAGATGGAAATACTGGAAAACCTAGTGGCTTTGTGGAGGAGGTGTAATCAACCCTTGATTAATTCTGCTAATGGAAAGAAGTGCTGTGGATAACACAAACATCATTAAATGCCAAATGACTACCAGCCTAAGTTTGTCCCAAAAATATAAATTGAAATTTTAAGATATGAAACACATTTTTCTCCCAGAGAACTGTTACCCGTGGGGATGGATCTCAAATTTAATCCAAACATTACCTTCGAAAGAATAACGCTTGCAGCATTGAAGAAGTTAGAGTAACATTTGACAAAAGGAAATACATTCCAGATACCTAACTTCTAGAATAAGCATAGTGTTCTATGTATGCATACATTCCCTAGCCTTAACACAGAGGGACTAAAAATATAAAGGTGAAAACTGTTGGAAAATAAAAATACTGCTGGAGTTTCCAAAAGTTACTGAGGATAGTTGGATCTGATAAAAACAGATCAAAGTAATCCAAGCTTATTAAAGATTTTTCTTTTATAGGTATATAAGCGGGGCTAGACTGCATATACACTCATCAACACAGAGAGAACAACCCCCTATTTGCCAGCCATTTTTAGACAGCATTGCAGAATGAATGTTCATTCAAGCTTTCAAAAAATAATATTCAGCAGGCATTATGTCCCAGGCAGTGTGCTAGATACAGAGGATGGACAGGTCAATAAAACAAACCTGTTTACTGCTCTCATGGACTAAAGTACCCAATAAATCTTACCACATAAATTCACAGTAAATGTAACTATTGTTTTCATTTCCTCTCATCCTCTTTTAGCTTACTCTTCTGCTAAATTGGAATAATGATGTATATCTTAGAGCATTAGTAAGATTAAGAGTTCTAATAAAATTCAAAAAAATGTTGATTGATTCTGAAATCTCCCTGGGCTGAGCAGCCAGCTGCTAAAATAACAACTTATATTAAAAAGGGGGGTGAGGTATAAGCATTTAGGGCAACATGCTAGCTGTCACTTCCTCTATAATGGGAAGTACAAATAAGAAAAGAAATCAAATCTAGCATGAAATCCATGGGGAAAGATAGGATTTTAGGAGTTTAACTAATGGTTGTCAATATTTAAGAACATGAAAGAAGTGAAGTGAAAGGGCATCAGATTCCCAAGGAGATTGTTCTAAGTTTGGTGCCAACACAGAAGAATCCAAAAAAGGTTGGGAAAATGTCAAAAAAAAAAAACATACAAAATTAAAAATGATACTTGATGACATCTAGTGAACTTTGAGACTTGGGAAAGAAGGCAAGAAAATGCCCAGTGAATCAGAGGTTATTCTCAAATATTTCTACTGGATTCCTTATTATTCATATTTATTGGTAAGTTTTATCACTGTGGAAATAAGAATCACAAGGTCTTGACAACCTACACACAAATATCCAAGCTTCTAGAATTCTACATGGAGGATTTTGTTATTTCTTATTTGGGACCATGTATATGGAAAATGAATTGTCCAGATTTCTACCACTTGTCTTTCTGAGTATACAAATCAGTTATATTCTCAATGCCCAGTTGAAATAAACACATATTATAGTTGTTAGGTTCATGTGTAAAAAACACAGGTGAGGACAAGAAAAGATTTCTTTAGCCTCTTCTCTGTTTACATGAATTAAAGCCCAACTGGAAAAAAGGAACATATACCAAAGACAGAAATATTCTGAAAAAGAAAATGAGAAAGTTTAAGCTCACTCTGATAATTCGACACAGTGAAAAGCAAAATTAGTTTGGGACTGAAGAAAAAGCATAAACATCAATAGAATGTAAGAGAGAATTCAAAATTGTAAATCCATTTGATAAATTAGTATTTCAAATAGACAGTCAAAAAGAATAGGTTATTCAATAAATCATGTTGAGGCAACTAGATAACCAATTAAGAAAATGAAAGAAGACAAAACCAGAGAGGGAGACAAACCATAAGAGACTCTTAATCTCAGGAAAGAAATTGAGGTTGCTGGAGTGGAGGAGAGTGGGAGGATAGGGTGGCGGGGTGATTGATATTGGGGAGGGTATAGGTTGTGGTGAGTGCTATGTATTGTATAAGACTGATGAATCACAGAACTGTACCTTTGAAACAAATAATACATTATATGTTAGGAAAAAATTTTAAAAAGTCAGATCCCTATCTAATCTGTAGCAATTAAATAATTTACAGAAAGAACTAAGATTTAAACACTTAGAAAAATAAATCCATGTGGTCCCAATAGTTTACTTTTGCTTTTGTTTCCCTTGTCTGAAGAGACATATCTAGAAAAATGTTGGTATGGCTGATGTCAGAGAAATTACTGTGGTTGCTCTCTTCTAGAATTTTTATGGTTTCAGGTCTCACATTTAGGTCCTTAACCATTTTGAGCTTATTTTTATGTATGGTTTAAGAAGGTGGTGCAGTTTCATTCTTCTGCATGGAGTTGTCCAGTTTTTCCAATACCATTTGTTGAAGAGATGGTCTTTTTCCCATTACATATTCTTTTCTGCTCTGTAGAAGATTAACTGACCATATAATTGTGGGTTTATGTCTGGGCTCCCTATTCTGTTCTATTGATCTGTGTGTCTATTTTCATGCCAGTACCATACTGTTTTAATTACTACAGCTTTGTAATATAACTTAAGTCTGGAATTGTGATACCTCCAGTTTTGTTTTTTCTTTTTCAATATTGCTTTGGCTCTTCAGTGTCTTTTGTGGTTCCATACAAATTTGGGAATTATTTGTTCTAGTTCTGTAAAAAATGTTGTTCGTATTTTGATTAGGAATTGCATGAATAAATCTATAGATTGCTTCAGGTTATATAGACATTTTAACAATATTTGTTCTTCCAATCCATGAGTATGGAATGTCTTTCCATTTGTTTGTGTTGTCTTCAATTTCTTTCATCAACATTGGGGTTTTTTTTCAAGATTTTATGAATGTATGTATGTATGTATGTATGTATTTAAACAGAGAGCATGAAGAGAGGGATGGACAGAGGGAGAGAATCTCAAGAGACTCTGTGCTCAGTGCAGAGCCCAAAGTGGGGCTCAATCTCACAACCCTGAGATCATGACCTGAGCTGAAATCAAGAATCAGACACTTAACATACTGAGCCACCCAGGTGGCAGGTCTTTCAGAGTACAGGTCTTTCAAAGTACAATTTTTTTCAAAATAAAAAGCTTCTACACAGCAAAGGAAACAACCAAAAAATAAAAGACAACCTACTGAGTGGGAGAAGATATCTGCAAATGACATATCTGATAAAGGGTTAGTATCCAAACTATATAAAGAACTGATACAACTCAACACCAAATAAACAAATGACCCAACTAAAAATGGGCAGAAGACACGAACAGACATTTTTTTTGTAAAGACCTACAGATGGCCAACAGATATATGAAAAGATGCTCAACAGGAGTCATCATAAGGGAAATGCAAATCAAAATTGCCCTAAGATGTCACCTCACACCTGTCAGGAAAAGGAAAATCAGAAACACAAGAAGCAACAAGTGTTGGTGTCTTGCCATTTGCAACAACATGGATAGATCTAGTGCATATAATGTTAACAGAAATAAGCCAGTCAGAGAAAGAAACATACCATGATTTCACTTATATGTGGAATTGAAGAAACAAAACAAAGGGGAAAAAAAGACACAAACCCAAAAAACAGACTCTTAACTATAAAAAACAGATGGTTACCAGAAGGGGGTTGGTTGGGGAGGCAGGAGGGGGTTGGGTGAAATAGGTGAAGGGGATTAAGAGTACATTTATTTTGATGTAATCAGATTACACTCGAGTAATACTTGGAACACTGAATCACTACAATATGCACCTGAAACTAATAAAATAATATACGTTAACTATCCTGGAATTAAAACAAAAAATATAAAAAATATATAAATAAACCCCTGAGTGTTCTAGAAGAATCAATAAATGCACTCAAAATCTTAAACTATAAAAGGCCTTTCTAAGCAAGACACAATTTAGAAGTCATATGACAACATCAAAAAATATTCATTAAAAAATTAATACTTGGGGCGCCAGGGTGGCTGAGTCATAAGTGTCTGCCTTTGGCTCAGATCATGATCCCAGGGTCCTGGGATCAAGCCCCATATCGGGCTCCCTGCTCAGTGGGAAGCTTGCTTCTCCCTCTCCCACTCTCTCCCTACTTATGTTCCTTCTCTTGCTGTGTCTCTCTCTGTCAAATAAATAAATAAAATCTTTTTAAAAAGTAATAATAATACTCAAAAAAACAATAAATAATTCTCAAGACTGAGGGAAATAGTTATAATACATATGTGGAAGGAATAATTTCTTTAACATAGAAGTTATATGAATCAAGTTTAAGACAAGTAATCTAATAAAAATAAGAATAAATTCTAGGGCACGTATTGCATGGAGCACTGGGTGTGGTGCAAGAACAATCATTCTTGTAACACTGAAAAAATAAAATAAACATATTTGGGGAAAAAAAGAATAAATTCTAATAAGGAATATAAACATACAATTTTTAAAAAAATAAAAAGAAATGGTCAGTAGGCATGGAAAAATTCATAATTCATAATTCAAGAAATGCAAACCAAAACAAGATGTTATTTTCACCTATAAAATGAGCAAAGATTTTTAAAGTTTAACTGTGACCACACTGACACTGTTGGCAGAAGTATAAACTTATGCAACATTTTGAAGGTAATTTGAAAACACCTAAAATTTAAAGTGTATGTAAGTTTGGACCTAGTGGGCCATTGGAATTTATCTACAGCAATGCTTGCAAAAGTCAACCAAGATGCATCTATAGAGTGTTTACTGAAGCTGGAAATGGAAACATATGTTTCAACATTATAGTTCTTACTAAATAAAATATGACATACCCAAACTGAAATACCATGCAGCTCATAACACAAGGATGGAGATCTATATTAGCTGGTAATGGAAAGACTGTTAAGCCATATCATTGAATTACAAAAGCAAGTGCAGATTAATGTATAAAGCATGATCCCTCTGTGTGAATAAAAAATAGAAAAATTTCTATATGCTGGTGAATGCATAACTTCTTTTCTGGAAGGAAGGATGAAAAACTACTAATAGTACTTATGAACAAAAGACTAGAAGTCATTCAGAACCTTTCCATACTATCTGGACTTACTGTAAGCAGGTCAAACCTCATTTTTTATGTCTAGCATTATGGGCAATTCCTAAAATATATTTCACCATATCTTTAAAAATAAACAATGTTATTTAACATTAAGATATTACGTCAGTTATTTGGAACTCAATAAATCATCTACTTAGCAGGATAAGGCTAAGAAACGTCCATCTAATCACACATGTGGCTGCATGTTCCCACTTCCTATTTTCAGCTGATCATAAGGAAAAAAGGAACATAGCTACAATTTTTTTGTTAATAAGGAAACTGGTAATATATACCCCCCTTTAATTAAGAGATCTGAAAATACAATCATATACCTATAATTTTGCCTGTAGAATTTCCTTAATAAAAGATTTTATTGAGATCTAAGGAAGTCCTAAATCTAGTATATGTGCTGCCGAAGCGAGCACAGGAAGTCCTAAATCTAGAGTCTAGAAATGTCTCGGCACAAAGGCAGTTTTGTGAGTTATGCTTAGTCTGAAAGACTAGCCCAATATGATAGCAAGAGTAAACAGTAAGTATTTGAAGTCTGAGGGGAGCAAAAAAATTAAAAAATAAAGCAGCATTTTCTTTAACAAATGAATTGCAACAAGGAAATGGAGTCAATTTTGCTACGCCCTACCTGACTTACTGCAGTTTCAACCTCCCACCCCCCCGCCCCGCCCGTAGTGAAATTTTAAACCAATCAGTCTGAAATTTCTTAATCAACACTAATGAGGTAATATGCATGATAAGATTCTCTGTCTTCTAAGCGAAGGTAACCTTGCCTGAAATAACCCACTCTTCTAACTTTCTCATCCCACCCTCCTTCTGCCTATAAAAACCTCCCATTTTGTATAATTCAGATCTTCTCTTTGCTAAATGAGAAGCTGCCTGATTCATGAGTTGAATAAAGCCAAGTAGATCTTTACGCTTCCTCAGTTGCATTTTGTTACTTTAACAATTAGCAATAATGTCTTGTTTGTTTTTAGCTCAGAAGTATCATATGTCTTGTTATAAAGCATTATTGAAGTAATATATAAATGATACATCCATCAAATTATAAAACAGAGATCTTATGTTTTGATTTGAATGAAGTATTAAAATAAACGTGAGTCAACTGAGAAACCTCAAACAGTGACTGGGTATTTGCTGACATTATGGAAATATTCCCCCTTTTTTTTTTTTTTGCCTCCCATGTTGACATTATTGAGTTGCAACTCATTTTTTTGCAATATGATAAGAGTATTGTATCTATATATCTTAAGAGTCCTAATCTCTTAAAGACACATACTAAAATGATATGATGCCTCTGGTTTGCTTGAAAATAATTTGTGGATCAGGGCGATGATAAGGATGGGGAAATGATGTTGCCTAAGCTGATAATCATCAAAGATGGGTGATGGCTATTTGGGGCTTAATACCATTTTCTCTACTTTGATGTTTTACAATTTTCCATAATTGATAAGACATGCAAAATACAGGCTTGCACCAAAAGCAAACAACCAAAACAACAGTACATCAGGAGAAAAAATACATAGATTAGTTGAAATCAAACTGGTTTAATATTAAATATACCATTTATTCATTTTTTAAAAATATATGTCTGCTTAATATTTGTCAAGTACTGGAAATACAAAAGTGAACAAAACAGACAAAAGTACTTGCTCATAAATGAACTTGCATCCTAATGGGGAAACAGACAATAAATAAATAAGTAAATGCATTATATATCAGACAGTGATCAGTGCTATGAAGAAAAATATGCAGCGAAGTGGTATTGGGGGTGCGAGAATCAGGAGAAAGAAGTTTTCAATTTTAAAGAGGGTGGCAAAGAAGGGGCTGGCCAATAATGTAGCACTTGAGTAAAGATTAGAGGGAAAGTAAATGCCTGATAATTTACAAAATAGAAGGATAACAAATTTCCCATACACTTAGAAACGCTAGCATTAGTCTCTCATACTATGATGTAGCCTTTAAAGATTTTCAAACTTCAGTCTAGGCAATACGGATCTCTCTTTTTTTTTTTTTTTTTTTTTTTTTGCTTGCCTCATTCTCAAAAACTGAACATTTACCAGCCCTATATCAAATTCCTCCGGAAACCTTGCTGTAGCACTTTATGTCCTATATTCATTTGTATAGATACTTGAATAACCTCAGTAAGTGGCATCTTATAGAGAATGCAAACCTAAACATGGAACTGAACACTCTGTCTATAACGAGAATGTAATTAGCATCCTTCATTTCAATTGCTACATGAGCCCAAATTACTGTCCATACTGAATTATTACAACAGCCTTCTAAAAAGACACACTGCTTCCACTCTTTCCTACAGTCTACTCCCAAGACAATAGCCAGAATGAACTTAAAAAAAAAAAAGATTCTATTTACTTATTTTAGAGAGAGAGAGAGCATGAGCAGTGGGAGGGGCAGAGGGAGAAGGAGAGAGAGAATCCCAAGCAGACTCCTCACTAGGCACAGAGCCCAACACAGGGCTCAAACTCACGACCCTGAGATCATGACCTGAGCTGAAATCAATAGACACTTAACCAGTTGAGCCAGAATGAACTTTCTAAAATATAAGTCAATTTCATCACTCTTCTTTTCAAAACTCTCTAAAACCTTCCTATTTAGAGAAATATTCAGAATCCTGACAACATCCTAAAAGGCACTACTAATGCTGCATCCCCCATCATTCACCTCTAGCCAGTTCCTACTACCCTTATCTTCATCCACTCTATTCTAGGTGCACTGACATCCCTCACATTCCTCATTCATCCCAGACATGCCTCCAACTTCGGTATTTTATACCTCTGTCTGGAGAACTATTCACCAGATAGCCACATTGCTAACTCCCTCTTCTTCAAGTCTTTGCTCAAATAATATCTTCTCAGTAAAACAATACCTCTTCTACAAACCTGACCTTGGGTTAACATTTTCCCACTGTTCCCTAGAAATCTGATAAAGGTGTAAGAACAATTGTTCTTATAGTTGCTACTAAGCAACTGTGCTTATGGTAAAAACAACTCCTGATTGGTAAGTAGCATCTGGATTGAAAGTTATGTATATGAACTATAAGTTACTGTTTGGAATCTATAGCTTCTGATGTCCCTGAAAGGGTTAACTTTTGTAAGTAAGCATACCCTTTGAAGGAACATGTATATTCCCATTCTTCGGAGTGTAATACCTGAGATACCAGGTCATTGGAACACAAGGCTTCAAAGCCAGAGTGGATATTGTACTTACCCAATTAAATCTCCCCTCCTCATACCTGAGCGAAAACTTGGGTGGGGGTGCAAAAAGACTGTTCCTGGATGACAATACAGATTATTTCAAGAACTCCCACTGAAGAGAAACATTTGACTTCTTTGCTGGCATGCTATTTTTCCTGACCAATATCTCCGTAAATGAAGCTTATTTTAAATCTGGCCTATGGTAGTTTCGTTGAACCTAAGATTTCCAAGTGGTGATCACACCCAGAGCTGAAGAGTAAACAGGCTGGAAACCAACCATGAAGGCTGATTTCCCCAGGAATGTGGGAGAACTAAAAAGGCCCTGAAAGAGACATATGGGCATATGGACAGTTCAGGAATGAAAGACTAAAGGTCAGGAGCTAAAGTCTAGGAACTAAAAGAAGCAACCTTTTAGTGAGTAAGCTCATCTGCACAGCTACCCTCCCATTATCCATCCACATCTAGAATGTCTGCATTCGGTTTCCTGGTCTTTGGATGTATCCTGTGGAACAAACTCTTAAACTCCCAAATATTGCTTCTTGCACCTACTGGTGGAATTCACAACTGTCTGCACCTGGCTGGAATGGAGGCCACAGCCAATCAGCAGCAATTCCTGGGCACATCCTGACAAAACATAGTGGCTGAGTCAGCCTTAAACCAAGCCAGAGCACCTCCTACCAACATAACTCTGGCAACAGGTGGATCATGTGAGAAACAATGGCTCCAGGTCCAGAATGTTGGGTCTAGGGACTCAAGCTCTAGCTCTCAGAATTCCTCCTTCTCCTCCCTTCCTTTCTTTTCTGGACAGATCTTTCATCACCCACCTTCTGTTCAGATATTCTCTGGCCAACACAAAGTGGGGGTCATGTTCTGATATGTTCTTGGCTTAATCTCTCAATTTATATGAAGGGAATTTTTGAAATTGGATGGAAAAAATATTTCTGACTATATTTTGAAGGCAAAGGCAAAAGCTAACCTGTAAAATCTCTCTGGCATTAGCCCCTGTAGTTATATTTCTGTTTTTACTAGGGAGAAGTTTATAATCTTTAGGAATGTTCTGGAGAGTTTGGTTTCCTAATCAGCCAATGAGGCATGCCAGCAAGGGAATATCCCATTTCCATAAACCCTTCACGGTGTAACTACTATCTGCCTCTCTAACTTCATCAACCTCCACTTCCGAATCTTCCTGTCCTGCCTACTCCTGATATGCTACATTTCTCACTATTACTTCAACACATTAGCCTTTTCACAGCTCTCTGCTTTGTTAAATAGTATTTTCTCTGCCTGGCATGAGATTTTTCCATCTCACTTTCTCTATTTGACTTGGAAAAGGTCCCTGTAGGCTCACTGAGTCTCGTCACCTAGTGTCATCTTTGCTGCAGGTGTCCCTCTCTCTAGCAAGTGCTTCTTCTTCTTTCCCTACAGACCTGCCCACATCTTCATTACATGTTCCTTGAATTATTCAATTTTTGTGAATTCCAATTTTTCCTACTGGAAGTCTGACCAAAAACATTTACAAAAATGTATTGAACTTTTTTACTTGTCAGGTTTTTTTTTTTTACAGAGATTATATTTGCCTCAAAAGTGGAGACTTAATTGTTTTATCTATTTGTTCAGTAGTTTAACAAGTATTTGCAAGTTCCTCCACTATGTCAGGGATTGTACTAGAACCCCAGGGATAAAATGACAAGCAAGAAAGACCATGCCCTCATCTAATTTATTGTCTACTAGGGTTCATTAAAAGACTTTCTTGGGATTTCTGAATTTGGAAGGCCACGTCACACATCATATCAAATATTTTTTAATGTACCAGTAAAAGTTATGAAAGTAGTCTTACAAGTAAACACAAAGTAGTCTTTGTGTTTGACATTACTGGACACAAGTAGTACATGTAACTCATATTGTTATGATTATATAGCACTTACACTTAGTGAGGACTTTAAGAAACAAACTTTTCAAGTGCAATGAAATGTTATGAATACCTAACTTAATAACGAAGTCAACATTTAATTATTTATTAATTTGGATTTTATTTTTTAATTTTGGACTTATTAATTTGAATTTCTGAATTTGGATTTTCAGTTTTATTCTCACATTTTGGAATTTCTGGTAGACATAATAATAATATTCACCAACATCTGGCCCTTCTGACCTTCGGCAAATAGAAAGCTGTACTTCTCGGTCCCTACAGTTGAGCAAAGCCATATGATTAATTAGCCCTGCCCAAATGAAAGGTAAATGGCAAGGCAGAGAAAAGCCTCTGCTAAGTTTAAGTTCTCTCTTGCTCTACCTTGGCAATCAGGCAACCTATGTTTTCTACATAATGCAATGTAAGAGATGGTGGAGGTTCTATCAGCCTGGGTTCTCAAGGGACTTTGTGTAGCACAGAATCCCCTTTCTCTCATCATTAGCCAGCCATGAACATGTAACATAAGCTAGAAATAAAGTCTTGTGCATTAATGTACTAAGACTTGGGAAACAATTGTTATTGCAGCACAATCTAACCAATGCTAGTTCAAAGCCCCATTTTGATTTTTTGGTCTTTTACATTTTCTGAAGCCCTACCTTCCTTCAAGCCTTAGACACTCTGCCAACAATACCTAATAAAGGAAACAATCCTAAGTCTAGTAGGGGAAACAGGAGATCCAAAGAGAAGTTAACATAAAGTTTAATAAATGCAATTCATTCAATGAAGAGTTACTGAGCTCATCTTATACAGAATGAAGATGAAGTCCAATTCCCCTAAGTCTCATGAGCAGCATGAGAGTGTTAGAGGATACTGGGACAGATTCAGAATCTACTAAGTTGGAGAAAGAAGGATGGATGCTCTATAGATAAACATTAGTGTCTGCTACAGGGCAGTGAGTTCAAAGCTATAATGGCTTCTTTTACCAATGGTCCCAAATAAAATAAGGATAAGACACTTCAGATACTAAAGAAATGATTATTTCTCTAGGAAGATAAACTGAGACACTGCATTGTGTTGTTTTAGTCTCCAGGCTATTAAGAGAGGCCACGGAGGATGGGCTCCTATAAGGAAGAAGAGGTCATTCTATTAAAGAGAGGAAAGCACTTTCTCTTCAAGTGGAGTTTGAGAGAGTAAGAACCTGACTACTTGAGAGATGACCCTAACCAGGAAAAAAACAAGAGAAAGAACACAAGAAAAAAGTTCTTAAAGTTTCCGGCCTATTCAGTCTCTCCTTGGCTGCTAGTGATTCTATAGTTAAAACATTACCTTGAGGGGCACCATGGTGGCTCAGTGGGTTAAAGCCTCTGCCTTTGGCTCAGATCATGATCTCAGGGTACTGGGATGAAGCCCTGCATCGGGCTCTCTGCTCAGCAAGGAGCCTGCTTCCCCCTCTCCCTCTGCTGCCTCTCTGCCTATTTGTGATCTCTCTGTGTGTCAAATAAATAAATAAAATTTATTAAAAAAACACATTACCTTGCATAATATTCCCTGAGAAGCTGAAAGAATGGGGCCCAGGCTCTTTTTTCTGTTGCTATTTGTACTTTTAAAAATACAGTTACCTATATATTGCAACAAAAGCAGGCAACAATCATTTTTTAATTGGCGCAATTGAAGTCAATTTACCATAAAATTCACCAATTTTAAGTTTATAATTTAAAGAGTTTTAAAGGCATAAAAGTTGTGTAACCAGCACTATCATCAAGATATAAAACGTTTAGGGAGCCTGGGTGGCTCAGTGGGTTAAGGCCTCTGTCTTCCGCTCGGGTCATGTTCTCAGGGTCCTCGGATCGAGCCCTGCATTGGGTTCTCTGCTCAGCAGGGAGCCTGCTTCCCCCTCTCTCTCTGCCTGCCTCTCTGCCTACTTGTGATCTCTCTCTCTCTCTCTCTGTCAAATAAATAAACAAAATATTTTAAAAAAAGATATAAAACATTTAATTCACCCCAAAGAGTTCCCTCTTTTCTCTTTGATATGCACTCTTTTTCAAGTGTGACCTTAAAAATGTTTGCCATCCTCAACTCCACAAGTGGACTCTCATTAGATTGCATCAAAGATAGTAACTGCATACCCGTTGCTAGTGATTTGTTCGGGAACAAATATGAAAATCTAACTAATTCTGGCCTAGGACTAGACTGCTATAGACTTCTGGGAAAGAATGGCCATCTTCTTCTGGTCCTAACACAGTAACTGATGCTAAATGAGACATCTTGCCATAAAAACATAGAAAACTGGACAAAATTTATGAAAGAACAGTTTTCAGACTTTAGACAATAGGTAGTACAGGACTGTGTTCTCTTATGTTTCCCCCAATTTCTTTCCAATGGAACTGTCCAGACTACAAAGCAGGGAAGTATAAGCTGTTCAGAGAAGGCTCATCTACAGAGCTGAGAGATAGAAACCAGAATTTGAGAGGCTGTGCAGCTGAACTCTGTGAGGGAGAGAACCAGAGAAAAGGGAACAGAATTAAGCAGAGAAAAAAATGCCAGAAATCTACATTAGGATCTCGAGTCTTGGCTGATTCTAAGATGCCACACAGCTGATCAAAAAGCAACTACAATAAAAAGAGCAAATATCATGTTGCTATAAGCTGACTATGTACTGAGAACATTTGAATTATGACCAGTCACAGTAGAAACTTCATGAACACCTGAGACATTCAATAGAGACACCAGAAAATCCACATCTATTTTTCTTAGCTTCCCTTAATGGTCTTCCAACCTAATTACTACAAGACATGTTTTAGTTTTTCATGCCAGAGAAATAAGCAGTTTTCTTCAGCATCAACATTGTTTTATCCACCCTTAGATAACATGAATAAATTCCTTGAATGACAACAAATTCCAAAACCAACAGAGAAAGGAAAAGAAATCTTAAATAGACATATTATTAACAAAATTTCAATTGTAATTAGAAATGTTCCTACAAAAAAATAGGGGTCCATTTTCTTCTTCACTCAGATGGAGAATTCCATCAAACATTTAAGAAAGCTACAACACCCATCTTTCACAAACTTCTACAAAACAGAAGACAACACTTCCTAAGTCATCTTAGGCCAATTTAAGGCCAATATAACCCTAAAACCAAAACCTGCCAGTCATTATAAGAGAAGAGAAGTACAGACCAATAACCCTCAAAAATACAGATGCAAACTTGTTAACAAAATATTAACAAACAATATATCAATAGAGGAAAAGAATACTATATTACAACTAAGTTGAGGTTTACCTCAGCAATGGAAAATTGGTTTAACATTTTTAAATCAACCAGTATAACTCACCACATTAAAATAATTAAAGATTTTATTTATTTATTTGGGGGGCATCGGTGGGAGGACGGGCAGAGGGAGAAGGAGAAGCAGACTCCCCACTAAGCAGGAGCCCACATGGGGCTGGATCCCAGGACCTGGGGATTACAACCTGAGCCAAGGGCAGATGCTTAACTGACTGAGCCACCCAGGCGCCCCCACATTAACATAATAAAAGAGAATAATCATATGATCATCTCAACAAATGCTAAATGAATTGAACAAAAACTAACATCCATTCATAATAAAAACTCTCAGAGAGGCACTTGGGTGGCTCAGTTGGTTAAACATCTGCTTCCTGCTCGGGTCATGATCCTGGGGTGGGTGGGATCCTGGGATCAAGCCCCACGTTGAGCTCCCAGCTCAGCAGGGTGTCTGCTTCTCTCCTTCTGCCATTCCCCCAGCTTATGCGTGCATTCAGTCTCTCTCTCTCTCTCTCTCTCTCCCAAATAAATTTAAAAAAATCTTTATAAAAAAGAAAACCTAGAAATAGAAAGAAACACATCCTGATAAAGAACATTTACCAAAAAAAAACCTACTGCTACATAATTCTTAATAGAGAATAAGTAAACATGCTGCCACTAAAATCAGAAAAAAACTAAGTCACCTTCTATACAACATTATAATAAATGTTCTAGCCAATACAATTAGTCAAGAAAATAACTGCAAGAAAAACAATATATAGTTGTTAGTTAGAGATGACACTATTACGTAAATAGAAAATTCCATACTTTTACTTATTTTTTCCCTTAGTGGTAACCACCTTGGTTGCCTTTGAATAACAATGGTGATGAATATCTTTAGACGCACATGTATAAAAATTTCTGGGTCATATATATCCAGAAATGGGATTGCTGGTTCTTAGAGTACAGTCATACTATTAATTTAATGTCCAGAAATGTTGTACCAGTTTCCATTCCAACCAGCAGTGAATCGTGTATTTTGAACTTAAACTTATTTAAAATGTATCTTGCCATTTAAAGTGGCAGGATAATCAATTGAAATAACAATTTTTATTTGTTTGTTTCTGGCTACTCTACAGCTATACTCATAAGAAAAAAAAGGAAGGATGTCATCTCCACCACCCAGAGAGGAGATCAGGCCTTGATTTCTCAGGCTTGGGCCAGATCTAAGGAAGAATAAACAATCGTGTTGTATGTCAAAGCCCAGAGGAGAAATTACTAGGCAGGTATCCACTACCAGGAAGATAGCCCCTAAAATGGGTTTTATGCTTCAAATGTCCATTTTGAGAAAGAAGGAAGCTTTGGAAAGGAGAACAGAATAGGTTTTAGGAGTGTTACTGGGCAGGCTGATAGTTGTTAATTCTCTAGGATTGTGAACTTGCCATGGGTGTCAGGAGTGACCTGCCTAAAATGTCTGTGTAGTGCAAGGTTTATAGAAGGCTCTGATTAGGTAAGAAGTGCTACACTCCTGGGAGTCTAGGTGAGGGTCTCTCTGGTTAAATGTGGTACAGTGGAAATGAAGCACACACTGGAGCAATTAACCTTCAATAGACTGTTGTGTTGGCCTTTAAGGACCTTATAATTCCTCAGGGTTCTTGTAAAAAGTCAAGAGAGGAAAAGAAATCTGTGAAATAAGATGCCTGATAATGAACTTTCAAGCAATCTTAGCAGATAGAACCAGATTTAGCTTCATTTTGACCCTCATCTCCCAAAAAAGTAAGTCCACCAAGGCGTAGTCTAACAATCTCTTTTCATATCTCTGCACCTTTCTTCCTTTTTTGATCTCATAGATTTCTACAGCTTTAAATGTCATCTATATGTGGATGACTTCTATTTTTATATACAATTAGCGAGTGCACACACTCACACTACATATATTCCCTAGAACGATATCTTCTACTTTTTCTTTATTGCATTTCTCATTGTTTGTTTTAACATGTTTGCTCTCTATCTTCACAACTAGGTTGTATACTAAGCAAGTCAGGAACCACATATATTTTATTTACCAGACACATACCTTTTTCCCCCTAACCTAATGCCTGATACAGAGTACACGATTAATTAACACAATAAATGGATGTGTTGGTTCCCTAGATTTATACACCAATCCATCTTTGAACATTTCTTAAAATCTTCTCCCATTTGTCATGCCATAGCCTACTCTCTTTATTAATAATCCTGGAACAGAGGGGTCTCTGTGACCCTTACCCCATCACCTTCCACTCTTATCTCTGATGCACAGAGGGTGACCTCCTCCCATAAAAATGCAACAATATTAATGCTCTAGTTGTGACTTATGATTCAAAAAAATTTTCTTTTGCCTTATAAGTAATCCATTTAAGGAAATGAAGGTTCACCATCGCTATTCAAATACAGAGTCTAAAATAGGTTTCCTGGGCAGCAGAATTTACCAGAACACAGCTCAGAGTGAAGAAGGGAAAGAATAGAAGCAGTAAAAGGACAGAGGTAAAGATACTGAAAAAGAAGACATTTCTTGGTATTTATCTGATGATTACTCTGTTTGGACTGAAAGGGGACCCAATGGCAACAAGAAAGAAATGATTTAGGAGTCTTCTCTGAACTATGAATATGTTTCTAATAACCATTCATAAGATTCTTTTTTGTAATACTTACACTCATCCATTTCCAAATGTTTCTAGACAGAGTTACAGTCTAAAATCCTCTGGTTCTCAATCAATTAGAATCATTGCACAACTATTACTTTGCTAACATAAGACTTAGGAACTACAGGGTACCCACAACCATAATTTAATTTCCCATCATTCCATTTCAGATTAGAATAAAGCATCACAAAAAATAGGATTAATAAGAGCACTGTAGAAGGATGCTAGGAAGTAAGACCAATGATGGGTAGTCTGAAATCTACACAGAATAAGGGTCTGGGAAGAAGTTTTCAGGTCCTGTTTTCAGGGTCTATCTTCCTGGTGGAAGAACTATCTTCCCAGCCACCAGGTAAAACAAAAGTTAATGCCCAGCATCTTCTACTTGGTTCTGCATGGTACTGCCAGCTTAAAATAGCTATAATAGATAATAAATGCCATGGCATTGCTAACATATTTAAATAAAAAGTCCTCATCTGTGATTTTCCCACCTACATGCAGCCAACTAAACTTTGCCTGAAGCAGAGAACATGATGGTGGCTATTAGACTGTTACTAATTCTTGTAGGTTTATCTCATTAAAAATTATTTTGGAGCCTCTCAGTATAATAAGCATGACCTGTTGTCACTATTTCTATTTTTATTGCTTTGGGATATCACCTAGCAAGGCTGGATTGAATTATAGCAAATGACTGCAGCTAAGTGTGAGGGGATGTGAAGAACAGAGTCTTCCTAGGCTTTTGCTACATTCTCAATAAGTGGGAAATGATGCTAAGGCCTTTAAAGTCAGACCTGGATTTGCCAGAGGGAAGTTATTTAACCATTTTGAGCCCTGGTTCTCTTATCAGTAAAGTTGCAACAATACTATATATGTTGCAGAATTGTTAATAATTAGAAGAAACATATATCTAACACACAAGGCATTTGATAGGTGATTGATAAATGGTACTTGTTATTATAGCTCTCAGAAGCTTGCCAAAAAGATTAAATCCTCATTAAATCATATCTAATACATCCCCAATATTTGATTAAAGGCTTACAGATTCAAGCACAGTAGCAGTCATTTTGATACCATAGAAAGAGAGATAACTATAAGGAAATAATGATAATAATAAAGTGACTCTCTTATAAATATTAGTAAAGCTTGCACCAGAATTAACCATGACTGCAAGTGAAGGGAAGGAATTCTCTTTCCATCTATAGTAGCATCACCTGTAGCAAACCAATGAATGTTCACATGAAGAAAAACGAGGAAAAAAAGATTTTTAAAAAATCTCTGAAAGCACTGAAAACTACTGAGGCAACCAGGACTTAAGGGACCAAGATCCTAAAGAAAGCTGATAAAGAGAAAGACGAGTGAGCAAGTTTCTCTTGAGGAATTTCTAAAGCCTCAGTTCTGGATAAAAAGCTAAGAATCTGGTTGGGGGTAACTGCTAAGGGGCAGAATAGCTAAAAAAGTTTCTGGTAATCTCACAGGACAGAAAAGACAAAAACATAGATTCCAGAGTCACCAACATAGCAAAAATGAGGGAAGGCACAAGGTGAGCCTAAGGCACAAATTTTTTAAGATACACAAAGCAAATGGTTTAAACCAAAGAGAATGCCATTTAAAACTGGCGTTTAAAAAAAAAAAAAAAAAACTATGGCGTTTCAATAGTTTGACAGTGGCCAGGAAGACAAAAGTAAGATATATGACCCAGCAATAAGGAGTGGTCCTACTGAACAACCCAGCTTTTCAGTTAAAATCCTTGGAGGGTTATATCCCCAAGAGTGGTTGTAAACCAATTGTATATTAATCTTAATAAAAACTGCAACACAGATGATTCATGGCAACTCAGTTGTTGATCAAATTAAGATGACCTGACCCTAGCTTCCTAACAGAGAAGAAACTGAACTCTTTCTGAGACTAGATAAAAGCATCTGGAACCTTTGCAATATTTCATATACAAGAGTATTCATTTTTTTTTATTTTTTATGTTTTTTTAAAGTACGTTCCACACCCAAAATGGGGCTTCAACTCACCACCCTGAGATTAAGAGTCACAAGCTCTACTAACTGAGCCAGCCAGGCACCCCACAATCAGACTCCTTTAATGAAAGACAAGACATACCAAGAAACAAGACGAACAGAAAGCCCAGATGATGTAAACAGACCTTTGGATTATCTAGATCAGTGCTATCCAATAGATTTTCTGCAGTGATGGAAACGTTCTATATATGTGCTGTCTAATAATGTACACATATGGCTATCGGGTACCTGACCTGAAGAACTGAAATTTTTAAATTTTATTGTCACTAATTTACATTCACATTTAAATAGCCATATGTACCTAATAACTACTCTATTGGACAGTGCGACTTTAACCACTAATAGAACGCATAATTCTAATGCATGCATGCATTAGATGTACTAACAGAATGTATAATTCTAATGCATGTTTTAAAGAGAAAGGAAAATAAAAATATTTGATTAATCCAGCAAAGGATAAAAAAAGCAATATAGAACAAATAAGGCAAACAAGAGAGTAAATAGTATACACACAAATAGATCAGTAATTGTTAATTATGAAAAGAATCTATACTTTAATAGAAAAACAGAAAAAAATTACTATGTGCTATTTATGACCATCACACATTCAATTATAGGAAGTTCTTTAAATACCACCTCTCCTCTCCACTCTTTCTCCTTTTTCCTCTAGAACACTCATTAGACTAAACATATGCTCACCCCAACAGTTTATCCTGTGTCTTTGATTTTTACTCTTTTGTCAATTTAATAATGTTAAACATAATTACTATATAGCATTTCTCATACTCTTGTATTTTCTCAAATTCTTAAAGATCTGATTTTCTTCTTCAGTATGTCTAATTCTTTCATGGTGAATTATTTTCTTCTATAATTTATAAGTTTCAGTCACTAACTTTTCTTCAGAATCCCTTATTGCCCTGGACTGTTGGAAATATTGCTAGAAAGAGTTTTACTGCTACTGGACATCCTAGGATTTCATTGGTGTGATAGATAAGGATTCATATTAAAATCCTAGGAAGAATGTCAAATGAGACTTCACATCTGTATGTGGAAAAATCTTGGAGTTTGATTTATCAGGGGAATTTTTATTAGTTTTTGGTTTTAGTGCTTAGTTGTTCTAATTCCCTTTTCACTGAAAAAGAGCATTTCAAGTTCCTGCCTTTATGCAGGGACTTCAGTTCTAACTTTCTGCCTCACACAAACCAAAACCTTGTCTTCTGTCCCCAGGAAATCCTTGACACTATAGTCTTTAGTTCCTAGGTGCTATATTCAGTCAACAGCTCCCCTCCTCCAAGATACCAGAGCATCGGCTGGTAAGTTTATTGTGCTAGCTTTAACTTTCCTTTTCTTGAACCCAGTGACATCATATTACAAATAAGTCTGGGTTTGTTTTTTAATCTATAATTTCCTTTTGGTTATTTGGAATACATATCTCTGCTTTGACTCAGCCTACCAGGCTCCCAGAACTACCTTCACAATTTCTACAGTTTGCTTACTCCTCTCTCTAACTTTACTCCTGAATTTGTTCACATCAGCTTGCTCCTATGCCACCTCAGATCTAGAAGCTTCATTAGCTTACATAATATTTCCTTTCATACCAATCTTATCCACATTTTTATAAATTTCTAAGGGATAAAGAGAATCTCATTACAGTGTGCATTGCTATCTAGGTTGTTTTGTTCTGCTTTGGGTTCCCAATAATTCTTTCCTAGTGTATAGAGATACAATTAACTTTCTATATTGACCTTTTGAGCCTTAGCTTAACTTATTAATTTTTGTAGTGATTTTATAGAATCTATAGGATTTTCCACATAAGTAAACACATTGTCTGAAAATAAAATTTTACTTCTTCCTTTCCAATTGCTATGTCTTTTTATTTTCTTCCTTTATTGCACTGGTTACAACCTCTAATACAGTGATGAATAGAAAAGGCAAGCACCCTACTACCAAAGTATCTTGTCAGCTTCTCATGTCTTCTTTGTCTTCTAGATTTTCAAGGTAGGAGTCAAGCATTAGTTCATTATTTACTCTTTTAAGCTCCCTAAATAATCTTTGAGAGCACTCTCACCATGTAAATTTCTGGTGGAGGGCAAAGTATCACCCACTCGTCCACTTGTGAATATAAGGGAGCAGAGAAGCAGCTTTCTTCCAAAAAAATATTTTCCCTAATCCCCACCAGTTTATTTGGATCCTTTTTTATTTATAAGTGAGGGTTTCTTCTTTTCTCATTAAGAGCCATGAAACTAATTTTGGGTTATTTCTTTTGAGAATCTGAATATCGTTAATATCACATCTTACTTTTTTTATTAATAGCTATCTCTTTACACTTTAGTCCAAACTTCTGAAGTAATATCCTTTAATGTGCTATTATATCAGTATCCTTGATTCATTTGCACAACTGTCCAACTGCAAGTCACCCAGTAAAATTTAAACAGTGGATCAATGTGACGGTCTGTCTTTACTCCACAGTCAACTAGAAAGCTGAACACTGAGAATACTCAAAACCATAGTAATTGTTACCCTTATAAAATATAATCTTTCTCATTGGCTGAACTCGCATTTAAAGTTTCAATCTTTTACTCATCTTCAGTCAGTCTGCAATCCCATATCAAATAATGACTATTCTATACTTGCTTCTAAAGCTCTTACTCAAAGCTTCCTCTTAAATCAAGAGAATCAAGCCTATCAAGCATAATGTTTCTCAAAATTCTCCTTCCATCCACACATTCACATTATATATCATATATAGATACATCTTTTAAGGTCAGAAGTTCAATGTCCCAACTCCTGAAGGTGAACTCCTCCATCATAAGCCTTGTATTATTCCCTCTCTCATTTGTGAGTCCTTTTCTCCAATATCCTTTCCTGGATACCTTCAATCTCTCCACTGGCTTCTTTCCCATAGCGGGTAAACATCCTCAATAGTCTCTCTCTTCCTAAAAATAAAAATGTTTCTTTTCTCTCAGAGTCTTCATCTAACTAACGTCTGACCTCTTTCATCTTCTCACTGAAAACATTTGAAAGCATTATTTATTCTTCTTGGCTGTGTTTTCTAATCATTTTCAACCACATGTAGTCTGGCTTCTACCCAACCATGTTATTAATATTGGGGGTTTTTTGATCAACAATGAACGCCAGCCGTCAAACCCAATGGACAATTTTCAGTATGTACTTTATAGGAACTCTCTGCTGCAAATGACACTGTAGATTGTTCCCTCCTTCCTATTTCCTTTTTCCTAAATTCCCTATTTCCTTTTCTTCCCATGACACCATACTCTCAGGGTTCTCTAATCTTGGTCAATCACTTCTATGTCTCCTATATAATATTTCCCAAGGTCTGGCTTCTACCCGGTACTCATCTTAAACAGCATACTTTCCTTGTTAGACCTCATCTAATATCTTTATTTAACTGAAACTTAATGAACCATGAATCCAATTCTTCAGGAATAGAGTTTTAAAACTTATACATTAACTCGCAGCTGGACATTGTCTTGTGGTCATCCCACAAGCCTCGTTTTCTATATGTCCCAAATCAAATTCATCATCTCCACTGGAAGAAATACCCCTGTTCTGTATTCTCTGCTTCAGTTGGAGACACCATTATTCACCTGTGATAGAAAGCTGGGAATCATTCTTCACTCTCCCCCTTCAAATCTGTGTATAATATAGCACGGTAGTTTAGAAATTAGTACTGAACAAATCTCTGCTCATAATGCATTACCTATACTAGCAAGTTATTAGAGGGCAATTTCATATGGTTCAACCTAGTTCTCAGGCTCTTTAAGGTTCTTTTTCCCTCCACCTGTAAAATGGGGGGAAGTGTGATACATATTACACAGAGAATTATTATAAAGATTAAATAAGGTAATGCATGCAAAACCCTCAGCCTCCCACTTAATGTATAAATGCTCAATATATATAGCTAGTTTTATCAAACTCATCAGGCCCTGACTATTTCTAAAATATATCATGAATTTATTTCTTCTATCTCATCACTATTTATTTACTCACTCAATTATTGACTTACAAATTTTTATTGTATAACCATGTGTTCCAGGTACTAAGATGGAAATTATTTCATTTAGTTACTTTGGAAATTCATGATGAACGAAATAGATATGGCCCCTGCTCTAGTGGTACTTTCAGAATGGAGGGGACGACAGACTGTTACAAAGTAATTCAATGAAGTCATAAAAAGTCAGGACACTGGGATTATCTCTGGTTAGGGACAGAATACATTTTCCATGTCCCATCCCCCACCCACAGGGTCCTAAGTGAGGGAATAGCACATCACAGGCCAGGAGAGGAGAAAAATGTTGAAGAAACTCCAGGCAGAGTAAGCCATCTAAATCACAGATCTCACAGTGTCACTGTGCAAAATATTCTATGGCTCTTCATTGCCTTCGGGGTAAAGTTAAATTCCCTAAAATGACAGATTTCCCACTTCATCTGTTAGCATTCTTTCTTTCATTTTATGTTTTAACAATACTGAACTATTTATATTTCTCTATACAGACCATGCCTTTTAATGTTTCTATGTCTTTGCTTCTGCAGCCCCCGAAATGTCCTTCACCCTCTCTCGACCTTGGTAAGTCTTTATACCAGCTGGGATTCAAAGGAAAGGAAGTCAACTCAAACTAGTTTAAGAAAAAAGAGAAACTTATATAGATACTGGGGTGTCTCATGAAACACAACAGGGAAGTAGCTGCACATATACTGTGGGGAACAAGAGAACCAGAGGCTTGAATGCTAGGAGGATACTTGTCTGTGCCTCAACTTATGTATGTCAAGTAATGTCAAGGCTATTATGGTTGTTTTCCTCTGACAAAAGGCAGAAAACAAAGCAGCTGACAGTACTCCAGTTTCACTGGGTCCCATGTTGAAAAATCCTAGGGAGGGACACTGATTGGCCCAGCATGTTTCTGGTGTCCACTTATGAACCAAAAATGTTTAGCCTAAGAATGCAGAGTATTAGTTTACTGGATGGCTGCTCTCACTATAACCATGTGGATATTAAGATTAAAAAATGCATTGAATATAATACATTCCTACTCATCCTTTATGACTTAGCTCAAGTGGCCCTTCTCTCAGAATCACTCCAAATCCCTTCACTGGGTTGGATGTTTGCATTCCATGCACTCTTACTGCCCCACCTGTATGCCTTGTTGTCTAATACTGCCATTGAATTTTTCAGTGATCTGTTTCTGTGTCAATCTCTCATGAACTCTGTGAGGACAAGTGTGTATCACATTCAGTATTATACACCAAACTCTGAAGATAAAAAAAAACAAAGCAACAATGAAAGTGTAAATTTACTGGAGATTTCTGGAAAAGCTAGTAGATGATTACTTCAACTGACATGTGGACTTTATTTCTAAAACTCTAGATATAAAAAGTCATCATTTCAAACTTTCTCTGGATTCAGTTTACATTCATCGTCTTAAAGAACAAAATCAAGTGACTAATGAGAAAATTCCAAATCTTATTACACTGTTAGTTTCTCTTAGAAGTAATCTATATATTTGATTACATATATTTATAATCACTTAAGTTACCCAAAATTATGCAGAAAAGCATGTGAAGGCCACACAAATAAATTCCTAATATGCTTAAGGACTTTCCAAACACTGCTCATTTGATAGTCTGTTGACCAGTAAGTTAAATAAAACCCCAATTCATTGATAGAGGCATTCTCTACCCTCCCCCCGAAAAGCAGGAAAAGGTAGCATTTTTCTCACCACCATCAAGGAATGTATCAAATATGTGCAAAAAAAATGAATGAAAGGTAAAACAGCAAGGAGAAACTTGGTGAAAATTGGCAAAACAATGTTCTGCTCTCCCTCTGCTGGCTCCTAGGCAGTATTGCTCTTCAAAGATCTGCCCAAAGGCCTAATGAGGGTTCTCTCACATAATCTCTAAAAATATTTAGAACTGTTCATATTGTTCATCTAAATAAGCTCCCTCTCAGTCCAAAACATTCCCACCAAAACCATCAGTACCCACTCCTCTCATTAATAACGGCCAATATAGAAAGACCAAAACATGTAGACTCGAATAGCTTGACTCCTAATTTTCAAAGACAGTAATTCAAAAGAGAGTTCTATGTAATATTATATTTTTCTGGTTTTCTAAGAATATGATTCTTACTCATAGATTGTGGTGTAGGCTGGTAAAGCAGGGGAAACACTGCATTTTGAGTTAGATGACATGAGTATGAGTCTTGGCTTTCCCTATTACTTACTAGTTGTGTAACCTTTACTAATTGTCACTTATATATTCGTTGTATAATATTACTATTTCTGGAGCTCAGTTTTATCAACCTCTAAAGGAAAAAGCTGTGCAACAGAATTGTTGGATCCTTTTCCAGTTCTAATATTTTATGATTCCAAGTGCTGTTGAATTACAAAATTTTAATGATTTATTTCTGCTTTTTCTTTATACCATTTGGGTCATTCTCAGACATAAGCAAAATGGTCAAAACTGTTTCTGTGATCATCAGCTTCCTTCCTTGATGTAGTGCCAAACACACTGTGGACATGCAAACGAATCTTAATTGATACAATAAAGGTTATAATGGCAATGAAGAGCCCAGTGATTTTAATTTGAGCCAAATTCTCTCCTGGGTATATGGCTAGTATTTTGAGTAGCAGCTGTGAACAGATCTGCATTTCCTTCCCCCATGCCACCTCCACAACAGTCTGAAATCTTAGCTTCAAATGAGAAAAATCAGAAGCTAAAAATGCAGCTTCAATCTGTCCTACTGTCCAGTCATTAAACTCCCTATATCGCATTTCTTCAAATCAATCAACTCCTAAATATTGTTGCAAAGAAAGAAGGTACAAAGTGGTGAGAGGGAAGTCAGAAGATAAAGGTTCATATAACAACAAATAATAATTCGGGTTAATATCCATCTTTCAAGATTAGAACATAGCATGTCATGAATGACAGAACATATGCGAGCTGATCACTCCAGTGGTTTCAGATATAATTGGAGGTTCATAAATAGTAGCAAGAGTAATTATAGCTACCAGTTACTGAGAGCTTACTGTGTGCCAGGTACTTTCTATATGCATGTGTTTGTGTGTGTGTTAATGAGATATATAAATATACATATGAAGGGTATTATGATATTGTAATCTATAACAAGAAATTTATATTTGGTATTGTCTTCTTTCTTAGCAGGAATTTAAAACCCTTGGAATTTCCTAAGTGGTCAGTGTGATAAAAGTATCTTTTGTGATTCATAACAAGTCGCTTAAACTACACCATAGTTTATGTTAATGAAGGGACTATTGAAAAGCTACAGAGGTTGGGAGGGCAATGGGGCTAGAGATTAAGCTAATCACTGGTGGCCAGTAAATCAATCAATCATATCTCTTTAATGAAGTCTCCCTAAGAACCCAAAACCACAAGGTTCAGAAAATCTCTCAGGCTGGTAAACACATGTAAGGTTCTAGGAAAATGCTGTGCCTCAGAGAGGGCATGGAAGGTCTCTGTGCCTCTTCCTACATACCTTGTCCTGTGCATCTCTTACCTGGTGGTTCCTTTTACATCATTTTCTAGTAAACCGATAATCTATTAAGTAAAATGTTTTCCTGAGTTCTATGAGCTACTCTGGCAAATTAATCGAACCTGATTTATAGCCAGTGGCTCAAAAGCACTTACAATTAGCATCTGAAGTGGGGAAGGGGCAATCTTGGAGGACTGAACCCGTAACCTGTGGGACGTGACGTTATCTCCCAGCTAGTGTCACAAAACTGCTGTAACTATTAGTACTGCTACAGTATCAGTTGTGTCTACAATACCTTAACCTTAGTTAAAACAGAAATCACGGATTTTTAATATCAAAGTTGTCATAGATATCTTAAAATATTATTTCTATTCATAACTACTTTGAAATCGTAGTTACTAGATTTGGTACTAGAAGAATGCCATTTTATGCAGTTTTTAAACATACCTGCAAATTATTTTTATACTCCTCCTATCAAGAGGTAGGAGCTATGTTCCCACCTCTTGAATCTGGACCAAACTCAATGACTTGCATACAACCAACAGAATGAGGTGGAAGTGACAATACATGATGCTAGGGGATAAGTCATTAAAGGCTAAGCAGTTTTCACCTTGCTGGAACACAAGCACTGGGAGCTCCGAGCCACTATGTAATAAATTCAGGTACCCTATGGTTACTATGCTGTGAGGAAGACCAAACAAGCCTGAGCAGAGAGACCTGAAAGATGGAGTGAGCAAGTTGACCTAGCTCCAATTATTCTTGTTTTGGTTGGTAGAAATGTGCGTATTAAAAGGTCTCTCTACTTTGGCTGATGGGAACACAAACTATTCCCAGCCCGATGTAAGCTTCACAAAGTGTTTGGTCTACTGTTTTTTGGCGCCAGGTCTCATGGAGTTTCAGTCTTCATTGCACAAATCAATACTCAGCCAAAGGACAAGGGGAAGGCTATACATGGGCAGACAGGCCTCTCCCTGTGCCACTTCCTCCTCTCTGATATCTTCTCATGGGCTTCCCTCAATTCCCATCCCTGTCTCCCCCATTCAGTGAAACAACTAGTCTCTGTTTAAATTTCCTCCCTGTTCTGCCCTCTATGCAGTAGGCTGAATCATGGTAGGACTTACCTTATTTCTCTTTTCTCAGGGATCACAATTATGTATTGCCTGTTGTCCAATGTCTGAAAACAGTCACTTCATATATTATGCCCAATTTTCTAGTTGTCTCCAGGGGAAAGGCAATTCTGCACAAGCAGAAGTTCAAATATAACTGTTAAACCTTACATAAAAAAACTGAATTATGCTGTCAGATCTTAAATTCATACTCAAGAGTACAAAAAAAGAGCCCCTTATACTATATTATTAATAGCAAATATTCTCAAAAATGTTTTCTATGGTAGCTGTTATCAACTCTAACTTCCCATTCTTTACCTGGGCATATTCTAACTTCTTCACTGAAAAACTTATCACACTATCTATGACCCCCCCCCCTTATTACTATAGCTAAAGATTACACTTTAGTTCTCTTCTTACTTGACCTATAGCTGTGCTATCCAGTATGGTAGCCCCTAGCCACATGTAGCTACTGAGTACCTGAATTGTGGAGAGTTCAAATTAAGAAGTGCTAGAGGTATGAAAGGCACAGAACTTTGTATGAAAAAAGGATATAACATACCATATTAATATTATACGAATTACATGTTCAAATGTTTTAGCTATAATGGGATAAACAAAATAGTTTAAAATTAATTTCACCTGCTGCTTCTTACTTTTGTAATACGGCAACTAGAAAAATGTGACTCTCATTGACTTCTAATGACCAGTACTGCTTTATAGCAACCTCTTGTACTAATAAAACCCCTTCTTTTAACTCTATTCTTCCATAGTTTTTGGGACTCTGCTCTTCCCTGGTTTTCCTGCTACCTCACTATCTGCTCCTCAGACCTCTCTTCTGAGACCTAAAACTATTATTCTCAAATTTTAGCATGCTGCAAAATCACGTAATTGCTTGCCAAAAATGTAGATTCTTAGAGTTTATCTGGAGAGATTCTAATCTAATCCAGTACAAACATTTCTTGTTAAGGAGATTCACAATTTTGTTCTCATCTCCTGTTTCTTTTTCCAACTGCTTACTGCATATCTTGGGGATGTCTCAAACTTAACATATCTAACATTTAATTCTTTCTCTATTTTCCCTAATACTTTGTCCTCCTAGTTATCAGAGCTAGAACCCTAAACCTTATGCTTTCTTAAATCTTACTTTAGGGCGGTGCCTGGGTGGCTCAGTGGGTTAAAGCCTCTGCCTTCAGCTCAAGTCGTGATCTCAGGGTCCTGGGATCGAGCCCTGCATTGGGCTCTCTGCTCAGCAGGGAGCTGCTTCCCCCACTCTCTCTGCCTGTCTCTCTGCCTACTTGTGATCTCTCTATATATATCAAATAAATAAATAAAATTTACAAAAAAAATCTCTTACTTTAGGGCTTCTCAATCTTGGCACTACTGATATCACAACAGTTCTTTGTTGTGAGGGATTCTCTTGTGCATTGTAGGATGTTTATAAGTTTCCCTGTCCTTATCCCAGTAGTTATCAGTAGCATCCCCTAGTTTGAACAACCAAAAATGTCTCCAAACATTACCAAATGTCTTGGACCATCAGGGGAATCACCTTCTAAATCCACAGAGCCACTACCTTAGTTGATTGAGGCCCTCATTATTAATCACCTGCACTAGGGCAAGAGATTCTATCTGGCCCTCCTGCCCAGGACTGGACCTCTCTCCTATTTTCCACTCTCCTTATAGTTTTACCATTTTCTTCAGTATAAAATCTAGTATTTCTAATATGCCACAAAAGGGACACTATCTGTCCTCTACTTACCTCTCCAGCTTCCCACTCCATCTATACTGAATTCCTTGCAGTTTCCTTAAGGATGGAAGAAAGTCATAAGAAGTGTTACTCAGAAGAAGTGTTAAGTATACTAGTAGCTTATGAGATAAATGCAAAACTCCTCGGATGTTCTATATATAGAATATGAGTAACTATGTACTTTGTGAAACATGGGCAGAATTATGTTAAATATTCATGGTAAGTTAGTAAACTATAAGGCATGCCAAAGTTAAACAAAAAATATGATGGAAGAGGGTCATTTATAGTCAAAAAGGGATAGAAAAGCTAAGGTATGAATAACTGTGCCATCTCTCGGCTGAAAGCTTTGTCAGCCCTAAATTAGATACCCATGACACCTAGCATATTCTCATTTGTATGTGCTCAATCCAAGAAATGCAAATAAAAAACAGTGCTCTGTTAATCATACTAACTAGGAGGCTCTGCTTGTGGCCAGGCATGTTTCCCTTCATAGCCAAAAGAAGAGGGTGTGCCACTGGCCCAAAGCACTTTCCACTATGGGCCTCCTTGCTATAACCTTAACTCTAGTCCTCACAAGCATATCATCAGTGGAAAAGGGTAATGTGGCAGACAGAACATATAAGTATTGCATAACTCATGATTCAGGTGATGTTGTCCTTCCACTTGCTTGCACCTTAAGTATGTCAACTTACTCCAATAATTTCCCTTTCTTCTCACTGGTATTTAAATTGATTCAATAAACCAAGTTATTCAGCACCTTAATTTTGTCTGTGAGCCTTCTGTTTCATCACTTCTAGGACACCTTAATTAGTACTGTACTTGGAGGCCACCAGTGTATCAATTTATTTTTCCATATGACAGCTCAATTCAACCATTAATCTCCCCCCTGAATGCCCCTGCTTTCATGCCTCTAACTTTATCTGTTCATATCCTTGTGTTTCTATTATGACATTTATCACACCACACTGTGATTAACTGTTTACTCCTCTGTCTCTAGTCTGAGTTCTTTCAAAGCAGACACAAATTTTATTGTTTCATTATTTCTTAGCAAAGTAACAAAAGAACGATTCAATGTGACCTCTTTCAGACATAATCCAAGGGACTGTCCCTTGTTTTTGCTTTTCCCATTCCCTGGTTCTAAGACTGACTTGATTTGAGTGAGCAGCAAAACCCTGCCTGGTTGCAGAGCAGAATGGAAGGCATAGGAAGGAGCATAGATAGGCTCACTGCATTAAAACAACCTACAGTGGTGTGTTTCATACTAATAAACTGGAGTGTTTGTATGGTGTGCCTTATCTTTGCCCGTCTCACATTTTTCACTTGGCTGGTCAAAAACACAATAGTCTGGGTGCCCCCCCCCAACATACACATACTTGAAAATTATTCAAGGCTGAGACCCTTCAGTCTAAGAGATCACAAGCTCTCAAAAACTCCAGATGAACAAAATCCACTTTAAAAACTGAGCACCTAAACTATCCTTATAAACCTATAAGGATACATGAAATATACTGTTTCCTCCCTCAGAAATTTTGCAAGCATCCTCCTGGAGCCTACATTTTACTTGAAGTAATAAACATAGCTATTTTTATAGTTTATAATAAAAGATGCATTTTGGAATACATTTCGTTTGAACAAAAGAAATTACATAAAATGTGAGACTATAAATAAAGGGTCTGTTCTTGAGGTTCTTATAACTCATTCACCTCTCCGGGGATTAGAGGAGTGGGGTGCAAAAATCTGGCCTCACGCACAGGCACAGAGATTTGCGAACATAATCTAAGTCAAATGAACCTTGATTTTATAAGAAATGGCCCCAGGGAGCTCCCAGTTCCCTAACCTCAGAGCACAGACACACCGTTAAGCTGAAGTAACCTCTGAGGCAACCATTGCCTCACGTTGCATCTTCTGCCTATTAACGCCGCCCCGCCCTTTCCGCCCGGGAGGCGGGCCAGGCTTGGGTCGCTCTAGGCTTCACCTGGGTGTCTCTTTATGGTAACGCTGAGCCTCTCTAGCCCTCGTCCGCCGTCCTCTCAGTGGTAGCGCGGGGAGGTGAGGGAACGCTGGCCGCCAAGTCCGCCCTACGTGAATGCGGTTGCAGCCCAAACTCCGCAGAGGAGAGCACGAGCTAAGGTGGGAGGGATCGGGGGGAGGTTCTGGGAAGGGTGCGAGTGTGGAGACAGGTCCTTGGGTGAGAGGGGGAGCCAGGGCCGGTCACCGAGGTATCTAAGGAGAGGAGGCCCAGACACGTGATAGTGACTTTCAGCGGCTGGCTGGGGCCTCCTGCAACCCGCCACACTGCAGAGTCCCCGACTTCCCCTAGTTCATCTGCGGGCCCTCTCTCTCAGGACCCAGCACAGTTTCTGTCGCATCTGTGCCCTTCGCGGGTTTGTCGCCTCTTTTCGAAAGACCGGGGCCCGGCAAAGCTATGACTTAGGCTTGTGGTATTTACAAGAGAGTGATTACGGCCTTGAACCTAGTTCGCAGCCTGTATCGCTCCAGTTTCGTTTTTTATTATTATTATTTTATTTAATGAGCATCCTCCTAGCCCTAGCTGTTTGGTTGAGGCCGATCAGTATTCATTTTTTCATCCCAGTAGGATAAATACAATAAATGATCCTTGGACGCATATGGTAGCTTGAAACATTATGATGTGGCTGTGAGCTAGGGGTGTTATGCTTGTGACTACCATGCTGTTGGGGTGGGAATAATTGCAGCATCCTGTGGACCTACTCACCCTGATTTGGAGAGATTCATCCTCCTTGGTGTGAGATTGTGGCAGTTTCCGAACGTGTATTCAAAAGACGTTGTTTACTAAGTGCCTGTATTGATGCCAAAGAAGCTACAACTGTAAAACAGGAACTGGGTGATTCCTTGTCCTCACAAAGCTTAATACGTTATTGAAAAACTTACAGTAGCAACAACAACGAACCTGTGATGGTGCTATGAAAAGGGAAGTCCCTGAAGTTCCTCTTTTACCTTCGGTGATGCAGAAAATAAAACCATATAGCCCCTGCCTTCCCACAGCTGAGAATAGAGAGAAAAAGTTTTAATGCACCGTTAAATTGTTCTGCAGACACAGAGAAAGAAGAACTTATAATAGTAGTGTTTGGGTAAGGCACACCATATAGATGAAGACACTGGTGCTGCCCTGAAAAATAAGTTAGAATTGCCTGGCACAGAAAGGGCTGTGGGCTTTGCAAGCCAAAGGAAAGTGTAAAAGAAACTTCGCAGGTAATGTAGTTTGACCTAGAATATGTGGCATTTGAACAAGTAATGCCATGGTAGAGAGTCCAGACTCTATTTTTTTAGGAAGAGATGAAAATATTTTCAAGGAAATGACTTAGAGTTCGATTTCACAATCACTTACTCAGCAGCTATAGTGTTAAGTATTGTTTGACAGTTTGGGCCACATCCAGAATCAGGTAGAATAAAGAGAATTTTGCTAATTCTTCTTAGTCTGGAAACAGTCTCTCATTTGTTGAAATCCCACTTCAGTTCTCTTTGGCCTTTAAGGACTAGAGGATTAGAGACAAATTACAAATTTGGAAGCCTGGAGGGTTTGCTAAATTGTTCCTCAAATTATCTAAAAGTATGCTAGACAAAGCATTAAAAAATCTGACGGGAGTACATTAGGTAAACCTAGAGTAAGTCCTTAGGGCCTAATTAAGAGGGATTCTTCATATAAAGTAAAATTAGTTTTTGTGGGTTTTTTTTTCATTAAGCAAGAACTTGAATGTTATAACAGGCTCTGTGTAGGCGTGTAAGTAGAGCTCTTAAGTTTCAGCTTCATCAATTGTAAATGGGGTTGATAGTACTTCACTGTTGTCAAGATTAAAGAGATGATGTTTGTGCTTGGTGCTGTACCTGGCACTTAACTAACCACTGGCACTTTAACCAAATATTTTAAATGGTATTATTGACTATATTTTGGTTTTAAATTCTTTACCTTTCTTGTTAGGCCTGACTCGTGAGAACAGATTTGTGGTTGCCAGAGGATGGGGTGGACAAAATGACTGAAGGGGGTCAAAAGGTACCTAACTTCCAGTTATAAAATAAATAAGTAACAGGATGTAATGTAAGCGTGGTGACAATAGTTAATAACACTGTATTGCATATTTGAAAGTTGCTAAAGAAGTAAGTCTTGAAAGTTCTCATCACAAAAAAAAAGTTTGTAACCATGGATGGATGTTAACTAGACTTATTGTGGTGTTCGTTCACAACATATGCAAATGTTGAATCATTACCTTGTACACCTGAAGCTAATAATGTTATATGTAAATTATACCTCAATTTAAAAAAAAAAAACTACTTTCTTGAACTTGCAGTGTTCAAATCATATAAGGAGCAAATAATTTTGTTAACTGCCTAAGGTGGTAGAAGTAAAAGAAGGGGTCTAATCTATTCTACACTTATTTCCTTGTCTTTTGACTCTTCTAGTAGTGCTATAAGAATATTAAATGTTAATCTTAGAATCACAAAACATACTATATATAGGCAATAAATAAAATGTTGGCAACCCTAAAGCAACAGAAAACCAAAATGCAAAAAAAATTTTAGGGATTTTTCAAATAAAAAAAAAATCCAGAGTTAGTAAAGACTTTATTTGAAAGGGTTATAGTAATAGGGGAAAGGGAACTATTGCAATGTAGAGAATTCTCTGACCAAAAGACCTACCAGCATCTCAAGGGAGTGAAGGATGCTAGAACAGACTCCTTGATTTGATTGTAGATTCCAGAATGTTTTACCCTGAGGCCAGCCTATTTTCTGGAGGAGTTATTTTGGGCTCTGGCTGAGGATGGGCCAAAGTTCTGGGACTTGGGGGAAGGAGAGAAACTTAAAATATAGTTAACAGACATTTTTGTTCTAATTGGTAACTTGTGATATGCGGTTAAGATTCACAGATTTATAGGGGCATCTCAGTGGCTCAGTTGGTTGAGCAGCAGACCCTTGGTTTCAGCTCAGGTCATGATCTCTGGGTTGTGAGATGGAGCCTGGAGCCCCCCATTGGCCTCCCCACTCAGTGGGGAGTCGGCTTCCCCTCTCCCTCTGTTCTCCACTGGCCCGTTCATGCTAACCTGCGTGTGCTCACGCCCTCTATCTCCCCCTTCTCTCTCTCAAATAAATAAATCTTTAAGATAAAAGATTCACAAATTTATAACTGAGGCAAAGAATGGGAATTTGGAGGCTCTTTGTCTTTTGTAGTCACCGGTAAACATGGGGGTATCCTCAGAGTCTTGTAAAAGCCATTAGGAGAGGAATGGGAGGATTTCTTTAACCATGACTCTTAAAGAACCAGGAACACGGATCTCAGATAAAATTTAACTTCTCAAAAGGCATTTTTGCTACTTGAAATGGAAAATAAGTATACAAATGAAATTCAGCCAGACCTCTACAGGAAGGCCTTAGGAGACTGAGTGACCCATCAGAAATTAAGTAAGTTAGGGCGCCTGGGTGGCTCAGTCGGTTGAGCGCCTGCCCAGGGTCCTGGGATCGAGTCCCACATCGGGCTCCCTGCTCAGCGGGAAGCCTGCTTTTCCCTCTGCCTCTTCCTGTCACTCTCCTTCCTTGTGCTCTCTCCCTTTCTCTCTGACAAATAAATAAAATCTTAAAAAAAAAAAAAAGAAATTAAGTAAGTGTTAGTATTTATAAATCCTCCTTCACTAAGTGTAGTTGAAAAGTACTTGAAGACCTGGATCTCATTTGTATCATAGTAAAATCTTTCCAAAGGTGGGGCAAAAGAGCTAAATTAATCAGGTCTAGGGGCGCCTGGGTGGCTCAGTGGATTAAAGCCTCTGCTTCAGATCAGGTCATGATCTCAGGGTCCTGGGATCGAGCCCCACATGGGGCTTTCTGCTCAGCAGGGAACCTGCTTCCCTGTCTCTCTCTGCCTGCCTCTCTGCCTACCTGTGATCTCTCTCTCTGTCAAATAAATAAATAAAATCTTTAAAAAAAAAATCAGGTCTAAATGAACACATTTAAGGTTTTTCATTTGTTATCGGTTTTCATCTTATGCATTTAAGTAATTAATTACCTTATCCATTAATTAATCACCTTATCCATTTTTTTTCTTCTATGATGAATACTAGGTATTTTACTGGTTAAAGTGATTGGCTAGAGCAAATTAATCTCTTCCTGTATTTAAAAGAATTTTCCAAACACACAAAGTTCCACAAAAAAAGGGGGCAGAAGTAAAATCATGACTGTCACACAAATTAGAAAATCATGAACACAGTTTTTGTTTCCCTTACTAATGAGGGAACTGGTAAGATGTTATAACCAGTTTAGATGATAAAAGAACAGACATTTATTGATCAGGAATATTAAAATACATGAGCAGATGGAGGCAAAATGGTCTTCTACAGTGGGCCAGGGAGTCCATTGAACCTCCACTAGACAGAAGTTACAAGAATATAGACAAGAATTGTATTTGCATTGCTAATCTTTATCTACTGTTGTCAGCTGTAAAATAGCGGTGGAAGCAATGCAGTGGAAGACCCAGAGCTCTCGTAATCAGAACATGAAAACCTTGACATCTCTGCTTTCAACACTGCATAGTTCTCTATACATCTGTTTTATCAAATTTATGATCCCCCCTTCAAATCTTCCCTAAATGTCAGACTTCCTAGAAGGCAAGTTCATGTTCTGAGTGTGTATTTTCCTTTTTTTATGTGCTTTATAAATATGGAAGATGCTTGTTAATGTTCTCTTAATTGAATTACCTAAAGCAGTGGATCTCAAACTAATATGCTTACATATAACCTGGGGGTCTTTTTTTTTTAAAAAAAATGTGGATCCTGATTCAGTAGGTCTAGGGTCCCTAGTGAGATGCCTTTTTTCTAATAAGTTCCCAGCTGATTGCAGTACTGGTTCGTGGACAGTGAATAGTAGTGCATTTCTGACTGTCTTAATTAAGGAAGGTGCTAGATTAATCATTACATCATTGTATGGAGAACATTGTATCATGTCGGTGAAGGGAGCAACATGAAGCTACTGAACTGTCACCTGAAAAAAAAATAAATATTAATCATAGCCACATTGCCAGAACACAGACCAAAGCTAGCGAAAGAAAGAAGTTGCTGGGGAACAGATCCAAGAAGCTCTACAGGAGAACTTTAGGGAAGGAAGACAGAAATAAGGACATTAAGTAATACAACAGGGGAGGAGCAACCAGAGGCGAGGCTATCATTTTTAGAAGGCAGGCAGTAACCACTTAAGATCACTGGCTGAAATTTTGTGCTCCTTGAGCTAACCTGACTTTTCCTTTAGCCCTGCATTAGCCGTGCATGAACAAACTGCCTAATAGTAGATCAGGAAACAAACTTACATAAGATTTTAAACAGTAAGACTTCATTAATTCAGGGGTATAGTTTTTACTATGGCAGTTTTAAATGAGTGGTACAGTTGTGCCATTGAGTTTTAATCAATGTGTAAAATTTATTCTTTTACTGTAACTGGCAGTTTTTCTTCTGTTAGGACATTTTAATTTTAAAGTGAGCAGGTCCTGTAATTTATTAATGGGGAGTTCAGCTTTCTTTTAGCGACAAGTAAGAAGTGGGGCATAATGTGAAGCTGATACCAAAGAAACGTCTCCACTTACTGGAAGATGCAAAAAATGCATAGTAAATGAGGTTGCTAAATTTAGCAAATAAAAATACAAGGTGTCCAGTTAAATTTGAAATTCAGACAAATATCAAGTTACTTTTTAGCAATATTTGGGATGCAATTAAAATATATGCATTATCCAAAATTCATATTTAACTGATCATACTATCTTTTATCTGGCAACTCTAATAGTAAATTTACCCTAACAGTGACACTTGAGGGATGGCTGCTAATAAAACAGTATTTTGCAGCAGTTTAATTCCTTCAAGTGTCCTCCAAAAGTTCCAGTACTCAAAAGTGTCCCAAGAGCTCAAAATAGTTGGAAGCACCTGTTTACCAGAAGAGAGTTTTCAAGGACTGATAGGGTCATGGCTAAGTTGAACTAAAAACACATTTACACTGTGCTCTCCAACTAGGAATGCAGGTTCATAGTGGTTTAAGGTTAATAAAAGAATTTATACTATTGTGGAAGATGTCCAAGCAAGTACTTATCAGAAAAAAGTGATTTAATAGGAGTCCAATCATATTTCCAGTTTTCTAAGGAAGATCACTTAAGTACACTGGCACAACTTAGAGTCTTGCTAATAAAATAAACTCTCATGAACTATGTAGTACTTTAGACAAGATAAAAGGAAAGTAAACACATGAACAATTGCTTACTTAGTCTTTAGAGAGTCCACTAAGTATTTCAGTGATAGTCCAGTACACATTCACTGGAATATTTACTTTTTATTTTTTATTTTCATTTTGTTATTTAAATTTTAGTAAGGATACAGTGAAATATCGGTTTCTGGAGTAGAATTCAGTTATTCATCACTTAACGTATAATACCCAATGCTCTTCACAAGTGCCCTTCTTAATACCCATCCCCCATCTAACCCACCTCCTTCCATCAACCCTCAATTTGTTCTCTGTCATTAAGAGTCTCTTATGGCTTGTTTCCCTCTCCCTTTTTCTTCTTTTCCCCCCTTCCCTTACGTTCATGAGTGAAATCATATGGTATTTGTCTTCTCTGAGTGACTTATTTCACTTAGCATAATACACTCTAGCTCTATCCATGTCATTGCAAATGGTAAGATTTCATTCTTTTTAATGGCTGTCAGTTGTTTATCATGTGTTGTCTATTGTCTGTATATCTTGCTTTTTGAAATGTCCACTTAAGTCTTTTGCCAATGTTAATGGTTTGTCTTTTTATTGTTGAGTTGCAGTTTTTTTTCATCTGGATGCTAGGATTTGGCTGATTATTACTGTTTGCATATTTTCTCTCAATATATGGCTTTCCTATTAATATTTGACATTTTGACTCATATTGAATAAAAGTCCTTATGAAACCTAATTATCATTTTTTCTGTATGGTAATTACTTTCTATGTCTTGAGAAATCTTTGCCTACACAACATCATAAATATGGTCTCTAGTGTTTTCTCCAAAAGTCTTTAGCTTTAGTGTTGAAGACTGAACTATCATGATTTTCATCTATAGTGTATGGTACTGGCCAACGTTCATTTTTCTCATATGGATATCTATTTATTTCAAAACCACTTGTTGAAAAAACTTCCCTTTTCCCATAGAATTGGCTTTGTTCCATTACTAGAAATCACTTGTGCATATAAATGGGGGTATATCTCTTGGGTTTATATTTGATCCCATTCATATGTATATATCTATCTTTAAGATAATTCCATACCCTGGCGCCAGTCTGTAAGTGTCTGCCTTCGGCTCAGGTCAGGATCCCAGGGTCCTGAGATGGAGTCCCACATCGGGCTCCGGGCTCCGTGCTCACCAGGAAGCCTGCTTCTCCCTATCCCACTTCCCCTACTTATGTTTCCTCTCTCCCTGTCTCTCTGTGTCAAATAAATAAATACAATCTTAAAAAAAAAAAAAGATAATCCCATACCATCCTGATTAGAGTAAGTCCATTCTGATTGGACTGGAAGGCCTTCTAGCTTTATTTTTCTTTGTGATTGTTTTAGATAGAGGAAGTCCTTTGCATTTCCATGTAAATTTTAGATGAAGCTTATTATTTTATAATTATGATTGCATTGAATCTGTAAATTAATATAAGGGTAACAAACATTCAGCCGATTTTGTGTCTTCCGATATATGAACATGAGATATCTCACCATTTATTTTGATCTTTTAAAATATCAACAAATTTTATATATTTTAGTGTACAGATCTTCCATGTTTTGTTAAAATTATTCCTAAGTATTTCATATTTAATGACACTTTCAGTGGTTGTGGCTTTTTTTATACATATTGCTGGATTCTGTGTACTGTTATTTTTATGAATTTTTTGCCTATGTTTATGAGGAATTTTGGTCTTTTTATTATTTATTCATTCATTCATTCATTCATTCATTCATTCCTGTTTTGGAATGTCCTTGGTTTTGTATCAAGGTAATCCCTGCCTTAAATAAGTTGCGAATAGGGGAAAAAAGATAAAAGGAAAGTAAAGGAACAAATGCCCCAGTAGCCAAGGAAAAGAATTCCCTAATGGGTAAAAATGTATTAATTCTATGGACAAACAGAATTTCTAAAATGAATTTCTAAGTTCTAATATGCTTTTCCAATTAAATATGGTCAGGGTGGTCCAAGTCTTTGAATGCTTACAAATAATTTTATGTTCAGAAAAATCACAGATTAGTGGCTACAAATTGGTGATAGTTATCTACAAATATAAGGAATCCAGCATCAATGAGAGTAAGCATTAGCAGTTTCCATAATGTGCCGAGGAGGTTGTTGATCAATTTTCTTTCCTTGTGTTGACTGTTAAGATCAGAGCCAGATTTCTGTCCCATATCTGTTATAGTACAATACAGCATAGTTTGTTGTTTTATAACAAATGACAAACAAGCCAATCTCTGGCTTCCTCTTTTCCATTCCTTCATTTATTTTAACCCACATTTCTGTTGAAAGAAATTTAATTATTTGTATAATACAAGCCATTTTATCTGATGCACTTGGCACCATTACTGGGAAGTTAAATTTTAAAAGTTGGTTGAAGTAGAACAAAAATACATAAATATGCTCCATCTTAATTAGCTTTTAAACATTTTAAGTTAAAATATTCAGTGCCATTTTGAACTTTAGATTGTGTTCTGTTTTTTAACTTTTTAAATTTAGTATTTTAACTGAGAACAGATATATATTTATTCACTATTTTTTGTAACATGAGACCAGAGTCATCTTTGTATGTGGTTTTATATGATTCTGGTTTTTTTTTTTGAAGAAAACAATGGTAAGTATCTAAGCTTTCTAACCAGTTGTTTTTTTTTTTTTTAATACAGAGCAAATTTTATAAAAACACTTGCAAAATTGCAAATCCTAGATATTTCAACACTCTACCACCACCCAGATCTCAGTGCTTCACGTATTTTTTCAACATGAACTGAGTGACTACTTGTATTTGTTAACTCTTTCCTTAAGAATTCAACTAAGTTTGGGCGCCTGGGTGGCTCAGTTGGTTGAGCAACTGCCTCCGGCTCAGGTCATGATCCCTGAGTTCCGGGATCGAGTCCCACATCGAGTCCCACATCGGGCTCCCAGCTCCACCGGGAGTCTGCTTCTTCCTCTAACCTTCTCTCCTCTCATGCTCTCCCTCACGTTCTCTGTCTCTCAAATAAATAAATAAAATCTTTAAAAAAAAAAAAAGAATTCAACTAAGTTTTTGTATTTGCTTTGAAAAATATTTATGAAAATTTCCAGATAGAAAGTACAGAAAATAATGAAAACAGTTGTTTTCATTATTTTATCTTCAATTTAATCTTCCATATATCTTCATAAATCTTCAATTTAATCTTAAATTTAATTCAATTTAATCTTCCATAAATCTCCTTTTTTTAAAAGTTTCCTTCCTCCTTAGAAGTATATATACCACAAATTTAGTATTTATTACTCATATATTTTAGCATGATTCTTATTTTCGTCTATAAACCATGTACACTATTTTGTGTGTTTAAAATTTTACATAAATGTATTATTCTTTTACAACTTTTTCACTTAAGATTAAGATTTATCCATGGTGATTCATATAATCCGTGTCCTATAGGAGTGCCAGTTGACTAATCTATGGTTTTTCATCCTTAAAATTAGAAAATTAGATAATATCCAACTTCAGTAAATGCTCAAACATAAATGCACAGTACTCAAAGATAGTAAATGCACAAAAGTCGTTGTGCTCTTTGCAGACATTTATTTTTTTGGCAGACATCTAGACCAGAAAGTGCAAGGTCCTGAGATGTGTTTAATTTTGTGAGATATTGCCAAAAACACTCTGAAGCAGTTACAGTTTACATTCCTATCAATGTATAAGGAGCATGTAAGAATTGGCCACATTTTAACCAGTACTAGGTTATCAGATTTTTAAAATTTTGCTAAGCAAATGCTTGAGAAATGGTATTTAGTTTGCACTTTTTTTTTTATAACTCTAAAGGTTGAACATCTTTGCATGCATTTATTGGCTATTTTGTTCTCTTCCTCTGTGAATTGTGTATCTGTATTTGCTTAGTTTGGGGTTTTTTAAAAAAAATTTTTTATTTATTTGAGAGAGAGTGAGAGAGATTAAGAGCCCCAGGGGGGAGGGGCAGCGGGAGAAGGAGAAGCAGACTCCCTGCTGAGAGGGAGCGCAAAGCAGGGCTGGATCCCAGGACCTAGGATAAGTCGTGAGCAAAAGGCAGATCTTAACTGACTGAGCCACCAGGTGCCCCTATTTGCTTACTTTTCTGATGGTTTCTTTGTCATTTTCTAATTGATTTGTAAATGTCAGAATTTTTTAATGTATATTTGGGATAATAATCCTAACCATACCTTTGAAGTATGGCTGTTTTTCCTCCTTTAGAGTTATAAGGAAATGTTTAATTTTGACATGTAATCAAATGTGTACGACTTTTCCTTTGGCTTGTGGTTTCTTGTTTGAGAGATTGTTCTCTATCCCAATGTCGCAAAGTCTTCTATGTTTTCTTATAAATATTAGTACAGTTTTTCTTTTCTTGTTTAATTCTTTAATCCATCTGGAGTTGATTTTTGTTTGTGAGAAAGAGATTTTAGTCTGTCTTTTTCCATGCGGTTAGCTGGTTCTCCCCTAATCTTTTATTAAATCTTTTCCCCATTAATATGCAGTACCCACTGATTTTATAAAATCACATGTCATATACTGCACCAAGCTCTCATCTTTTCATAGATCTATTTGTCTATACTATACTACGTTTGTCTCTACTACTACTGTACTAAACACCACACTGTTTTAATTATAACAGCTTTATAGCAAATAAATACCTGACTTTGTTTTCCTTCAGACGGTCTTGACTGGATTTTTACTCTTGCATATAAACCAAATGCTAAATTCCAAGGGGAGTGGGTGGAATACCTGCTGGGATTTGATTGGAATAGTATTGAATTTATAGATAAATTCCCAGGGAATTTATGTGCCTCAGTAAGATTTCCCATGATTAATTTCTACATTTATTTAGGATATCTTTTTTGTATTTCTATTTGATACTTTTCTCCATTAAAATCTCACATGTCTTTTGTAGGATTTTGTAAGGTCTCTTAATGTTTTAAGTGTCCAGTATCGTTGAATTACCTTACTAGTTTTAATAGTTCATCTGTTGAACATTTTGTATTTTCTGTGTAGATATTTATATCATCTTTGAGTGATACTTCTTCCTTTGCGATCCCTGTACCTTATAATACAATGTTGAGTGGAAGCTTTAATACAGTGTTAAATAGCAAGTATTTTTTTGTAGTTCTAACTTTAGAGGGACTGCGTCTAATGTTTTATGATTAAATAATGTTTATTGTAAGCTTTTGGTAAATGTCTTTCTATTCCTTGCATGCTAAGAGTTTCTTTCTTTTAAATAGGTGTGGAATTTCATCAAACGCTTTTTCAGTTTCCCAGATAAAAATTTTGCAACACAAATCTGACTTCAGTGTTTTCTCTAGGGCAATCAGCACATGACCTACTAGAGAGAGAGATCCTTAGACAAAATCGAGCGAGGGAAATTTGCTAGAATCCAGAGTGATGGATCCATGTTCAGTTGGAGTCCAGCTTCGTACCACAAATGAGTGCCATAAAACCTACTACACTCGTCACACTGGTTTCAAGACTTTGCAAGAATTGTCATCAAATGATATGCTTTTACTTCAACTTAGAACTGGAATGACACTTTCTGGGAACAATACCATTTGCTTCCATCATGCAAAAATTTACATTGACAGATTTGAGGATTTGCAGAAGTCATGTTGTGACCCATTTAACATACACAAAAAACTAGCCAAAAAAAATTTACATGTAATTGACTTAGATGATGCCACTTTTCTGAGTGCAAAATTTGGAAGGCAGCTTGTACCTGGTTGGAAGCTTTGTCCAAAATGTACACAGATAATCAATGGAAGTGTGGATGTTGATTCTGAAGACCGGCAGAGAAGAAAACCTGATTCAGATGTATGTATAGCAATCATTTTTTCCTGCTGTCTTACTTCTACAGTGTGAGGTTTTGTCGAACTATAAAGAAATCATATTTATTATTTATTATACTAATTGTGAATTAAAGTTGGGGAGGTGAAAATAAATGGTGTTTCCAAATATTTCCGTATACTCAGACTGGATGATAAAGTAGACTTGAGAATGGAATAGCATATTATGTCCAAGACTCCAGCTGTAATTCCTAGGGCTAAGATGTTGGGAGTGGCTTTTAGAACATTCTGGTAAAGCCAGGATTTAATTGTTATCTTGGTTTCTTTTCTAATACCAAAGTAACTCAGTGAGACCTGCCTGCCAGTGAGGATCTGTATAGCAGAATGAATTCCCCTTTCACATCAAGGATTTGAAAATGAATGCTTTAAAATGAACTCCAGAGAAATGACTTGCAATAATTATTTCTTCAACCTTTCTTTCTCCTTTGGCACTAATACCATTCTTGTTTGGGTTTTTTAGATGCTTGTGAGTTTCCTTTGCTTCTAGCTTTGAGTTCTTACTTGCTAATTTAAGAACTCCCTACGGTCAAAAAGCATACATTTTTACATTGTAAATACTAAATATTTATAACTCCCTTATTCACATGCCTACATTCAGATTATTTAACTATATCAGAAAAAACTGAGATTTCATAAGGCTATCTTTGGTGTAGAACAAAGACAAGTATATCAAAGGAGCACTTCTCAAAATTTCTACTTATAACCAAATTATAATTCTTGCTGCTGGGATATTTTTCTCAATTTCCTCCTTCTCATTATATTAATAAACCAAATCAAAAGATAATTAAAATTTTAAATTATATATGGTGCTTCCCTTTTGTTCTCCCCTCAGAGGCATATCTCCAGAACCCAGTGTTCTCTTGCAGTTCATATGAGGTACTTGCTGCTGTCACTTTAGACATCTTCTCCATTTCATTTATTTGTTGCTCTCGTGGAATATATCCCAGAAACTGTTTCTTTCCCCAGATAATGAACTTAAATCCTTAACCATCAAAATTTTATTTTACCAAAGCTTTTTAAAAAGGTGATACTATTTTAGAACTTGAAACTGTATTACCTCTCTGCTTTTAAAAATATATAAAATGGAACCTTTCCTTAAGGACACAAGATCATATTAGGACCCTCAGTTTTGTTTTTGTTTTTGTTTTTTTAAGATTTAATATTTTTTAAGTAGCCTCCACACCCAACATAGGACTCGAACTCATAACCCCAAGATCATGAGTCATATATATACTCTGCTGCCAGATGCCCCAGGAACCTCAGCATTATGCCAATGGGTTATACAGCAGTTTTTCTACCTTTTCTCCCATTTCAGCAGTAGCCATTGCAGTTTCTACCATGCTTATTGCCCCTCCTAATATGCCAGAGACTAAAATTAGATAGTGAAAATATTACAACTAAATTAGCCCATAAACTTTGAATAGTCTAGGGCTGTATAAATGTTGTTGCACTTGGGATCTAAAACCTTTTTCTTTTGTGAATTCCAGACCATCCTGCAGGTTAAGGAATAATCTATCTGGATTAACATTAAGTTAAATATTAATCTGTTCATGGTCTCTTGTCAAGATTTGAGTTGATAATTTGTTTACCTTTATTCAGGGAAGAACTGCAAAAGCTTTGAGATCATTGCAATTTGCAAACCCAGGGAAGCAAACTGAATTTGCTCCAGAAACTGGTAAAAGAGAAAAAAGAAGGCTCACAAAAAATGCAACCGCTGGTTCTGACAGGTAGGCTATGTGTTCACTTAAGACCTATATTAACTTGCTGCTTCACATCTGTTTTGTTTCACTATTCTAAGTTTTGAATTTTCTGGGTAGATATTTTAAATTGGATGATCTGAGATTACTAATAATCTCCAAGGACTGCATATAAAATTAAGGCATCCCTTTCAACTCCAAAAATTTATTTCTAAGAAAGTGTCAGTGAGTGAACAAGTTCACATTTTTGGCATGAGAATTGAAATTTAAATATATTATACCTAAAACAATTTTTTAAAAGCACTGGTATTATATAATTGGTATATCACTCCTCTATGAGTGGCATCCAAAAAGTCAGTTTTAAAAGAATTCAAGGTTCCTTTTTATTTTTTACATGTCTAAAATAGAAACAGTTATAGTACAGTCAATAGAATGAATGAGAAAACTACATTGTTTAGAATATGGCTTTTTAAATCGAACATTTCTAAACCACAGGATGACAAATGTTAGTATAGTCATTCAGAATTATTTTCTACATATGCCATTTATTCCATCTGTCAAGGTTTCCATTGAGTCATTTAATTGTTTTTAAGCCATATTTGCTAGAGTGCATTAAAGAACAAGAAACAGATTAATTGCAGTATAAAAACCAATAAGGTCGTGGGAAGAGATCGGTAACCAACAGAGTGTACCACTATCAAGCTGCCATTCTCTGTTGTTGCTGTTAAGGTAAGGGGAAGATATCTTAAATATATTTTTTGGAAATGGTAAAGGAATGGACTGAGTTGACTTTTAAATGGACTTCTAGAGGCATATTCAGGCTTTTTGGGTTTGTCTCCACACTTTAGAATGCGCTCTCTTCTCACACAGAGTTCATTTACTACTAATTATAGAGTAGGCTTGAGTCTGGCAAGTTGTGTACTAATTTTGCAGGACATCATCCCTAATTCAAAATATTACACCTTAAATTTGTTTTCATCACCTTATTTTCAATAGCATATTCAAAAATAACGTGTTGGTGAGGTATAATTCATCTTGTGTTTTATTTTACAGACAAGTGATACCAGCGAAGAGTAAGGTCTATGATAGCCAGGGTCTCCTGATTTTCAGTGGAATGGACCTTTGTGACTGCCTTGATGAAGACTGTTTAGGATGTTTCTATGCTTGTCCTGCCTGTGGTTCCACCAAATGCGGAGCTGAATGCCGCTGTGACCGCAAGTGGCTGTATGAGCAAATCGAAATCGAAGGAGGAGAAATCATTCATAACAAACATGCTGGATAATTTGTGGTATCAAAATATGGACTCTTTAAAAATGCTTTCCCTATTTCTAAAACTCTGTCATCCTAAGATACATTTTAAAGTTGATTGCCAAATGACAGAGAATTTGAAAACCACCTCAACATGCACTCACCGGGCACTAACGTTGCATTTAGGGTGCTTTAAGATTCATTTTCTGACGTGAATTTAGATGGGCTATTCCTCAGCAGTCAGCTTTAAGCCTGTCCGGGTCAATGTTAACAAGTAGTCAGAGGCTGTCCTCCGTTAGCACAGCTCAAATTTCAGTTACCACGGTCTGTACCGTGAGCAGTTAGGTAAAGTACAAGTTTCCCTGCTAGCCCTTCGGTCCACAGATCCTCATGTAACAGACATGCTTCATCATCACTGACCAGTCACAGTACTTCTCTCAAATTCTGCTGGTGATTGGTTACTGCACATCTGTCACTCCGTTCACTCACAGCAAAGTATGTGGTTGTGTCGTCTCCTTGTCACCCATGTGACATTTTACAAAAGGAGATCAGCAAAAGAACGGGCCAACAAAGATAAAAATGAGTGAAGAAATGAAAAACGGGAATGCTAGATGCAAGATTTGAACTGAATGATAAGTGAGTTGTGGAAGAAATCACTGATGGGAATATCGAGCCTCAGTATGCAGCCAGGGGGCCTTGTGGAGGCAAGGTTCATGTAAATAAGGAATTTGGTTGTGACGAGAAGGTTGAATAGGTCCCAGAGGAAGTGATGGTAAAAACTTCATGTTAAAGGAGATTAGAGTTATTTTACAACATTGAAAGTACAAATGATAAAATGGTGGAAGCTGATCCAAACTTGAATATGAGAGTTCACAATGGCATAGAATAGATGCTTACTTAAGTTAACAAAAAGGCAAGTACTGTTCACACCTCTTTTGATTAGTTATTTTACAATGCAATAATACTTTCTCAATGTTTCTAATGTTTTAAATTATAGTATACTAACATACTTTTTTACAGTGTTTTCGGGTTTTTTTTGTTTATAACTGACAGAGTTTTTAATATTTTGACAGATTTTTAAAGATCACAGAATATTTTCCCCCATCGATTATTAAGATTGCTTTGAATGGCCGTTTTTTATGGTCCTGCACTACTGTGCAAGCCAAGGACTGTAGTGGAGAACAGTGCCCACCTACTAAAGGAAAAAAAATTAATTTTGATAAAACTAGGTGGTTGAGTATTAAAAGTATTTAGAAATAAGCTATATATCTAAATGCTAAAATTTGTCTTGCAACTTACCCTTAAAAAAAAGCTTTAGTATTGTAAACTTTTCATTGTTTAGACCATACATTCTTGGTGTAAATTTGTTCTTGATGGAAAAATCTCATTCTTTGTATAAAGCATGGATATACCTATAATACATAAACAGGGATACATTGTATCTATGGTGTTAAAGTTTTATGGGGTGGTGATTAGGATTAAAAAGCCTAAAAAAGGCTTTAAGGGAGTAATAATGAGGGGAAGAAAGAGAAATGCTGGTTGAGAGACAGTATAAATTATTTGAAAATTGTATCTGGATGTACTGGTTTTTATGGGACTTGTATGGGTGCTGTTTGGAGGATGAGAATGGGTGATAACTAGTCTTTTTTTAAGCAGCTGCCTATCTGTCTAAAATCTTTTATCACCTAAGACATTTCCACTAAACTAGATTTTTGCTTGGTTTTCCCTAAATTAGAGTATTTTAGTTTAATCAGATGAGCTTTTAGCGGTTTGAAATACTTGGTAGCCATTGAAACCAAATTTATACAACTAGTTTGATTAAATTGACCAGTAGAGGTTTATTTTTATTCTTGTGTACTTTGATGGAATGCCATTTTGAACCACGGACTTGTCATTAAGTTACAGTTGTCACTGACCTAGTTATCTGAAGTACGGTTAGTATCAATTCTTTGATTCACATTTCAACAGCGCTGGCAAAAAGTATATTTTAGCTTTATATATTTAAATCAGATGCTAGATTTTTTTTTCTGAATTGGGAAAAATTTTGTTACAGAGGATACACAGACTTCCAATTTTATCTGAACTTCTGGGTTCATTAGACATTAGTTGCATTACTGCCAATGTTTTTGTTGGTTCTAAGTAAGTATGATTTAGTATATTGTTTAAGCTATTAATCGGGACAAATTTAAATCTTAGATTTTTTTGTTGTTTAAAACAGGAATATATTTTCAAAAGAATAAATGACTTTAAAATTCAAATTGTTTATATTTCAGCATTCCTTAATGGAACATTTCTGTGTAATTTTTCAAAGATGGTAACAATTTAAGTTTCAAGGGTAAATTTCTTAAACAATTTTGTTTATATTTGTTCATTATACCTATTTAGGAAACCAGACTTTTCATGAGCATGCACAATGTTTACAGAGAGAAGTATGTCTAATTTAGGGTATGCTATAATAAAAACTGTTTTGGGAAAATCACATCATGAGTTCACTTACTATTTTTTAATATAGAATTACAGAAATATAGAATACAATTAAATTGTCTAGATTCTTTTTATATTTTGCATAAGTATGGTTCTAGGTGGCTAACTTATTTTCAGAGACTATTAGTCTAACAAGCAGAAATAAAAATGATACGAACATTTCTGCTGTATATAGATCCTGCTGGAGAAGTTAATGTAAGGCCATAAACATTGGTATTACACAGTATTGGCCACAAATGTTAAAATAAAAGTGCATGTATCTATTTGAAGTAAATGGCATCCCATGTGATTCTTTTCCTATTTCTTTCACAAGTATAAGAAAATAGTTTCCTTTGAAATATTATACTTGAGGGGGGCCTGGGTGGCTCAAGTTCTTAAATGTCTGCCTTCCGCTCAGGTCATGATACCGGGGTCCTAGGACTGAGCTCCGAGTCACAGTGGGAAGCCTGCTTCTCCCTCTCCCACTCCCCCGACTTTTGTTACCTCCCTTGCTGTGTCTCTGTCAAAGAAATAAATAAAATCTCTAAAAAAAGAAAAAGAAAGAAATATGCTCGAGATTCTTCTGTTTTTAAAATGTTATATCTACTTCTGTATAACAAGCTGTTCTACCACCTGACAGAAAATTCTCCAGAAAAATGCGTTCATGTCCTCTCGAATATTCCATGTTCATAAGCCCTAAACACATATTGCAGAGCCTAGGTAATATTGAGTTTTCTGTAAACAAACACACGAAACGTTTGTTTTTTTAACGGGGAGGGCTGTCTGAAGTGTAGTTTAGTTTGTTACATAAAGCGTTGTAGGTGAGTTTCGTTGGACAAAATCTGGGCAGCTCAGTTCTTTGAAAGAGCTGTTACTGCCCTGAAAAGGCAGAGCCCACTGTGGCCTCTCCTCCCCACCCATCCCAGGTCAGAGATGGATGTATAAACACAAGGGGCTTAAAAGGACTACGCTCTGGTAATCGAGATTTTCTGTTTACATTGCGGATACCTTGAAAGAAATAGTTTAAGGTCCTTGGCCAAAGTCTTGCAGCGCTGCCTTAGTGTTTGCTGACATCTGCTGGTATCTGGTTGTAAGTAAGCTCTCTGCTGCTGCTACTTAATGCTTAATCTCTTCACTTCTAAATTAAACTGTGAACACTGGTAATTACATTGAAGTGGGATATTTTACAGCACCCTTGAAGTAAAAAGGTTTCTCTTTGTAACATTCTTAGGTCTCACCCAGAGGGACTCAACCAGGTTTCTTTTTTTAGGAATATGAGTGAGGATATGAAAATATACACGGGCACTTCTGGATTTCACTTATTTTTATAAAGTGGAGAGACTTGGGCAAATAATGCTTTTATCTACTTAAAAATCATCAAACACTCCATTGAACACTTGGTTTTAAAGGCATAATACCTGTAGGATATATACCTTCAATTTATAGATTATTTGAAATGGCATAGTTGGGAGGGTTGACTAATTTTACCAAGATAATCTAACTTCCAGAAGATGAAGGAGATTTACCAGATAAAATGTTATTAACTCAGTTGAGTTAGTAATACTGCATCTTTAAGTGCAGTTTGAAAGTATTTAATCACAGCCCTATCAATGGCGCTTAAACTAAGTATATTAATTTTTTCCCCTTAAAGCCATGAGGGAAAAATTTCTTTGTGAGACACTTAATGATTTTAAAACTTCAGTTTTCTCATTTCATATCACTGTAAGCAAACAACCATTTTATTAAAGAGTTGCCATAATCTTCAGCTTTGGTTTTGAGATAAATGGTCTTATTAAAAGTAAAATGCTTAAAAACGCTTTTAGAATGTCCAGACCCCTCCAATACTCCCAACTCCATCAGATAATGCATGATTTTCATTGTAAACACTGGATGATCCTTCTTTTACTCAGTTCTTTGTTGAGAGGCACATGTTGAGTTGAGGGCACATTTTTCTTTAATGAAATAATATAAAAACTAGACCTGGGTCAGAGTTGCAGCATCTTTGTGCTTTTGAGAGAACTTCTCTAGCACCAGGATGGAAGATTATGGCCTATAAAAGGAGACCTGAAACAATTCAAAATGTAAATACTGTCTCTGTAAGTATCCCTTTGTTATCAACAACCAAAGAGTTACATTAAACAACTTGATAAATACACATTAAATTCTGATAGCCCAAGTTAGTGATTTAGACTTCAAGGTAGTATTTACTTTTTTTTTTTTTTTTGAATCGGTTACTTGGTAGCATAAGATAAATAGTGGCAATACTGGTACCATGTAAGTGGGTTCTACAAGGTTCTGGCTGAAGTACAAATTTAATCTTGGCATTGAGAGGTAAAATGATTCAGAAATGTTCAGTGAATTCTGGCATCATTAAAGGTTTTTAAGTAACAAACTCATGCCTTCCCAGAGGTTAGTTAACCTCTTGGTTTGGACTGAACTTTCCCATTTTTCGGTTCAGCTTAATATAGTGAAATCAGACCAGTCAATAAGATTTTATTTATTTACTTATCTGTTAGAGAGAGAGAGAAAGAGAGAGACCACGAGTGCAAGCACTCCCACCATCAGGAGGAGGGGCAGAGGGAGAGGGAGAGACAGAATCTCAAGCAGACTGCACTGAGCAAGGCGCCCAACACAGGGCTCCATCTCATGACCCTGAGATCATGACCTGAGCTGAAACCAAGGACTGGATGCTTAACCTACTGAGCCACCCAAGTGCCCCCAGATCAGTTATTAAAAAAAGAGCCTGGACGGCCAGTCTGATGATCTGAAGAAAACTTTACCACTTGAGGTGTTTGTTTGTTTGTTTTTGATAAATGAGGTATTTTAAATTACCAACATGCTTTCGTCATTTATGACTTAAGTGAAGGGGACTATGCAGAGCCATTCTACATAAAATATAGGCCATCCAATCTGGTACATGCAAATAAGATGATTTTCCAAGATAATATATAGCTTATGGCTTTTCTAAATTTGGCCACAAGACTTACCTATAGCAAATACTTAAAGGGAAACATTCCCAAAGTTTTTCAGTAAAAGTTTCCAACTCATGCCCCAAAAGTTATAGTTGAATAAATGCTTAATTTGTCCTTGATGTCTTTTTGTATCAAAGAACTTCATATACGTGTAAGGGTCAGAGAACAGCTAAACATCCCTAACAGATCAAGCTTCCCATTGTATCATATACCTACAGCCCATGTTAGGGCCCTCAGACCTTTAGGAAGGGAAATGGCCCTAGGAGATTCTTACTCTGCATTTTGTTTTCCCCTAGTCCGAACTGGTTGACCTTGGTAAGAGACCTGACCCAAGGGAAGCCAGTTTGGCCAACAAAGCTTAGAAGTTAAGGAAACTTCACCAAGTGATGAAAGAGTTTGAGCCAATCAGATGCTCTCAAAATATTAGACAAGATAGAGGAGAAAGAATTCAGTGATTTGTACAAGGGGAGATGAAAGGACAGAAATGCTAAGGCATACTAGAGTTCTAGACCTACACACTTGGGAGGCAACAGCTCTCAAACCTATCACTGAGTCACCAGGGCTGCCGTCAGATTCATACATCTGTTGTATCTTGAAAATACCCACTCTCAATGAAACCTGGCCACAAAGTCAAGATTTCATAGTTTTCATTATGTATCCTTGCAAAAAACACTCACTTACTTAAGAAAACCTTATGGAGTTCTTCCACCTGAAGAGGCTTACTAATAGACTTGCTCTTCTGATTAAGAAACAAGAGAGTGGAGATGGAGTGTTACACTCCTGCACGTGTTAGCATTGTGTCATTGGAGAACTCTAGACCAGTGGTTCTTGAATTTGAGCACCCATCAGAATTACCTGAAGGGTTTATTAAACCACAGCCTGCAGTGCTAGGGTTGAACCCACGGTTTCTGCTGAAGTAGGTCTGGAGTAGGGAAAGAATTTGCATTTCTGTCACATTTGTAGCTAAGGTTTGTAAGTGAGGTTGAAGTGGCTAGTCTGGAAACCAAATTTGAAGAACCACTACTCTACAACGGTGATTCTCAACCTGGAATGCACACAGGAGTAACCTGTGGAACATCAAAAAAAATACCTTTATCTGGGCCTCACCCCCAGGTACCTGGTTTAATTGGTCTGGGGTTTGGCTTCAGCCAACTCCCTTCTGCCTCAGTGTGGAGATCCCTCAGAATTCAAGTGAGTGACTGGGATGGTTGATTTTCTGTGGCACCTCTGGTAGAAGATGGTATCTAGTTTTTCATCAAACATTACTCTAGTTTGCTATAAAGGTATTATTTAGATCTGATTAGCATATAAATCAGACTTTTAATTTAAGCAGATTACCCTTCATAATGGGAGTGGGTATCATCCAACTAATGGAAGGTTTTAAAAAGATTGATGAACCCCAACAAAGAATGAATTCTGCGTCTGGACTGCCTTCAGACTCGAGCTAGAGTATCAACTCTTCCTTACACGTTTTGGACTTGCCAGGCCCACAGTCATGGGAACCAATTCCCTAAAAAATCTGTGTGTGCCTTTCTGTGTGTCTCTCTCTGTCTCTTTTAATGTATACACATACACCTTCTTTCATTTCTCTAGAGAACCCTGACTAATACAATAACCCAGTCAGTCTCTATTCCAGATTGTTTCCCAGAAAGATCCTGGCTCTGAATCAGAGTGTAATTCCTTCATTAGATTTTTCTTTTCTTTTCTTTTTCTATATCTCTGGCCTTAAGTGAGTCAGTGAATATGTAACTCAATCATTTTTACTCCTTTCTACTATCCATATTATCAAATCCATTTAGCTCCTGCTTGGAGCATTCTTAAATCTGCTTTGGGGTTTTGATATTGATCATTTTTCTTGTCTTCACCACCCTGGTTAAAGCTCAGTCGTGTCTTGCAAGTTTAGTATCAATTCCCCCTTTTGGTGTTAGCACCAAAATGTGACTTTGAGCAACCACCCTCATATTCTCTGCTCGTGTGCAGGTGGCATTGACCATACTTTGTAATTCCAGGGGTAGGCACATCACCAAGTCCTGGCCTTTGAGAGTGCAGCATTTCTCCAAATTTAGTGATCGCTTCAAGAATGAATACATGGTGAGCTAAGCCGATCAAAGCCAATAAACATCAGCATTGCTGGGCCCAGAGAAAAAGAGATACTCATTTTTAGTGAGAGTTTCTATGTTACAGATAAAGGACTGGAACTGTTGGCGGCTTATCCAGACACCACTTAAGAATCAACCTTAGAATGAAAGCACCAAAGGTAAAAGCAGAAGCCACAGACAGGATTTGGGGACCTGGATCCAGCTATGTCTGAAGTCAATCGTGGACTGTTCAGTCACACGAGCCAGTTATTTTCACTTTTTTCCCCATGATTGGCCCTTAAGTGAATAAGGTAGTGACCAAATGGAGAGTTAACTATTCATTCAAGGATAAAAACCACCAGAGCTCAAGGGTAAAATGGCCTGTTTGAAACTCATGCCCTTGGAATGTCGAAGCATTTTAAAGAAGGAGCACAAGTAGCTGTGACCTACAGCCACATCTTTATTCCTCCTCCAAATTCTTGCAAAAGCTGCTCACTCTATAGTTCTTGTAGACCTCAATTCAACCTCCTTTGAAGGATGAGTGTAGCATGGACTATGGTCATTTACCACCAGGGTCTGAAATTCCAGAATAAAAAATGAGAGGCTTATCATTAAGATATCAGTGATCGGTGTTTCGGTTGGTATTACTTGCTTTTAAAGCACCTAGAGTGTTTGAGAATTGTTTGTATACCTGATGTGTTTTCTCTGTAACCCTGTCTCATAGTTAGAACTCCTCCCTAGGTTAAATGATCAGAAATGTTTAATAACTGAATCTGAGTTAATTAACTTATCAAGCAATTAAAGGCCTCAAATTAGTGATTTATAAGACATTTCTAGCAAAGTGAAATTTAAGCATTAAGAGCTCTGGTTCTTCTTTCCTTCTGCCCTAAGCAGGACACTTAGTTCTATATGTTGAAGTAGAGAATGTGAGGCAGTGGTTCTACCAGAAAAGGGGAACAAGGCACAGTTCAGCATTTTCTATGTGTCCCTTCCAATGATAATAGTGCCAAAAACCAAAATGCACAGTGACTTTCTGATACTGGATAGTATTTCAGAAAGCTGGATATTCTAAATCACTTATGATAGGATGCTATCATATCCTATCCATATTTGGATGCTTTCTTCTTTTTTTATATTCTGTACTGATGTATTTTTAAAACTTTTTTTTCAGTTTTGAAATTAAGTGAAACAAAGCATAGATTATCTTTGTCATGAATTTCACAGGTTGGCATATTTCTGAGGGCTGTTGTTGTTGTTGTTGTTGTTCCAAAACATCTTTGTAGGGATACCATCTATTTCCTTGGATAAATATAAAGCTATAGCATTTGTATATATGTATATATTTGTATATTTGTATATATAACTAGCATTTGTATATATTTATTTATTTATTTTCACTCTTCAAAGTTTTATTTCACTAACTTCAGGTCGAATTTCCATAACTGTTTTCTGGTCAATTTACTATCCATATATATAATAAGAATATAGAATATATTATATATAATAATATATATAATAGAATGGTGGTACCAAAAGATTTGTGGGGGAGGGAGAAGAGACCATTTTAAGAAGCACTGCATTTACTCATCTTCCGCAAGGCATAAAGAGTTGGGCATCTGATTGTTCAAAGCTTTCCCAGCATCCAGGAGGGCAGGCGGGCAAACCGGGCTGTAGACACTCTTCCATTTGTCAACATCAGACCAGAGAAAACCTACTCCACACAGATATAAAAAGGATCACCATTCATCTCTTCTTTTTCTGTTGCCACAACATTTTTCTTCTTCCAAATATCATATCATGTAGTTTCTCAAGTCCTTCCTTTAGTCCATCTCCTGTGATTGCACAGGGGGGTTAAAGTGCCAGGGAGTTGATGAGCTCAGTTCACACATTGAATTTCTCAATTTCCAACAGAGACAGTGAGTTCCTCGGCTCTTGTTTGTTAGCAGCTCTAAGTACGGGGACTCCCTAATTTTCTGATATCCTGGTTATTTTATGAAGTTCAGTTGTGGCTTCTTCCATTCTTTCAACATCACCAGAGTCCACAACAAACACAATGCTGTCTGTGCATCTGGTATCTGACTTCCAAAGTGGCCTTAATTTCTCCTGGCCACCTACATCCCAGAAGTGAAAAGGGACTGTTTTAGAATTTCCCAAGGTTACCTTAATATTTTCAGTGTTAAATCTTTTGGTAGGTACAGTATTTACAAATTCATTGAACTGCAGCCTATATAATACAGTCGTCTTTCCAGCACAGTCCAAACCCAGAATAATAATGTGAAAGGACTGAAATGAAGGCAGGCTGGACAGGATAGAGTCCGGTCTGACAGGCCGTTCCCCATTTCCAGGGGCAAATAAGTGATCCCAATTGAAATGCTTTCTTCTTACTGTTTTAGAACTTCTCTTCCTAGCGGATCTAGCTTCAAGACACAGGAACTGGAGTCTGGGTCCAAATGAGAAAGCATTTGGTAAGCGATTTTTACACGGGGTTTTGGGGGGAAAGCACCCCACGTCCATTCACTTTAGCTCTCCACACAGCTCAACATTTGTATAATTCAGAGAAATATTTGGATTGTTAAACCTTTGCTATTAGTCAAAACTTTGGTAAAAATAAACACACTTCAGGAAAAAACAAAAACAAAAACCTTGCTTTTGTGCTTCTACCTTTTTGACTTTTGTGCTTCAAATTTAAAAGAACTGATTCTATACAATTAATAACTGGGACAGACCTAATAATACAGTATCATTTTATATATACTGAGTCTAACTCTTAGGAACATGCTACCCTTGCTAGGTGTTCTTTCATTTCATCTTCCCACCTGCCCTACTTAGCTGCTACTTTTTCTTTTTCAATTACACAGTAAGTATTAGCAATTATAGTCACCCTGTTTTACATTAGATCCTCAGACCTTATTCATCATATAAGCCAAAAGTTTGTATCTTCTTACCAACCTCTCCATATTTCTCCTGTACACCGGTCCCCCTGCCACCCCCAGGCCCTGGCAACCACTTTTCCATGCCCTATTTCCAAGAGTTTTGACTTTGTTTGATTCCACATATAAGGACATGAAATATTGTCTTTGCCTGGCTTATTTCACTAAAGCTGCTACTTTTCTAGTTATGATTTAACAAATGAAGAAACTGAGGCTCGAATAATTCAATAACTTGCCTCCGGTCATATAGCTCGTAAATGAAAGAGAAGTGAATCACATGGTGTCTATTTGACTCCAAAATTCAAATGCTGACCTATATTTACTGTATGTATTCATTTTCCATTCAGCTTATGAATGTGAACTTCTTATACAGGATTCATTGGAGCTATTTGATTCTTATGGTTTAGGCATTATTATGGCTTGTTAATATAGTTATGATTCTAGTTAGGTATTATAGTTTCCTTAAGGTGTGTCCTGTAGTCCCCAGCATTCAGACACCTCCGTAAAAATGGATGGAAAATTATTACTTGGCTGGCTTCAAAATGTCTTTCTTCCTCCATTCTGAGGAGTCACTTTGAACAGTAAGATATACACCTGATAAATGATAACAACAGCTTTTCATTGTGTCATTGGACACATAATTTTACTTTTGTTCTGACATTTAAATCCTTTTTATCAATCTCCAATGTATGATGCCCATATGCCCATAAGAGGGCGATGTTTTACTACAAACTTCCAGTGAAACTTCCTCTGACCTGCTTTGGACAAAGTATACAATTTAGAAACAAAATTTCTTGAGGTTAAATTGCAGTGCCATTTGCTTGAGCACCATTTGCTTAAACTCTTTGGGGGGAAAATGTTTCTTCTAAATATTAAATGGAGAAGAGAAAAATTTTCTTTCTCAACCATTTCATTTTTATATACATTGTTAGTTCAATTGAAAATCAAATATTTTCTCTTCCCCACCCCCCACGACTCCCTGCCCAATCAAATATTTTATTGAAGTAGACTGTAGTGGAATATTCTAGAACCAGTCCACACTTCAATTATAAGTATTTATACAATCCAGAGAAAAAAACATGGGTTTTGGTGTTAGAAAAACCTGAATTTGAATACTGTCTCTATTCCTTCCTGGCTCTATGACTTCGCATAAATTACCTGGTTTCTAGAGGCTTCAGTTTCCCTCTCATGTAAGACATGAACAGTGGTACCTACAGCATAGCAATGTTGTGAGGATTAAATGTGCCGCTTCAGAACCTAATACAGATGCTCAGTAAATGGCAATGTTCTACAGTTCTGAAATATCAACCAATCAGAGCAGAATTACATGAAATTTTCTTTTAAGATGAGCCTTGGTCATTTCCATCCCCTGTTGCATTAAGCACAACACTTGGCACGTACTACACATTCAATCAATTTTGTTGAATAAAACATTTTAAAATACAAAAAAGTTACACTTTAGGGAAAGCAGGAAACTGGAGATAAACCGGTAATGTAGTCTACTAGATGTATTTCTACCTTCTTCCTTTTCTTCCTTTCTCCTCCCTACCTCCAATAAAAGCAGTTAGTCCCCTCCTTTCTTTGAGTGAGGAAAGGGAATTTGACCAAGTAAGAAGTAGGTTTTGGAAATGAAGGGGAAAAGGAATAAAAGGAAATGTTTTCTCTGCTGTCCTCTATCTTCTCTTCGGTAGGTAAGAATCTGCTGCTGAAGGAAAGCAAAGACTTGGGGGCCGCAGGAAGTGCAGTGACCAGAACCTGGGCCCCAGGAGGCAACAGCCACAGGTGCCAAAGGCAGGTGCCAAGAGGAGCCGGTCTGTGGCAGCCGGTGGTGAGCTCTGAGACGTGCAGGACAGCAGCCACACATGAGCTCTCCTTGCTCTCTCCCCTCTGCTCATCTCTCCTTCTTCTGGGAAATCCTTAACAAGCTAAGCCCAGAATAGCAGAAGGGGTGTAGCTGCAGGTCCTGTCACTTTGCCTGCTGTTGGCCTTTGGTCTGGGTACTCACACCCCAGGCCCAGCTGCGTCTACTCCCAGCAGGTACAATGTGTCAGCTCCATTGACCCGTGAAGGTCATCATGACCAAACAACCAGAAGATGTAAATGATGGCACTTCTCACAGGAGAGAAATCCCTCTAAATGACAAACATGGCTGCCTCTGGGAGCTTAAAAATAGAGATTTTGTACAATGATGCTCATCACACTTATAATAGCAAAATTTGCAGACTAATTTTCCAAGAGGAAAACTATTGAATAACTAATGGTATAATAGTTATGCATCAACATAGTGCAACCAAATAGGTTGGGTGGAAAAATTTTAATGATATGGGGCAACGTTCATGAAGTTAATTTTTTTTTTAAGGGAGACTACAAAGCAAGGTAAACAGGACAACTCCAAATTGTTAAAAAGCAAAATGAAGCAGAAAAACAGGGACTTCGAAATGCTCAGAGAATTTATCTTTGGTTGGATGTTATTTTTCTTTCTTTTTTTTTAATCATATGTTGTACAGTTTTCAAATTTCCTATACAGAACACTCTAAATATATAAATATATATATATATAGCATTACAAAAAGGTAGTGGAAGTTGCTGATGCTAATGGTTTGTATCTACTCTCATATAGCAGACGAGGCTTGTCTCTTGTGCTCAAACGTTAAAGGACTTTGGTAAGTCTCTTACATGTGACTCTCATTTTTGCATCCTTAAAATGGGAATAATTTAATAGGGTGGAGGTAGTGGAGAGGGACTTCATTCTGCTGTGATCATTAAGTGAAATGACATACATAAACACCTTTGCTCAGCTCATTGCTTGGTACAGAGGAAGCTTTCAATCAGCTATAATAATTAAAGAACAGAACAGAGGAGTTGTGACCAAATACCTTTGCCCCCTCAGCTTCCACACAAACACACACACACACACACACACACACACACACACACACACACACCCTGCTCGCATGGACACATTCTCTCTTGCAAGAGAGAGCACAGATACCTCGACCTGGGCAGAAGTGTGCATCACTCAGCTGGGCTATCCAACTCAACCCCCCACCCCTGAGAATCAGAGAGCAAGAGGAAACAAAATGAATATGAGCTACAACATCAGGGATATGGGTTAAGTGCTTCATTTGAAACTTTTTAATAGTGTTCTGGGTAGACAGAAACTCCAGAGCTAAAATAACATCAGCACAATCCCTTCCATGTGAAACCGGACATGAAGAGCTCCTGGGAGTACCTTGCAAATTCTGACCAGGACCGTGGCTGGATTTGCCCAATGTACTTCACTCCTCCCAGGGCCCCTCCTTGTGCCTCGGTTCCCAGCCACGTGGCCTGAAGCCCCAGAAACTGTTTATGGTCAGGCCCCATCAAGGGAAACCCCTCAAAAATTTTCTGAAAAACAGAATTTGGAGATGCTCGAAATAGAAACAAATGAACCACCCTGAGATGTTTTGAAAATCCAGAATCAAAGTAAAAGATTATTATTTTTTGTAGTAATAAGTATGAGCCCAGCCCCATGCTGTGTGGTGACACTTTAAACAGCCATAGAAGATAGGTGCTTCAGTTATTTCCATTTTGCAGGCACCTGAAAACTTGATGAGGTCGTTCTGTTTTGTTCACTCCTTTGTCTTAGTACCTATAACGCTGGCCGCCCTCTAAGTACTCGGTAAACATTTGTCGAATCGATGAATGGAGCTAAGGAACACTCCTAGGCCGCACAGGTGGTAAGGGGTGAAGCTGGAGTCACACCCAGGCTGATCTAACTCCATAGACAGGGTTCTTACCACTCCTTCTGTTTACCTTTTGCCTACTAACGACTTCCGTCTGGGAGAGAAGACAAGGGCCTTGCTGGTAGAGGGATTTCCCTACATGACACTTAGAGTTGGCATGTCCGTGGATATGACTGGACATAGTGATTTCTCCAGGGTCAGTGTTTAGACATTACTAACAGGATCCAGGGCCCCTCTGCTTTGGGAATATATTTACATATCAGCTGGAAAAGCTGAAGCCTTCTATATAATATAATTCTCCAGGCTTTCTGTAATGCAGGATGATAAATTACGGGTGACTTACCAAGAAAATGTCTAGATACGGGCAAACATATTTCTATTATCATTTAGCAATTGCTTGAGGGCTTTGAAAGTCTCTGGAACACAGGCAGTTGAAGAAGGGTCCCCTAAGAAATTCTCAAAATGAGGGCTTAGAAGTTAAATGCACTTCCTCTACCTTTTAGGCTCTATCTATTCGAAGGCGAACAGATTGAGTTGCATTTCTCTGTGTGATTAACATCAAGCACCCTGTGTTAGTTGAAAAGGTTCATTATCTGGAGAAGAACTTAAAAGGCAGGATGGACAACTTCAATTTAGATAATTGTTGGCTGTGATGGAGTGCTCTTCAAATGGGTCTGCGTGGGGCGGGGGCGAGGAGGAGTGCCATCCACTAAGCTCTGGAAAGGCTCTCAGAACCCACAGGCAGCAAATACCTAAGTAGAGGAAGCATGATATATGGGATCAGAAACCCTGGTTTCAACTCCAGCTCCACCACTTACAAGCTTGGTGGCCTTAAGCAGAATCGATCAGTGACTCTGAGGTCAGTTTTCCCATCTATAAACATGGGAATGACCAGGTCTGACTTTCAGGTTGTTGGAAGGTCCCAGTGACACGGCTGAGAACACCTGGTAAATGCTCCCCATGAGGCTTACGTAGCAAGGTTTAGGAGGATTCAAAGATGAGCAAGACGGCTTTATACAACCTGAAGTTAACACAGTCTTAAGGGCCTCTTTAAGAAAAGAATACATGATTGAATTAAAAATAAGTACTTTGTCTTAGAAGAGCTTTGTTGGCTTCACAGGAAATGTACCTGTGTCTCCATAAGAAGTGGAGTAATAGTGCTCAGGAGCCTGGATTCAAGGAGGTGCACGACCTGGGTTCAAATCCTGACTCAACTGTGTGACCTCAGGCAAGTTACTAACCGTCGGTGGGCCTCAATTTTTTGTCTGTAAAAATTTTTCACCTGTACTGAGGATTAAATAACTTCAAATAGGCAGTGGTGGGGCACCAGCGTGGCTCAGTCATTTAAGTGTCTGCCTTCGGCTCTGGTCATGATTCCATGTCCTGGGAACGAGCCCCACATCAGGCTCCCTGCTCAGCGGGAAGTCTGCTTCTCCCTCTCCACACTCCCCCTGCTTGTGTTCCCCCCTCTCTGTCAAATAAATAATTCAAAATATTTAAAACAAAACAAACAAACAAAACAAATAAGCAGTAGTGTCAGCACATAATAAGAAATCTACATATTTGCCACCACCATTTTTAGAAAAATTTCTTTCAAGGATTTTGTCTCTGGAAGAATGGAATATAACAAGTACAAATATTACTTAAGACAGAGTGTTGTAAATGCCTTGAGGAAGTACAAACCATTAGTTCTGGGAGTCAGGGGAGAAGACATTTATTCTTGGGGGAGTCAGAAAAGGCTTCATAAAGGACAAACAGGGAAGGTTGCAAAAGGCACCACATGCCAGGTGGAGGAAAGGCCCATGCACAGGCTTGGAAGGGAGACCCTGTTGGACGTATTAGAGAACAAGGTCTGTATTTATAGACTAGAAAGAAAGTAGGAGATGGACCTGGAAAGGCAGATTTTGGCCATAGTGTGAGGGGCTTTGGTTGTCCAGATGAGGGGATGCAGGCAGCGGAGAAAGGGTGAGAGCTTGTGGGCTTGAGGAAGATTAACCCAGCAGCATTTTGCAGGAGTGACGAAGTGGGTTTGGTGCCACTTCATCATCCTGGCCAGCGGTAACCAAAGGGCCTGGGGTCCTCCTACATTAGCAACTCAGACAATTTGGAATGTGCCTCCAACACCATTGGGAAGGGCAATCATTTCTTGATGTGTGAAGAGAGAGCCCCTAGTTTATAGTTCTCCCAATCATATTAGTGGCTGAGTGGAGTTTCCCATTCCGTTACATCCATCTGAAAGGTGGAGGAGTGGAATTACGGGCTCATCCCAGGCCAGGGCCTTGCCCTCATAGGCTCTGACAAAGAAGGGCTTCTCTGGCATGCACATCTCCTTTCTCCCAGTGGAATTTTGCCATGCCCTCTCATAGAAGATAAACATTTGGCAAGACTGCTTTTGCTGCCACCTTTTGGTGGTATATTTCCTGGAGAAATGAAGTGCTTTCATGCAGCTGGCTGGCATTTAGTTTTCTCCCCAGGCCAGTGGGGCTGTTGTGTAGGGCACTCTATACAACCAGAGTGACCTTGTGTGGCAGCCCGGCCACCGGGTCAGAGGACATTCAGAGGGTTGTTGTCAGGTGTTTCCACCCCTCTGGGAACGGCAGCTTTTAAGTATTCCCCTGGGGATTCCACCTTCCTGGCCTCAGTCCTTCCACTAGTGGGCACCTCTGCCAAGCCAATCAGCAGCCTCCCCTGGAATGCTTAGAGCTGAAACTAAGGAGAGAATACACCTCCTCTGGGTGGTGGAAGCAACAGAATTAGAAGAGTGGGAACACCCATCAGCCAGGTTCCCAGCCCCTGGAAGAAGACAATCTACCCAGCAGAGAAGGGCACTACCCCAGGAGAAAGGTCAAGTCTTGGTTGAATTTGAATCCTTTTCCAATTTTCCCTGAGGGCTAATTCCACCCTCATTCTAGTCTAGATCCTTTTTCCTAAACTATTCTGAGTTGGACTTCTTTCACTTTTGATCTAAGGGTCCTGATTCATATACATGTGCCCTCACCCCTTGCTCTTCAATAAAAACTTATTCAACCTTTTCCCTTTCTTTTCAGTGTCCAAAGGATTGAACAAATGACCTCATCACTGCTAACAAGGAGAACAGTGTGTTAACCCTTAACGATCACAGGAAGCACTTCCACACTACTTTCCAAATTTCAAAATAATTTTTCAATCAGTATTTCACCTAATCCACAAAACATACAGGAAGACAGGGCCACCTTACTTTACAGAGAAGAAAAGTCAGGCCTGGGCTAATTAATTAACTTCTGACTCAGAAGAATTTTTGCCTAAATCCCCCCCAGTTATTTCCTGCCAGAATCTAAATTTCAATCCATATCTTTTGTCTCCAAATCCAGTATATACTTTCCCCAATACCTTCTTACATGTGGAAGTGACCCAAAGCTTCAACTTTGGGTTATTGATGAGAGCCAGTGAGGAAGATGATGTAGTCAAGGAGACTTTCATAGGATCTTCAGAATTTCTAGTTAGGCAACTGTCTACTCTGCCTACAAGAAAGGGGGTAGTGCTGTTGCTTATGTTTGGAGGAAGGAAATAACAAAAAGGAAATAACACTTAGGCAAGACAAGGATGAAGCAAATGAGGAGGGGAGGCAAGTAGGAGACACCTATATTCAGGGTCATGCAAGGGCTTGCCATGGTCCTGTAATACCATTAAGGTCATAGCTGCAAAATTCAGACTTCAGGGGTCCAAGAATAAGGACTCCCTGAAATAAAGGCGCTGCTTCTCCATGAAGGTAAGTGTTTGGTGATACGTTGAATGAAGAATCAGATGACTGGAAGTAGGCACTGGTAGTTAACTCTGTCATGCCTAGCATTTATACCTCATTGTTCTAATACCTCTGCTCAGTATTTGCATGTATGATTGATTCACTTAGCTAATCATGCTCTCAAGAAATGTACTTTTTGGACTCATCCTGACACATAAATGTCCTAGTGAAGGAACATTACAATCGCATTCTCTTGGGAACCTAGCAAAACCCAAACAAATACTAAAAATCAATATCTTTAAACCTAGAGTAGATCCTAGAGATAATCTATTTCAGGGTGGATTTCTATTACTTTTGACCAGAGTTCCAATTACTATATCCATGCTTTTAGGCTGTCGTTATTGATCAAAACTTACTTGTTCTATTTCCCTTTCTTTCGGTGTCAGGAAATTGAAAGTGATAGAGCATAAGTGGCTTTCTCAAGGTCGTGTAGCCATGCAGTAGAAAAGTTTGGATTGGAATCCAGGTCTACTGAGACATAGTGCTCATTCTACTTTGCCACAAGTCCTAGAGGGTTATTGTCAAAAGTACCAGAAATTTTTATTAATAATCATTTCAAATATGTACAGTACTTAGAACTTTTCCAAATGCTTTTGCATTTGGTATTTCATTTCCAACTCACAAAAGTTTTGTGAGCAAATCATACCTATGATAAAGATAAGAAAATTGAGGTACACAGTAAGGTTATGTGACTTATTTAAGGGAACATATGAAGAAAATAACATAGCTGTTGTTTTCCTCCATCACTGTTCATGTTTTTCCCTACCGAATAACACGGCAAGCCAAATGTATCTACAATTACTTATGTGTTTAATAACCATTCTCTCCTGCCCTGAATTAGTTATCTATTGCCATATAACCAATTACCCTGAAACTTAGCAGCTTCAAATAACAAACTCTTATTACCTCACAGTTCTCATGGGTCAGAATCCGATTGTCACTCAGCTGGATATCTGTGACTTAAGGTCTCTCCAGAGATTGCCATCAGGTGTTGTCTGGGGCTGCAGGCTCATCTGAAAGCTCAACTGAGCAAGGATTCACTTCCATACTGTTGGCAAGACTGGGTTCCTCCTGGGCTGTTGGATGATGGCCTCTCTTCTGGGCTGGCTTTAGGCCAGAGACCTCTCTTGGTTACCACATTGCCTCTCCATAAGGCAGGGCTCAACATGGCAGTTGGCTTCTCTCAGAGTGAATATGTGAGAGGGCAAAATAGAGATGCCCAAGGCAGAAGCCACAGCACTTTGTGTAAACTAATTTTGGAAGTGACATCCCTTTACTTTTGCCATGTTCTATTGATGAGAAACAAGTCAAAAGGTCCAGCCCACACTCAAAGGGAAAAGATTCCAAAAGGGCGTGACTATCAGGAGTCGGAAATCACTGGAGCCTTTTTAGAGGCTGCCTTTCGCATATCATGTGCTCCAAATTAAAATTACACCCTCAAGAAGCCTAAGGTGAAATAAGTCTAGAGTTAAGTTTATTACCCTTCAGTTTTTAAGAGAAAACATTTTTTTATTATAAAGCAGAAAGGATTATTCACCTAAAAATTATAGCTGGCAGCTTGTTTGATATTTTGAAGCCATTGTGCAAAGTGGACACGTATCCCAAAGGGATAAATCTGTGATTCTGCCATCCATCTCTCCCTCTCCTCAGAGCATGCTAATTTCATAGCTTGATTTTTTTTTCCATCTGAACTGAAAGTCTTGCCTTCCAGACAGCACGAGTGAATGACACTGCCTGCACGTCAGAAATTGCAACTGACATTTCAATTTTGCTTAATTTTTTTTCTTTCTTTGATAGTATTATGGAGAAAATTTACATTTGAATAAAAAGCAAATAGTGCATGTCAGAGTAAGCATCGGGGAATGTCAAATTGTTTTTTTCCAATTACAACTCTATTTCAAATAGGGTAATGCAATTAAAGGATAATTACTAGAAGCACAAAGCCAAGGTTACGATCAGAAATGGTTACCCTTTCACTTTAAGTCCTGTCTTGCTAAATAAAATATTCCTGAGGGGCAAGTTACTGTTTGAAAATAGAATAAACTCATCCAGGAACAACCAAACACTTGGCAGTGTTGACCAAAACATGTATTTGTGCATAAATACCAGTGTTTGAAAAAGATGAAAAGACACTAAAGGTGAGCTGCATTTTCCTTGGCTTTATCACTCTGATTAATAATGTGATAAATTAGCTGTAGGACGCAATATTAATTAACAGTATATTAGTTGCATTTTATTGCCAATAACATAACAAGCTCTGAAATAGTAGTCACAATAAACTGCTGACGTGGGTTTTTCTGCAAACTGAGCTGTAGTTTGATTTCTCATTTGTCCAAGTGAAGCATCAGCAACTGAGTAAAACCAATTACCTCAAAACCCACCAAGCCCTCGGCAGCAACTTAGTGCATCTGAGCTTTGCCCAAATGTTATTACTTTCAAATTAGAGCCTGGTCTGAGATGGGGCACCGAAGAATTTCTACTGCTGAAAATAATTCAATATGGCAGTCTAGTTTTGTGATCCTTTGCAGAGCCAAATAGAAAGCAAAGATTCCTTCCAAGTTTGAGACATCTCCAATCCATAGCTGTCCCCTTTCAAATATGTTGTAGAAGTCTCAGGCTGTAGTCTTCATTTCTGAGTGAAGTCCTGCGTTTGGGTGGGGAACACTTTAGGAAAAAGGATGTGAGGCATAAGGTTTGGATAATGGGAGTTATGTGACCTCACTACATAGTGAGAAACTACAGCACAAAGGTCCATCACATAAGGAGAGAAGTTACTGAACTAGCACGTGGTCAGAGGAATTAAAACAGGCTGGGAAAAGTGCATTATAGGTACTTGAAGAAACCACTGTCCATTTTTTTTTTCCTTTTTTTTTTTTAATATAAAAAACGGGACTGGTGAGGCAGGGACACATGCAGGGGATGACCGAATCCCTCCCTGACCTCAGGCCTCTGTCCCCCATCCTGCAGAGGGAAACAGAGAGGGCTGAGGAGGGGCCCGGAGAGTCCCAGCCTGGGGCCTGCCCCTGAGGCTCCAGCCCACTGGGAGTCAGGGGCCGGGCCCTGAGCCGGTGGGCAGCACGGAGTCCCGAGGGGTGGCTGCCACCGTCCCTCCGCCCGAGGGCAGCAGATGGCAGCATGTCTGGCAACACTGAGTTCCGGGCCGGCGGTCAGACCCCTGTGCCTTCTTCCTGGGCCCACTGGACTGTGCCGGAGCCATGGCAGCCGATGAGCACCATCTCCAGGCTGTGGGGCTCCCAGGGCAAGGCCAGGCCCCCGGACGCTGGTGGGGGCTCTCCCGTACTAGCAGCCTCGGCCTGGCGCGTGGGCTCTGGGGGCCCAGTCCTAGCCCCTTCCTCAGGAGGTGGGGAGCCAGAGGTGCTTGTCTCCCCAGCCTCCCCTCCCTTCTCCACCTTCCCCACCCTTCTCTCTCCTGTCACAGACACAGTCATTTCCTACCCCTTTATCTTGCTTAACTTCCTTTGGGCACTTATCATTATCCTAAATTACATTTCAGATGGTTTACTCATTCATCACTCATTTATTTGCTTATTGCCTATATCCCCATGAAACTGTAAGCTCCATGAAGTCAGGGAATGTGTCTGTCTGCACGTTGCAAGACGGTGACTGGCACAGAGCAGGCCTAAAAATAGTTGAAGGAAGAATGAAGCCATTTGCCGAGCTTACGTTTACCAACTGTGCAATGTCGAAGCTCAAAGGATTCAAAGATGATGAAGTCATAACTGTCATTCACAGGAGTTCACTATGTGCCCTCAGTGAGCTAAACAGCTTTGAGTGTAATGAGTAACAGCTTTACATACAGTATCTTACTTAGTCTCACAACAACTCTGCAAAGCATGTGTCTCAATTACCCCCTTTTTTTTCTTTTCTATTTAGATAAAGACATAGCAGCTCACTTAATGCCACACAACTAGAAGGAGGTAAAGCCACGAATTAAACAGGTTTGCCACTCTGACTCCGGGCATTGTATTCAAAGATGAATAAGATACAAACATTCTCTTCGAGAACCTCCCAGTCTCATGGTTTGGATTTGAAACATCATTGTCTTAGAAGGTCATCTTTGCCCAGCCAGAGGAAGAATCTAGCAATGAATCCCAGAGAATGGGACATCTGCCATCGTGGGAATTTCAGGAATGGTCTCCTTCCTGGCAGGATCTGGCATTCTATGCTGTTTTGCCTTTGGGTGAGGTCAGATTCTATTAGAGGTTCGTGAGAGCAATGTATATTCTCACAACCCTGGTTCCAGGTCCGTGTGTGAACTCAGCATCTGTCAGGGATCCTACTTACTTTTAATAAATCCAACAATGAGTGATAAATAAGTGATGAGTCTTCTGACTCAGAAAATCCAGCAAGGGTAGGACCCAGCCAGGTGCATGGGGAGTCAAACTCTTTTCCAGCATTCATAACTGAATTCTAAACAGCTGACACTAAACTCCATAGTCAGTTCAGACTGAAGAGTTTCTATATATTTTCTACGAACTAGCCCTTTCTCTAGTCCCCTGGAATAAAAGAAAGTCCCTCAGCCTATTCATCCCATGAATTAAAAAAAAGAAAAGAAAGAAAGATTTAAAAAGGTCTCCCTCAGTTACAATGCTGTTCATGTCCTTTGACCAGAAAGAGTTAGAGAAAAACTTCAGGATTGATCTGAGGGACGCAGAGCCCAGGTTCCATTAAAGCGTATTAATGCCAAGGTCTGTGCAATTAGTGAAAAGTCAATTCCCATTACTAGTTAACACTATTGAATATCTGCTTTCTTTAATAAAAAGCCATGTCCAGTACAAAGAGAATAAATCAATAGGTTCGCTGCATTTAGATCCATTTTGCCTTCTTCGAAAATGCACAGAGAAACTCCCTGACAGAGCTCCGCTGTCTGTCTGCCAAGCTCAGCTGGCAACAGGCCCTGATGTTTTTGCCTGGAATCTTTCATTAGCACTCTCTTGCCTTAGCTCTCATTTCTCTAATCAGAAAATTCGAGTTTACCCCCATGCCTAAAAATCCTCTATTTGAGCTCAATCTTGATCTGTCTCTGATTTGGACTTGTTTAGAAAACAAGCGGAGAAGCAGCTATGGACCTACTTCTAAGCCCCAGCGCTGGCGAGCAGCAGCCCTCTCTCAGGCTGGGAGAGGGCGAGGTGGACACGGTCTCTCACAAGAGCCCAAAGAATCCCTAGGGCATGAAAGAGTTTGCCCCTTTAGATACACCTTTTCCATTCTTTTACAGCTGGTTAACCTTTTTTGCTGCCAATTTTGGAGGTAGCCTGGAATGTTCCAGATCTTCAACTGTGTAGAGCAAAAAAATAAAAGATACACCTGTCCCTTGATGTTTACAAGCTCTCTTGGTTCCCAGCATTTTCCCAGAGGAAGGACACATTCACTTCCCTGCTTTGGGAGCCTGCTTCTCTGTAGCTGAGCCAGGCTATTCATCTTCTGTGGTGTGGACCACAAGAAGGGGAAAGCTGTTTAGACACTACTCTCATTATAATGCTTCATTTATTACAGAATAAAAGGATATTTTGAACCCGACTGTCTCTCATGTACCTGATTATACGTAAGTTACTCTTAAATTGGAATATTGCATTTTCACTTATATTTGTGACTTACATTTCCCCAAATCATTTCATTTTATTTACTGAAATGACCAGTTTTTGATTGAAAAAAAAAAGGATTAATATCATTTTGCTTTAGTCAGGTTTACAGCACAGAATTATTTGATATTCCTTTTTTATCCTTTGGTCCTTAATTGTATCAGTTGGTCCTCATTCACTGATTCAGTCCTGCACCTTCTCTCCCTTCCCCGAATGTGTGTTTGCTAAGGCAGGCAGGCGTGGTGGTGATAATGATTCGGGATTTCAGTAGTAGAAAATACTTGAATTCCATTTTTTTCCTTTCAGGATTCAGCAAATTAGAATAGATTGATCTATACTAGTAGTATAGATGGTCTAATTGTATAATACTAAACAAATAGTATAGATAGGTTTTTCAGTTGGTTCAAGTCTAATATTTCTGCACCCAAGAGGGTAGGTAGATCTATCTAACGAAGCTAGAGCCAGCTGAACCCATATCTGCATATTCCTGTTTCAGGGACCCTTTTCTGCCATCTGCCACAACTCCGTTCCTGGTCCTGAGGTCTGGTCTGCCCCTGCAGATGATCGCAAGCCAGGCCCTACACTATGAAACCAAAGGATGACCCCTGCTACTGCTTTGGACTGAAGCCTGAAGCCACTGAAATCACCTATATTCCTGTCCCACTTCACAGAGCAGCAGTGAAACAAAGAGTAGCCATTTAGACCTTCCTACTACAAGGGTGGGAACTGTTTAGTTGGGAAGAAGCATTTATGGCTACACAAACAGCCAACCTTCACATTCAAGGTTAAAGATGTTGATAAGGCAGGTTGATTAGTGAGGAGGAAAAACTGAAAAATCATCAGACAGGCTGGCGGCACCAGATAGTCCGCCTGCCTCTGCCAGAGGGACACTGACTAAGGAACAGGTGACTGGATCAAGGGACCACAGATCATTGTCATCCCAAGTGCATGCAAGCTGCTGTCTGGGCCAGAGGCAGTGACTCAATTCCCATTTTGGGATGGCCGCACAAAGTGATGAGTTGGAATTGTCCAGAAATTAATCCAAGATGAAGTATGGTAATGGATGTTGGGAAATGAATAAATGCAGTCCCAAGCAATCTGCCTATGTGACGTTTATACAAGAAAATTGCTTTTTAAGGGGTTCATAGTTGTCTTTGGTCCTTTAGCAAACCCTGCTGTGACGATCTGGAAATGGATAGCAGGAGGCAGAATTGAATTAAACTATTTCACTTTTCAAAATACAAAGAGCTGTTTTAAAAGTTCAAGACTCATGTAATTGCTTCAAATGCTGCAAACCTTATGCAGCACCAAGGAATTGATCCCTCTTACCTTCACGTCCGGGGGTGGGGGGAGGGGTGGCCAGAGATGTTCCTCACTCTGTAGGCACTGCTGAGAACCATCTTTTGCAAGGGAGTGAAGGTGCCAAGCCAGAACTGGCAAGAGAGTTACTCCATAAAATGAGAATGGAATGGAATGCACTCTCACTTTTGAGTTCAAGTGCATGTTGAGATTTTTATCTGAAATGAATTCTGATTAATATCAACTTGGACTAAAAAAAAAAAGACATTCAACATGAGTTTATTCCTGTTGACATGGATAAAGGATACACCTTAAATCTGAGTCATATTAGAGAAATGCATACCACTGATACAGTTTAACCAAGAAAGTCAACATTCCAATTCCCCTAAGAGACAGGGAAATTTGTTTCAGTGATTGTCCAGTCACTCTACAGCCATAAGAACAAGCTACACTGAGTGTCCTCAATCTTCCCCATACCACTTTGTTCTTTTTAGTTATTGTCTCAGTTCCTCACTCTGAAACTTTATTTTCCAATCATTTCAAGAAAAAAGAGAACTGGACATACCTTCCATGGATGCTTTAGAAGACTTGTTGCTGGTACAGAGAGAGGAGAGAGGGTTAACTTCCATATTTTTAGGAGAGAATTTGTGTCCACGGCAATGGACATCACACACACACACACACATAGAATAAAACAAGCTCATATTTTTGGATGATGATTCCAGATGCTTGCAATAAGCTGTATTCATAAACTTGAACCTCTTAGGTCTCCCTTATGGAGACCTCCCTAATTCCTTAATGGAATTCCCACATTGATTAAGATCTAGAGCTTGGCTGGATAAGACCTGTCAACAAGAAGCCTCAGATTTTTCCATTTCTCGACTTTTAGCTTATACTCTGCATCCCTTGGATAGAGAGTCTTACATTACTTATTGCTTCTTCCATGATTTCTTACCAAAAATTATTTTAAAGGATTTGAAACCATCATATCTAATGACTTCCCATCTCACTCAAGGCCCATCATCAAGCCACCAGCCAACCACTCACACACCATCTTCATTCCTTTTCCAGTCTTCTCCAGGCATAGTAGCCTGTGTGTTAGTCCTTGAACACTCTAGGCATGTTCCTGATCAGGGCCTTTGCACTTGCTAATCCCTCTGATGAGGTTGCTCTTACTACAGTGTACACGTGGTGAAACTGAGTCTTAAGTCAAATGTTGCTTTTTCAATAGTGATTTCTTGAGCCATCTCACCTACAATTTTGACCTCCTCCACCTCCCAAACAATTCTTATCCCTTTTCCTAACATAGCATATGATTCACTTTTTCTATCTTATTTAGTCTGTCTCCCCACTTGAATGTGGAAAGGACAGTGTTTTATTCACTGCTGTGTTCTTAGTGCCAAAACAATGCCTGGTATGTAGTAAAGGCTCAATAAATACTTGGAATGAATAAGTGAATATCAATGATTTACCAAGGGAGATAGCCATCTCTCCTTTAATCCCATATAAAGACGTTTCCCTGGGATAGTAGAAGCATTAACATCATAATCTTCATTGTAAGTGGCTACAAGCTCTTACCATGTATCCAGCATTATGTGAAATGCCTTACATGTGTTATCTTACTTAATCTTCACAACCAACCCCTGAGCTGAGTGTGATCATTTCTACTTTACAGTGACTAAATGAGAACCCAAGGAGATCAAGTAATCTGCTCACACTGGCATATTAGTATGAGGCAGAACTCAAATGCAAGCTGAGGTTGGTCTAACACATAGGTTTCAACCAAGGGAGATTTTGCCCTCTCCCTCCCCCTGCCAATATCCCCAGGGACATTTGGCAATGTCTGGAGACTTCTGTCATTGTCACAGCTGGAGATTGCTACGGGCATCTGGTGGGTAGATATCCAAGATGCTGCTAAACGTCCCATACAGCCCAAGCCAACTCTCCACCATAAAGAATCATCCAGCCCAAAAGGTCAATTGTGCTGAGGTTGAGAAACCTTGGTCTAACCCCATAGACTGTTCGTAGTCACTTTGCTGTTTTGCTCGATTAGTTACTAGTGGCAGTGAAAATGGCATCAACTCTTTTATAAAGCAATATGATGAGAGTGTCTCTTGAGAGTGTCAAATGTTTTCATATCTTTTGACCCTGAAATCCTACTTCTGTAAATCTGGCCTCAGGAAGTAATCTGAAATCTAGAAAATGTCCCCAAATATTTATCATGACATTATTTGTAACAGCAAAAAAAATGAAAACCACCTAATGTCTTGTAAAAAAGGAATCATTAAGTAAACTGGAATATCCACTTGTTGGAACATTAAGCAGCCATCAAAATGATATTTATTAACTGTTTATAAGGAGATAAGAAAATGCTTACATAGAAATGATAAATTTTAAAAATTAGTTTTCAAAATTATGTATGCAGCAGGACTATTTAAAACCTGACAAAAATTTTATAAAATTATACAAAAGAAGTGAAGCAGAAATACACTAAAGTATTAGTGTGGTAGGACAATGTCTGGTTGATTTATTTCTTTTCTCTTTCAGGACTTCCAAAATGTTCAATAATTACAATGTATTCATTTTATAATGGTGAAAAATAAATTTTTTAAAGTAAGGTTTTTTTTCCTCTTGTGAAAAGAAAGAATGGTACATAAAACAATGGTCCCTAAAGTGAACTTCAGTCCTGCTGTGGTGGATTTTTCTCACATATGGATTTATTAATTGTTTAATTGTTTTTATTATGGTTCTTCTTAGGTAGCTCTCATTGTGGTAGGAAGAAAGTCATGGTTAGTTATTTTATGGTAGCTGGAACTAGCTTCATCTTTGCCAGCTGCCAGTGTACAGCTACCCAAAACATTTCACTCGCTCATCTTAAATTTGTTTTCTAATCTTTTAAAAATGGTTGAATCCATTAGATCAAAGAACTCCCACCCTTGGGTCCCCCAAGACTGCTGTTGGGGAAAGTACTATTTGGAGCCCAGAGGGACACAAAGAGGATGGGATGTGCATGGTTAAGCGACTTTGTATGGACGTCCAAAACCAGGAGCATCCAAAATCTGGTGACTCTGAGTGGGCTCCACTCTCCAACAGACTCCACTTCAAATTCAGACTCATACTCACTGGCGTATCTTTGAGTCAACTCTTACCCCTCTGTGCCCTCTCTGGATTCCAGTCTATGGTTAATTCCTCTATATGAAATGCTGCTAATGCCTCATAGACTCCATGCTCTTTGGATACTGTGACTTGGGACCACCCACCCACATAAGAAAACTTGTCCCATGACCAGACTAGTATCTCATGCTCATCCCACACCCCACTTTCTGGATGTCTTTTATTTGAAGGAAACTTTAGACATAGCCAATTATGATACCACCTAAGAAAGCTCCATTCGAGATGCTGTACCTTTGGATTTTGTTTTCATTCAAACCTGCCTTCACCCTGTGGATTGCCAGGGGTAAGGCTTGGCTTTCTGGTCAACCTGAGGGGCCCTGGGACAGAGAAGGAACACAGACAACCAGCTACAGAGGTGGCATCCTCATTCACTCAGACACTATTTGGGAAATGAAAGAATGAACACCTCAGTTATTTAATTAACCCACGAAGTCTCTGGAATGTAAACATTTTCTTTGTAAAGCCCTGAGACCTCTCTTGTTTCCAACCAGTAGGCCTTTATTTCTGCCTCTCCTTCTGTTCTCTCTGCTCTCGACCCCTCTGTAATGCATTGTTAGATGACTTGTTTGCACGGGATTTTTTCCCCCCCAAATTCTTGAGGCATTAGAAATGTTCTCCCTTATCAATTTTCCAGGGACTGGCCCTCTATTCCCTAATGGCATTGGATTGGTACACAATGCAGACAGTGCCTCAGAAACAAAAAGGAAAAGCAGGAAGATAGAGATACACAGAGCCAGCCTCTCTGGCTATTCCCAGTGTGTCCCACTGACAATGCCGTGTGGAAGGGAAATTGTTCTATCAGCGACTGTGTGAGATTCATGACCCCACCACAACCTTGAATTGGCCTTTAGTTGTCGCTGATGGGAACTGAAGAACAGCGCCTGTCGACATGATTGCTACTCTCCAATGAATCAGAACATACAGGGCGAGGAGCAGCACATTAAACCAGCAACAGAAATATATCACTGTACTTTTATATAGATGTATTGCTTTTGCCCAGGCATATAAATGATTGGGCCAGGCACTTATTTTTTTTTCAAGGACTATAAATTAAAAATAAGCTAAGGGTTTTTAAATTATGTTCTTTTAAAAAAAAATCAGGGTAGCTATTTTAAGGCAACAGTCAAATATTTAAAGATCATCTTATATGGATATTTCAGCCACTGTCATTGGGAAGAAAATCAGCCCTTGCCACCTGCACTCAGGTTGCTTAATACATGGGCACCAATTTATCATGTGCTGTCATTTGTTAATTGATCTTTTTAAAAAGTAAATGTTTCCCATATTTACTTCCCTGCCTGCTTATTGATAAACGTAGAGTTCACAAATTTAAGTTGTGATTTAAATAGACAGCAAGCATATTCACCGGCCTCAAACAAGGTGCTGTAAGGGTCAAGGTGTTCGGAGAAAGCTAAGAGAGGGGATCAATATTCTTAAATTTAGAGGTTATAGGGCCCCATTAAGAGTATGCTGAGGCCAGTGGACACTCTCTCCAGGAGCAGGCAGGTATGCTTACTCTTATAAGCAAAATTCTTCATCTCACTTCGAGGACTCCCAAACTGCCTGAAAGCTCTCCCTAGAGCTGGGCTGACAGATGCTCTGCCTTTGAGGTCATCATGTAAAGCTCGAAAGTTGTGACACTAGGATGATGGTGATCAGCTGTGAAGCATGTCTCAAGTAGTTGGTTACTAATAATAGGTAAAGTATAGATACTTGCAAATGATTCACTTTTTAGAGGTATATATGGTTGAGGAGCTTCAAAGGTTTTCTTGTAACAGGACTACTCTTAACTATCACGGTGCCAATAAGACTATGTGGACTAAGCCCCGCTAACCTCTCTGACATCACTTCCTATGGCTTTTCTCCTCACCCTAAAAGCTCCAGCCACATGGCTTCCTTTCTAATTTTCAGGCCACTAAGTTCTTTCCTGCCTTGGGGCATTTTTAGTATTGGACTATGTTCTAGGCACAGTTTGAACAAGACCCCAATATCTATCTTTTGTGGATCTTATAATCTGCAGAGGGAAATAGACAAAAGGTAGGTGAATAAATCTATAGGTCTGATCATTTCTCATGTTATGAAGCAATTAAAGTAGAAAGATAATGAGATGGAGTAATTGATGGGTGGCCAAGTGGTGCCTCCTTGGGGAGATTTTACCTGAGATGAGAGAAATGAGAACTAGCTGTGGGTCGAAGGAAACATTTTGCAGTAGCAAGTACAAAGGCCCTGAGGCTGGAAAGAACTTGGTTTGGAAGATCAGAAAGGAAGCCATGTGGCATCTGATATGTTCTCTCAAGGAAAAACTTAAATGATCCGTGCTGCTACCCAACTCATTGATATACCGTAAAGCAATTGTGATAATTGCAAATTAAGTTCTATATTAGAACTGTAATAAGGAGTTTTTGTCAAAATCTGGATATGCAAATCCAAGTAATCAAAAACCTGGTCTGAGATGGAATAACATGAGGCCCAGAAGGGTTAAGTAATTTGCCTGAGGTCACACAGCTGGTTAATAAGTCAACTTAGTGGAAGAGACCAAAGAAAAGCCCTGGCTTTTGCATTTGCAGAGTGGTATTTTTGCCTTGTACCACTCTGCCTCCCTGTGGTCTTCATATAACTTACCAAAGGTCCCTTTTTCTTGAAAACCAGTCTGGTGCCTAGTTCCATATGCAATTATGGCCCAGAGACACACCATCATTACATCATTTTTACCTTCATGAACTTTAATTAAAAAATCTAGCTCAGTGTTCCTTAATTTCTTGGGTTTACCTATACAGCCAAAGGTAAGGTAAAAAATGTCTTATCCTGGAGTGCCTGGGTGGCTCAGTGGGTTAAAGCTTCTGCCTTTAGCTCAGGTCGTGATCTCAGGGTCCTGGGATTGAGCCCCACATCAGGCTCTCTGCTCAGTGGGGAGCCCGCTTCCCCCTCTCTCTCTGCCTGCCTCTCAGCCTACTTGTGATCTCTCTTTCTCTGTCAAATAAACAAGTAAAATCTTTAATAAGCAATACTCTAGTGCCTCTGATAAAACTCAGACTCACAGTCCTCTTCCCCAGCATCTGAAATCTACTTGCCAGCAAGTTCCTTTCTCCTTTTTCATACTGCTGGTGGGAGTCACACCTTCACAAGCACAATTTGGCTGTTGGGTATCAAGACACTCTAAAAACTATGTAGATTAGGACCTAGTAATTGTACTTGAGATTTGATCGTGAGGAAATCAGAGATACCTACACGATTATAGGGCAACATAGTCACAGCAGCTTTATTAATAATGGTGAAAAATTGAAAATAATCTAAAGGAGCTCATAATCTCCCGAACTGTGTACTATGGAAACTGGTCTCCTAATATTCTCCAAACACACATACACAGGATTGGGTGATTAAATAAGTTTGGGAAACACATACGATATCCCTCTTTTGACGAGTCACAAAACATATTAGATAAATCTTTTCCAAAGAATCCCTACAGTAGGGGCCCCTGGGTGGCTCAGTAGGTTAAGCTTCTGCCTTCAGCTGAGGTCATGATCTCAGGGTCCTGGGATCGAGCCCCGCTGAGCAGGGAGCCTGCTTCCCCCTCCTTCTCTGCCTGCCTCTCTGCCTACTTGTAATCTCTCTCTCTCTCTGTCAAATAAACAAATAAAATCTTTAATAAAAAAATTTAAAAAGAATTCCTACAGTAAAGAGGTCTATTTAATCATGTTGAACTTAGTGTTTCCCAAATTTATGTGGCCATGGAACCCCTTTATATGTAACACTTCTTGATACACTCCAGAAATAGGGCTCTGCAAAATATATTTCAGGAAATACTAGATTAGATAAATTGCCCTATCTGTATTATGGAATGCTTTACCAGTATTCAAGACAATGTTAAAGAAGATTAATTCTATGGGATAAGTACTGATAATATATTGTTGAGTGGGTGAAAAAAAGAATGTTACATAATAATGAATATTTGATTAGTCTAATTTTGGAAACAAAATGAATATGTGTACATGTGTACAATTATACCAAAATAATAACAGATTTGATTACTTGGTGACGGAATTATTGACGGTTGTATTTTTTTCTTTGTGCTCTTCTAAATTTTCCCAATTTTCCATGATAAATGGCATGAATTTTGTTATGAGGAATATATTATATATTTTTTAACTTTTATATTGAAATAGTTTGAGTTACTGCTATAGATTGAATATATCCTCTCCAATATTCATATATTGAAACCTACTCCTTACTGTGATGCTATTTGGAAATAGAGCTTTTAGAAGGTGATTAGATATGAGAATGGAGCCTTCATAAATGGAATTAATGCTCTTATGAAAGAGACCCCAAAGAAAACCCTTATCCCTGGGCGCCTGGATGGCTCAGTTGGTTAAGCGACTGCCTTCGGCTCAGGTCATGATCCCGGAGTCCCGGGATCGAGTCCCATATCGGACTCCCGGCTCTGTGGGAAGTCTGCTTCTCCCTCTGACCTTCTCCCCTCTCATTCTCACTCTCTCTCTCTCTCTAATAAATAAATAAAATCTTAAAAAAAAAAAGAAAGAAAGAAAACCCTTATCCCTTCCTCCATGTGAGGACATGGCAAAAAAAGAACCCCCTATGAACCAGGAAGTGGGCTCTCACCAACTACCAAATCTTGTCCTTGGCTTTCTCAGCCTCCAGAACCTATGAAAAATAAATCTCTGTTGTTTATAAACCACCCAGTTGATGGTATTTTGTTATAGTAGCCCAAATGGGACTAAGACAGTTATAAAATTGCAGAAAACAGTACAGAAAGTTTTCATATACTCTTTACTAAGAGTACTTCCCCTTGTATTAGCATTTTACAAAACCCCACAATGATTGAACTCAAGAGCTTAGCACTGATGGAATATTCCTGGAAATTTCACCGGTTTCCCCACTACAACCTTCTTTCAGGTTCAGAATCCAATCCAGGCTCCCCCATTGTGTTCAGTTGTCATCTCTCCTTAGTCTCTTACATTCTGTGACAGTTTCTAAGGTTTTTTTACTGTCTTTCATAACCTTAATACTTCTAAAGAGACTTGACTTGTTATTTGTAGAATGTTCCTCAACTTGAATTTGTCTGAGGTGTTCTTAGGCTAGTTTCATGCATTTTTGACATTTTTACAAAAATGTCACAGAATTCATGTTATACCCTTCTCAGTGCATCATATGAGGAATTACATGATGTCAGTATACTTTATTACTGGTTTCATTAACTTTGATCACTTAATAATTATCTTTTGGGAAGCTATTTTGAGATGATGCAAATTATCATACTTTCACCTACTAATTTTAGTATCATAATGATTCTTAACTATAAAAGTTATTACTGTTGTTTCCTAATATCATTCTACATTTATTAATTAGAAATCTACTGCAAGAAAGAGTTAGTCCTTTACTTCCATTTATTTATTTACTCAACTATTTTTATGTAAGTGTGGACTAATGGTTATTTATTTTATTCATGGGTTATCAGTAATGATTTTGGTTTCTGAAACCGTCCCAGATGTGGTCATTCAGAGCCCCTTCAAGTTCACTCCTGTGTGCTTTTAACATATCCTCATTCTTTTTTTCAGTACTTTTTTGCTTTTTGGCACAGAAAAGATTCCAGAATCATCTGGTGCTTTCCTCTCCTCAGCCCTGGAATCAAACACTTCTCCAAGAGAAACCAAGATGTGCGCCCAAGATGTGTCTATCACTACCAGGGAATTATTGCTTCCAGGCCCTCCCAAGTGGACAGGGCTTGGAAATACACAAAATATGCTCACACATGCATTCAAAAATATCTTCATTTTCATATCTACCCCTCTCTGTCTATCACTGACTTTATGTTGATAATACTTCTGATTCCAATCAAACTCCACAGAATTAATTCTAGTGTCCCCACTTTTCTTATTTGTAACCCCTTTCACTGACAGTGAGAAACCTGGCTTTCATTATCCACAATACATTTATTTGTTGGTTCAAACATAAAGAGTTTCAGAATTTCTAGCCCATACCTGTGAAAAAATAAACTTACCAACTGGAGAACAGTCTTTGTACAAAATTATTTTGGTCTTTAGCAGAATCATAAGTAAGTACTGCTTCCCAGTGTGACTTAGGTTAGTTCTCCTCCTTTTCGAGTAGATTTATTATTAATTTCTCAGTTAGGTTCATTTTTATTGTTTGTATTCCATTGGGGATCTCCTTGTATTAGAGTCAGAGTTGTGCATTAAAAATGCACTCGGGGTGCCTGGGTGGAGCAGTGGGGAGCTTCTGACTCTTGGTTTTCACTCAGCTCCTGATCTCAGGGTCAAGAGATCAAACCCCATGTTGGGCTTCGAGCTCAGTGCAGAGTCTGCTTAAGACTCTCCCTCCTGCTCCTTTTGCCCCCTCCCCACACACTCTCTCTCTAAAATAAATAAATAAATGTTTTAAAAAAAAAATACACTCAAAGAAGTGTTACTCTTCCTGAGCCTTACTACCCTTATCCTATTTCTCCATTCTTTCCATCCTGTTCCCACCCACCACCTCTCAGTAACTAGTTCAATTAGTTTTTAGTTTTTCCTTTCTGTATTTCTTTTGCATGAATGAGAAGGTACCTATATATTTTCTTATATCTCCTTCTTTCTTACATGAGAGATAACATGCTATAAATATCTTTTACACTTCGCTTTTTTTCATTTAACAGCATACCCCAGAAGTCACTCCAGTTCTTTTATAGTCACATAGCACTTCATCGAGTGATCGTGCCATAGTTTACTCAACTACTTCTCTAAGTATGAGTATTTAAGTTCTTTCTAATATGTTGCAAGTACAACTAATGTTGAAATGAATACACTTGTGCATATGTATTTACATATTCTTGGACATATATCTTCAGCATAGATTCCTAGAAGTGAAATCGCTACAACAAAATGTACTTTTGTTAGGCATTGCCAGATTATCCTCAAGAATGGTCAGGCCAATTTGTATTTTCATCAATAATATATGAGAATGCTTGTTTCAGGGCGCCTGGCTGGCTCGATTTGTAGAGCATGCGACTCTTGATCTTGGGATCATGAGTTTGAGCCCCATGTTAGACCTAGAGCTTACTTTAAAAAAAAAAAAGAATGCTGGGGCTCCTGGGTGTTTCCGTCAGTTAAATGTCTGCCTTGGGCTCAGGTCGTGATCCTAGGGTCCTGGGATCAAATACTGCACTGGGCTCCCTGCTCAGTGGGGAGCCTGCTTCTCCCTACCTGCTGCTCCCCTGTTTGTGCTCTCTCTGTCATATAAATAAACAAAATGTTTTTTTTAAAAAAGAATGCTTATTTCTCCATTGTCTTGCCAATAGCACGTGCTTTCTGTTGGTTAATTTTTACCAATCTAATAGGTGAAAAAAGGAATGTAGGTTGAGTGTTGATTCACTTTGCATGTTGCTAATAATGGCTGGTGGTTTTAATATATTTTTATATGTTTCAGAGCCGTTTTATACTTTTTGTGAGTGAATTGTCTTCACGCCTTTTTCTCATTTCTGTATCATGCTTTTTGTCATTTATCCTTCAGTTTTTAAGAGTTATTTATGTTCTTAAGTGAATTAGCCCTTTGCGAATATGTAACAAATATTTTTTCCCAGTTTGGGTTATTTTTTACCTTTTTAGAAGACATTTCTGCCCTGCAAAATTTTTAATTAATTTTGTGTAGTCAACTTTATCATTTTTTGTCTCTGAATTTCATTATGTCACTTTAAGCACGTGCCTATTCCTTAGCTGAAAGACTTAAACACTACACTTCAGTGCCAAGAGAAGTAAGAATTTACTCTAGGGTATTTTAAACCTGAGAGAGAGTAAGGAAGTAGAAAGCTCAATGGCTCTGTAATCAGATGGGCTTTATTCCCATCTCGTTCACTTTCATCTTTTTAGCTATGAGACCTTGGCAAAGTATTTAACCTCTCAGAGCTTAGTTTTTCTCTTCTGTAAAATGGGATGGTAAATCCTACTTTGTGCTTTTAGAAGGATTTGAAATGCTTATTTCAGTGCTTGGTACTAAGGAAACACTTATTATTAGTAGTGGTGGTATCCATAATACATCTAATTCTAAGTGATAATTTAATGAAAATCTCAAAAGAGGTATCTGATATTTTGTTGCCAACATTAGCTCATCAAGATTCTACCACTCTTATAAAAGCACAGAATCTAAAAGATTTTCTCCCAATTACCTGTATGTTCATCAAAATTGTTCTCTTTGCTTTCTGAAATACTTTATCTTTTGAAATGCTTTCATATCTCTATTCTATAATGCATTCAGAGAAAGTAAGGATGAAAGAGTTAAGGCACACTGAACTGACAGATAAGACCAACAGAATGAGTTCCAGAAAGGATCCCAATTAACCCAGTTCATTATTACCTTATCTCTCCAAAGCCCTTTCCTGCCCCCAGATCCAAGTTCAAAGTCTTATGGTCTTTCCCAAAGGACACGTGTTCCATAGAACCAGGAATCTTCAGCTGACACTGGTTATCGTCAGTACCACAAAGGTACTCTTTGGCATTCCTGTTGCCAAATGTGCTCTTGCCTTAACAGGCAATTCCTTTTCAGTTTCCCTATGAAATGAAACAGATGCCCATAGGGAAGTCTGATGTCACCTTTGTTTTCAGTACCATTCAGAGCAAACACAACCAAGACTATTCCCCTAATCCTTTGGCAGCTGCTTCTAAATTATTTGAACATGATGAAGTTCCCATCTACCACTAAGTTAATTAGGTGGATGTGTGTCCTTATAGAGTACAGATGTCTTGCAGGACAAAAAAAAGAAAAAAGTTTAAAAAAAGAAAAAAAAATGTCTAAGTGCCCCATGGATGGGAATGGATTTTCTTCTACTTAACCGATGTTTATTTTTCTCATTGCCTTATTCCCAAGGTGGTGATTCGGACATAGTCCTCCCACCACCCTTTTGCAATTCCTCAGTGCCTTGGGGCCCATGCAACTGATAGAGGGAAAAAAGGGTAGAAGTGACAAGTAAAAGGTAGCTAACTTTGATTGCACATCTACTACAATCTGGGTGCTAAATTAGTTACTTAGAGTTATATTATTTCAGTGGTCCTCAGTCAAGGGGATACCACCCTCATGGCATTTGGAAAATTTGTGGAACCATTTTTTGTTGCTATAATAATTTAAGAGTACAGCTGACATTTATGGAGTGGTGTGTATAATAAAAAAATAAATACTTGTCCAAGTTTTCTAGCACAGAGCCCCTAAAATGCTTGGAATCCCCTAAGCGATAAGAGTGTCTTTTGTCTTCTAATGAGAAGTCTGTTAAGCAAGGAGTGGAGAATGAGATGGGGTGATGGGGTAGGTCGTGGGGGACCTAGATAACTTCAGGATGAGAGGTGATCACCAGAAAGACCAGTCATGATTAAATGGTTGGAACTTTACACACTGCCCACCCCCACCCCTGCCTCTGGAGAGGAGGGAAGGGCTGGAGATTGAGGTCAATCACCAAAGGCCAGGGATTACATTAATCATGTTCACATAATAAAACCTCCACAAGAAAACCCTAAACATGGGGTTTGGAGAGCTTCCAAATGGGTGAACATATCTCCATCCCAGAAGAGTGGCAGAGTGGCATGGAAAGGTCAGGAAGCTCTGTACCTCCCTCCACCCCAGATCTTGCCATATGCACCTCTTCCATTTCTAAATTGTATCTTTTACAAGAAATCCGTAATGGTAAGGATAGTACTTTCCTGAGTTCTGTGAGTCATTCTAGCAAATTACTGAACCCGGAGTGGGGAGATGGTGGTGACTCCCCAAGGGTGGGGAGGTTTGGGCACTCCAGTTTCAAATGACGTCTGAAGTGGGGGAGTCTTGTGGGAATGAGTCCTTAACCTTGGGATCTGCGCTAACTCTAGATAGCATCAGAATTGAACAGAATTGTTGGATACGCAGTTGGTGTTGGGAGAATTGGTTGTTGGTGCTGGAAAAAATAGCAAAGATAGGGACCAAAGATGCCTTGTGCTTGACATCCTGCAGTGCATAGACCAGTTCTAGAAGGAAGAATTGTCCTGTATCCCACATGGCTTTCAAGGGGCTCACTTGTGCAAACTTCTTTATAATTATCTGAGCCTAGAACCTGACTTCGTTTTATTTGCAGAGTATGTTTGGCATAGTTTTTATATAACTTTCCAGAAGTTCAACTATTATGTAAACCAAGGGAAGACTACACTTCATGTTCTGTGATGCTTGAGTTGCTAATACAACACATGTGCATTGGTCTACATTTGTACCTGTCACATATATGGTGAAAAATGTAGATGTTAACACTAGACCACTTCATTATATTATCTAGTGTAGCTAGTGTAGTTGTGCCCAAGTATTTATAATTTTTTTATTATAAATTACTTTGCTTTTAAATCTTCTTTATTTCACATATGGGCATTTTGGATTTTTAATGTGTGTGTATATAGGGTATGTTATTTATGAATTTTATTTCAGAATAGTAAAGGAGGCATTGCAAAATATTTGTAATAAAATGACAACATTTGTTCTATGAGGTTTGAGACTCAATGTGTTATTTCATCAACTCCTCACAATGATTTTGAGATCTCTTATTAGCCCCTTTTTACATATGCAGGAATTGGAGACCAGAGTGGCTGAGTCTGTGGCCCAAAATCATGCAGCCAATAAGTGGCAAAGCCAGGATTGAAACTGTTTCTTTCTGGTTCCAAAGGCCCAAATTTAGCAAAAATAAGAGGACAAAGAATAGAAGGATGAATTAAGGAAGAAGGATAGGGAAAGCAAAAAGATTGAGGAAAAAGTATAGAGGAGAAAAAAGATACAAATTAATTTTCATTTCAATTGTTAAACTCTCTCTGGTAAGTCATCTAAATATTTGTAAAAGGCTTTCAATAATATTGTTTGGTATCTGTGGTACATAATGTATATTAAAAATACTGAGGATAGGGGCACCTGGGTGGCTCAGTGGGTTAAAGCCTCTGTCTTCTGCTCAGGTCATGATCTCAGGGTCCTGGGATCAAGCCCTGCATCGGACTCTCAGCGGGGAGCCTGCTTCCCCTCTCTCTCTGCCTGCCTCTCTGCCTACTTGTGATCTCTCTCTCTGTGTCAAATATATAAATAAAATCTTTAAAAAGAAATACTGAGGATACAAAATAATTTTAAGTGCATGACACAATCCTGTTACTGAAAAACTTAGAGTTCGGAAGATACAATACATCCACGTAAACAAACAACATGGTCTAGTATATATGAAAGGCAAAAGGAAAAGGGCAGCATCATTTATTCGTCCAAATGCACAGCCTCGTTTCAAGATAATCGCCTTTCTTTTTCACACCGTAGCCAAGAAATGAGAAGCTAAATGGTCATATGTTCAATGAAAACTTCATGTGGCAGGATCACCATGTTTTTCCCTCCTAAGTAAAGCTGATTCCTGTATCTGAGGTTGATCCTGGCTTTATAAGACACAACTTACTGCCAGTTCACTTATCCATTGCTGACACTTGGGGGTACCCAGACTTTTACTGGAAAAAAATACCACAGGCCAAAAAAGGGAGGATCAGTCAGGTTGCCAGTAAATGCATCATGCTTGGTGCCACATCCAAAAGCCACAGCCACCACAGGATGGACAAGTGGCCCACTTCCTGATCCTGTCGGCAGCTACTGGTCTGCTGGGACCAGTGCTAAGGGAACTGCTGTCCCTTTGCTCCAAGGGGAATTATTTCCCTTTGAGGACTCACAGGCAGAGGCAGATTTCTGTGAAGCTGAAGAAGCTTAAGATTCAGGGACCCTCATTTGGGGAGGGAGCATCAATGTGTTCACATGGTCATAAGCTCTAGTAACATTCGCAAAAGTAAGATATTGTAACTACAATCGGTTAAAGCCACTGTCTCTTTCCTTTTGAGCCTCTCCTCCCACCCACATCCCTTCGAGACAAGAGGGTGTTGGAGTGACAATGGGTACTTTCAGTTCCAGCTAAGAACTTGGGATGGGAATACATTTAGTTTGGGTAGAGTGGGTTATATTTTTGTGGTTCACAATCACTTTCCTTTTCTAACCTTGGTCATTGTGTTTCTTTTCTTCTATCTGTCTATCTATCTATCTATCTATCTATCATTGAGATATATTAAATTACATACTAGTTTCAAGTGTACAACATAATGATTGTATTTATGTATCTATATAGTTTGATGACTCACTTCTATACACAGATAAGTATGACTAGCTGTACTGAGATAAAAATGGCTTCCAAGAATATTCTTATCACTGATCATGCTGGCTAACCCATCACTGATCCTGTCATGAAGATACAAGGCCATCAGGTGGTATGGCACTACCAAAGAGTCAGATGTTTATAGGTAACATGGAGAAGCAAGGTATGAAATGTTGAGAGCCAGAAGTTGATCTGTGGAAAATTCTTCTAAATCCTAGAGCTCATATATAAAAGAAACTTACAGAGGTTTTCCCAAATTTGACAATATTAAAAATTAATTGATACTACCCATCATAACTGACATAGGTAAAAAAATACTTTTCCAATCTATCAAAAATAAAAGACGAATTATGATATTAGAGGAAAGATTGAATTATTTTCCTCTTCTTTTCCTTAGAAAATATTACAAAATCATTGTCAAATAAAGAGTTATTCGGAATATTGATCCGAAAATGTAAGGAATGAAAAAGTATTAGAGAGGGAAAGGTTCTGAGCACTCAATTTCAGTGGGTGGCAGGTTTTTTTTCCTCCCTTCACCACCGAGCAATTCTCAGGGACCAGCTGGTTGTCTCACAGCTCAGCTCAGTAGTGGAAGATCCCACAGGTATAAGTTTAATCCCACAAGACTAGCCCCCTGCCCAACCCAGCCTTATCCCCCACCCTCACACTTCAGACACCAGTCACAGGTCCAGGTTCTAGACCAGAGGTTCCCATGACCCCATCCTTGGGTTTGACTAATTTGTTACAGTGGCTTACAGAACTCAGAGAAAGATTTCATTTACTAGATTACTGGCTTAGTATGAAAGGATGTACTCAGGGACAGCCAGATGGAGGAGATGTCTTGGGCAAGGTATGGGGAAGGGATATGGGGCTTCCAGGCCTTCTGTAGACTCCACTTTCCATAAATTTCCACCAACCTGGAAGCTCTTTGGGCCCCATTCTTTGGGTTTTTGTGGAGGCTTCATTTCATACACATGACTGATGAAATCATTGGCCACTGGCAATTGATTCAATTTCCAGCCCTTCTCCCCTCCCTGGAGGTCAAGGGGATAGGACTGAAAGTTCCAATCCTCTAAGTTCTCCAAGATAGGTTCTCCTGGCAACCAGCCCCCATTCTTAGATGCATTCCCCAAATTGCCTCATAATGTGACAAGACACCTTTGTGGTTCTCATCACTTAGGGAATTCCAAGGGTCATAGGTCCTCTGTGCCAGAAATGGAAACAAAGATCAAATGTGCATTTCTTATTATAAACCACAATATCACAGAGGTTTATTGGCCAATTTATTAATAAAATTATAGTGTTCTTTTTCTGGATGTTGTGATGTTTGGGTTATTGTAAGTTTTTTAAAATGTATAATTTGTTGAAATTTATTTTTTTATTCAAGATAAATATTTATTTTTGTACCTAACTTTTTTTTTATCAGTAATCTTATGTCACTTTTCTTAAAGATAGCCTTTGAAATTACAAAAGCTTTAGGTCTCATGGGACTTGGGTTCATCCCTGCTCATGAGGCTCGGGTTAGCTATTTTCAGAGTGTTGGTCCACAAAGATGGTTCATTTCATATGGTACCAGAAAGCTAGAGCTTTAATTTGTGGTGTGAGTTAAGGGAGAAAAGATTTCAGGTCAATTTAAAACAAATATTTTATTATTCAGAGCCTTATAAAGCTGAAGAGGGACACATGATGAGTAGTGAGTTTCATGACAGCAGAACTATTTAAGTAAAAGCTGCACAATCATCTGGCATGGCCATCATCATATGGGCCCAAGCGTGGAAGGCTCCTTGGGCATAATGGGCTTGCAGGTAGACTTTGCCGCTGAGAGTATGTGCTTGCTCCTGTCTGCTGTGTCCTCGGACCCCTTCTTGGGCCCCCAACAATGCTCTCATAGTAGAATCTTCGGGAAGTGGGGGGGGGGTGGGTAAAACAGGCGGGAGTAATGAGGGCAGAAAACAAGGAAACCAACAATCTCTTTATGAAGAGGAACGGAGGGCTCAGAAGTGAGATTAATGGCACGGCATATTCAGCAGTTGAGAGAGAATCCACAGCAGACAGTTTCTAGAAACACCTTCTACAAGCTCCCCAAAGACCTAATAATGTCCTAAGGGAAAGGCCCAGCTTCTCACTAATGGTGGAGGCAGTTGCTTTGCCATTAACCTTTTCAAAGGGTCACTTCCACACCATGAGCCCAACATGCCACCCAGAAAATGTAACTGAACATCAGTTTTGCTTTTTCTCTTGCTTAACTGTTTTAAATGTCCTTGAACTGCATTTCTCCACCAGGCTGAATTTTATGGATTGTGGATTACATTTACTGCTCAGCACTTCTTGCTCAACCCTGGACGATCGCAGACCTACTGAGTTGTTAACTCACATGGTCAGCATTAATGTCTGAGACTAGTTATACCAAATGCCCGTAGCATAGCATGATTAACACCTGGCCTAAGAGTGTCCCAATGAAATCAGCACTTTAGTTCTTCTTTTTCACCCAGCACAAACCCAGGAGGAATGTACAAGTAATGGCTTGGGTTAACTGTGCTTATCTTCCAAAGAGTTCAAATTTCTACCTCAATCTTACTAGCTGCCTTATCTTGGAAAATTGCATCTGAAGGCTGCAGGACGGCCACTTTTCCCATCCTGCATGCAGCTTGCAAGAGTCCAGAGAAAGGTGTGACTTTTTCATTGTCACCCAGAGTCAATAGGTGAGCCTGTTCTTTTTTTTTTTTCCCCACTAGCCCAGGTTACTTGGTGAGAAGAATTCCAAAAAGTGGTTGGAGAAACAACAAAAAGCTTTATAATCGCAGAATCTTGTAGTTGAAAGAGACCTTAAGAGTCATTTATTATTTACATCTTTCCATCTGGAGCATCTCAAATCGAGGTGAGCAGAACCTGCTTCAGGTCCGACTGCAGCCAAAGCCACCTTATCCACAGATCAGGATGAAACTCCACTCCTGCCTGCTGAAAAGGCAGACCCAGGAGAGCGGAGCCCGGGGAGTGTAACTGGTCTCTGAGGGCATGCGAAATCATTACCAAAGGGCTCCCAGTTCTGGGCTAATAACTTCGTCAAGTTTTCTGGGTCTTTTTCTCATTTTGTCAGCCCCATTCAGTATAGATTGTCGTTCTGGGAAAGTCTGACATGTGTCGGGATGCTCAGGTTAAGGATGTCAGTGATTCTATTTAGGAGGAGGACAATCTGCAGCTGCTGAGAGTGGGGAGAAAATTCTGAAATGTCCTCTCCTGATTCACTCAACCATCCCTCCCATCGCTCCTGCGAAGGGGAGGTTGACAAACTCCTGATATCAAAACCAGCTGTCAGAACAACGTAGGGTAATAGCTGTCCTTGTCAAATGCACCAATTAATTCACCTGACTGTCAATGCTAGGATAATTGATAGACTCCACAATCTGGCTGAGTAATGAAAGTCAAAGGCATTACTAAGTCCGTTTCACCTCCTAACAGGTCCTACAGTGGAACTGGGGCTGTCAGAACTGGACAATATTAATAAAGCCCTGCAAAACTAGAGCGTGATTTTTAAAAGTGCATGTGCAGGCATGGGGAGGGAGGCTCCCTAATCAACTCTATCTGTTACTACGTGACCAATTCCTAACAATATTACCAGTAAATGCCTGAAGGAAAACATGGCAGATAAGTAAACATTCTACTGGTTAATTTTAAGGTTTGTTTGCATGTGGATAGGTCATTGTTTGGGCAGGCCATTTAAGAAAGCACGCAGTAGCCTGGACCTTTCTGTGCTACTCACTCATTTTGCTTAAAGCAGAAAATAGAAGTCTGGCTCCATGTGTGTATACCCAGAAGATTTGATAGAAAATATTCCTTATTCATATGACGGGAAAATCCAATGACTACTCGTGGTTAGAGATCTTTCTGAACATATGCTGATATAATATAAAATGCGGAATTCCAGGGTGACAGTCACAATCAGATCATGCTGACAGGGGGAATCGGGGAAATTAAATATCTGATAGGTTCCTTAGGAAGGCAAAGGGTCATTTGCAAGGAGGTCAGCTAAGGAGAGGCAAGTAGGTAGATCAGGTCTAAACGGACAAGGCATCAAATAGAAGAGTTGTCAGCTCTGTACCTGTGAACAAGGTTGAACTCTGGGGTGTGCATTCTAACTTTGCAGCATGTTTCTTATACTAAGGTGTACCATCCTCAGGCCCAAAGTAACAGCGATAACAGTAATAACAATTTATTGAGCACTTGCTATGTTTGGAAACTTCGCTTCGATTTTATGTACATTGTGTCATTTAATTTTCACAAGAACCTTATGAGACAGATGGAAGCAAATGCACACTTTAATGTTCATAGACTTCTAGCTTAACAGAAAGATATCTGTGATCTCTGTCTCAATTTACCCCCAGTTCCTCCCTCCTAGAGAGGAAGGATTCTTTCTTGCTGGTAAAGGGACTAAGTATGGAGCTAATCATTAAAATCCTGACAGAAGAGTAGAAGGATGCCTTGCTGCTGCTGATGGGGGTAGGGGTTTAGTTTTTCAGGATTATTTGAGGAGAGAGGCTTAGAGCAGCTGCAGGAGTAAACTAAGTGGGTGGGAGAGAATAAGGAATGAATAAATACTGCTGTGAACCACATATTTAAATCTTCTATCACATCCTGTGAGGGAAGCCAGCAAAAACTGGGATATCCTTTCATCTATCTACCTTGGGCTGTTGAAATCAGTGCTTATTGTATGTGACATTACTGAGGTAGACCTGCATGATCTGCGAGTTCATTAGGATTAGGACATAAATATTACCTATTGAAAGACAAGGATATTAGAACTCTGAGAAATTACATAATTCATCCCAGGCTTTCGGTACATTTGTGGAACTGCGATTTAGCAGCACAGATGAAACTACCCATTTATCTATTCCTTTCCATGCCATTCTGGAGGAGTTCCCTATTCAAGGATTTTCCTTGGCCCATTACACCAAATCCCTTAAAGCCTCCACTCAGAATTTAACTGCTTTTGTCTCAGTAACAATACTTCCAAGCATGGAGCGCTTACTATGTGACAGGTTATGCCAAACACCTGACTTGCCTTTTCTCATGTCATCTTCACGTCATGATACCTGAGGCAGGTGTCATTACGTCCAGTGCACAGAAGAGAACACTGAGGCTGCAAGAGATCAGGTAAATTGGCCGCGGATACATAGCTAATAACCGAATCCGAAGTTGAACCCAGCTCTGCCTACCTGCAAGGCTCTGCCTCCCTCTCTTTCCCTTAGGATCACTTTGATGTTTCAGGTTAATGCAAATCGTCTGTGGGGAGTTGGGGGGGATCTTGAATCTTGCTAAGAAACACTCCAGGCATCCTTCTCACCTTCACCTGTTTTCTTTCTGATTGTTTGGGTTGCCTGTTTGTCTAAAACGGCCACAGCGTTTGAATAACCTGTGTACTCCTCCGAGAAGAGAAATGTGGAGTAAAAGGGTGAGCAGCGAATCCCAGGCAGGCTGGGGCACAGGGGATCTGGCTCCAGGGGCACCAGGGATTAGCTTCCATGGAGCAGCCTGATTGATAAGCTGGGATTTGTCTACACAGACAGTCTTCAATTTGGATTTGTCAGGATCAGGAAGCTTTGTTTTCTTCTGTGGTAATGTGAGGCTCGGGGTGAGTTCAGTGTAATGTACTGTTGATTCACTCGACTGTGATCTTCAAAATCATGACCATGTTTCTCAAACTACCCACCTAAGAAAATGCTGGCATAAATTTGTGTAGTGTCTTGGCAATAGCTTCTCTTGAAAAGTAAAACATTTTTCTTCTTCTCTATACTTCATCATGAGTAAAGTTGTTTAGTGAAAAGTAAATAAATAAAAGATACAATGAAAGAAAGGAAAAAGAAAGGAAGAAAAAAGAAAGAAAGGTCCTGTCCTGATTTTTGCCCCAAAGATCATGACCAAGATCTTTGTATCAGTGAAAAGTAGATATTTGATGCCCACTAAGGTCACCCTTCTTCTCCCAAATTCCAGAGGCTTTCATTTCATTTCATTTCATTTCATTTCATTTCATTTCATTTCATTTTTACATTGGCCAACTGAAGCTGTCATGTGCAGAAGCTAAATGTGTTGTCCTGCGTGGGCATCACATCCATCAATTAATGTTTCTGCCTTCTGTGCCAGAGGAATTATCTCCAAGTTCATCTTGATGAATTTTTCTCTCTACCTCATTACCCAAGCTAGATACAGCAGAGACTTTTCATGTTTAATGGCGACCATCTTACACACATTCTGATTCTTTTGAGTGCACACGTTCCTATTTATAGAGGCCCGGGAGCATCCCATTGACTATTTTTGCATTAAAGACCCTTCAATTACAACAGCCATACAAGTCCCTTGTAAAATAAAACCAAAGATTATGGAAGTGTTTTTAAAAAGTGAAAGTCCTTAAATAGGATTTCTTTTCAATGAACAATCAAAAGTAGAATCACACTATGTATACACTACTGCAATTTAATTTTTTTCACTTTATATCAAATCTGAGCACACAGTAATAAGATGGGCATTCATAACTGACTGTTACATTTTTAGAGTGTATTTAACTTTTATAGCACATTCACATTTAATTTCTTAATTGCTCCTCAAATGGACCTATGAGATTTTATTGGAGTAGACCCTCAGCCACTAAGATTCCTGAGGTAAATTCCTTATATATATTTCTCTATGTTTACTTACTTATATTCTCACTCTCTCAATGCCATGCAAACTTCATGAAGACAAGAGACATTTAGAGACATTTAAAGAGACAAATAGAGACATTTCTCTATGTCAGGACTGTTTTTCACTGGTATACAGTAAGTGGTCAATAAATATTTGTGTACAAGTAAATAATAAATAATTTATTTGAAATAGTTCTCTCTTCTGGATAAGTGAGTTTGGATTTTAAAAAAAACTAAATGAATTTATTGCTGAGATATATAAAAGGTTTTCTTGTCTTTTAAAATGAAGTGTGTTGCCCATAATCTAGCTATTTTGGAGTGGTGCAAGATCATTGTTGTATCATTGCTAATTACTTTGTTGTGTATCATACCACCATGGTTTTAGAGCTCAAGATATATCAGGCTTTTTGTCTCTACCCTAAGTGACTTAGACGTTCATTTGATCCTGCTTGGCTCTGAGTTTTCTGACTTAAAAAAAAAATCAGTGACAATTGATAATGTTAATTTTATTTCAGCAAATAACTATACTGAGTACCCAATATATTCTAGATTTCATCATAATTACAAAAAACAAAGGTATAGTCCCAACGCACAAGATCATGTAATCATATTTCCTTGATGTCAGTACAGAGGAATCCTCATTTTGTATCTGCTTCTGCTCTGTAACGTTACATGGTAAATTTAGGAATCAATAACTGTTAGCACTGTGTGTAAAGTATGAGAAAGCAGGCATAGAAATAAGATGTCTCCTACTTTTATTGTTAAGAGCTTCTGTATGCAGATTGGGTAGTATCTAGCTGGTGTTTATGGAAGAGGTTTTTTTTTTTTAAAGATTTTATTTATTTGAGAGGGAGAGAGAAAGAAAGAACATGAGAGGAGAGAAGGTCAGAGGAAGAAGAGGACGAAACAGCAGGGAACCTGATGCAGGACTCGATCCTGGGACTCTGGGATCGTGACCTGAGCGGAGGCAGTCTCTTAACCAACGGAGCCACCCAGGCGTCCTGAGTTTTGTTCTGTTTTGTTTTTTAATTGTATTTGATTCTCAATCATGTTTAGCGGACTGGGTTCTTTTCCGAGAAGTATTATTCTATGCCCATACAATAGAAATAAAACTGAAACCCGAAAAGATAAATATCTTGCCCAAGTTTTTATTGCTAAATAGAAGCAGAGCCAGAGCCAAACTTCATCTTTCTTAATCACTCCCTCCATAGGTTTCCTACCGGACCACAGACTCGCCAGAATTTATAGCAGAATGACAAGGTATACAAGCAATGCTTATATGCATCTCTGTGTCCTACTCCCAGTAGTTTTCCAAAATAGGGGATGAGGGTCACTTATCTTCTTTCCTCTCAAGCAGCTGTCTTATGTGAGTCTGTTAATGTCAAATCACGTAAGAGCCAAGAGTTGAGGCAAAGTTTTGCAATGTGTGTGTAAGGGATGGAGACTTAGAGAAAACAGGCATAGACTTGGGAGCCAATTCAAAAGATATCAGGTATAATCTCTTGCTATTCTCAAATCTTAAGCTTTCACAGTTGCTTTAGGTATTAGTTTGGGTGGAGCAGAAGCAGCAAGGGATGTCAACACAGAGAAGGCCAGGTCAACGCAGTTTTACTTCTTGTGAACTTGTCTTCAGCACAAGCTTTTCTCGGGCTCCTTGTTCAGATTAGTTTCCGGAGCCAAGTCACTTGTGGCTCAGGCCTTCTACTGTCCCAGCTTTCTGAATTTTCAGGATAAGTGGTGACATTCATGTTGACTGATGTTATGAAGGCTCTTCATGCAAGTACACTGTTACTAAACAAAGTCTCCAGAAGAAACTTCCCAACATAAAAATCAAATCATGTACTTTGATCCCTTAAACCTTCTACTATCTTCATCTGGCCATTACGATGAAATCCCAAATTGAAGTTAGCTTGCCAAAAGGGTAGAACTTAGATGTTCTCACCTCTCTCTCTGTGTTGTGTGTGTGTGTGTGCATGTGTGTGTGTATGTGTGTGTGATGGACATGTTAATTAGCTAGTTGTGAGGAATCCTTTAACAATGCAAATGTGTATTAAATCTCTACAATATATACTTTAAATATCTTACAGTTTGTCAATTACACCTCATTAAGGCTAGGGGAAAAAAAGAAAAAAGAAAAAAAGAATACAATCCTAATTTTCAGCCTGCAAGGACCCTGGAGATTTGGCACTTGCCCCAGCCCCTCCCCCTCTGCTCACTGGCTATGCTCTGGCCATGCTGGCCTCTTTTTCTGCCTCTCTCTTCCTGGAAGCTCTGCATATGCTGTTCCCTCTGCCTGAGCAATTTTCTTCATTACTTAGGTCTTCATTCAAATGTTTTCCCGTCAGATTTCTTCTTTGGCTACCCTCCTTAAAGTCTACCCTGCCAGTCAACTTCTATCCCATGGCAGTTACGTTCTTCATACGGCTTATCACAATTTGAAATTATCTTTTAAATTTACATTTTATTTTCTCTCCTCGCTGAAAGAATATGAGTTCCACAGGGCAAGGACAGTGCCTGGCACATGTGGGGGCTCCGGATTTGGATGCAAAGGAAACGAATAAAGACCTCACAGATTAGATGAACACGGGCACCTCTCATCGCTGCTCCAGGACGTGGTTCTGCTTTCAAGCTCATTCACACAGTCAAGCCCTTCTGACTGTGGTAGATTTATAGTCAATAATTCTTGCCCACACTCATACCAGTAGATTCATTACAGAATCCATATTAATAAAAGTGTTTACAGGTCATACCTAATGACTGCAAAAGCAATTATTATTATTATTATTATTATTATTATCATCAACACGTATTGAGCTCATGCCAAATGTTGGACTCAACACTTGCCTCACTTATTTCTAATCCTTGCCACAGCCCTGCAAAGTAAGTGATAGAATCCATGTTTTGCAGAATACAAGGCTATATTCATTATGCCTCAAACATATCTGCAGGCTCCCATATTCCTCTCAGCATGTGTAGCAATGTTTACTAATAAACTCTTGCTCTGAGCAGATATGCTGTGAGGGACTGGGGACAAATAGGCTCTCAAGGAGAGACAGGACATGAGGGTGACCTCATGCTGCTGACCACATGGGGCTGTAGAGACACTGTCCTTGTGCTCTGGGCCAGCCAGAAGAGAAACTGAGCAGTGGGACGGGAAGGGTGTGGGAATGACCCCCATAACAACGAAGGGTTAATTAATTTCCTCTTTGGGGGAAATACCCAGGAGTGTGGTAAGCATGCCAGCTTCTTTGAGATTCTGCCTCTGCAATCCTATCCCCTTTTTTGTCATAGTGAACACTTCTAGCAGAGCCCCATCTGCAAAAGAAATTTCCACGGTGCCTCCCCACCCCGTACAGCCCCCCCACTCCACGGCACTCCACTCTGTGACAGTGCCAGCCCTCACTCCAAGCAAATACCCAGACCTGGCCCCTTCAGAGTTCAGAGGTGGGGACCAGTGGGGGAGGGAGGGCCACATTGTGTCCTCCGCAGATGCCCGACAGTGAGATGGTGACGCAGGGGAGGCCTTTGTGGGAGGAAGGTGGGAGCTGGGGTGTGCCCAGCTGGAAGCCGCCCGTAATTTAACACTCGCAGATGGAGACTGAGGGTGATATGATACCCCCAGCTGTCTGCCACTGCCTCCTTCAAGGCCCCCTTCGGCTGCCTGGGACTCGGGATGCTTTAGGAAGGGCCTGGTGCGGGTGGGGGCAGCCTAATAAAGCAGCTGGTCTATTAGAAGATAAGCTTTGTGGAGAATCACACAATCATTCCGAATCCCCCTAATCCCAAACTTTATTGCCCTAGATAATAAGCTTTGGTGTCGACGCTCCATTGAAATATGGAATTGTCTGCAGGCTGGAGGCACCTGCTGTGTCACTCAGCTCCAGGGCGGCAACTGCCTTGCATACAATTCAGGGGCAGGTGCACAGCTCCCGCCTGGGCTCCCGGAGGGAGGGAAGGGGGACGGTCAAGGGGGCCAGTCGAGCTCCCACGAAGGGCTCCAAATACTCTGTGCCCAGGAGGTCTGGTGTAGGCCTGAGAATGATCTCTTTGAGGCTTGTGTATTAAGCTGTTTGGGGGACTTGGGAAAGAAGGAGCAGGACAGCACATTTGTTTTTTGGGGATGCTGATGCTTAGAGAAAGGATCAGCTCTGTCTGCAGACCTCCGTGGTCAGTGGATTGATCTGTCTCTCCCCCTTCCTCCTGCAATTCCTTCTTGCAGCTGCCCCTGAGGCCCACCTTGACACAGGCTGTTTCCTCTTCTGGCAGAGTGCTCTTCTGCTTCTTTCCCTACATGTACCCCATGTGAGCTTCCCAGTCTCTGACCTCCACGATGCTGTCTGTATCTCGACCAGGAAGATTTGTGTCTTTTCCTAAGTGTCTCTCTAGTTCTCGATTCACATCAGCACTGTAGCCCACACAACAATAATTAGTCAAACAATCTATCAATTTCTTCTACTCCTGTCTCTTCTGTGTTCTTATGGCCAAAGATCATATCTGATTCATCTTGTCCTCAGAATCTTGGAGATGCTCAAAAGATTTACAAGAAAAAGAAGGAGAAGGAGAAGAAGTTAAGAAAGAAAAGAAAAAGGAAGAAAGAAAGAAAGAAAGGAGGAAAGAGACAAGAAAAGAAAAAAAAAAACCACCAAGAAGCAACCTATAGGCACATAAAATGAAACCTATATGGCCACTGAAAGTTACAAAGCAGCTCTACACATACTCACGAGGCATGAGGTTCAGAGCACACTGTTACGTGAAAATAATGCAGTTTCAAACAGTGTTAAGAATATTGTCTTATGTTAAATAAAATAATGCTGATGGCAATGGTTGCCTCTGGAAAGTATATGTGGAAAGGGGTTAAAATAAGTAGAAGGGAGACTTACTTTACACCTTAAACCCCTTTGTAAAACTGAAATTGTTAGCATGTGTGACTATGACCTTTTTGAAAGGGTAGAAACAAATCCACTCACACATGTTAGAAAGACAATTGTCAAATGCACGAATAAACCAGTTTCATGCTCAGGTCTGTGTGACTCCTCTTACTCACTGTCCAAACATGATCTAGAATGGTGGGATGTGTTCCCCCCCAAAGGCATTTGCAGCAGATTCAGTTCCCTGAATGCAGACGAACATTTTAGGCTGGAACAGCAATGGGCCAGTTGCCATCCAGGAGCTAGGAAGCTACGGATGAGAAGCTTGGAAGTTATAATGCAGGAACTCAACACCTGCTCCAGAATGTACAACTATGGATGAGAAAAACAAAACTGGCATTTAAGGGACCTCTGATGAATACTAGATCTGGCCGGAAACATCTTTAAAGAAACCTGTCAAGTTTTCCTTATTGTTCTGATTAGGACAAAATGTTCAAATTCTCCTTATTATTCCTTTCACCCTCCCGCCCCCAACCCCCTGCTCTCCCTCAACTATGGTTATAGGTGCATAGATGCCCTTTCTAGAAGATCTGATGAACATGACCTAAATTATTTGGCTCCCACTCTGATGGTGTATTGATTACTTCCCCATCCCCATAAACAACCTCTTGGCATCTCTTCAGGGGACTGCCTGCACTAGATTAAATTAAGAGCAATCCTGTCTTTTAACGGGGTCTCTCGACCAAGCAGTTGCTGTGTAGGAGTGATTCATGAGTTTAGTTAATGATCCTAATGGCCTCTAATCATACTGACCCCTACTTGCAGCATAGTCTTTGGGCTGCATAGTACTGGATTGAGGGAACCTTCATTAAGGTCGGATATCCCCAAATACTAAAGACAGAATATGAGAACAAAAATCGTGTGGTCACCTGCTGAACCCAAGTGAGATCTCCACTCGGGTGGAAATGGCTAATTCTCTTCTTTGAAGATGGCGTCCTGGAGACTGCCTCTTCTCTGTGGGTTAACGTGGCAGTAAGTGTTCTTTTGGTCTCCCTATGAAGCCGCTCTGCTGGCTTTTGCTTCTGTGTTTTTATAAAGACGTGTGGCTGCGGTTATGATTCCGATGCACAGAAGTTCAGGAAATCCCTGCTTCCTTCCCTCAGGTAGGATTTAGGTTTTAAATTATTCCTAATTTGCTAATGAACAATTCAGGAATCCTTCATGGCTTCATTGAAGTATCCCATGATAAACATTGCCCCACCACGCTCCCTTTCTCTAGAAAACACCATATTGATTTTCTGTGACTTTCTGCTGACTCTGGTCACCTTGATCTGCCTCAAGGAGCCTCTGGGAGGCCAAGGCAGGTGATGTTGACTTTTTTGGTAACTGACTTGGGTAGATAGGGTGCTCTGAGTTTTAGGAACTTCACAACTAATCTTCCCAAGGATAGGATAGTATAACCCAGTGAGCGTTTAGGGCATGGGAGTAAACCTTAGCGGCCAAATGCACCGAGCTCCCAGGTCCATCATCACACAAAATGCCCAAGCCACTAAAAATCTTCATGTGCCCCAGATCATCTACCTTTCAGGGAAATATCCTATATCATTGATGTAAGTACAATGGCTCACATTAAATATATTTCGTGAGTGTTGAATGTATCACTGAAAGTGTTGAAGTGTAGGTAACTAGTTGGCATGTTACTACATTTGCAGACGTTCAACAAAATGTTAGTTTTGATTTTTGGCTTTTTTAAAAAAAACATATTGGAACAATATGTTTTGCAGACCTCAAACACTGTCTGTCTAATAGTCTGGGTGCCCTATCTATGTCATCCAAAGGATAAACCCTGAAACCTGAAACCATCCTTTGTTCCCTGGAGGAGTTTATGGGAATGAAGGGAAGATTCTGGAGGGCAGCATTTTCATTGATTGAAGAGTGGCACCCTTTGGAGTGTTCCAGAGAAGTGTGTTGACCAAGGACCCCTTTATTTCTCTGGACTTCCAAGAAACTCTGCTTCAGTTAGCCTCTGCTATGTGACACACCACCCCAAAGTGTGCCTTAAAACAATGATTTATTATTTTTCATGATTCCATGAATTAGCTCCAAGGTTTTTGCCTGGGTCTGCTGCATTTGGCTGAAGGGTCAGTGGGGCTCAAAGACAGAGATGGTGGGCCTTCTGGCAGGGGTGGCACTGGGTGCTGGTGGCAGTGGCTGTTGGCTGGGACACCTCAATTCTCTCCCATTTGGCTTCTCTTCCGCCAGTAGGCTAGATCGGCTTCTCTGTATGGTGGCCTATGGGCAGCATTCGAAGATGGTGGAAGTGGATTGGTCACAGTACGTCACAACCCCGGTCCACATTCAAGGGGTGGAGGAATAGACTCCCCTCCTGGACAGCGAAGGGTGCAAAACTATAGGGCAAAGGGGGCCTGGACACTGGAATGGAAGTAATTCACAGCCTTTAAACAACATACCACAGGCATGGCACAAAAGGACCACAGGTCCCAGAAGCTAGGGAGAGGAGAATGTCTAGAACCTTCTCATAGGGTCATTCCATCCTTTCTCTTGCATTGCTCGTACCCCTACAAAGAGGCTACAGATCAGCCCTTAGGTTCCTTGAGGAAATGTGGGATAGGTGTAGCTTTATCAGTCAGGGGAGGAAGCATTCAAGCATTACCTGAATGAAACAGCAGAGAAGAGTAGGCTCTCGAATCAAAATGCTTGGCCTGATATCTGGCTCTACCACACACTAGCTGTGATACATAAACAAGAGACATAAACTCTCTAGGCTTCAGCTTCCTCCTCTGTAAAATGGGGTGATCATTGAATCTTTTATTTTTAATTATGTATATATGTCTGTTGTATGTGGATTCAAGGAGGAATGTCATTTTGCTTCAATATCTGATATTTGTGAAGTCCCAAGTATTACTTATTATTTTCCAAAGACAGAGAACTCAAATTAAAAAGAGGTGTCTGAGATAAATATCTTCATATATAGTTCTAGAATCTAAAGGAACAAAGAGAAATCCAACCTCCCCAGTTACCCTGACATTTAAGACCCTATCGTGCTTGAATGTGGGCTAGGGGAGTAGCACGCAAAGGGTCCACGTCTTATGATCAGATCAACCTGGGTTCTAATCCTGGCTCTGCCAGCTACGTATTGTGTAATCTTGGGCAAACTATTCACCTCATGGAGCCTCAGTTTCCTCTCTGGCAAAGGACACTTATTAATAGCATATACAATTACAGCGGAGTAGAGATGAGAATTCAGGTAACCGAGGGTGTGCAGCTGACACACAGTAGGTGTTCAAAATATACTAGTTCTCTTCCTTCTACTTTTTGAATTTCTAATTTCCCACTTGAGTCCAAATAACAAAGTCAACAATACTTTTTGAGCTCTGGCACATATAGAAGATGAGACTTGACTCTAATAGTTTTTTGTTGGTTTGTTTGATTTGGGGTCTTTGCCAGAGGCCCACAAAAAGCAGCAGCCTCCCCTCTCTTCAAATGTTAAATATGTTTTTGTCCTATTGACAGTTCTCTGTTCTGTCCCTTTAAGGAAAAGACCCCGAAGGAGCTGCCCACCCCATTAATGCTAAAGGCTCCGAGTTTTTCAGTTCTACTGAACTCTGCATGACCCTCGCAGACAATAATTGCTTTAACATAGGGTTAGGCAACAGCAACAAACTTGTCTAAAAATAAGCGGAGGCTTAAAATACATCTTAACCTGGGACATTTAAGTAGGTAAAGAAGATGGCTTCTCTCTGGAATTGCTTCTTGATTAATCACCCCATCTGAGGCTGTTGGAAAAATGACAGTTTTCAAACGGGGCTTTAAAACGTCTACCCGTTCTACTTTTCCATACTGGCAGGAAGCCAGTCCCTGCAAGCCATTGGTTCTTAAAGGGGACGGGTTCCTGCGGATTTTCCTGAGCTGCAGCTCAGGAAGAGTGGGACAGTGATAGACAAACTGATGGGAATTTTCATGCTCTTCACTGAAGCTTTTTCCACCTTCAGCCATAGAGCCTGGAGGTAGGAAGTAGCAGTATCTGGGGAGATTTTCAGCGGCGCTCAGGGCTCAAGTCAAATAGGCTTCCATGTCCACTGATTTCTTTCCAGTCACATTATCCAGTATTTTGCATTCTACGACTGCTCCAGTATTTTATTGACTTGTTTCTGGTCACCCCTCTGTCCTTCTTGCTGGCCTCTGTCAATCCTAGGGTTTTTCCCAGCCACCCCTTCTCTGAACATCCATGCCTTGAGTTTGGGGACCTTCAATTTGCAGCCAATCTGGGGATCACCTCCCATCCACAGTTGTTCCTCTATTCCAAATGAATTATGAATCATTTGGGTTAGAGTCTGGCTTTTCCACTACACCTGCTGGGCACCCCTAGCATCACTGGAAGATACCAGTGGCCAGTCTCCTTGTCTCCATGTCCTTGCTGATTTCTGCCCTCACCTCACCCTGGACATAGTCTCTGTGGTCTTTAAGTAACTTAACCTTTATCACCTAGGCTTAAAGCCTGCCTCCAACTGGTGGGATTTTTAGCCAAGTGTTTCATCTTGGCCTTGGGTAAGAGATTCTTACCTAAGAGAGATTTCTTCTTGAATTGACACTAGGTAAGCTCTGCATAGGGATATGTTGGCTTATTGGCTGTCACACTGTATTCTTCATCCTAACCCTAGAGTTCTGCAAAGGATTCTCAAGGGATTTCCCACTTGGTTTCAACTGGAGTGTTCTATTCTGACCAGTCTCGTAGACTGTACTAGAGGAGTTCCACCTAACACTGCCTCTTTTGCCTGCAACATTCACCCCAAGGTATTTGCAGAACTTGCTCTTTCTCTTCCTTTGTGTCTATGGTTCAGTTGTTCTCCACAACCATCCTACGTAAGATGGCAACACTACCTTTCCCAACTTCATGCTTCCATCACCACAGGATCTGGCATATATATATATATATATATATATATATATATATATATATTATAATATAATATATTGTATTAAATATATTAATATTTATGGTGATTCATGCTCCCATTCATTTTTGAATATGACTTTTGGGGGGGGCGTGGAATGCGGTTCTTTGTTTTAAGACATGTATAGATTTGTGTAATCACCACCATCAGGGTCAGGATACAAAATGGTTCTATCTCCTCCCATCCCTAAACTTTCCATGCTGCTCAAGTGAAGTCACATTATTACCCCCCACCCTAACCCCTGGCAACCATTGATCATTATAGTTTTGTATTTATGAAAATATCATATAAATGGAACCACACAGAATATAACATTTTCAAACTGTTTTCTTTTAGTCAGCATAACGTCCTTGAGATTCATCCATGTTGTGGGTATTAACAGTTTGTTATTTTCATTGCCAAGTAGTATTCCACTGTATGGATGTACCATAGTTTGTTTATACACTCACCCATCAGAGAACATTTGAGTTGTTTCCAGTTTCTGGTGATTATGAAAAGAGATGGTATAAACATTTGTGTACAGGTTAACGTGTAAACCTAAGTTATCAGAGCTCTAGGATAAATATGCAGGAGTGGGATTGCTGGGCCATATGGTCAATGTGCATTTAGTTTCATAAGAAACAACAAATCATTTTCCAGGTGGCTGTACCATTTTGCATTCCTAGCCTTAATGCATGAGAATTCTAGTTGCTCTGTATTCTCATCAACACTTGGAATTGTCAGATTTGATTTTTTTTTCCCTTTCCTTCTTTCCCTCCCTTCCTCCCTCTGTCCCTCCCTTTGCCATTTAACAGGCATGCAGTGGTAACACATGGTGGTTTTAATTTGCAAGTGATGGTATCTCATTTCTGTAATGGCTAATGATGTTGAATACATTTTCTTGTGCTAGATTTGGGCTTTACAATTAGATCAATGATTCATCTTGAGTTAATTTTTATATAAGGTATGAGATTTATTTCTAGGTTTATTTATTTTTTTATTATCACATTTCTTTATTTTACAAGTCTAATTGTTCTAACACTATTTGTTGAAAAGACCTATATCTCTTCATTGAATTGCCTTTGCATCCTAAACAAAACTGATCATACTGTATGTTCTATTTTGAACTTTCTATTCTATTCCATTGAAGTACATATCTATCCCTTTACCAAAACCACACTTTCATGATTAATGTGTCATTATAGCAATTGTTAAATTCAGAGAGAATGAGCTCTCCAACTTTGTTACGGAATAATTTCTAACTGCTGTCATCTTATGCTACGAAAGGAGGAGGAAGTAGAGAAAAATCTTTTATTGAGCACTGTCTATGTGGCAGACAGTGGACCATGGAAATTTATTGTGTTTAATTTTTAAAACAATGCATTTCAGATGGGTATTATTTTACTATTTTTGAAGATAAGAGAACTGAGCCCTGGAGAATTTTAATAACATGCTCAAGGCTATGTAGTTCAATGAGGCAGAGCCAGGACTTAACCCCAGGTCAGACCGACCCTCAAGCTTGCAACCTTTCTACTACACACTATCATGTCAACTCTTCTGGATTCTGGAAGTAAGGAATATGCCTGAGGATACCTTGGATCCTCGGCCGGATCTCATTTTAAAGAATTTCAAAAGAAAGCATTTATGTTAAAAAAAAAACAACCCTCTGTGATTTCCCAAAAGTTATTTTGTTCCCATGGTTGAGATGCAAAAATATTCTTATTTCTACAGTCTGAACAGAAGGTTTAGTTTGGCCTCTTGAAAAACAGTGCTGAGTTAATAATCTAAGAGTAGATTGTCATACTGGCTACAGGAAGATAAATAATCAAGGATTCTAAGTCTTTAATTTAATATAACTTATTCTCATTAATTAAATGCCAATTACCCGCTTGTCTTTCCTGGGAACTGGCCTTTGCAATTAATCTTTTCAGAAACGTACACACATGCTCACAGAGGTATTAATATCACTCTCAAGATTTACAGGCACTGGACTCTTTGGCTTAAACCATCCTCAAACACTCTACACTGTAACCGCAGATAATCGTCATAAATTTCCTGATCTTTGACCTAACTGGTTCTTAAATTTCCATTCCCTAACGGGCTTGAGGAGTTCGTATTTATCATACTGAGACGCTTACTTCTAAGGATCAACGCATTCCAGCAAGGCTTGGATTTCAGATCTCTAACTCATCTTCCTACTTGGAGTTTTTGTTAGTCACAACGGATCAGACTCCTGGGGGACTAAGAGCATACTCTGTCCTCTGACTCCCCTGAGCAAAATCATTCATTCACAGACGATATAACCTTGCAAAATACCTTGAGCAACTTGACCCCTTAGAAGCCTTTTGAATGCCCCAACTGTACTGATTTAAGCATTTGATGGGGGCACATAGCCCCTGCTGAGAATACTCCCATTCCAGCCTTTGGCAGCTGGCTCTATGTAGCTGCACTTTTTATTAAATTTCTTATCCTCTAGACTGCTTATTCCTTATGCTTGTACATAACTATACATTTTATGGGTGCTATAAATTTAAGTTTTGCCAGTGGCTGGTGGTTTGCTTCACAGACCTAGTCTGGAATATGTGCCTTCTAATTCTGTATTTCAGCTCAACAAAACAAAGAGACAGAGGAGGAAACCAAATTTATTGAAGGAAATCTCAGGTTTACTTGCAAACTCAGAGGCACAGCTTCCTACATCTGATCAGCTTCCATTCTTTCTTTGTTAACATTTCAATTTCAGTGCCCAGAATACAATTATCTCCATCTCCATCACTAGTTGAACGCTCTTTTTCATTTGCTTATTTTTTAACTTAAAATAGTTACACATGCACATGCAAAGTGAATTTAAAGAGTGTAGAAAGGTACAAGGGACCTAAGTCATAAATCAGCCATTGGAATATATAAAAGTTCTAATAAATGATTTGATAATGGGAGCGCACATGTACCAGGCACCATGCTAAGCTCTTTGTATCCATTTTCTCACTGACTTCTCTCAATAATCCTATGAGATCAGTATGTTACTACTCTCGTTTTATTCTATTTTTATTTTTTAAAATTTTTTATTTTTTAATTTTTTTTAAGATTTTATTTATATGATAGAGATCACGAGTAGGCAGAGAGGCAGAGAGAAAGAGAGGGAAGCAGGCTCCCCGCTGAGCAGGGAGCCTGATGCGGGGCTCAATCCCAGGACCTTGAGATCATGACCTGAGCTGAAGGTAGAGGCTTTAACCCACTGAGCCACCCAGGCACCCCTTCTATTTTATTTTTATTATTATTATTTTTTAAGTAGGCTCCACGCCCAGTGTGGAGCCCAACACAGGGCGCAAATTCACAACCCTGAGACCAATACCTAAGCTGAGATCACGAGTAAGATGGTTTACCAACTGGGCCACCCAGGTACCCATCACTCTCATTTTAATGATGGAGGGAACTGAGGCTTAAAGAGATTAAGAAATTTGATCAAAACTTCTCAGCTATTTTGAGTGATGGAATCCTGTCCTGAACCAAATCTGTCTGACCCCAAATCCCATGTTCCAAACATGATACTAAAAATGTGAGCTATTCACCACCATTATCATCTCAGATTTATCTTTTTAACCATATACCTTGTGACCTAGCTTAACCATGTACTTAAAAATCATCCATCTATTATGAGTCTTCATTGTGGGCAGGGCCAAACATTTTCCTAAAGATGCTTCATAGGTTAGCTTGTACAATTCATTCCTTGAGTTTGACAAATCCATTTCTCCTATTTGTAGGAAACAAGGAAAACTGGGCTGGGGATTTCTTAATAAGTCATTATCCTTATAGGTAAATGTGGTACTATTATTCCTATCAGCACATCAAGGTCTATAAACTATTGTAGCCTTTTTCCACTTTAGCAGCAGAGATAGATTTGCCTCAATTCACTTATATTCTTCCAACCAGGCTCTGTGGTCACACCAATGAGTTACTATAAGGTGCTAGGGCTGAAATTGTGTGGGGCTTTGGACAAGAATAATGAATACTTGTCCCCATTAACACACTGCTCTGACATAAACTCAATCTATTCCACTCATTTGCCAAAGGGGTAGCTCTAAGTCTTAGGTGACCATGGTTACTGCTGATTAGATCAGGGTGTGCACAAGACCTAGGGTAGCAATTCATTGACTAGGAAGAAGCTGATCAGTTAGTATTTTTTTTTTTTTTTTACTAAGCATCAAATAAAAGGATCCATGAACAGCTAGTACTGAGGTGCCTGAAGATTCTTGGCTTGTTCCCTCCCAAGTCTTGCTTATTTCTTCTATTTATTATGCCTGTACCCTTTAAACTGCAGCTACCCACCCCCCTGCTTTTTTCAAAGTGAACCGGAGTGAATTTTGGTTCCTGGGAATCAAGTATTTCTTGGACAAGAGAGACGTATTAAACTTTCTTAGTATCAGAAACAGCTCTTCGGAAGCACAAATGGGTGAAGGTCTACCCACTAAAGAGCATAAGATGGTATGTATCAGACTTGAAAGAGTTAACTTCCCCCAAAGAAAGAAGGGTTTGACTTCCTTCTCTTCAGTTGGACCCAGATTAATTTTGGTTGGTTGCAAATGGTGTTTTTATTCAGAAGGCATGGGACATATGTGATAAATGTGAGGACTATCATATGGCTTATAAAGAGCTAATTGTTTGTGAAAGATGCTCTCCCAGTGACACACACAAGTCTGATGTACACTGGCTGCAGGCTCTCATATAACAATTTCGTTAACTATCCACCCTTACACCTGAACATAATGTGACAAAGCAAAGATTGTCTTCTTTGACCTTGGCAAGATCTGGAAACATTAAAAAGAGATCAAATACCTTTTTTAATAATAAACAACTTTATGAAGACCTAATCACTCTGCATACTCAATTCAAGCATAGGACTTACAAGCCATTTTCTCATTAACACTGTTGTTAATTTTTCATGCTGTATCCAATTTTCCCCATGTCTCGAACTAACCACTTACTCTAATTTATGAGCTTAAGAATCGCCGAATTACAAAGGTAAGAAAAAAACTGTTCATGCTTCGCCTTTCCTCCAGAATTAGACTCCCAACCCATGGAACTGGAATTCTTTACCACGGAATCACTTCCTCCATCCTTTAAACTGGTGTTTTATCAAATCTCTGGCCTCTGGAATGCTGGCAGACATGACTCAGAGTAGAATGTAATGTACTGTTTCGTGTCTTTGTAGAAGTCATTTTGCATTTATCTTCAGAATTATTTTATCATTTTACGAACAGTTTAACATATTTACTCATGTGTAAATGGACAATGGGTGAAGATTAGAGAGGCTTCATTTGCAATGAAGACCTCAGTAACGTCTCAAAAAAAAAAAATGGTTGAGCTGCCAGCTAAAGATTATAACTTGTGGATATCAAATTATGGCCATAATCTTTAACCTTTAAGATATTGCTTGTAAAAAAGACAGACGGAAAATTTCTGAAAAAATGAAGCTATCTCAGCCTCACAAACAGTCTTGAAACTCGGCACTGTACTGAAAAAAATACTTAAAGTCTTGAGTTGGTAGTTAATTCTTTCACTGTAATTATAGAGACACATTTGTGGAGAGAAAGTTTTTGACTGACTTACTTGGAAGAAAAAGGAGGCACCCTAAAACAGTAGGAAAATTCAGGAACTGTCCCAAAGCTCTAAAGTAGTCAGGGTCCTGGCCCATGGGAGAGAGAGTTCATTCTTCATTATTTGGGTGTCCCTTTCAACATGACTTTGCTGATATCAATGTTAATACTAGCCAGAGAAGTTCTAAATCCTTCAAGAATAGAAAGTGCATTCATTAGCCTGTTTTAAGACATAACATCCAGACACTGAAAATTTAAAAGGCCCCAAACTTTAATTTCTGAGATTTAACATTAGCCAGACATCTCTGGCTTACAGACATGCTCTCCTAACCACATGGTCCAAAGACCAATTAGTTTATATTCATTTCTTTTTCTAAGAAAACGTATTCGTCATCAGACTTTCGTAAACGAATTTACTGATACTTTTTCCTGTTTACACACATCATGGCCAAAAAATAAAAGTCATAAAATACAAACCGTGGACTGCAAACATTCCTAGGGACGATTGAGACTGTGAATTACAGGACAGCATGTGGAGAAAATGGAGGAGCATCATTGATTTTCACACAGGTCACCTGAAGGAAACAGGCTCATTTGCTCTGATCCAGGTCAGATCAGGTGGTTACGGGTTGGGTTGGAGCCTCTCTTGGTCCAACTCTGGACTGAATCCTATGCTAAACAGAATGCGTGATGCAGAGCGACCACACAATAAATATTAGTTACTAGGTGCATGGATATAAAGGTACAGATTTGTTTCCCTGACCTCAATCTACTATCCTCCAGGTACCTGTTACTGGCCACTAAAAAACATGTGAAAAGTTATCTACTGGGTGTGCCACCCCACTTCCAAACCTCTTCTAGGAATGAGGACTGAAACAGAAACTCTTTGACTTCGGGTGAGCAGGAGAAACATTTTGTAACAAACTGAAACAACTGCACATAGATTCAACTAGAGAAGGATGATGACAATTTTACAAAACTTTAGGATGAGAGGGAACTAAATAAAATAACAAAAATGACCAGCATGCATCTCCCTCCAGAATGCCTCTAGGTCAGCAGTAATTATTGGGGGGGGGGGGTAGTGGTGATGAAAGGAGATTGCCTCCATTGAATTACTTTTAACACTGGTCTGAAGTGGGGGTGATGAAGGGGTTCTTTAAATAGCTTTGAGAATGCTGAGCTTTAAAAACAATAGGTGATGGCCTCAGCATCCCAGCCAAGCTCCTCACTGCAAGGAGTACCAACAATCACAGGACTACTGGTGTGGACATAAATATTCATATCAATAAATGGGATACCGCTGAATCCACAAGTATGGCTGGAATTGCCTGCATGTTGTCACTTCACCGGAGATACGTAATTTATTTCTTGGGAAAAGTCTTCTGTAAGAGGAACATCCTCACAAAATAGCTTCCCATCTGCCATTGTGTTGATTGTATCTGAAAAACCCATCACATATATATAGACTGTGATGAGGGGTTCAGATTTCCTGGGCCCCTACAAAAGCCAGCAGACCTCATATTAATAAAACAACCAGGCAACTCACTTGCCTCCTTGGTTCAAGGGTGTCCTAACATCAGAGAAGATAAACAGATCAATTCATAGTGTAGAGAAAGAAAGTGATCAAAAGACACACACAAGTCACACCTCTTAGCCTGGAAAATGAAAAGGTTCATTGAGTTTAGATCTACACCTCTTGTTTTCTCTCCTCCCCACCCCCACTTCACTGTTTTTATTGAGCAAATTTCTCTGTACAATCTCTACACTCAAATAATTTTGTAGCAATTCCTGGATGCTGTATCTGTAGGCCTCACCCTTCCTTGGGAAGATATCTAATAAATGCAAATGCAAGAGAAAGAAAATGCCCATCTAGCCACAGTTCCTGAATCTTTTCAGAACACACAGATTCCATTCATAAGATGTGAAACCAACATACTGCTCCCACTGCAACCAGCAGTCTTATGATTAGCTCCAGATTTTTTATCTTGGTTATTTAATCCTTTAGAAAAAAATGTAAGGAAGTTCTTATCCTTCTATACATCTTATTTCAAATGCATTGGTAACCAAAAATATAGCCAGTCAAGAAAAAAGGCTAATTTGTTATACATTGGACATAGTATTGTGGAAGTAACACACACACACACACACACACACACACACACACACACACACACTTTCACAGGAGATACTTTAACGCAGAAACGAAGTTGTGATAAGTATCATTTTTCTTATTTCTATAAATTTCCCAGGTAAAACCTTCCAAGCTGTATTTTTCAACTTTTTGAGTTAAGAATTAAGAAGATAAATATGGTATTTCAAATCTCACCACCATTTATTAATGCTACAGATAGGAGTACTGTGTTTAACATTTCGGGATCTCTGTATTATCTGATGCTTAAAACTGTTTATCTACATTACTGCCATCTTCTAATGAAAAAAAAAATTTGTGGAGTGGCCCCTTCCGGTGGATGTTTGAGTCACTACCAGATCTTATTTAGAGAATGCTACACACTCTGCCTTCTCTCAAGGAACCTTGAGCAGTTAAGAATTATCTTGATGTTCCTATTTATCTTGCATTTCTGATCTACCAATCTATGCAAAACCGAGGGGGTAGTGGCCAGATGTCTCCAGCAAGGGGAGTTCAAGGAAGTGGGACAAATTGAAAGAAGGAAGGGAACTTCACTCAGGCATGTAATACCTTTTCTCTTCCTGGTAAATGTGAGTTCAAGAGAGCCCATGGGGGAATCACGGCTTGTCCAAATGCCCACACACAGTTTAAAAGGCCAAAGCTTCTGGCTTCCGTACCCCATAAGGCAACCCTAGCAGCCACACCCACAGGGACCCAAGCTCTTAGATCCTTAGAGTCATAGACCATAGTGGACACTTGGACCAGCTCCCTAGGAAACACTGGTCAGAAGGATGTCAGTGCAGCCCAGGCCAAAGTCACCCTCCAATACAAGTGGAGAACAGCATAAAAAAACGTGTGCTCGGGGCAGTATTTCTCCAGAGAGCTATTTCAGATTCCACATAAGAATAACCGGTGGCCTTGGATAAATCATTCCTCTCATTTATGTGCGGAACGGGAGAAAACAAGTCAACAACTGATGCATGCAAAAGCATTTGGAGGTGATGGATGGAGACATTACAGTGCATTTCGTCAATGGTATGCCATTAGAGAAAACCATTTCATAGAGTAAATTAAGAAAACAAACCAGCTACGTGATACACTTGGAATTGCCACTGGCCAGACCGGTTTTTCTCCTCTAGGAATGAAGCTGCATGGGATTGACATTATCATTATCACTCAGGCTCCCTTCCTAGGTTAGCTGCCAGGGCTTGTCTGACCCTTAAATCCCCAGCCTGCACTTCCCCATAATGATGGCCACTCACATAAGTGGACAAACCTATCACAGACCCTGATTTTCTTTTATCGATGCTTTGAACTAGCATTTGAATCCTACTGCTATTTACCTTCATATGTCAATATCTTGTTTTCTTCCCCAAATTATAAGGACCTTCCGTGACATGAACCAAGTCTTGCAAATGAAGCTTACTGGTCCAGCACGGTGCCTGCAACGTGCAGGAAATGTCTGTTGATTTCACCTGTGATTAATTTCTCCTATCTTTCTCACATACCTGGCTTTTGTCTGCCCAACACTGATTAATTCATTAAGACAGTATTTCTTCAGACCCAGATGCTGGGAATGCAGAAGCAGAGACCTGGTCGCTGACCTCAGGGAGCTTAGAGGCAGACCAGCGACAATCAGAACATGGAACAGGCGGCACTGTTTGTGGGAGATACGGCAGTAACAAAAGGAGGTGTTCTAGGTATGAGTAGGGGGATTCAGGGAAGGCTTCCAGGAAACAGGAATCCCTTCGGAGGATTAAGTAGTTGACACCTGAGCACTATAGCCAATGTGTGCAAGGGCATGTTGGTGAGCCCAAGCATGGAGCATTTGGGTTCCAAGTCATTTGCTATTTTAGAAGCTTCTACTGAACATTTCAACCTGTTCTCAAGGTCATCCACTAAGGTCAGAGCAGAAATGGGCTATGAAATTACAGGCCCCTTCCCTTGGTAAGCGGGCTCTGAGAGCACTCGGATGCACCTCATGGTAACCGTGTCTTCATAAAAATCAACGCTGATTGATGGGTGCAGGCTCTCTGCCTCTCCGTGTTTAGTCTCTTCGTGCTTTTAGTATCACTGTGGCCATGCTCCCTAATGGAAATGCATTTCTCTCTCTCACCATTACCCAGATATAGATGCTCTCGGATATAAAAGGTTTTTTACCTCAAGATTTTTGTCTTGTAAGACAACCCTAATTCAGGAAGGAAACAAGGAGGAGTTGAGAAGAACCTACCACAAATGCTTTGTCTTGTAGTTTAGAAAGAGAGAGAGGAAATTTAAAGAGCTCAATGCATGTATGGCGTGGGTTTGTAGCTCCATTACCTTGATTCAGTTCAGTTCAAGGAACTCGCTTTCTCTTGTGAAGGGCTCTGAATAACCTGGAAAAATAAGCTAAATGTTTCCTTTTGCACCCTGCCCCCCTTCGACCCCTTTGTCTTTTGCTTTAAGAAACTGTGATGGATAGAATAATAAAATCCTCCATGTATAATGATAGCTCCCTGGGCATAGGACCCTAGTGATATTATCATATCAACACTGATAAATCCATCGTGACGTAAGAATTACCCCCACTCTGCAGGTGTGGAATCCGAACCTCAGAGAAGTAAAGTAGCGTGTCCAAAGCTACCCAGATGGTAAATGGCATTGCTGGGATTTGAAAGCAAGCACTTCTATCTCAAAGTCGGGAACCCCTCCTGACACCTAATGTCTTCCAGACTGGACATACACATGTAGGTCAAAACACATGACAAAGAGCAACACCTCTCTTGTGGGAGGAACAACTCCCATCAGAGTTGTTATTGGTGGACTGGTTGAAAGGAAAGAAAGTGAATCCTCATGAGAATACTTGGAAGTCAGATGCTAAGGTTCCTTTCAAATAATCGGGTTTAATAATAATCAACTACAGATCGGCAGGTTGTTTTCTGCTATAAAATCACATTATGTCTGGCCAAACTGATCTCTCCATCTGTGGTTATTCCTGAATGTCAAACTGGAAAAGCAGTTCATGCTCAAAGTTCAGAGCCCAAATGCCAATGTGGGGCTATCACTTTTGATTTGCTGTGTGACTATGGTGGTACCACTGACCCTCTCTGAACTTCTTTTGAGTCACAGAGGCTGACTTTATGATGGGCACTAGGGAAGAGGGAGGCTTTTCAGAGAGGCTTTTGAATTGGTGTGGTTTTCTCTTCCATGGAAAGTCAGGATAGGAGCAAAAAGATAGAGATAACATCTTAACATAACATCTTAAGATAACATCTTGAAAAGCTCTAAACTTCTGGAAGAACCTTGTCAGAGAACAGACTCAGGCTGCAATCTTGCTACTTCATCACAAAGTGGGAGAAAAAAACATCTTGCATTTAGAAGCTGACATTCAGAAGGGGGCTTGGAACCTTCTACAAAACCACCTGTTAAGACTGTCCCTGTCCTGGATTCCTCCCCACATCCAAATGCCTCCGGCTTTATATCCAGCAGTGTTTCCAAATGCCTGAGCTTATAGCTGATTTTTCAAAACAAAGTAGACTTTAATTCACTTTGGTTTCGTAATTAAATGAAAAATAATTAAAACTTTTAGGAAAGTGGGAACAGGGCATGAAAAGATAGTGAGAAACCAAAATGAAAGATAGATGTTCCATCTGATGGCTGGGTGAAGGTTGGGGGAGAGGACATTATTCTGGGCACAGCAAGTATTTTATCTGCAATTGACAAATCCCAAATCCTCCCAGCTTCTGTTTCTCCCTACTTAAGACCTGGGTCACAGTATTTATTTACTTAAGTGATGGAGATGAAGGCAGGCTTAACGTTGGCCACCTGTCAGAGTAACAGTGACCTGCCTCGTAAGGGGATTTCAGCAACCCCCCCCATCTTTATAAGACCAAAGGGGATTGGGAGAAAACGTAGAGACAAAATTCACTACTTGAGCTTGAAGGAGAGGGTGACATGGAATGTAAAGACCCCAAGGAGCCAGAGATGCTGAGATCCACGGGCGCCTTGTAAAGCAACTCTCAAGAGCACAGACCCCGTCCTCTCCTGAGATTGAAAGGGATTTGCAAAATACGATACCCACACTGAAAAGTCAGGCCCCCTTATCTGCCTCTCACGAATGCCCTTGGGGTTCTTCATATTCTTATGAAAGAGGTTCATTATAGTTTCCAAGGAAGGCAAACAAATACACTTTCTCAGAAATGATGTCGTTGCTGCTCTTGAAGGTGAGGAGGCAACCAACAGGTCCTGCCTGGAGAATTTCAAGGCAGCACAGGGGACCTTACTTAACAAACTGGATGCCAGGCAGTGATCTCTAGATCACAACCCACAGCCACTTCATCATCATCAACCCCCTTTTCCAGCGATGGTAAGTACGCAGCCAAAGGCATCAGAGCCGGTCTGAGGAGAAGCCCGGACTTGGGCAGGCACGCTGGCCCCAGGCTCTGTGCTCATACCCATCAGGGTGCGCTGTGGCTCAAGCAGGGAAGATGGGGCCCAATCTGAGGGACGCTCCAACAGCTCCCACACAAGGCCGGGGACACGCCCCCAGGACCGTATCAATTTTTCATCAGCTCTTCAAGGGCATCAACTTTTCTCATCCAGAGGCCAGGTGTTAAAAAGGGCAGGGGCTATGAGTTCAGACAGACCTGGTTTTGAACCTTCCATTTTCGTAGGGAAATTTATTTAACTTTTGGAGCCTTGGTTTCCTATCTATAAAGTGGGGCTTCTGTGACCTCTCCCAGGGTTTTGTGAGGATTAGAAACAAAATACGAGACCTGCTCAGCAGAGTGCCTGGTGATGAAAGGACAGCAAGTGCCAATTTGTAAGAGCTATTTCAAATGTTCCTTTGTTAGAAGGCCTAGTGGAGAAAGCTTCAGGCCTTTGGACAGTCACCCTGGCCCTCCTGGAGGCTATTCATACATATGGAATGGTGAACCTGGACCAGGAGCCAGTCTACACTGCAGACCGAGCAGGCAGGGCTGCTTCCTGCCCCCTCACAATGGAAAGCAATTTTAGTTAAGTGCTTAGCTTAATTAGTTTGCGTCCAGACGTGCTGTCAAGAGCTGCACACGCACTCTTGTCATCATGATCATCCACCTGTCCCTGGAAAGCCTGCTCTTCCAGAAGTCTGAGCTTAGCTCCAGATGAAATTTCCATTCAGTCACTCTCACTCCGGCTCCCTAGGAAGCGCCCTGAAGTCAACACCTTCTTCTATTGATGTGGCAGATCAGAGGAGGGTTGTTAAGTTCTCACAGTACCTCTTTTGGCCCAACATGGCCACTGTGGTCACGGACCACCTCTGCTTGGGAAGGTCAAGCGTCCGCTCTGCGAGCTCAGACCGGAGTGTCCACTACACACTCTGGGTGGCAGCCGAGACACTTCAGCAATATTAACAACTAAGATGGTTACACACGTGAGTCTGAGCTGGAATTCTGGCCTAAAACGTACTCTCTACCCAGCGGGGACTGAAATCAAGGATTCTTTTCATCAGTTACACCAAAGAGTCCACAACAGAAGGAGGAAAGGAAGATCTGTCGGAGTACAACCCAATGGGCACTGGAATGTAGACTTTTGGGCTACACTGCAGTTTCAAGATCACGCTGCTTTTCTTCAATGGCTGTTCCAGAGAAAATGCAGAAGACATTACTTAGTTTACCACACCCCATCGCTGCCTGTTGACTCCTGACTGTCATAACATTCTAGTGGGGGACATAAATAGAGAACAGCGAGGGGAGGTGACAGTAACTGCTCCTGGGGACAAACGAGACTGAGTAGTGGTTACTTTCCTACCCATCAGTTCACCCTCTCCCCACCACGCACAGAGCCACAAAAGCATCTCCACTGCACAGTGACCCTTCCTATAGAAATTACAATGGCCGAGACAAAATAGTCACCCTCTAAAGCCGTGGCAAGATAGATGACAGTGTGATGGAAGGAAAGAGTAGACTGAGTGCCTTATCGATCTACCTGCCGGCCTGGCAATGGCGGGTAATAAAAATTTATTGAAAATCAGAAAAAAAAATCACTTATTCTAATTCTTCTGGAAGGCAGTACTGATGTCGCATACCAATAAATCCTCCCACCCCTTCCCCAGGACTAAACCACCATTCTTCTACCAGCCAACCCTCCAAAAAGAACAGGTTTAAAAATCTTGCAATTTTATTTGCATATAAAGGCCGCTAGATATAGAATATCACAATAAATTTAAAAGAAACAACTGCTTTCCTAAATTTCATTAACAAGATAACATAAAATAGAATAAAGCTCAACAGCATTTACAATGGGAAAACAGAAATGACTATTAGCGACAATATTTTGTGCTAGCGAAGATTGCATCGACACACAGTGCAAAATGGGGGGAGGGAGAGGAAGTAAGAAGACAATTCAGGGTATTTAAATATAAAGGACAACTAAGCCTTATTTTAGTTACCATCCATTGCATCCACTTAAGTCTGTACATGCCTGTAACTGTACCTAGACTTAACTCAAGCTCTTTGAGACCTTGAGCTCTGAGAAAATGTGTCAGCCCCTTCGGACTTCTGATGCCCCGCTATAAAGCATACCTTTGCAGTTGTACTGTCCTTGGCAATATTAAACTCCTAACTTAGTCATAATACACAAAAAATATTTATATATATAAACCCATACTGAAAAGGAGTCTGCACGCTCAATTGTTTCTTTAACTGCATGAAATACCTGCTCTTGACAGATTCCATTTCCATATTTTTAAAGCTAAAATAATTTAAAAGAAACAAACAAACAATGAGATCTTGTATAACCACAGCACGGATCTCACTAGCTAAGCCATCCTTTAAACGAGGGCCGTTTTCTTCCCTGGGCGCAGCTTTCTTTGTAGTGAGAGTGTGAAGAGAAGTCTTTTCCACGCCTACTTTTGCTGAAAAGATTGCTATAAATCCAGGCCATGTCTGCAAAAAAGAAGGGTTACCAGGAAAACAACAACAACAACAAAACATCAAAAAATAAAATACTTCAAACAATACTCTTAAACAGTTGTGCAAATCTGGGTGGTTTTTTAAAACACTACATACCTGTTTCTCTTTCTTTCTTTCTTTCTTTTTTTTTTTCCTTTTTCTTCCAGCTTAAAGCATATTAAAATAAGACTTTCATCACCTTTTTAAAAAGAAAGCTTGGCTGTCCTCTGGCGAACACTAACAATTTACAATGGCGTGGCCTTTGAGAAAGCGGAAGTCATTTTACAAATTCACAATGCTCCTTTCATTTTGAATGGACGCCCCATTTAAAAAAAAATAAAATAAAATAAAGGAGAAGCACAACCTCTGGCGTCATCTGTGTTCCAGTAATTTACAAAAAGAACTCACAGGATTTGGAAATCAACGAGTAAGAGAATGTAAGTTTATAATTAGAAAAATGGCAGTTTATAGACCTTCCCTCGCATTCCAATTGGGCTTTCGGAGCTTCAGGAACCCTGTGGGTTTGGAAGGTCAAATATAATTGGAGGGTTGGTCGGTTGAAAGCTGACTGTACACGTTGAGGCATTGATGTAGGTCGTATAACCGTCGGTCATAATGCCGTAACCTGTGGAGACAGAGTGTCCTGCTTACTGGAATATATACAAATGACAGTGACTCATTGGCGAGCTGTCAGGCAAGGAAAACTAAAAAATCTTTGCCAGTGGGCAGTGAGATGAGATTCAGTGAAGCCTCCCCAGATGATAACAGCTTTCAGAAGTTGCCTTCCAATTACATTCTGTTTTCTTTAAAGGGAGAATCCGCTACTTCAAAGAAAAGTGATTCTTTTTTTTCCCCCCTTATTTAAGCGTTAGATTCGTCAGGGAAAGACTGTGATTTCTTTCGTAGTGAGAATAAAGAAAAAACCATTTTTTTTCCCTTTTTAAAATGTGATTTTCATTTCAAAACCCTGCATTAATTATTGAGTTCTAGGAACAGAAAGAGTCGCAGAAGAGATTTTTCAGGGTACGCACCTCCAAACCTCAGATGGGCTTTGGGACAGGTGTGGAGGGAAAGAGCCCTGCATTGGGATCTAGGAGGGGCGGGTGCTCAGCTTCCTTATCTAGGAGATAATCACTAAACTGCCTCAGTGAAAGTTAACAATACGGGATCTTATCTCCCTCGGATTGTGTGGCTTTGGTGCTGAGTTCCGTTTCATTCAAGTAAGTCAAGTAATCAAATATCGAAGTGATTTGCAGAGACATCCCATAGGATCAAGCAAAAACACTTCCTGCATGCAGTACATAAATCTCTTGGGACCTATCGGAAGGAAGCTAAGAAAGTTTCTCTGGGTCTTCGGTGTGTATGTCCCTTTCATAAAATTTTTAATTTGTTGAAATTTTTAGCATGTTTGCAAGTTGCACATTTCCCTGGACACCTCATATCTACCTTAGAGTCTCTGCAATTAAGCTCATAATTCTATGTTGGTATCAGGCTCTTACGGAATAGAAAAATATGCGCGTGAGAAATTAAATTACCAGGACTTCAGAAATAACTGAGCTTTTTTCTTTTTTTTTTTTCTTTTCTTTTTTTCTTTCTTTCCATTTCCTAAAATTTGTCCAAGTAAGCCTGTGGAGAGCTTAATGAGGGTCAATGGAAAAATCTCTTAAGAAAAGAAAAAAGGCATTTAAAATGTGCACTGCTTAGTTCTGGGGTCATAAAGTCTTGTTATCTCTCTCCATCAAGAGGTTGGTATTTGCCCTCTCTCTGCCCTCTTCAGCTGTCTTAAGTGAATAAAAGTAAGACAAGTTTATTTGAATATGATCTCCTCCCTTCTAAGCAAGTTTATTATTTTGGGACTTCAGTGGAATTCCCCAATTGTCTGGCTAGTTTAAAGCTAATTAACGATTAAAAAAAAACCCCAAAAACGGATGATATACAAACTCGTAGGCATGCTGCAGGAATTCAAGCCTGATAACTGTCCCCGAGAAATGCCGGTTAGACATGACCTCCCTTCCCCCTACCCCCCGCCAATCCTGCTGGGCACTTAGAGAAGTGCCCCCCTTCTCAGAGACTACAGCTCAAAGTCAGGGTAGGACGATGCCCACTCCTGGGAAGCTGTACCCCAGCATTCCATGCGCTCGGCTGGTGCCTGCCCTTGGATTTTCTCAGGCATTAGTAGGATGATTTTCAATACGTATGCTTTTAATTCCATGCCTAACTCGGAAGCCAACGGATTTGTGGGCTTTGAAAAGCACACTTTCTTTTTTTTTTTGTTTCATCAGACACATAGGCCTCAACAACTCACCTGCAGATTTATAAATGACTTTGGAGGACAGGCTGTAAGCAGGAGCTGAGGAAAATACGGCCACTGCCTATGGAAACGCACCCATGGCGTGAAAACCCCCGGAACTGGGAGAGACCAGTAGGGCCAGAAAATTGAAGGCCTGCTGAAAGACAGCTTTGTATCTTTCTAAAAACCCTCGCTTAAAAAAGGAAGGAAAGACAAAACCTAGAACCATGAAGTTTCCTGGGAGACTTTCAGGTTCTGAGCACTTGACTCCAGGTTACTTTCAAAAGCAAACCTAGAGGCAACTGGACCAGTTCCCATTAAGGCGAGATTTAATTATTCTGTTTAGCCTCCGCCTGACCCTAAGAGGGCTGATGATTTCTGAGAAGTCTGCAAGGGTTTTCGAGGTTAGTAAGGACACAACTACCTGCAAATGTGCAGGTTCCTGCCACTTCTGTTCTAGAACTTTCACTTCATGTCCCAAGTTACTTGCTTCAGAGGATGCCTTGTCTTCTTGGGTCGTCACGTGTGTTCCATATGAAACACAGTATTTACAGGTAGAAGGAGGCCATGGAAGTTATTTAGTCGAATATTTAGCCCGTTTCTTCTAGCTATCTTAAAGAAAAATATTGTCCTTTTTGGCCTCAGAGCTGCTCTACATTGGTGGTTAGCCCAGAGATTCCAGAAGTTGGCTGGGGGAGGGCTGGGCTTTGTGTAAGGTGAACCCTACCTAGTTCTTTCTCTCCCCTCTGCTTCAAATAGAGTAGCTCTGCATAAAATACAAAGCAGTCTGGCAGACAGTTGCTTCTCCTAATGCTTCCTCTTATAAAAGGGTTCTAGCCCTGGCAAAAAGTTTGACAACCACTGCTCCAGTCATTCCCAGGGTAGCCAAGGTCCCCACTCTGGAATGAGATCATGGGCAATGACACAGCATCTCGTGAACGCCTTTCTTCTGGTCTTACCTTCATGGATGCCACCAAAAACGTGGAGCTTGGGCCGGACTCGCCTCTGGACTGTGTTTAAAAGCTCCACACAGCCCACTCTTTGAAGCTCCTTTGGAACCCAGTCTCGAAAACCTACAGGCAAAATGCAATCAATACTCTTAATTTTCCTTCTTCAGGTAAGGTTTCATTTAGACTTTCAGGAAGCCATAACTCACAGAAGGTTTATTACATTATCTGTAATCCTAGCCTCTCCATTAAAGCTCACAATGGCTTTTAAGGAACTTTTCACTTGTCACTTTGTCTTCTTTAGGTTCTTGAAAAAAAATTTTTTTTTGGGTTTCCATTTTTTTTCTTCCTGTTAATTAACATTTTTTTTTCTCTGTAAGAGATTTGATTTATGCGACCCCGGTTTCAAATCTTCATGGGCCTAATGACGTGTATTCCCAGCAGTTCCCGCAATATCTCTTTCTTTCACAATTCAGTTACTTTCTCCTTTTTTTTTTTTTCATTACATCTTTCTTATAGCAGTTTACTTCTAAGATGGCTCAAAGAAGACAGGCTAACAGGGGCTGTCTGTAAATTGGCTACAAGATACCTGGCCCTCCTTACGTACATCAACTCTTAACCCTTGGTAGTTCCTGCGGACCAAAGCTTGGAAATGTCCAGCTCTCCTCCAGTCTCCTCTCCAGTAATCGGCAACATCGTGACCTCATGGTGACATCCCGTAAGCCGGGGCTAATTGACTACCTTTAAAGTAAAAGTCACTTACTTCTGTGTTTAATGCAGAAAATCCATAAAAACGGACATCAAGTCTAGCACAAGTCAGGTACCTGAATGATGATGGTCAAAAATAGAACCCATGTGCCTCAGCAGGATCGGTATAAAGAAGGCAGGTGGGACTAATAGCTAAATCGTCATCAGTGGGAATGCAGACCACAGCTCCGTTAGGGGATTTTTACTATTTAGAAATGATTGGGCAAAAATGGACAGACAAGCTTATTCCACTTTGGTGAAACTGTAGAAACGAAAATATAGCATCTCTATAAAAATAAGTTACCTGGGGTATGGGAAGTAACTGAAGAGGCTGGAAAGAACATCAGATGAAAATGGGGGCCCTATAAAAAATTCAACCAGGGGTTTCAAAACTGTTAATCAGAGGGAAAAAATCCTTAATCCACAGTGACTGGCATATTCCCTCATGGATGTGTTTTTCTTGAGGGGGAACATATCTCATTCATATACAATCAACCTGAGAAGGCATCCTGCTTCTACCATACTAGCTAAGTCTCATAAAGAGCTGGCTTTCCTTCTCAGCAGGACAGAATTCAAGGCCCATCTCCATCCCCCACCCCAATCCGCCATTTTCACAAGAATCCCAATAATGTACTGGTTAAGGTTCAACTTCACCTCAACGTCACCTCACCATATTTTGGAACTCCTTGACAAAGAACTCACTTTGCTATATGCACAGCCCTCTCTGGATTACTCCCTGTTTGCTACAAAGAGAGGGATGGTAGGCTCCCTATGAAAAGTTCTTAGGATGTCTGAATTCTTTGGAGGCTAGAATTTAGGCTTATTACTCCTGCCATTGGCTTCTGTACCAAAATTAATGGCTTGATGAATCTGTGAATCAATTGTTCTGTTCAAAGTTGTGTTCCAGATAACACTTGAGTCATGGAGATGTTTCTGTGCTGAGAACATCCAAGTCTTATTTACAATACACGGCCCAAGGGGAATCATGTCTGTACCCAAGGAGGCAGCTCAGGGAAAGGATCAAGTCGGCTGGGATGCTCTCTCTGTAGGTCTTGCTGGGTAACTCATGCTGATCAGATATTTAGCTAGCCATTCAGGAATTAGTCTCTAATGACTGCAAAATAGGGACATTAATTATGGATGATACATGTTATTGGTAAGTATAATCTTTTTTAATTTTTATTTTGTTATTATTTTTTAATATTTTATTTATTTATTTGACAGAGAGCGAGAGATCACAAGTAGGCAGAGAGGCAGGCAGAGAGAGAGGGGGGGAAGCAGGATCCTCACTGAGCAGAGAGCCCGATGTGGGGCTCGATCCCAGGACCCTGAGATCATGACCTGAGCTGAAGGCAGAGGCTTTAACCCACTGAGCCACCCAGGCACCCCGGGAAGTATAATCTTTTAAAACATGGGATGGGATGGGATGGAATAGGGAAAAAAGCATGGGGATGGTGATTCTGAAATATTGAAAAAGTCAAGAAGTGCTAGATCTTGTGCAAATCTGGACAATTTCCCTATCTGCAAAAGAGCTGGCTCCTCTTCTCTTGCTTCACCCTATCATTAAAATGTGCCACCATAACTCACACCTGCGTCCTCCCTTCGGCTATTTCCATGTGAAACGCAGAGCACTGCCCTGGTAAGGGAAGGAAAGCAGCCCTGAGTGGGTTGGAGGAAACAATACTTACAAAGATTGAATTCACAGTAGGGGACACATGTTAGATTTTCTTATTTTTTAGGTTGACAGAGGAGGGAAGTGATATGGACAACAACCACAAACCACACGGGAAAATAGTGAAAATAATTGTATTTTCTCCCTTTTTCCAAATCAAACTTTGCTAGTACTGTACATGTGAACACTTATTAGGAGTGCAGATTTCATGTTATGTGTTTTTTTACCACGATTGAAGAAAAAGAAAACTTTCCTACTCAAAGTGAAGTATCTTTTTTTTTTTTTTTTTCAAAGTGAAGTATCTTAATGTCCTGAGGACACATTTGTTGGACAGGAAATTCCCTGACATAACAGATACCAGACAGATGGGGACCAAGGTAATAGGGGCATTTGAAAAATGTTCTGTGGCTAAGCCAAAGAGATAACAAGTTCTTGAATAATTAAAAGATAATCATATAAGTCAAAGAATCATCTTCTAGACCATAATCTGCGTAACTAAAGGTAACTTTGAAGCACCCTGGTGATCTAAACTTGATGTAGGTTCAAGGATTCTGTAGGATGAGTATCTCTAAGTAACTTTCAACACAAGTCCTTACTTAACACCTTAGTTTAAAAAAAAAAAAAGAGGGGCGCCTGGGTGGCTCAGTGGGTTGAAGCCTCCGCCTTTGGCTCAGGTCATGATCTCAGGGTCCTGGGATCAAGCCCCGCATCGGGCTCTCTGCTCAGCGGTGAGCCTGCTTCTGCCTCTCTCTGCCCGCCTCTCTGCCTACTTATCTCTCTCTCTCTTTTTGTCAAATAAATAAATAAATAAAATCTAAAAAAAAAAAAAAAAAAGGATTCTTTGCTCATATAATCAGCTCAAGTGTTAAACTATTAAAAATTTCCTAGGTCTTACTATTATATGGAAAAGGAAGATGAGCTACTTTATCTCTTAGGGAGAAAGACAGAGACAGAGAGACAGAGAGAGAGAGAAGGGAGGCAGACAGGGAGAGAGAATCTTGAGCGGACTCCATGCTGAGCACGGAGCCCAATGTGGGGCTCGATCCCACTACCTGAACCGAAACCAAGAGTCAAAGGCTTAACCAACTATGCCACCCAGGCACCCCAAGTGAGCTACTTTAAACAAAAGTTTCCATCATTTCATTCCTTCGCAAGCTCTGTGATTGGGAGGTCTGTGTCTTCCTTCCTTTCCCCACCCCACCCCCCTCAATCCTAAGTGAGTACAGTTCTTAAAATAAATGATCAAGCTCAAAAGACTGTGGTGCTCCATACTCATTTGATTTTCCCTGACTCAACTAAATAAAAAAAATTTAATTTCAAGAACACCTGTAAGCCCAGCAGAACTGCTGAGTTTAATTATCATACTGGTTTCTTTTAAAGACATTGACTTTTCTTTTTGTGTTCACTTTTTATTTTTTTGAAGGAAAAGGATTATATCCCAGAAGCATTATTTATTATGCTTTATTATTATGAAAAAAAGGCATCCCTTATGACAAAAGGACAACCTTTGCTTCACTTACCTAGAGGAGGTCCGTGTGTCATGAGAATGTCGATGCCCTCAGGGATGAGGTTCCACTTGTCCAGCAGAGACTGACCTCTGGGCAGGTTAAAGCCCCATCCATTAAACCACGGGGTCCTTTGGGGGAAATAATGCACACGGTATCAGGCCAGCAGAGCCGCGTTTCCGCGCTACAATATTTCTCTCTCGCACATTCCCCCCACGGTTTGCGTAGCTCTCTTTTCTCTTTTTGACGGCTGGCCCTGGCAGCAGGATGCTTTTCTGTTGACTGCTTCAAAACCAAGGCCTTTGAAAGCAAGTGTGGAGCCAGCGAATTGTTCAACCAGAGAGTCTTTACAGTGGAGACTCTACCAGCAGACCTCTATCAAAATTTTAACGATGCTTTGTCTTCTCCCCCAAATCTCCACTCTTCCTAAGATGCCGAGTCCCGATCCAAAGCATTTCCACCCTTCCTGCAGTATCTCAGAGCTCAGAAATTCCATCAGGACTCCTTCCTCCCCCTCACGGTGACACTGCTTCACCAGGAGGATTCTTACTAACGTTCCCGGAGGAAGAAAAGGCCAGTACTCTGAGGGCAGAGCATGAATCCCTGTTCACGGAGATGTTCTGAATACCCCGTACACAGAAAGCTGAGAAAATACCAGAGCTCTGACAGAGGGGACAGGGAACAAAGAGTAAATGTGGGTTTTTCCTCCTATCATCCAAAGGAAGATTTGGGGGTCACTCTGGAATCCGCTCTCCTGACAGGCATTGTAAGCAGTCCACCCTCTCGGAAACTTCTGCTTCAGGAATGAGTTTCTGAGACTGATGGCTTCATGCAGAAGTGAATGGTGTTTGGGTCGAGCCTGTGAGCATCTCTCAGTGGAGCTGAACATGCCTCTACCATTTATAATAATGAGAGAATAATCCATTTTTCCTTACAAATCCTACTGGCTAAATCACATCAGAACAAAGCAGTTCCCAGGGCTGCCCGACTCCAGAACATCTAGTTACAACCTTTATTTTTTGAAAATGACTCTTTCCCCTTCTGTAGGAAAACTCCAATTTGCTAGCACATACGTGCAAAAGACAAGCTGGTCAATTTTCTGGCTAAGCTGAACTCTCCTCTTTGACTTAAGCTGGCCCTTCCATACTGAAGAGGTGACCCTGTGTCCAAGACAACATGGTTCATTGACTGACCAAATGAGGTGCACTCTAACTTCAAGCCAATCATGGGCCAGATTAGACTCTCTCAAGACTCAGAACTCAGAAATACTGACCCGGCATCCATTTGGTATATTCACTTGGAATAGGCAAGGACAGAATGAAAGGAGGGCACCTGAAAACCATGTGAAAATTCATCTTACAAATGAGAACCTCAGTTCCCACTGATGTGCTTGAAAGAAAGTTCCAGAGACAACGGATTTTGTGGCCCCAGTTAGAAAAAGTGAAACCAAGGAGGTATCTCACCTGGTTCCTATAATTATTTTCCAAGTTCCTAAGCCATCCTCAAGGGCTTACTTATAATAACAATAATAACTTTCAAAGCTATTAATTGCTGAGGGCTTACTCTGTGTCAAGAAACTATTCTAAACACTATTTGTATTAACACATTTAAACTTCAGAAAGAACTCATGAGGTAACTACTAGTACTAACTCCATTTTACAGATGAGGAAACCGAGGCACAGAGAGCTTAAGTAAACACAATCAATAAGCCGGATATGAACCCAAACAATCTGGTTCCAAAACCCATACTTTTAGCTATCACACAACTCCTCTTCTGACATAGTACTTGAATTAACTTCATACCTGCCCTGGGTGAGCTTCTTCGGTACTCTTTTTTTTTTTTTTAATATTTTATTTATTTGAGAGAGAGAGAGAAAGAGAAGAAGGTCAGAAGGAAAAAGCAGACTCCCTGAGGAGCTGGGAGCCAGATGCAGGACTCGATCCCTGGACTCTGGAATCATGACCTGAGCCGAAGGCAGCCACCTCACCAACTGAGCCACCCAGGTGCCCACTTCTTCGCTACTCTTTTAAGTTTAGGTGTCTTATTGCTTGAAGCCAAATGAGCTCTGAACTGGGATCAGGTGCATGGTTCTGAAATCCAGCAATGAGATGGTGGAGTGGACACCAGTGGTTTCTACCTGTCTAGCTCTCTCACTCTTCTTTTAGTAACGGCATCTGAATTTTTTTTGCAGAACCTCTCCCTCCCCCTCTTGGTGCGCATGCTGTGCTAAGGCAAACTCATCACTGCCCTAGGATCTCCCTGAGCAGAGACTGGTCTAGGGACGTATGTATGACCAAGCTGGGAGTCATCATCAGGCTTTTGCTGGTGCTACTGAAAAAGAGGTCATAGTTCCTCTCTGGGATCCTGGGTCTTGAGAACTGTGTAGGCTTGGAATTGCCTGGGAGCTTTGGCTTAGCTGCCATGAAGACAGCCCATGCTTGAGAATCAAACCATGAAAGAAAGAAAGAAGGAAAGAAAGAAAGAAAGAAAGAAAGAAAGAAAGAAAGAAAGAAGAAAGAAGGAAGGAAGGAAGGAAGGAAGGAAGGAAGGAAGGAAGGAAGGAAAGAAAAGAAAAGAAAAGAAAAGAAAAGAAAAGAAAAGAAAAGAAAAGAAAAGAAAAGAAAAGAAAAAAAGAAAAGGAAGAAAAAAAAAAAAGCCAAGCAAAGAAACAAGAGTACCCAGACGATCTTGTTGAACATATGGATCCATCTGTGCCTAAAGCCAATCACACATTTCCTTCCAAGTATATAAGCTAATAAAATATTTTTCTTTTTATTAACTTGAGTTAGGTTCTGTTTCCACAAGTGAAAGGGTCCTAATACATAAAATTGTCATATTTAGTGTGAAAACAACCTCTGTACTTATGGTAGGGAACAATGTCCACCCCCGCTCCCAACCCAAAGAAGTCCATGTCCTGATCCCTGGAACCTGTGAATATACGACCCTCCATGGGGAAGGGAATTAAGGATGCTGATGATGGAGATCAGGAGCTCATCGTACTGACCTTAAAATGGGGGAGATAATCCTGGATCATCAAAGGGGTAATCACACGGGTCGCCCAAAGCAGAGGGGAGAGGCAGAAGAGAAGAATGGAGAGATGCAACATAAGAAGGACTCCACCTGCTGTTGCTGGCCTGCACTGAAGGAGGAGGAACCCAAGCCCAGCGATGTGGGCAGCCTCCAGAAGCTGGAAAGGTTAGGGAAAGAAAAGGAATTCTCCCACAGAGCCCCTAGGATGTCAGAGCCCTGCTGATCTCCAGAGTTCAGCCTAGTGAAAGCCAGGTCAGACTTCTGACCAACCAAGTGGAAGATCCTAAATAGGTGTTGTTATAAGTCACTAAACTTGCGGTGATTTGTTACAGTAGCCACCAGGACAGGGATCCAGTAGCTAGAATGTCCCCGAGCCAACTCCTCCAGGAGCTGTAAGCGGCACGGGTCTCACCTAGAGCACGTGCAATCAGCACAGCTCTTTGCAGCCAAACCGCCCTGTGCAGCTAGACGCTATGCTCTTGGTCTCCTCGGCGGAAAAGGCAGCACTTGCTTTCTTATCCCAGGCTGCTAGGGAAGCACAGACATCACAGGCCTGGGGGTAACGCCAGGTAGACCCTCTTAGGGCTCAGTGAGTCCATCTCTCGTGCGTTTATCTTCTAGGACTTCCTACCTTAAGGTTCATAAACATTTTCACTAGAGTCTGAAATAGACCTTTCCCAGTTTGGGGTGCCCATCTTTCCCATTCATTTTACAGTGACCCCTTTCCATGATTCATCTTAAAAGTAAAAAGAAAAAAAAAAGGGCAAGTTCAAAACCCAGTGAAAACTCAGTGAGCATTTTGGCATGAGAGAGAGAAAAACAAGCAAAAACATCTGTTTTCCTAGATTTTGAAAACAAGCTTCTGGGCCTATGGGTCCTGTCTGAATGGCAAATAAAGAAGGCTTGAAAGCCTCCCAAGCACACCCAAGTAGTTGGTACAATGAGCTCTGATTTCACTGTTAGAGGCAGTCAGCCTCTGAACCCCCAGGTCATCTCAGGGGATTCCAGAGTCAAAGGAACAAGACTTCAATTTTCAGTCTTTCTAATTTTCTCTCACTGAGGCTTCTCGGGAAACCCACAGCCCTATTCCCCCAGGAAGTGCTCAGTTTTCTAAGTGCTTTGCAAGAGTAAGACAAGCCCACTGTCTTTGGATACCCCAAGTTTCATTTGGTTAATGTTAAGCTTGTGACAAAATCCAGAAGTTTCCAAGTTAAGGGTAAACTTAAAAAATATCTGGCTTTCATTTTGACTCAAACCTGTATGGATGTGTATCAAGTGAGACAGAATTTAAATTATAAGAAAAGGAACATTTATCAAGTCCCTGATATGCTTTACACAGAGGTTTTTACATAGACTATTAAACTTAATTACTCATAACAATCCTTGAATTATTATTAACAATCCGTGAGTACTGCCAGCTCTATTTTTAGATGAAAAGGCTGAAGATCAGTGATATCAAGTAACTTGTCAATATTCTCAGGATTGGTAAATAGTAAGCCCAGATTCAAACACAGATCTGCCGGCTCCAAAGCCTGTTTTTCCCTTGTGTAAGTCTGAACTGAAACTTTCTAGTCCAATTTTGGGTTTGGCTCTCACACTTGTAAAGTAAAAACAGGGCGGCTCCGTACAGTCCCTTAGGCTGTGCACCGTACAACTTCAGGGGGTGCTGTGACATCGTGTGATCGAAGGGGCTCTTAGCAAAAATGGACTGTGACTTCAACGATGTTATTATGGCTTTTGTAGGATATTTTCTGTTCCTCTGGGTCCTCCAGATAAGGCCTTTTCCACAAGACAGTGGCCAGGCAATGGGGAAAGCAGCCTAGTGATGGGTTCCAGAATTATCCCAGCATGGCTGTAATAAATAGGGGCACACAGAAGAGACCTAGGTGCTAATTCTCATTCTGGCATCCTTTTACTAACTCACGTGAACCTCTGATAAGAGAGGATGGTCAGTGGGCCACTTTCCTCATCTGACAAATGAACGAGTCCATGGATTTGACTACTGGATTTCAGGACTGCCTGCGGGTTGCAGAAATCTCATGCAGGAGCCCCACACCCAAAGCAGGTACATGCAGGGGTGCTCTTGCTGGAGGGCTGGGGAGAAGGAGATCCGAACCTGCTGCTCACTCCTTCCTCCTTTCTGACCTCTGCTTCTGAGCAAAGCCAGCAAAACCTGGCACTTGATGGTCCTTCTATGATCAAGAAATCCTAACATTCTATAAGTTTGTGCAGACTATCCATGCTTAAATAAATACTGTGACTCACTCTCAATGAATTGCCTAAATTGCCTATAAGGGACCAAGTCCAGTGTGGAAGAAATAGCTGCACAGAGCAGAGACCAAATGTGTCAGCATCAATGAATAATGCTTTATCCAGTTGAGTTTCAACCTGAAACATGAAACCCCAGCAGTGAGCCCATCAGGGGTTCACTGGAAAATATGTGCACAGTCGACCTCCAGAGCCCCACAATGGGTTTTGTTCTGTAGCAATGGGGGGTGAGGGGGGAGAGGTAGGGGGAGGCATCCAGGGGAACAATGTCTATTGCCTCAGCCAAGGACTTAATAATTAGCTGTGACTAACAAATACCACATGGGAACCAACTTGTAAGAAAATGTCCCACAAAGCGCCCTATTGCCCATGGGCCAATCAGAACCCGCAACCTATCCCCTATAGAGAAGGATTAGAAAACTCTGGAAGAAAGGGGAGCACTACAGCTGCTGAAGCCATTGGACCAAAGACTCAGATGGACAGAAGCTGCGGGTGCTTTCAGGGCTCCCTCCCCCTTGCTCTCGCAATTAGGGGCACTTGGCTTCTCGGATCCGAAAGTCCAGGGGCAGGCACTAAGGGAGTTAACATAAGCAGAACTTGTTCCAAATAATGTCAACACAAAACAGGTTTTCTATATGGAAGTGGGTTGAGATGCAATCGCTGCAAAGGTCATCTGTGTTTGCAGTACACAGCGCTGTGGTGCGGGCAGAAGGGAGCTGCGGGACCATAAATCTGAGATTGGGACAGGTGAATGGCTGTGTACACTCCCCTACCCACGTCAGGGGGTGCTGGGCACACCCCGGGAAAGCAGGATTTGGAAAAGAGAAGGTCCTATTCTGCTCACAGGGGCTACTTCAGGTTCACAGCCCTGGTACTTGCTGGTCAATGTCTACAAATTCCCCAGGTTCAGACAGGCCCCGGGCAGGCTGCATCACAAAGACTAGAGATTGCTATTCATAGTCTTCTAAGTGCTCCTGCAAAGATTAAGGCTTGGGAGCACGGTGGGCTCTGCTGGGATTGTGCATGGAAGGTGTGAAGGGGAAAGTGCAAGAGCTCACAGCGGGTATGCTGGCCCTGCCACTCAGAGCTGCGAGGACCTGGGGGGGGTCTGTTCACCACACTCATTATGGAGACAGGAGGTACGAACATGGATTATGGAATCACAGAGCAATCAAGTCCCAGGTCTACCAGCTTGTCGGTCTCTTCATCTTTCAAAGAGAAACAGAATATCTGCCTATGTGGGTAAAGTGAGATCATTTATGCAAAACTTTTGGCAGTATACAGGCACAAAGTATTCATGTGCACTTTTAATTTGTATATAAGATGTATTAGGAATATGCATGTAGGTGCATACACACACGTACACGTACACACACAGACACACGCACAGAGTCGCTCATGTTACTTTTTCTTTCTAGAATTTCCCAAGCTTTGGCTCATCAAATAAGAGGCCCTCCTGCTCCGGACTTTTGAAGAGTCCCCAATGAATAGGCAAGCATTGCTAGATGGCTCGATAGAGCCTGATTTCCTCCGGCTGATTACTTATTAAAAGGCACTTCCTCAGCTCACCTTCGAGTGGAAGTTTTTCAAACGGGCACTTGCTCGCTCGCTCGCTGGCTCAGTCTTGCATAGACAATCCCGTGGAATGTAAGAGCACAGGGCAAAACGTTAGTCAAGGCTGCTTAGCTAGCTACCACAGGTGGTTAGATTTTGACAGGATCTTAAATTGGGAAAGTTCCAGGACGGTGGGTGACTTCGGGTCCTCGGAATATTAATAACAAGGCGCTCGGAGAGGCTCACTGGCAGCACGGACAAGCTACTAATTAACACCACCGCCCTAGCCTGGCCTCTCCGTGAAGCAGAATTCGGAAGCCAGGGGCCAGTTTCCACACACACTTTCTTTTCTAAATGGCACACTTCAGAACTGCAGCCTCGCTCACGCCAGGCTCTCCCAGCCGCCGTCGGCCCCTCTCCGCTGGGACGTCCCACCGGGTCCAACAGAAGCTAATTTAACCACCGCTGGTTAAAATCACGCTGCACCTCACAGCCCCCTTCACATGCCATGAAGCTGTCACGATAATTCTTGATCTCTAGCTCACCTGACAGCTCAGCCCTCCCTCGACTGCAAAGCTTCCCGTCAGCTGGAAATCGCAGCTTCCCTGGCACCAGATGTGTCATCCTCCACATCCAGAGGAAAGGCAGACACCTGCCCCACTCCCTGCCTGGCCTCCTTTTCTCTTCTTAGCTCTGGAGTTTGTGAAGAAGCCAGCCCTCTCCCCCAGGTCCTTCCATGTGGCGGCCTGGAAGTCACCCTTCCATGCAATTAAAAAGATGCTTTGGCCCTCGGAGGAACTTCACACCCTTGCAGCGAGGAGACACACGCACCAGTTGCCGCGGCTATGAGAGAGAGAGAGAGAGACAGAGACAGAGAGCTAGAGAGAGAGAGAGGACTGGCTTAACTTCGGGGCGAGACTTACAGCCCCGCGCAGCTGCCTGGGACGCCCGGCTGGCCCAAACCACCGGCTCGGCTGCCTGCAAGGCCAGTGCCGGCTTCTCTCTCACCAGCTGTCTAGTCCCAGCTCTTCCCCGTGACTCTGCAACGCGCTCCTGCCTTCTGACGGCCTTGGGAGGAAAACAGACACCGCTCTGAGAAAGGGCAGGCCGCGGTGAATAATGCGGTTCTGTGAGGAACAAATCTCACCTGAGGCCCCTGAGCTGTGAACAGGGGCTTTATAAACCAAAGACTTGAGGTCTTTACAAACATGCCAACTGTGTCCTTTTTTTTTGGTAATGAATAAGGGAACAAGTGTCAGAATTAAGCCTCCGTTACCCATTTTCCTTTCCCCTACTGGAAAGGAGATGGTGTAAGCAGAGTTTGTTTTAGGAACCAAGGGGGGAAAAAACAAAACAAAAACCCACTATGACCTGTTTTCGAACGTGGTGTGCCTTGAATTATTAAAAATAACATTACAGCGTCTGTCGCCTTCCCATTGGGCAGTGTGGGAGGCTAGGCTCATCAACCGTGCAAAGAGTCCGATAGGGCAGAGGGAAGGCCACGGCGGGAGCTCTGTGTTGGCGGGCAGGTGAAGCACATTTGGGGCATGCCTGGACGCATCCAGAAACAGCATTTTGTTTTGTGGCTGAGGAAATGAGAGGACCAATATCGGGGTGCCCAGGCCAGAAAGTGGGCCCCACATTGCCCTTTAACCCCCAGCAGGGAGAATTCCTCAAAGATGGAGATCAGCCAACTGTCCAGGCTTAAAAGAAAAAGGGAGGCTCAGTGGATGGTGAGGCGTAGATAAGTAAAGAAGCATTCCTTTTTTTCTTTTTTTGGTGATTTTTAAAATTGTGGTAAACTATATACAACATAAAGCTTACCATTTTAGCCACTTCTAAAAGTCGATAACTCAGCGGCAGTCAGTACACTCAGAGCGTTGTGTGACCATCACCACTATCCAGCTCCAGAGCTTTCTCATCAACCCAGACTGAAGCTCTGCACCCATGAAACAACAGTTCCCTCTCCCCACGCCCCCTCCAGACCCCGGCAACTACCGTTCTACTTTGTGTCCCAGAATAGGACCACTGCAGGTGTCTCACAGAAGCAGAATCATACCACATTTGTCCCTGGGTTTGGCTTATTTCCATTAGTACAATGTGTTCATGGTTCATCCACACTGTAGCATGTAGCAGAAATCCACGCCCTTTTATGGCTCAATATTATCCCACCGCACGGCTACACAGCATCCAATTTTTCATCTAACGTTTCTGAAAGTCTAGGATGTGCCAGGCACGAAGTCTGGCCATAGGGAGACATAGGGTTCCTTGTTCTGTGAAGCTGTGCAGTTACAGAGTTGAACGCCCAGTGAGGATGGGCTCAGTATGGGGCATCCTTGTGGGGCAATTACTCACTCAACAAACATAACCTGTTGTCGTCAACAAGCAGGGCTTGTCGTGAGCTAGGTTCTAGCAAGGCAGATGCTGGGAGTCCAAAATCGAATATCGTTTCCGGGATAAACTCACAGTTCACCATCTCACAGGTAGCGCTGCCCTGGACAGAAGGCCTCCATTTCTAAGTAATTTAATTTCAGAAGAACTTGGGGAACACCAGAATGATCTGAGAATTAATCCAGCAATTTCAAGGGAAGGCTGGCCCCCAGGCCACCAGGTGACCGGGAGCATACTTCGCAGGATTTTGGGGGGAGGTTTCCTTCCACTTCCTCCTGCATACTCCTTAATAAGGCGGGGCAGCTGAAGCCAGGACCACAAAACACAAAACCACATCCTATTGAAAGACCGAGCTTGTGAGGACAGTGTCACATGCCTGGCTGGTTCCAAAGCACAGGACGAACAGCATGGGAGGAGACAGGAAGATTGCCAAGTACTCAGGCAACTTGGCAGAGGGCACCTGCACCTCCCTCTCCCCCTTTTCCACGCTGCAGACGTGTCACAGAAACCTAGTAGGTAGAGGAAGGGTTTCCTAACTTAGATTTCCCAAAAGAGCAAGAAAAGGAGGAAAAGTGTGTTCAGGATTAGCAGCACTTTGTCCTGTTAACATAGTGAACTGAAGAACTGAACTGAACAGGCGGGATGGCCTGACGAAATCTGTGCCCAAACAGAGGATACTGCAACATTTTATTATGTTTAGTTTATTTGAGAACGTGTCTGTGTGAGTGTGCCTTGTCACACTTCGATGTTGATAACGCTGGTTTCTTTTTATACTATTTCATTTTGGGGGAGGGGCTCACAAGGGTACAGCGGGGGAGGATCACACTGGCAAGAAAGCCTGCCACCCGAAAAACAGATCCCCCCAAAATAAGTTATAAGTGGGCAATAAAAAGCTGTGCAGTCATTCATTAAACATAACAAAGAAGGTTGGAGGTCTGGTGACTTCAGTCTGGTGTACCACTGTATCTCTAGTATTTTTCCACTGAATTAAGAGTGACCATTCATGAAGGGTTTGTAATGCCATGAAAAAAATGTATCCACCGTGATGGTCGATGGGGACGCACAGTATTAATTTGCATATCAGTATGAATTCAAGTATGCAAAAAATGCTTAAAAAAACACAGAGACCAATATACTGAATGGTGAGCTTAGGGTTGGGAGCAGGATTAAGAACGATTTTTTCTCCTTCTGTTTGCCTACTAGTTTCTACTTTTTGAATACTGATTATTATCATTTGGAAAGAAATAATTATTTGGTATAAAATCTTCATACAGCCAAATGCAAGTTGGATACGGACGGAGAGATTCATTGTCTCCTTAGTCTCTACACTGACTGCAAGGCAGTTTCCGCAAGGGGTAGAGCATGTCTCCAGAGGGTGGAGCATTGGGGGGACTTTTGCTCAGGAGGCTGTCTTCTTTCTCTCCCTCCCTCCAAAACAGTTTGCGGGAAGAGAAAGGTGTCTTTAGCAGAAGTCTTTTATCCATTCAGGTAATTCAATGCATGTTTACTGAGCACCTGCTATGTGCCAAGCACTCCCCTGTTGGTGGTGGCTCATTTTTCATTTTACTGAGGAACCTCAGTTTAAATGTAGATAATGTCATCTATCTGCATAGCACTTATTTAATAGAAATCATTCCCATCTCTCTTAGTTCACGATAACCCAAGTGGTGAGCAAGGTATTCATTTTAGAGAAAACAGTATACAGAATTTTAGTGACTTGCCCAGGGTCACCTTCGGCTGAGGCGGCAGGAACAGAACTGTGTAGTGCAATGACTACCTTTGCAGGGTTAGAACTTACGCCAGTCCGGTTTAAAATCTGGACTGCTTTCTACTCCGCAATGTGACCTTGGGCAACTTCTTCCACCTAATCTCATTTTTCCATCCATAAAATGGAGATAATAATGGCAACCACACAGGTTCCTTGTGAGGACTGGATGTGACAATATAGGCAATGCATGTGGGCAGGATGCTTGCCCGATATTAAGAATTAAATTTAGCTCTTTTTGTCATCATCATGAATGTTAACATCATTATAAATATTCGCTATCCTCAAACCCTTGGCTCTTTGTTCCCTACTTTATCTTCTTCGTATTGCCACAAGGTGTACCTTCTCTCCATGGCTCCGATTTAGAATGTAAGTCACAAAGAATTAGAGTGATCTATGTGAAATAAGTTGAGTGTTAACATTTAAGTGCAGAGGAGTCAGCTTCCGATAATGAGAAGACAATGAGTGAGAGTCAGAGGACAGGAGTTCCCGCTCCGGTTCTTCCAACTTACTTGCTGTATAACCTTGGGCAAGTGACCTCTCTGATCTCCTGTTTCCGTCCCTGTGCCACAGGGACAACAATTCTTATGAAACTCGCAAGGCTGTCAAACAAAGGCCGGTATAAGCAAGTTGCACCTAAAGGGAAAGTGCCTTCTAATTCCCATGTCACTGGCTGTCTGTGTTGCCTATTTGTGCTGCTTGAAAAGCTCAGAGGAGCTGGAATAAGTGACAAGAAGGTCAGATGTAAGTTAAAGTGTTGGCCCCCACTGAACTACCATTTTGGCTCTAAACGACTAGTTGCGGTCCAGACCGATTTAGCAAAGTGAGAGAACCGTGAGTGCAGACTGGCAGTACACACCATCAGAGGGATGAGCGAGGAGCTGGAGCTGCCCCTTCAATTCAGAGGTTAAAGCAAGCAGACAGAGCTGGGTGTCTCCCTCACCATGCCAGCCAACCATAGATTATTAATTGGGCTCAGCCACCATTATCGAGCCCCTTCCACTGCAAGGCCTTGGCAAAGGCGCTTCGGGGAGATCGAAATGCAACACGAGACCGTCCCCACCTGCCATCTGGTTGGGATAACGAGATAGTCACAGGCAACACTGTTCTTCCCTATTTCTGCCCATTAAAATTCGACTGAGCCCTGAGGGCTCAGCTCACATATTCTCCAAGCTTTCCCGGATCCTCTCAACACTTTATCATTTGTGGAATTTATCATATTCTGCATTATCATTGGCTTGCGTGTGTGTGCATGTGTGTGTTTTAACTTATTCCCCACCTCATTCCAACAAGTTGTCAAAGTTGTGTTATGAGTATGTCTATCTTCCCCAATGGATTGTGAGCCATGCCCTATTCACATTGGTGTCCCTAAGAGCTGTGTCCCCAATAGACACAATGCCCGTTACACAACAGATGTCAAGAAAATAGTCCTAATGACAAAAAAAGCGAAAGAGAGTTAAGAATAAGCGCCCAAGGCGGTGATCCAAGTAATATGTGTGACTGGAGGTTGGAATGGGGCAAGACAGATGAAGGTCTGAGTTTTTAAAAAACAAAGGTGATTTAAAAATACTGGATTCTCTGTCTCGGAGGCCTGTGCTGCCAAATTCGATGGCCACTGGGGGACTCAGCACCCGAAATGTGGCTGGTCCCTCTTGAGATGTACTAGAAATGTGAAGGACATGATGGATTTTGGATACTTCACAGAAAAAACAAACGTAAAAATACCTGAATTTTTATACTGATTGCATGTTTCAATGATAATATTTTGGATCTACCGGGTTACATAAAATAGGTTATTAAATGAATTTTACCTTTTTTCACTTTTTAACGAGGCATTGTTAAAATTACATATTTAGTTCATGATATATTTACGTTGCGCAACACTGGCACAGGCCACAGAAGTGTACTATGACTCAGAAATCCCAGTTTAGGGCTTAGACGCTCATGAAATCATCTGAAAGTGAGTAAAAATGCCACACACAAGGTTGTTCACTGCAGTGTTATGTATAAGCGCAAAATATTCGAAATAAGTATATCCTCAACTCTGCATAAAAACAGAAATGGTTAAGACAATTACCATTATTGGAATATCCAATAAAATGTGTATTATGCAAGTGCTAATTATCAAAACTAAGTAGCAACACAATTTGTAAGACACAATAGGGTTTGAAAAAGAGCTCGTACCCTATGACCCTGCAATTGCACTACTGGGTGTGTACCCCAAAGAAGTAGATGCAGTATAAAGAAGGGCCACATGCACCCCAATGTTCACAGCAGTAATGGCCACAATCACCAAACTGTGGAAAGAACCAAAATGCCCTTCAACAGATGAGTGGGTAAGGAAGATGTGGTACATCTATACAATGGAATATTATGCCTCCATCAGAAAGGATGAATATCCAACTTTTGTATCAACAAGGACAGGACTAGAAGAGATTATGCGGAGTGAAATAAGTCAAGCAGAGAGAGTCACTTATCTTATGGTCTCACTTACGTGTGGAGTATAAAGAAAATCATGGAGGGCATTGTGAGAAGGAAGGGAAGGGTGAATGGAGGGAAATCGGAGGGAGCGATGAACCATGAGAGACTGTGGACTCTGAGCAACAGACTGAGGGGTTTGGAGGGGGGGAGCTGGGCGAGCCTGGTGGGGGGTATTGAGGAGGGCATGTATTGCATGGAGCACTGGGTGTGGTGCATGAACAAAGAATCTTGGAACACTGAAAAAATAAAATAAACATATTTGGGGGGAAAAAAAGAGCTCTGTGCCTAAATCTACAAATAATCTGGATGTAGGCATGTCCTTCCACTCAGCTCATCATACATTTGCTGAACTATTGCTGCACCCCAGCTTCTGTGTTAACAGAAGATAGGCACTGGAGATGAAAGGGGGTGTGCAAGGGAAAGAGACAGCGGGGTGTGCAAATGGAGATACTGGATAGAATCTGAAGGAGGTCACATCTAAGCTTTCCTGGCATGAGCAAGGACTGGGGAAGATGTGAAGAAAAACAAGAAAGCTCTTCTTCTGGTTTAGGGTAGGACGGGGGTTTTCCTTGGAGTGCCAAGCTTTCTCAGGTTTTTGCCATGAAAATACAAAACAGAGATCAGCCTCTGACTCCACAGCAAGCCTCTGGCTCCCAGCAGGTGTGCGCTGTTGGTTCAAAGAAGAATGGGGCTGTCCTGAAAGGCGCGGCTCTGCAATCTGACTCCTGTCCCAATAGGCGCTAATACCTCTCTAGGTCTCAGTTTGCTCATCTGTAAAATGGAAATAATTAAAGTATCTGCCTCACTGATACATTATTGAGAAAATCAAAGTTTTTAGCTGGGTGCTTTTGCACCTAAGGAGCATTATGTAAATGTTGACTTTATTATTATTGCAAAGACTAGAGGAATAGCAGGAAATAATTGATCAGGAAGATAAAGCAGAGGGTGGAATCCTTCTGTTCCCAACACTACATTTGAGTGGAACTGGTTCATTTATTTTCAGTTTCTAGAATCATTTATAACCATAGAATTAACTCAACCAAGTTTTCTCCTTTTTTTTTTTTAATGCCTTGAAGGATGATGAAATTATTAAGTGTTCTATATAAGGTGATAGTGAAATAAGTTAACCAGAGAATTATTCAGGTCTGCTGTCTTTCCCTCAGCAGCATAAAAAAGCCAGACCGTACTCTCATTTCAAATTTCACATTTTTTCCCCCAGCATGTTACTCATTCGGTTCCAAACTCCTTAGTCAGAATATTAAGCGTAATTTATCATCCTCCAGGTGACCTCTCATTAGGCAAAAACAAAATCGGGTCAATTGTCTCCTTTCTTAAAGAGTTGCTGATGAGGTCAAGAATTTTTGAAAAAGAAACATTTCATTTTTCTGATACTCTGTCCTGCTCTTTTTCTAGTAAGAGCCTAAGCAAGTTTGTGTGAAAACAGATTCTTTGTTTTATAAATAGAATACTGTTCAAGGTTTTTTAGAGGTGTCTGCTAAAAATAAAGAGGGTTATAGTTTACTTCTTTATAGCTCTCAAAACAAAACTAAACACAACAAAAAAGCCTGAGCTTAACTAAATGTTATATTTCTATTTTGAAAGGCGTCTTTATGTGAGTCAGTCATGATTTCTTGAAATGAAATTCCCCAGAAATTAAATTTCCTGTGTTTATATACAAGATGTGCCTCTGTTAAGTAATGACACAGTGTGTTTGTTGTGTGTGTGTGTGTGTGTGTTTTTGACACTATGGTGTTTTGTTGTGTGTTTTTTTTCAAACATATGCTCCAGAATGAACATAACTAAATGTTCTACCTCCAACCCATGAAGTACTCACACAATTCCTCTTTGAAAATTACTTATTTTGTGGAGTATAATAACTATTTTTATATATAAGTTCTCGGTTATTTGCTCCCAAATTTTCAGCATTACTTTGAAGCTGAACCCTTTGGTCCCCAAACTCTGAGTTGACCGGATTCCAAACTACCTGCAGGTTGCCTGGTTGGAAGCTGTCAAGTGTCATGGCAAAAACAATGCCAGGTTCCCAGGTGAGTCCCTAGGAGCCAAGCGAATCCCTACTGACAACACACGGTAACGAGGATAGTGCCAGAGTTCCACCGCCGCCCAGAACGAGGTGAACTTGGAGGAAGGCCTGCTTTTCAACTCTGGATGCCAGGCACAAGGCTCTCCTGGCCCCGGCTGGATGGAGGCTCTGGGACCAGGGGCAGGAACTATGAGTTGGACATAGCAACCAAGGTTTCCTTCCAGGGAGCTTTCCAGAGCAGAATTTCCCACAGTGTGCCCGAGAGATTGGATCTGTTGAGATTGTTCGGAATCACATAGGGTTTTGGGGTTAAAGAAGACTGAGACATGCTACTTGCTGCATTTCCCTTCCACTTTGGTGGCATAAGGTGAACCCTATCATAGTAAAGACTCCGAGAAGCCCTGCAGAAAAGAAATCTGTTGAATTTGAGGTAACCGAACATGTTCCAAACATATGAGGCCCCTACCAATCCGGTTGCACAGTTATCCGTCATGCCTGTTAATAGTAGTGAAATTTATGTAAAGTTTATGAGGTGGCAGGTACTGTTCTGAGCACTTTACACACAGGAAATCTTTTAATGTTCACAGCATCCCTTGGAGGTAGAGGTTAAGATTAACTGGATTCTACAGATGTGGAAACTGAGATAAAGGAAAGTAAAGGACTGCCAAAGGCACAGAGACCTCTGTTTCATCACCATGCCAAACAAACCTTGGAAACCAATCTCCCTAAAAGTCACTTAGGCTAACACTGCCCCACGGACAGGCCCAGATGGCCTCCGCCACCCATTTTTTTTCTTACCCTGGCCCTTCCCTCTCTGGAGTCTTTTGAAGCCAAATTTGGAAATTTCCCACTTTTGCAACACAGAATGACAAAGTCAGCATGGGTCTTTTTTTTCTTTTCTTTTTCTTTCTTTCTTTCTTTCTTTTCTTTCTTTCTTTTTTTTTTTTAAGATTTTATTTATTTATTTGACACAGAGAGAGAGCGGGAATCAGGTTCCCCGATGAGCAGAGAGCCCGACACGGGGCTTGATCCCAGGACTCTGAGATCATGACCTGAGCCGAGGGCCGAGGCTTTGACTCACTGAGCCACCCAGGAGCCCCAACATGGGGTCTTTTTTTAAAAAGACTAAAGAAAGATTCATTCACACTTCCGAGGAAATCAGCTTTTACTCTATCCTGGTGTATCAGTCCCACTGCTGCTATAACAAATCACCGTGAAGTTAGTGGCTTGAAATGTCTCAGATTTATTATCTTACAGTTCTGGAAGTTGAAAGTCCAAAATCAGTCTCACTGAACTGAAAATCAAGGGATTGGCAGGGATGGTGGCTTTCGAAGGCTCTAGGGGGAGCATCCATTTTCTTCTCTTTTCCAGCTTCTCGAGGCTGCCAGCATTCCCTGGCTCTGGGTCCTACATATCTGTCTGATATTTGCTTCTGTAGTCACATCTTCTCTCACTTTGACCCTCCTGCCTCTTCTCTCATGAGGACTCTTGTGATTATATTGGGCCTACCCAGATTATCCAGGATAATCTCCCCATCTCAAGGTCCTTGATCTAATCACATGTGCAAAATCAATTTTGCTAAGTAAGGTAACGTTCACAGGTTTCAGGGATTAGGATGTGGCCGTCTGTAGAGGGTCATGATTCTGCCGACCACACTGGCATCGCACTGATGGTGAGCGGAAGGGGAGACTGCCAGGGGCCTGGAATTGGCAGAGGTGAGAAGGAGGAGTTGGAGATTCCTCAGGAGCCCCCAACTGCTGCTGCAAGAGGAGGGGGAAAAGACAAGGTCATGGAGCTTCTCTCTTTTACCATCACCAGCTCAGCTCCCATGGACTCTGGACCGCAGAGATGAGATGTAAAAGGAGGGCAGGGCTGTGATTCTCAAATAGATGTGTGTTTACCCCCAGGGGGCATGGTTCTACACTGGGAGGACCCAAATCCATAAATCACCCTGATTTATCATCCTAGATCAATAATTTATTTTAAAGATGCTGAGATTTTAAAATTGAAATCACTGCTTTCATATTAACCCAAACCCAGGTCTATCTCTGGTTCTGCTTAAAAATGACACTTTTTAACTCTCCTTGGTTGTCTGAGCGTATGGGACGTAACACAATCTATCTCCAATGTTAGCAGTAAGGTTTAAGTAAATTAATACCTACGAGATGCTTTGATCCAATGCCTGGCATACAGGAAGCTCCCAGTAAGTGTGATGATTTGATTTGATTGTTTTTACTCCATTACTACCCGGACCATCACATAGACACCTGCCAGGTGCTTTCTATACCTTAGCTGCTTTTAGTCTCACAACAGCCCTAAGAGATGCGAAGGACTGTCATCCTCACCATTTTACAGATGATCAAATAAGGTGAGATCTACGTTGTTCAAATCCTTTGATCAGGGTCACACATCTGACTGGCAAAGTTGGAAGCCCAACTCTGCTTGCCTCCAAAGCCCACAGTTCCAACGTTTCCATCTCTCCTGCACATTTGCCGCCCAGATTCCTCTGGGGCCAAGACAGCGTGCCGCAATCACAAGTCAAATCAGAGTTAGCAGAACTTCTGGTGAGTTCTTAAGGGGCTCCTGCTTGCAGATTTTCTGAGTTATTAATTCTGCAAAGAACACACTTCCGCTTACTTCGTTGTTGGTGCCAGTGTTTTAGACAGTAAGGGAAATGGAATTGTTATCCCTCACACTTCCCCGGTCACCTTTACTCTCTATCAGATGATGCACCATTTCCTGTGTGTCATGACCACAGCCTTTAGCTGGTCCAACAACTTCTTCTCAAAGCCCTTTAATAAACAGCATTGAAAGTGGCACTGTCTGACTTCTTCAGCAAAGAGAAATTTCTAGGAGCCAAATTTTTGCTGGCTCTCCTTACAACAGAGAACTTTGAACCTGTGGCAGTGGTATTCAATTGCAGTGACTCTACATTTGGAAGAATACTTTATATAGATAAACTCTGTGGTCTTCTGAGGACTCTGGCTAAGTATACCACGGGGAGAAAGAGCGAAAAGTATATTTCCTGAAATCTGCACAAACGTGAAGAACAGGAAGCTTTCCAAGTCCATGAGCAATGACACTTGGCTGGCCAACAAAGGCTGACCACCCACTATTCATATCTCCTCCCTAGACTGGAGTCTAGTTTGAGGAGCTAGAAGTAACTGGGGGTTGGAATTTCCAGCTTTGCCTCTACCAACAATGTCAAACTCCCTAAGGTAATCTACATGCGGGTAAATCCGGAAGTAGCCAAGCACAGATTTGGTCTCAGGACAGCCTCCCTATGAACTTCATGATTCCTTCCCCCTGACAAGATGCAGGGTGGCGGGGGGAGTGGCTCAGGGAAGCATGTTCAGCAGAGTACGGTATAATCTGACACCACGATGCTGGGCTTTAAACCTGCCTTTGAGTTATAATCAGTCATGTCACCTGAGAAGCCACTAAACTCTTTATGGAGCCGTTCCTTCACTTACCCATCGGTGGGTAGAATGCTGAATTTCAGCATACTTGCTATTTTCAGTCACTGGTAACACAGGCTGCCAAACCTGAGATAACAGGGCGTGGTATATAAAATACTTGATTTTCCTTAGTGTCTCTAAACTGTAAGCTCTACGAGGGAAGGCATTTTTGTATTTGCTGTACCTCTAACAGAGCCTGCCCCTTATTGGTACTTGATGAATATTTACAGGATGCAAAACAAAATCTGGAGAGGTAGCCTGGTGTGGTGTAGTGGTTTTCCAACACTAGAGTGCATCAGAATCGCCTGAAAGGCCCACTCCAGAGTCCGCAGGTGGAAGGTGGAGCCTGAGAACATGCATTTCTAAGAAGGGCCCAGGGGCTGCCGGTGCTGCTGGTCTGGGACCCGAGTCTGAGAAGCACCGAGGTCATGGTCAAGAGCAGGCTTCTGTGGCAGACTTCCTTAGTTCAAATCCTGGCTGGGAGCCCAGTTTACCTCTCTGGGCATTCCTCTGTGCTTCCTTATCTGTAATAACACAGATAACAACGAAACCTACCTCACAAGGTTCCTGTATGTAAAACATTTCAAATAGGGCCTGATATGTCATAAATCTCGTGTTTGCTATTATTATTGGGAGATTTTTTTTTTTCTCTTCTGCTTTGATGTTTTTGTCTGTGTTTATATTAGTTCTTCCAACAACGAAAGGGATATGTACACTTTGGAAATCTTGGATCTCACCCCAGTAGTTACTCTGCATACTGCTGGGGTACATTTTCCCCATTGAGATCTATTTGGACCTTGGGCCTTTGCTGAGGAGCAGAAAGAGATTTCTCATTTAAGAAGTCAATGTAGCTTTAGACTTTTAAGGTGACTGCCTATATTTTCCAAATCAGGTAACATCTAGCTTCTAGCAGTAAGCCTATACAGTGTGGCCATGCCTGTCATTTCTAGATGGTCAAGGCCATGATGGATATCACCTCTCTGAGGCTGCCTGTGCTGGCCATGGGAGGTGCAGAGAGCTTCTCTATTTAAGCCGAAGGAAATTAACAGTGGAACAAATTAAAACAACAATCCGATCTAAGTGGCCTCTATCAGGAAATTAACTTTAATGGATATTGTCATCACCAGGCCTACCTCAGAGCTGCTGGTCTCCCAGTGTTGAGATGCAATAAAAACTAGGGCCTAAACACTGAGTTACCCACCCACAACTCGGAATGGATTTTCTTTTTACTACCTTATGTTTGCTTTAATATGTCCCTTTCCCCGTTCATTCAAGCTTTTCTGTGATTCTATTAAACTGATTACACACCACTGCAAGTGACTGCACACCTTACCTGAGACAGAAGCTCAAATGGGGACTGGGAGATGCATTCCCTGGTTTTGCCACTATTTTTTTTTTAAGTGGGATCTGAAAGCTTCTCTTCTCCCCGTCAAATTCCAACCCTAGAATGCTGTGGAGGCTTAGAAGGGACTATTTTCTTTTTCTAAGTCCTTTCTTTGCAGGATAATAAGAACCAATCCTGTTATCTAGGCATGGTGACATTTTTCTGGATCAACACTTAATTGAATTCTAGGCTGAGTCTAGTCTCCAGCCTTCCTCTACCCTCTGGACCTATCAGCAATCTTCCCTTTTCCTTCAAAACAGCCCTAGAATCTACACTAAAGTTAGGCTCAGGGTTGGTTCAGTGTCATCTTTACTTGCTTCTGCAAGATCCAGAGACCAAGACCAAGATCACTAGATTAAGAGCAATGCAAGGGAGGCAGTAAAGGGTATCTGACCTCACAGGATAACCTTCTGACTTACTAACAAAATGAGCCTCCAGGACCAAGGGACAGGAATCTTGAGGCAGAAAGTTGATGGGCCTACGAACCCAGTCCACCTGATGGCAGCACCGAGCTTGGACTCTGGAGCCAGTCAACTGGGTTTGAATCCGTATTCAACCACTCGCTGGGTGAACTCTGGCAAACTTCCTCATGCTTCAGTTTTCTCATCTACAATCAGAATAATTGTTCCTCTACCTCAAGGACTTATTGTGAAGTTTACTTAAAATATATAAAACACTTTGAATGTTGCTTGACATGCATTAAGTATTAGGTGTTTGTTACATGACTAAAATATGCTGAGCCCTACTATGTGTCAGAAAGGACCAGGACATGGCTCTTATTCTCAAGGAGTTCATGGTTCCGTAAAGTTCATGGTTCAGTTCATGGTAAAGTTAAGACTTGAGAAGAAGTAAGTGGTGTGAGTGTGTGTGGAATAATGAACTCCAGTCTAACAGCTTCCTCTTACAAAACACCCACTAAGGCGCTTTCCTCACATGTCCTCTATTTCATCTCCATAAGAGCCTCACAAGGGAAGTATTATAGTCTTGAGTTATCTATTGAAGAATAAGACTAAGAAAGTTTAAGTTAGTGATGGAAGAGTCACGGGCCAAGTGGCTGAGCTGGGATCTGGACACAGAGCTGCCTGACTTCAAAGCCATGCTCTCTACCCGGATGTGGTAAAGCAGTGAGATCCTGAGGAAACCATGTGGAATGCAGGGGACTAGTTTTTATTTTAACCCACAGAAAACTGTGTGACGTCAGAGAAATTACCGAACTCCCCTGTGCTTCGGCTTTTTCAGGTGTACGGTGTCTTGCGGAGTCACTGTGAGATGAACGGAGAAGATCAGGACAGCCCCGAGAGGCATTTTGAGTGCCAGAGAGAAGTAGGATGCTCCAACTCCCACCCTCAGGAGCAACAGCCATCCCTGACTGACCTGTCACCCTCTCTTCCTTGAACTGCTCCCACACGGTCCTAGTTCTTCGAGGGCAGAGAAAACATCTCCCCCCTCTCCTTGTATTCATGGCATTTTGCCCAGGGTTAGCCACAGAGAAGGAACACATTAAACAGTTCAGAAAGAGGACTCTAGCAGGACCCGAGAAAGCTTTAAGTCAAAAATGGCAAAATGTGTCCAAGGAACTCATAGAGGGATATGGGGTTTGGTGAAACGAGATGAGTGAAACTAAACTAATGAACTAGGAATGAAATGTTATCTGGTATTGAAATGTCCCGGCTTCAGAGAAACTCAGATTAGGCCCTTGTACTTCTAGATTCGGAAAAGAACAAACTCTCCAAACCTTGAGAGGTTTGCCAATCACTAATTATATGCCAATTATTCTATTTTGGGCTTTTGCTAATGAGATCTGGGAAGTGTCTTAATTACCCCAAATTATGAAAATAATTTCAAACTTGACTCTAGGGCTAGTTTTACTCCACTTAGGAAGAAAAATATAAATGAATGTACGTGGGGTTATTTTTTATTAAGAAATACTCTGAATTTGCTGGAACTCTAGATCCTGTTGTAAACCCACATCTACAGCTCCCAACACTTTAATGCTCGAAGCTTCAGGCACACTGGCAGTGTCACTGTTACGTTCAGTGGGCTGCTGGTGGGTTTTGGTGATTTCCAGAGAAAGGTGATCTCTTTAAACCATAGTGCCCTCGAAATCCCAGTCCTTGCTGAATAAGGAGAAGGTGAATAATACTCTGTGCTTGAGGGGGGTGAGGGAGAGCTGGGACATAGAACAGAAGCAGGAGTAGACCCCAAACGAAGAAATGGTAAGTTTGTGATTTAATATGTGGTTTTCCTCATGAATGGTCTCTGATAGCCCAAGTAAAGGGAGATTTGCTCAGATAATACTGTGTCCTACTTGTATGTATCTTTGTAATTTATAACCTGTTTCATTGTGACATCATAAGGGAGGGAGTCTAGTATAGAAAGTAAGGACCAGCTCTTCGTCCTACTTACTATATACTACATTGCCTTAAGTAAGTTACTGAAAGTCTCTGTGCGACAGTTTGTTTGAGTATAAATTAATGTATTTATTGTCTTACCCTACAGTGTTAATTAAATAAAGGTAATACACGTATAGTTTTCAACGTACCCTAGTCTAGGGGTCAGCAAACGATGGCCTGTGGACCAAATCTGGCTTGTTGACTATTTTTGTAAGTAAAGTTTTGTTGGGGCACAGCCATACCTATTCATTTACATACTGTCCCTGGCTGCTTCCACACTGCCATAGCAGACTTCGGGAGTCATGATAGAGACCTTATAGTCTGCAAATTCTACGATATTTACCCTACCCTTGTTATGGACTCCAGAGCACTGAATGAGTGATGGTTATTAGGGCAGCTGTAGGACGGGTACTGTTATGGCAATTTACAGATAAAAGAAGGAAAGCTCAGTAGAGTTACATTCCCTACTCAAGGTAGCAAAGTGAGTAAGTGCCAGGCCAAGACTAGGCACTGACTGACTCCAAGCCCAATATTTTATACACTATACTCTGCTGACATGTGCTTATTTTACTCAATAAACAATCAGGATCGCGTTGGCACTGCTGACAAATCAATGGCTGAGACCTTGCCTTTGGCATCTGTATGAGATATGTCTGTTATGAGTCCTGTCAGCTCGGAATCACCACAAGGATGTATCCAGAGGTTGCTAAGAAATCCCACTACAACCACATTTTCCAAAGAGTATCCTGGGGAATGATAATAGGTCTGGGTTAAGAAGAGGGTTTCATAGTCAAACACGTCTGTGAAAGGCCAAGTTAAAAAGTTTCTTGGGCGCCTGGGTGGCTCAGTTGGTTAAGCGACTGCCTTCGGCTCAGGTCATGATCCCGGAGTCCCGGGATCGAGTCCCATATCGGACTCCCGGCTGTGCGGGAAGTCTGCTTCTCCCTCTGACCTTCTCTCCTCTCATTCTCAGTCTCTCTCTCTAATGAATAAATAAATAAAAAATCTTAAAAAAAAAAGTTTCTTTACTGCAGGACTTTTCAGAGCCTTTGATATATTAGTACACATGGAGAATCTCTAAGAGGACAGCGAGCAGCACATTCCAAATAAACCCTTCTCCCTCTCTCCTCATCCCATAGTTATCCAGCAGGACTGGTGGTCCTCAGAACACTCTGAAAATCACTGCTTTTTGGTCTCAGATATAGTTTTTCTCTATTTCTAAGAGGGACTATACATCCCCATACCCAGACAACATATTTTTAAATTAATTAAAAAAGATTAAAACCAAAGAAATGCCCTTTTAATTACAGCTGAAGCATTTACTGACCAAACAGTTCCCAGGAGTTATTACTAGAAACACATGCTTTCCAATGCTGCTGAGAAAAGACTTAAGTAGCAGTTTATGCTCCTTCTAATCTTCCAGACTTTCATAACTCTGGGCTGACCATGAGACAATCAAGATCATCTGTTCCATGTGGCAAATCAGAAATGGAACAAGTGAGAGATCATATTTTTATACATTTGCCACAATTCCCTTCTATGAAACCAATCACTCTTAGAAACATCTGTAATATATGAAATACTTACAATTGACTACAATCTTGTGGTAATAGCTTAATTATGCCTCTAAAAGATGCCCCCTCATTCCAGGAGCCTGGCAACAGATCTGTGAATCTGGGGTTCAGTCTCATATTTCTCTCCCACTTTGTCCTTTAATTCAATCCCAACTATGAAAGCAGGAAACATTTCTGAAGCTTTGGTCCCAGGGCCATCGGCTGCATTTTCTTGGTCCCCTTTCTTTTTCACATTATATTTTCCCCATTTCTGAGACCCAGTGGGAACAAGTGCTGTGGCTCCACCAGAGTCGTGGGAGCCCCACTCCAGGCTAAGTTAGGCGTCTCATCTAAGTTAGGCATCTCCTCTCCTTATCACTCTGAAACATGTATATATCAGCCTCAAAATGTTCCTTTATAGGAATATAAGTCCTACAAGGTAGGTCTTGTTTTACCACTGAATCCTTATAGCCGAGCCTGGTGCCTAGTACTCACATATAAAGTAAATATTTGTGTTTGTTGGTCTCAGGCTCACTGGAACAACTGGCTCAAAGAGGACAAGAAGGGAGCGTTTCATCTATAGTTAAGACACCTGGTTTAAGTAGACACATAGAAATTGCTGGAAAGTTGTGGAAGAACTGGAAAACTGAGATGCTCCCTCAAACACGGTGGTTGAAGAAGAAAATCCCAAGACTTTAGATGGGGAGAAAGAAGAGTAGTTACCAGATAGAAATACTCTGGGTATGTTTTAGAGGAAAAAGTAGAGCCCCACTAATTGAGATCTGTGATGCGGGGATACTTGGTCAAATGAATGCCGTGAGTGCTTGGAGAATTGTTTCTGGTAGGAAAAGAGTCTATAGAAGCAACAGAAAACAACATTTTCTGTCCGCCTACGAAGTGTGAAGAAATAAGTCAGAGCAGCAGGGATAAATGGGAAGAGATGAGACACCGTTCCAGATCCGACTAATTTCATGGTCTGATAGGGAACCCAGATATGAAATATTTTAAAATAATATGATAAGTGTTGGCCTTCATTCATGACTTCATTCATTTGGCCACGGAGGCAAAAGTTACTGAGCACTCACGATGTGTAGAGGCTGGAGTGACCACCTCCACCTGGCAGAGTTCTGGAATATCACACACAAGGTGACATTTCCACTCATTATCCACTGGGGCTCCATTTTTAAAAACAGTTATCGCTATTCAGCTCTGATTCTAATCTGCTTTGGATCAATCACATGAGAAATTCCTTAGATGCAGTATCGCTATATCTCTTTACACAGAAATGCAGACTCCTGCTATCAATCCTTTCTCCTGGGCACTTGGTAGGAAATGATATATTTTAAAAAGTCATGAAATAGAAACACATTTATGATGAGGAGATAGTACAACTACTAGTAGTTCCCATTAACAAGAGCTTCCTCTGCGTCAGGCACTAGGCAGAGTGCTTTCCATGCTGGAGTTTAGGATTACTACTTTGAAGTATCTGTATCTTCTGTTTTCAGCAGGGGAGTCTGCAACTTAGCAAAGTTAAGTAACTTGTCCAGGGTCACCCAGCACAGATGGGAGTTAAGCTCTGGTCTGGTTGACTTCAGGGTCAGCGTCCTGACCCTGGTGAGACCACGGTCAGGTGAGCTCCTTTCACATTGTAGGAGGGGAGGGAGAAGAGGAGGACAGGTGGTGGGATGGGGGAGAGAGAAGGCAAAAGAGAGACAGAGTGAAGGGAGACAGACATTCAATATTTTGGAAAGTTGGCACGGTTAAGTGGAAGACTTTGCAGCCAGAAGATTTGGGGTCCACTCTTGGCTCTGCAGAATGAACTTAGGGAATGGGCCATGCTTAAATACACTTGGGGTAATAATTAATAGACCCCTCCTGGGGCACCTTCGGTCTCAAGAGAATGAGCGGTGAACTAGTTTGACGGAGTTCTCCCTACTTGAAAACAGTATGAATCAGCGACAGTTCTCGCTAGCAGCAAGACGGCCTAACTCAACAGAGAACTCATCTAAAGCAGAGAGATGAGCCCACCTTATGCTTCTCCTTAGCACCCAGGCGCTTGGAACGGTGCATTGCTCTCAACCCACACTGGATATATGGATGAACGCAAATTGCTAAGGGACACAAGATTTTCTGGAGAAAGCACTACTTTCAAAGCAGTAAACACATCTTTTTGTGTTCTTGTCATTTCACGAGAGTTAAAGCAAAAGTAAAAGCAACAAACTGATTAAAGCTTTTTGTAATGAGTGCAAAAATAAGTAACAAACACACACATTAGGGCACACACACGGCTGGCTATTCACTGGGAAAGTCAAAAAGAAACCAAACAGGTTGGACTCAGATTGACATGAAAAGATTACCCTTAAAGCACAGAAAGGTAGACTAGATGAAATTGGGAGCGCCACGATTTGCATTCCACCTGCATTGCGAAGTAATGAAAATAAAGCCATGTGCTTGGGGCACAGCTGTCACTTTCAATTGCTCCAAATTGTTTTGCTTGTCTCACAAAGTGCTTCAAACATATCAAATGCACTTGCCTTCCTGAAGAAGTGGTCCCCACAAGACTGAAAATTAATAGTGGTTTCTGAATTACTCTCATATAATTTTTTTTTTTAATTTGGTTAAACAGGACACATTTTTTCCAGGATGACCTAACTCCACAATGGCTAATCTATTTAAAATAAACATTCCAAATAAACTCACCTCAGGGCTGACCCAATAAATACAATGTACATTTACTACGATCCCAGATAAGCTAATTAGACTTAAAAAGAATACATACATTAACTCACTTTAAAAAAGGACATCTGCTGTACTCTTGTTCCATTCCACTTTTCCTTTTGGTTTTGTATCTTATTTTTGGGTTGTGCTGGTTTGTTGGGATTCTCCCCACTTTCTTAACTTATTCTAGTTTAAAAATGTTTAAATTATTCGGCAATCTACAAAAACGTTAACGAAATCTTAGCTGCATGTATGACAGCATTAATTTAAATTCCCCATAACTATATGACAAGGAACCAGCCCTCGGACAACCTTAATTAAGTAAATTGCAGCGCGTCCTCCGACTTCACCTGACAGGATTTCTAGGAGTCAGTGATCCCCACATTAGGATAAAAGAACAGGACGCACAGCAATTTCTTAACAGCAACCATATTAATTTTTTTTCCTCTTTGGGAATTGAGAAATTAAGTTTGGGGGAGACGAGCAGTCCCTCTAAAGCTTCTGTGTGCTCCTTCATACGTTTCCCCTGATAACACCTAGTCTAGGTATCCATCCAGTCCTGCCTGAGTGACCTGTGATGAAAAGAAAACACAAACAGTGAAAACCAGGCTGGCCTCGTTAAAACGTTAAAACGTCTACTGGGAGAACTCAGTTGGTGAGGAAGGGCTTTGGGTATGTGGGGCTGGCTTCCGGGAAATACTCTTCAACCCTCTCGTGTCAAGAGGAAATAAGGCTCAAAGGGCCGACGTGACTTGTCCACAGACCTTCAACTAATATATAAAACTAGACTCCATACTTTCTCATTCCTAAGCCAAATTCTTTCCCTTTTATTTTTGGACTGGGACTCAGGGGACCTGAATTCTGATCTAATCTGTCACTAATTAATATAACTTTTTTTTACTGTGGCAAAATACACATAACAGACAATTTATCATTGTAGCCATTTTTAAAGGTCCAGGTGGCTGGCGTTCAGTACATTCATGGTATCATACAACCATCACCACCTTTCACCTCCAGAACTTTTTTTTCATCTTCCCCAACCAAAAGTCTATACCCAATAAACAATAACTCCCTATCCCTTCCTCCTCCATAACCCTTTCTACTTTCCAACTTTATGAATTTGACTAAAGGAGGTGCCTCATATAAAAGGAATCATACAATCTTTGTCCTTTTGTATCTGGCTTACTTCACTTAGAATAGTATTTTGAAGGTTCTTCTATGTTGTAGCCCATCTCAGAATATCCTTTCATTTTAAGCCTGAATAATGTTCTGAAGGTATGTATACACATGTAATTTACCCACTCATCTGGTGATGGACATTTGGGTTGCTTCCACCCTTTGGTGATTGTGACTAATGCTGCTAGGACCTTGGATGTACAAACACCTGCTTGAGCTCACGTAACCGTTGATGGAGCAATTTCCCTTTCCCTAGCGTTGTCATTATCATCTCTAAAATGATGGTAGAGGGATATGTACCTTCTTGAGTATCCCATTTTCTACTAGTATGATCATTTCTCCATAGACCATCTGGTATTGTGCTAGGCAGGATGCAGACAGCTACAGATCCAGTCCCAATTTGGGTTGATACAAAATGAAGAGTTTTGTAGTCAAGATCAAAGAGTTTGAGTTCCTGGTCCTGGAAATTCCAACTGTGTATAGAAAATGTGATATGCTATAGTGTATCGACAAGTTTCCTCTTCTACTCTCCTTTCCCAGTGTTTCACTCGTTAGGAATTCACCCCTGAGCAGGACACCTGGGTGGCTCAGTTGGTTAAGCATCTGCCTTTGGCTTATCATGATCCTGGAGTCTTGGGATGGAGTCCTGCATACAGCCTGCCTCTCCCAATGCCTGCAGCTCTCCCTGATTGTGAGCACTCTCTCCCCACCCCTCTGACAAACAAACAAACAAACAAACAAACAAATAAATAAAATCTTAAAAAAAAAAAAAGGAATTCATCCTGAGCAAAGACTTTTAATTCAACTCAATCTGACAATCACTTACTGAGCACCTAGCAAGCAAGCAGAGGTCTGTGCTAGGGATTCACTGGCTTGATCGTGGCATGACTAAAACTACGTTTGGGAGGAAGACATTGTGATGGAATGACACGCTTTTAAAAGTGCTAGCTATTACACAGCGTGAGTTAAAAAAGAATAAATTAACTAACTGCAAAGGAAAAAAAAAAAAAAGCAATGTAAGTCAGCAGAAGAAACAAACATCTCTCCATCTCCTGGCATCTTTGTCCATGTTTGCTTGCCTGCTGCAGCCTTCACACTCTGCCAGGCTGCTCCAGGCAGATTTAAAATATCTACAGAGCCCAGTCGGCAAAGCAATTAGAGAGCCCCTTGTATATTTCAATCTGGCTAATGGCTTCCCAAGCCATTCCCTCGTTAAAGATGTGCCTACCAGCAAAGGCAGCGGAGGAGCACCCCTCTGGCTCCACACTCCAGTAATGGAAAACAAGCAGCCCAATCTGTTCGCCAAGACAGTCAGGGTGAGGTCCCCCCAACCCCCCCAACTCTGAGTTCCAGTCTAAAACGACTTTTTATGTCCAAGTTCCTGATTTCCCCGAAAACAACGACTTCTAAGGAAAATGTGGACATTTAACTCCAGTGCTCTTTTGTAATGGTTTTACATTAGTGTTCCGAGAGGCAAAGCAGCCACAAAGTTAACATATTGTGTTCTTTTAGCAGGGAGGGAGGGACGGAGGGAAAGAAAAGCTGTTGAAAACAAAAGGTCATTTTCTCTGATAACGTTAAAAGAACATTAGATTTGTACTCCATGAACCGGGCTGCATAAACAAGGGGTCACTCTAGGCAGACAGGCTGCTGCTGGTCAGGCAGGCTCTCCCTGAGCCCCGTCTGTGTGCGACACAGCCCGCCGGACCAGAATCCGCTCTCCTGGGCTGCTGCACGCCCCAGAATTTCATCCAAGTTCAGAACTTCTGACAGTCTGATTTGATAAAAATCCCAAACCCACAGTAGACCATTATGTGGGCAAACTATTCATTTTATATTCACCTCCTTGTCGTGTTAGTGCAGAGGTCATCTAAAGAGGAGGCCTAATTAATCAAACTGTCAGAGGCAATGAGGAGGAGCATGTTAATAGGACTTTTATTTCACCCAGGAAAGCGGCGGCCTGACAGGGACCAGAAAATATGGCCTTGGTGTTGCTGTTTATTAGCAATTCTGAGATCAGTGGTAATAGGAGCCAAGCAGTGTGTGGTTGATAAAGTGTAGGGTGTCAAGCAGCAGCAGCAACTCGAAATGAGACTGACAAGAGCCAGCACTCGCTGGATATTGATAGCTGATAAACAGGAAGCCCAAGTGCAAAGGGGCATATCAAAGAGGGTGGCATAGCCAAGAAGGGTTTGTGCAGTTAGGTGGGGGCGAGGGAGAAAAGGCAGAGTTCCGAGTCTGTCCTTTGCTGATTGCTCAAAGCGTCTGCTGCAAAATGAATCCTTTAGTTAACCAGTGTTCTTCGGAGGCGGCCGTACCCCAGGCCAGGTGCTAGATGCCGGGGATGCTGGCCCTCCGGGGCTCGTGGGCTAGCGCTGTGCTTCCTGATTGGGGGAGCAGACCCCACTGAGGATGCAAACAAAGAAAACTCTCCACCTTCAAAAGAGAGGATTCATATTTACACCGAAGACCCAAAATCAACATACAATTTTGGGGGTGTTTTAGAACTGAAGTTCCCCGAAAAACTTTCGGAGCAGAACCCTGGCTAAGAGGTCCCTGTCTGCTGTGACCATCTACTATTGAGGGGATATTTTTCCAGAGACAAGTGAGCATGATTTGGAGGGGAGAGAATGGGACACATAGTAAGGGCACCATTTTCGTAGTAGGGATTTCCCCTGGAGGACCAGAAAACGTCTTCACGTCCCTCACACGGAGCCCCATTCTTGTGCTTTCAGTAGCAACATTCTCATTGCTGAGGAGGGAGCCACGATGTTCCTGGAAATCAGACCACAAAGGACTCAACAGCTCCCAGGGCGTGAGGGGAGCTCTGAGATGTGAGGGCACAGTAGCACCTGAGGAGCTCCACACTCTTGACACTGAAGGCAGGGCTCCCACCAGAAAGCCTCACTCTCCGCCTCTGGGCACAGATCCAGGCTTCCGCATATGATCATGTTGGGCACTGAGGTTTTACAGTTTTTTTCACACTGATTCTGACCACGGTCTGTAGAAAGGTTCCTGCTACCATGCATCCATCCGTAAGGACAATGCCTAAATGATTTTAGACAATTTTCTTCAACATGGATGAAATGCAACAGGTTAACTTTTTTGTGTTTAGAAGACATTCCCTGGGGCGCCTGAGTGGCTCAGTTGTTAAACATCTGCCTTCAGCTCAGGTCATGGTCCCCCGGGGTCATGGGGTTGAGGCCCACATGGGGCTCCCTGCTCAGCAGGGAGTCTGCTTCTCCCTCTACCTGCCGCTCCCCCTGCTTATGTTCATGGTCTCTCTCTGACAAGTAAATAATAAAATCTTAAAAAAAAAAAAAAAAAGGCATTCCCTGTCAGCCCAGAATAACATCCCCCCATTATTTTTTTTAACCTCCTCTTTATATTTCCTTCATAGCACTTATTCTATTTCATAACTGGATTTATTTGTTTCACTCCCCCGTTTACTCTTTGTTCTTCAGTTTCCCCCATTAGATTTGAAAGTTACCATAGCAGGAACTGTGTCTATTTTATACAATATAGATCCATTACCACGCACAAAGCCTGGCGCATGGTAGGTGCTCAAAAAATGTTTGTGGAATAAATGAATGAGTGAATGTCCTGAAATATAGCCAAGAATAAAATTAATTACAGGGGCGCCTGGGTGGCTCAGTTAAGCGGCTGCCTTCGGTTCGGGCGGTGGTCTCAGAGTCCTGGGATCGAGCCCCACATTGGGCTCTCCGCTGAGCAGGAAGCCTGCTTCTCCCTCTCCTCCCCACTTGTGTCCTCTTTCTCTCCTAAATAAATGAATACAATCGTTAAAAAATGTCATTAGGATTTAAAATTCACAATATTAAAGTTCCACTCTCTTTGAATATGAATTCGTAACTTCACTGCAAGATATTTATTGAGAGTATCTATTATTGTCAGGCCTTGTCAGACCCGGGAATTCACTTAACAAAAATAGCCTTGACCCTGCCTTCATGTGGCTTTGTGGTTTCACTCCTTGTCTAGATCATAATAAAAAATAAACATTAGGACTGAAGCAATGTTAGTGACAGCAGGTGTTAGTGATATCTCTCAGGGTTTGTGTATATTTTCTCACTTTCTCACTTATAAATTAAATGTTGTTCTTGGTCCCATTTTACAGATAAAGACCTGAGCTCTGAGAGAGGTGAGGTGAGCTGCCAATGACCAGCAGTGGGCAAAAGGGGGAGCCGAGATTTGCCAACAGCCAAGTCTAAACCCAAAGCCTGGATGTGTAGAATCAGCGGTAGAGCCCCTCTCCCCCTGGTGCTTCTAAAACTCCCAGGAAACAGACACAGAAAAATAATAGCTATACTTGGGAGAGGTTTGCACCCAGGTTTTGTAGTCCAGAGTTTAATGGCATATGTCATAACGGGAATTTTCAGTTTGCAAAGAATCTCCATGTAAAATGACATATTTCGCCCTCAGAAAAACTCTGAAGAGGGAAGAGAGAGAGAGAGAGAGAGAGAGAGAGAGAGAGAATATTGGACCCTTTTTCCAGAATAGGTAACAAGCTCAGTGAGGGGTTGGCTCAGGGCCATACAGCTGGAAGCAGTAGAGATGAGTCCTGAACCCGGTCTCGTAGGCTCTTGGGCTTCCCGGGATCACTTTTATTTTGCATTTAAAGGATTCATAAACTATCCCAATGAATCCCTGGAAAATAATCTGTGGGATTAATATGACAGAATCCTGTGACGGCAGAGCGGCAGCGTGAAACGGCAGCAAAAGCCACCTGGGTCACCGTCCCAGCCTCCTCACTAACTAGCAGCGGGAGTCTAAGCAAATCACTTTGCCTCTCTGGGCCCCGGTTTCTGCCCCCATAAAGAGGAGCCGGGGACATCGAGGACGTGATCTGTCAGTTATTTCTCAGCTGTGAAATTGTGAAACAAGCTCCATCTTACCCCTTGTTTCCTTCTCCGTTTTGGCTTCCTTTCTTCATCTTTTAGCTGCTTTGATGGCATTTGGGAATTAGAGGTGACAAAGCTTGACCCCTAATGACTGAGGACCTCGGCTGTCAGGTCTCAGAAACACAACTTCCACTGCGGCGGACCCAACCCCCGTGCGGTGTGAAGTGAGGGCTCTGAGCGAGGGAGGTGGTCTCTGCCAGCAGGCAGCACTGTGGTGACGGACACGGGAGATCCCAAGGGCCCCGCGTCCCCGTATTTATCATCTACACCCGGCTGATTCAGGAACTTGGCTACAGAGACATCGTCACCTTCGGGCCAGAAACGTAGTCTATTAAGAATCTTATCAGGAACCCTGCCAGCCCCCCATCACTGTGTGGGAGATGCTATTTTAATGTTAAAAGCAGCCTGTGATCACAAGCGTCCGTTTAACTTTTACCATTTTCATGTGTGTTCCAATAATGTTAGAGGAACTTTCAAAAGAATACAATTGCTTTGTGCAGTGGGCCTCATTATCACCGGATTTCCAGGGGTGGGGGTGGGGTGCTGTTTCATCTCCCTGACTGGCAGGCTGCCCTGGGGGATCCAGCTGGAGATCTGGAGGCAGGAGACCTGTGCCCTAGTTCCCGCTCCCCATGTAACTTGATGTAATCGTGGGCAAGTCGTTTAACCTTGATTTCTTAAATTGGGAATGGAATCACACCAATTAAGCCTGCCTCAAAGGAACGTGGGGAGCGCAGGCGAGCCAGAGCGGGGCCCCTATTTCCTGCCTCCTCTCATTTTTGCCCTTTCTGCTCATGTAATTCTGCCTCAAACCACCTCAACTGGTCATTGCAGAATGAAAGCAGGAGTCAGACTGTTTCACCTCCCTGCCTAAAATTCTTCAAGGGCTTTTCACTGCCTAAGAATAAACCCCAAATTCTTGAGTTCCTCGCACGGAGGAGTCCTGGCCTGCACCCAGTGCTCTGGCTGCGCCGGGGCCCCTGTGCCCTTTACCCTCTCACCTCAGCCTCTGCCTCTTGTTATTTTCTGTTCTGAAGGACTTCTCTGTCCAGCACTGCCAAGTGGCCAAGGTTGGGTCATCCTTCAGGATGTGGCTTAAACGAGACCCCGTGGGTGGGGGAGTCTATGGACCTGGCCCATCCTGCAGCATGAATACCTTCTCTGTTCCTAGAGCACCCCACGGGGACCTTCCTTCAGACTGTGTCTGTGGTATTGGAAATAATGTATTTCTATGTTCTCCCCTCTCACTTTCTCAGTATTTCTCCTGTGGTCCTTGCATCACGATTACCTAGGGGGCTTGTTAGAAATCAGGTCTCCTGGCGCGCTCTCTCTCTTTCTCTCTCTACAAAAGGGGGGGACCTGGGTGGCTCTGTCAGTTAAGTGTCCAACTCTTGATTCCAGCTCAGGTTATGATCTTAGGGTCCTGAGATCAAGCCCCGCGTAGGACCCTGCACTCAGTAGGGAGTCTGCCTCAGAGTCTTTCTCTCCCTCTCCCACTGCCCTCCCCTCCCCTCTGGGCTCGCTCTCTCTCTTTCTCTCTCAAAAGAAAGAAAAAGAAAAAAAAAGAAATGAGGTCTCCTGGGTCCCACTAACTCACCAAGTTCCAACTTCTGGAGGTGGGGTGGGGCCTGTACCTGCTGAAGTCTCACTGTACTAGCAGTAAGCTCGCTGGTGACAGGAAGCCCACCTCATTCACTGTGTGGCCAGAGCTCACCACATTCCTGGTGCACAGTAGGCACTCAATAAACATTTGTGAATGAAGAAATAACTTAAGCCCTTAGAACACAGGCAAGTGGAATTCTGGTCCTGGAGGTTATGTTTCTGTGATGGGGGAGCAGAAGGCTGGCTGAGGACAAAGCAGAAGAGGATTCCCTGCAACCTCCCCCTGACCTCCCACTCCTGGTGGTACATGTGTGACATTCTTCCAGGAAGCTCCCAACTACCTTACTGTTAATACCTTGCTGGACGGAAAAAAAATGACCTTAACTTGACAATGGCAAGGCCTCAGGTATCTTGTAGGTCTCTCGGTCTTTAGCATATGAAAGTTCTTTCGAAACCTCCCTTTTCCTTACTTCCCTCAACTCCTGAGTATATAATTACCACTTCTTAAGACCCTGGTGCCCAAACTCTTTGTGTGCTTTAGTAAGCCACTTTTTGCTCCAAAGAAGTCTGAAGAATTCTTCGCCATTGGCTCCAGACCTCACCCCACCTATATTCCAAAACCACATCATCTGGAAACACATTTTGTCCGGCAGTGGTGGGGCCATAAAAATCGCTCCTAGGAGAACACCTCCATGCTCCTTTGCCAACATTATTCTATGTGGCTCCGCAACAAGGATCGTGGGAATGGACAACGAAAGTGGGGTTTGAGAAAGAAGTTCCTCGGGGGCCACCGCGGATGGAGACATCACAGAGGAGACGCTCCTGGCTGAGGGTGCCCATCGCGCACTGCGCCTTGACCAAATGTGGCTCCCCGGTGAAGTCGGCAGGTAGGCGTTCATTTAAGCGCTATAAGCACTGAAAGGAAACAATTCTTTGAACTGTTTTTTTTGTTTTTTTTTTTTTGTTTTCTATTCAGAACATTAAATAAATAGAAAAGGCTAAACTACCAGCAGCTAAAATTAAGCCTCTGGTGACAACCAAAATAGAAGCCATGCAGCCCTGGGACCTTTTCATTGTAAAGAGAGTCTGGCGCCCAAGCCTACAGGGGTACAACTGTCCCATCAAGCTACAGGCTTGGTCTGTAATGCCTACACACCCCAAGACATTCTAGGTCTAGAAAGCCGGAGAACCGGCAGAGGATGAGCGGCCTCTACGCTATCCAACAGCCCTCAGGCATCCCTTAATTTAGTCTTCTTCAAAACAATCTCTTTGAATTGAGGCTTTGCAGGGGCCATAGCAAAATGAAGACGGAGACCACTTTATTTTATGTCGGGGACAATAAGATTTTTCTCCAATAGAGCAATTTCAAGCCTGGCTATTTTTGTAAATAGCGTACCGCAGCCCCAACAGTAAGGCCGCACCCCAGATACTTGCTGCGTACGGTGACATTCTCACTGAATTCGTTTCCTTACACATTAGGAAAATAACTGATTTTCCCTTCCTATGGGGAAAATTGAGTGCACCAAAATTTCCGAGCATTTTGTACAGTTCGCTCTATGATTTAAAATGGCACATTTCATTGGACACTGATAAGACCTAGGAAAAGGGCTCTTTCTTCTACTCTGAGCTTCTCTACTTGGCTCGGAGGAGCAGATGCCCTCCCGCTGTGTCTAACTCTCCATTACGCCCTTGCAACGCTGCGGAGGAATCTCAGAGTTGGTCTCTCCCAGGCCGGCTCTGCCGCGCCCGAAGTGGGACCAGACAATATTTGAATAATATTTGCATGCGTCAGGAATCAACTTGGCAACTTCCGGTGCTCCGGGGTCCCGTGCTGCTTCAGTACACAAAAGAGGTCAGGGAAGTGTCCTTCCCCGCCCCCCCCCCCCGCCCCCAAGAAAAAAGTCAGCCCCGATCCTGTCTCCAGGCCACAGCCCTTTGTTTCATCCTTTTCTTTGAGCAAAGCAACAACTTCTTCAAAAGATTCCTTTAAAAGGGGAGGGGTTTCTTTTTTACCTTAGCCCAGAGACTATTGTTGCTTGAAAACAAAAGGACTCTGCACCTTAATCCTGATGACACTGCTACAGGAACCTTATTTACAGTATGACAAAAACCCGTTCCATTCTTACAGCCTCATTAAATCTAAGCCTCATTTAACTAGCGGGACATTTTTACAATGGGTTTACTGGCGTACTGTGATAAATGGCTGTCTAACATCTTTCAACAATAGCCCGGCTACAGCCATAACCATGATGTGTATAAACACAGCATCAGTTTAACAATGCACAGTGCTGAATAGCAGGAAGTGAAGGCAAACATTTTCCCTGGGTGTTTCTGTTATGTGTGTGTTGTGGGGGGAGGGGTAGGTGGAATTCACCAGAGGGAAAATTTATAAAAATTTTTTACAAGTTTAATGTTTCTGCTAAGGAGAGTAAAGGATGACCTTTGGAACGCATGACCTATTTAAAAAAAAGTTTCCTGAAATTTGATAATTTGATCCCTGAAAAGATAAAAGAGATTGGCAATAAAATGAAAACGACCCTGTTCCCTCTCTATTTTTAAAAAAATCCTGTATCCAAAAAATGAATAGAATGACTTGGAAATACACACAGGTCACATGTCTAGAGGATGAAGTCCAGCTTGCCTATTCAAGAATATAGGTTAGGATGCCAGGCAAATCGAAACAACACAGCCAGGCCAGATTCTAAGACCAAGGCGCTTTAAAAAATAAAAACAAACAAACTGCATTTTTTTCTTTGTGACCGAGAACCTAACCATCACATGCATGCATACTCAAGACGGTCAGGGGGCCTCTTCCAGGTACTTGTGGGTGCCAAAGGGGAGAGAAGCATAAGGTTTCCTAAATTAGGAGAGAAACTTAAATGTACTCAACACATTTAGATCCTACCTGGATTTTCACTGGCCTCTGATTTAATTTCACACCAAATGCTATTGCATAACTGGACAGAGCAAAGCCTCTAGTATTTACACTGGAGACCAAGGTCTGACATTCCGTCTAAATGAAATTTCCCAGTTGTCCCAAGCAGTTTTTACCTTGTTTCCACGCTAGCAGTTTGAAATGTCACTACATATTGCTGCAATGACAAGTGAGCCAAAGCCAAACCTGGCTTGGCTGGTGCTCAGAGCCAACAGGCCTGGGAACCAGCCTCGTGTCCTCGGCCCCACTCCCCTCAGGGGCACTGGACCGTGCTCTGTCCCATCAAGCAGCGCTGCCAAAGGGGACCCAAAAGCTCTGCCAGGGACCCTCTCCAAAGGCTAATTAGGAGGAGCTGTGGACAATTATCACTGAAAAGAAAGGACACTTGATCTCTCTCTGTCTCCTTCCCTTCCTATGCTTTAGGAATCAAAGGCTGCCTTTCGGATTGGGTTTTGGCAAGAGCTCTATCTTTATTATTAGAATATACACGTAAAGCAGAAAACTAGTTTTCCATTCAACTAGTTTTCATAGTGTTTAAAGGAAAACTAGTTTTCACAGTTTAAAACAATTAAAAAGCTAAGTATATGCCCTCAGGTTACTCCAGTGTCTTGTTTTTTCTTCTTCCTCTTAATACCAAAAGGCAGCTTCTGCAACCTACGCCTTCCTCTCCATATGGGATGGGAGGTAATCAGAAGGCACGGCTGCCTGCTTCATCAACAGTGTAAATCAATTAAGCATCGCTATTCCCCCCAGGAAGCCATCCCTTTGCAGATCAGCCTGGCTTCACATGATGAGATGTGGGAAGTCCCCATTCACAAAGGTAAAGATTCCTCACCTGGACAGTCCTGCCAAGATCAGAACCATCTTTGGGCACATCCAGAACGCATGAACCTGCTGGCCATTCTGCTCTCAGAGACGGATAAACTGACGCTCTGCCTGTGGGGCTCTATGATTCAGTTCCCCCACTCTCACAGAGAGCACACTGGCCTGGATAATGTTTCCTCATATTCTGAACTCAAAGCCTTATGTCTTACCTTTGAAATAGAGGCTAATGTGTACGAATTTAAAGACTCTCTCCAGACATTAATTGTTCTTTCTAAGTATTATTTCTCTACAGAAAAACCTACACAAGTATAAAAAATGGAGGAAATCATGTAGCAGGTTTTTTAGTTTTGTTTGTGATCCCCAAATGTGAGGAGCAAATGACGAATCCGGGGAAAATTCATCTGGGGAAGAGATAACTAAGGAAAACACCAAATTCCTTCAGAGTATCTTGAGGAGGAAGGCACAGATGGATATGGGTTCAACCAAAGGAGGTTTGAGTAGAACATACAGCCTTGCCTGATGAGTGGTCCTCAGCAGAGGAATAAAAGCGTAGCCGAATGAGAGAAAGGGGGACTAACTAGCAACCAACCAGTAAAATCAATCCTGACCATATATGGGGTAACAGGTGTCCTGGCCACATTCCATTTACTACTGGAGCGATTCAGCTGAGAGTAGATGAATTCATTCATTCTCATTCTCTCTCTCACTCTCGTGTGTGTGTGCGTGTGTGTGTGTGTGTGTGTGTGTGTGTATGTGTAGTAAAGGACTGCTGGCAGAGGCACTGGCTGGCTAGCTAAACTTTAAGGAATATGCAATCCTGAACTTCTATAATCCTAAAAATTAAATGGAAACAGGATTGAAAAGAAAGCAGCCTAGCCTCCAGTTCCTATTTTTTTAGCATCTCCTACCCCCGCTTTTTTTTTTCTTTTTGTAGGCACAGTATATCTATTTTGGGCCTTTCCAATTTTTAAATAGTGCCATCATGCTTTCACATATAAGACCCTTTTCACCAACACTCTTAAAGCACCATGTGAGCACTAATTATTCATCAACCACACAATATGAATGAAAACTATTTAAATTGTCAAATACATAGATAGCAATAGGAACTAATTCACACCTAGAAAAAGTGACCTATACCCCTGTTAAAATTAACACCTCACTGAGAGAAGTTACAGAGAGAAAAGTCAAGTCCTGGTAGCAGTCAATTTTCTTCTTAGACTTTGATAAATCTTATTCTCTGTCCTTTAATGGGAGAGAGTTCACTCTTATGGTTTCAGTCTGTCCGTGAAAAAGACTCATTAGCATTTATGGAGTAAACCAACACGCTTGGAGAATGTACCCCCAACACTGCTCCCTGGACATGTACTAAAGGAATGCTGGCGAGGAAAAATGGGGACAAAATGAGGGAGAGATTCTCTGCCTTGGTCTGGGACAAAGTTCTCTCGGGGGTTGCCACGGGCTTTAAAGATGACATAAACACATAATAAGAAAGCTCAAAAGTTGTTTTTCATTCATGTATTAGTCTGGCATTTTGACCTTCTAATTTTTCAAAACAGTCCCTTCTTTTTAAATTGCTGAAAGCTGATATCCTTCAAAAGTCACATGAGAAGCTTAAAAGGATCCCTTGGCATTTTCAAATTGTTGACATGTGCCCCGAGTTTGTAAAGTTTCCGACCCTAACAGTACCGAAAAGTAAATAAAAGTCCGTAGAAGAAAGCTAGAAGTTACTCAGTGCCCACCAAATTCCAGGCGTCTTTACATATGCATTTAATCTGCAAACCAGCTATTTCACAACGTTTCCTCTGATGAGACTCAGAGAGGTAAAGTACTTTGAGTAGAATCCTCCAGTTAGCAAAAAACTGAACCAGGGTTCAAACATGGTTCTAAGTCCAAACCCATGCTCTTTCCAAAACACGCGAGGATCACAACACAATCTGCAATTTATGCGGTTTTGGCATTCTAGAGTTAGTAACGAGTCATCTGGGATTTACTTGTGGACCACCATATTCATATTTGCATCTTAACTCATACCTGAGTCTTCCCAGAATCTATGTTCTCAGAGTAAAGATACAGTTTGATGACACAGAGGATCCAATCTGCATTAAATTCCTAATTTCCAAATGCCCAAGACAACCTCTGGCGCTGTAGCACCTGATGGAATCCTTCCCATGACACGAAAGCAACTCCCGGCACAAGGGAAGGGGCCCTCACTTGAGCTAAAGCCCTGGGCTCTCATTCAGGCTCTTCCAAAGCAGCACCTCCCATCTGCTTCTCAGTCTGTTTCTCTTGTGCTAAAGGAGAGATGAGAATGAGAGGCTCTCCAAGGTCCTTTTCAGTTCCATGGATGAGAAAATGTTTTGAGCTTGGGAGAGGAAAAGTTAAAAAGTAAAATAAGGAAACATAAAATGTTAGAGATGGAAAGAAACTCAGAGATAAATTAGTACAATATTTTCATTTCATACATGAAGAAAGTGAAAGCCAAAGGGATAGGTTAACAACTAAAATTATACGAGTAGGAAGTGAACGTGCATGTAACTGGGGTTCCCTTGGGTTTCACGTCTGCCCTCTACCTGCAACGCAGAGCAGAATGAGCTTGAAATAAAACACATAATTAAAGAGAAATATTTAAAAATCAGTAAAAACCACAATTATCTGTATCCCAACCAACACAGATCCTAAATTAAGAGAATTTTAATTTACTTTGCCCTCCACTGTTTTAGGCAAAAGGCGGAAAGATGCCCCCATCAGGACTCGATTTACAAGGAGTAATTCTAGGAATAAATACACAGCAATTCAAACACCTATAGCTTCCAAGCCAGTTGCTCTCACATTTTAGTGGGCATAAAAACCACCCCGCTTAATTATCCTGCTAAAGTGCAGATCTCCTGCTCCCCACCTTCCCTCCAAAGGGTCTGATTCATGTCTACATAGGGCCCAGGCACTGCGTTATCAAAAACGCAGATCAAGGCTGAGATCTGTATTTAGGAACCACATGTTCCAAAGCTAGAGGAGTGGGGCCAATAAAATTTTGTTAATTATGATCACTTGGAGACACTAGAGGATTCTGCCTTAAAATCCCTAGGGCAATTTTGAGCGGTTATCAAAATAAAACATTTTTTTAATTTAATCTTCAGAAATGTAAACTTACCAAACAGCCATATACCAAAGATGCCTGTTTATCAGTGTTGCACTACTGTCACTACTGTCTGCGCACAACGTTAGCACATTCATAAATAAATCCAATTCCTTACGTGACACTTTTATGGAGCCATGGGATATCTGGTTTGAAATAGACAAAGTCACTATGACAACTCTAATTTTATAATAAGAAAACCCACAAACATCCCGGCACACAAAATAAAAGCTCAACTATGGCTTTTGAAATGCTGCATCTCTTGAGGTTTTTCTGCAATTGGAAATGTTCAAGTCTTCCTAAAAAGCAAGCCATGGCAGGGCCTTTGGGTCACGTTTTAAGAAGAGGCCTTGACAAGAAGATCATGAAATATTCAGCGTAACCGTTTTCAAATCCACAAAGTTTCACACAGAAGCTCTTTCTCTGGGTCTTTTATTCCAAGATATATCGTAAGTTAACAGAGTTACAGGAAATCGCAAACAAAGTTCTCCTGCCCCCTCCTCTTCACCCCAAAGCTGCCGTGGGTGTGGCTAGGCTGGACGATACATAGCAGCAGGATCGAACATTTCTTTCTCTTTGGGGGTTCCTGAGCAGAACATGTGTGTTGTGACAATTAGTTTTGCCCCCAAGGGTGGCAAGTGTTTTCAGAAAGCCTAAGTGACAGTCCCTTTCCTTAGAAATGAAAGGACATGGTTTCAACTATCTAGAGGCAAACGGCAGCAAGGAGTCTTTATCTGAGAGCGAGCTCAGCATCTGCTCCACTTTGCGGCCCACAGGGATGCTTGTGTAGGAAAGAGAAAACACGGGGGGCTTGGCCATCACAGAGGCACACGGGGGCATTTCGTACTTGGCACAAGCAAGACCAGGTGCACCCTGAAATGAAACGGCGACAGCCAGATGAGAGTTTCACACCCTGCTCACAGCATTTTCTGTGTAAATCCAGAGTATCCCGTGTTCTTTGTGAAAGCTGGTTCTACTCTGTGTTCGTTATACCACCGTTTTTACTTTTCATTTGATCCTCTTTTTATTTCTGCTTCTCTTGGTCACATATACACGTGGAGTCCAGTTCCCCAGCCCGTTCCCACAAAATGGAGAAAAACCTTTCTTGACAAGAACAGGTAATCCGCCAGTCCCATATTTTGCGGGGATGGTGGGGTGGGAATTACGTCTGCTGAAAAGAACCTGATGGATGGCTGGAGAGAATGTAAAATGGTGCAGCTGCTGTGGAAAATGGTATGGCAATTCCTCAACAAGTTAAACAGAGAGTCACCATATCCTTCAGCAATTCCGATTCTGGCTACACACCCCAAAAGAAGAGACCCAAACAGATACTACACACCCATGTTCACGGCAGCCTTATTCACAGTATTCAAGAGGCGGAAGCAAAGCAATCTAAATGTCCATCCACGGATGAATGGATCAACCAAATGTGGTATGTACACACCAGGGAATATTATTTAGCCCAAAAGAGGACATTCTGACACACGCTCCAAGCCAGGTGAACCCTGAGGATATTAAGTGAAATAAGCCAGACACAAAAGGACACACATTGTATGGTGCCAGTTACATGAAGTACCTAGAGTAGTCAGATTCATGGAGACGGCAAGTACAGTTGTGGTTGCCAGGGTCTGGGGGGAGGGGGAGATGACGGTTAATATTTCACGGCTATAGAGTTTCAGTTGGGGATGCGGATGCCAAGAAAGTGCTGGAGATGGGCAGTGGTCATGCTTGCACAGTATGAATGTACTTGATACCACTAAACTGTACACTTAAAAATGGTTAAAATGGTAAATTCTGTCATGTGTTTTTTGTTTTTTTTTTTTTTTTATCACAATGAAAAAAAGGAGCTGATAGGAAAGTGATGATGTCACACCAAAGACACTGGAATGAGATTCGGCCAGCGTATCACCTGTGCCGCAGCAAAGCTGAGAGCCAGCAAATCCACCCTGTTGGAGTGGAAAGGATGTTCTACTGTCTGCAGAAGTACAAAATCCAGCACCCTAAGGCAGGCATATGATGAAAAGGACCCTAAAGAAGAGAAAATGTTCCCTGGAAGTTGACTATAATGGCTAAATCTTCTTTACGAAGAGTAAATGTTCTTTCAGCCTTTCCATATTTAAGCAAAAATCATCTTGACAATTTAATCTCCAGATTTTTTTCCCCCGAGTCTCATTTCATAGTCTGAAGGTAAGAACCATATATTTCCTATCAAAAATGGAAACTTATTTATGTTTCAGGAGATTATCCTGTGTAAACATTCAGGCAGCAACACTGGGCACTCACTGTCCTGCATAAATTCATCTCATCAACTTATCAATCATAATTCAACAAATCTCTGTGCCTTCAAGTGTTGCCAGATTGAGAGGTCTGGGAAGTGGAGCGTTGCAGGATACTAGGGTAAATACTGCAGTTACCAATAAAGCGATCTGCACTAAAAGACTCACAAAGCTCTCCTGATCTGGGCACGTTTTGAGAACATAAAACTGAAAGTTCAACACATTTAACACCTGTTCTTCATTACCCCTGTTTTCCAGGGTAAAGACATCCCCGTTACCAGGGAGTAATCAAAGATATAAACATTCCTTTAACCTAACAATAAATGGAAAACAGCAAAAGGCAGAATGCATACAAAACAAATTCTACAAGCACTAACCCTGAGCATAAACTCTTATCCATTTTTCTATGACCCATATGGAAAGAGAAAAAGAATCACCGGCTGCCTACAGATTCAACTTGGGCATGGAATCACAAAACTTTAATATATGCTTTCCATAAAAATCACTGCCTAAATAATGCAAATAATTAAAAATAATAAAAAAATACCGAGAATTTTTAAAAGTATGTGCAGAAATATTCTTAAAAAGGAAAGGGAAAAATTAATCTCTTTTAAGTGTTATTTTAAACAATGACTTCCTTCTTTTAGGGTAAAAAAAAAATCCTGTTTCTATTTCTGGCCCTCAATCTATTTTCCTGGACTGGATCTCCAAGAGAAGTTTACTAACGTCCAAGTACTTGCAAACAAGGAGTCCAATTCCCATCCACTCTAACTCCCATTTAACAGATAAATAAAAAGCCAGTGTAGTATGTTTAATTGATGGAAACTGAAATATATAGATGTATTTATTACCCACATGGCAAAAAGTATGGAAACGGGCATAGTCCCTATCATCTGGTATTTATTTGATGGATGGAAAGTTTAATAAGAAATCTAAAAAGGCACATATGAAGAGATTTTAAATCTGGAAAGAAAAGGGTCATACAGAAGGAAGTCAGTTGGGGAAAAAAATACTGTTGGAGGGAAGAAATGGATTTTTCTAAAGAACCTGTGGTTTAGGAAACAAATAAAATCATTAAGAATAGTTGAGTGACTATGGGATGGAACCTGCCAACTTTTATGCAAACGGTAAACTTTTACAAAAGAGGGAGAAGAGGTTAAAAATCCCTAGTGCCGTTTCTTTGTACAGATTTATGTCACTAAGAAAAGTTTCTCTGCTATCTATTCAGGCCAATTCTGAAATATCAGTTACAATATGATATTGAGACCCACTAAAGAAAAGACATACCAAATAATTGCAATTATAAAAAGGAAACAAGCTTCAAAAGAGAGCTGCCCATCTCCTGTCTCCAGTAAATAGTTCAGGGTGGACATGTGTTAGTTGCTTTCCCATGCTCATTCCTCCATTTCCTCTTCCCCACAGTCCTGGCTTCCACTTGGAGATCCATGGCAAGCTGACTGAACTCCAGACCAGCAGCACAGAGCTTGCAACCCAAGCTAAGGCCATTGGTGCATTCCATCTCTCTGGCTCTGGCAACTGGTACAAGGGTGGAGATATGCAGAACCAGCTGCAGGATTTTACTAAGGCCACCTTCCCCCTAGATGTGGTCTCTTTTCCCCACTTAGTCCCTCAAAGCCACTGGCAGCCATTTTGGAAGCATGAGGAGACAGTATGCCTGAGAATGGTGCCAACATGTAAGGAATAAAAAGAGAGAAACAGTATCCCAGTCACATTTTAAACCATGCTAAAACTTCTTATAAAGCCACACGTACTTTAAATTTTTTCAGACAAGAGTCAATACTTTCCATGTGTTTAAGTCAGTTTGGGTTAAGTTTTTCGTCACTCGCAGAATAAATATCCTCACTGATATGGTATTATGCCCAAATTGTTACTATATATGTGATAATTGATATACATATAAATGAATACAGTATATTAGTTTTAGGTGTACAAAATAGTGATTTGAGATTTATATACATTGTGAAACGGTCACCACAATAAGTCTAGTTATCCTCTGTTACCTCACAAAGTTTATGTAATATTGACCATGATATATTTTTAATAAGGCAAACTATCATTAATATGGACTCTATACTAATGAATTTTAGAAAATTTTAGAAAATATTAGGGAAGGGCTAAGTTGAAACTTAACTATGCAATACTGAAAAGAAATAAGATTCAAAGAGAACATTTAAACTATTAGATTATACGCAGTGTACAGTAAGCATGTGATAAAAATTTGATTAATTACATTGAGATATATTTAAGATATGTTAACAACTATGCAAACACTTATTACAAGTATGCAAAATGAAAATTCATATCGGCCTTTTTGATTTGACCTTTTACTAGAACCAGAAGTTACCAGACTTTTGGATCTCATGACTAGTAAAATGTCAAGGAATGTGTTGGGTACTCATAAATTATTATTTTTTCTTTTACCACAGAAGGATGCTAAAACAAAAAAATGTACATCCTCATAAACATACTAACCATACTTGATTATCATCTGCTACATCTCATTAAAAAAAAATTAAGGACCAAAAACGTAGGACGAACATAATTTCAGAATAAAGGCTAGTCCTTCCCAAGAAAAAGAAGTTGAAAGATAAAATGAAAATACAAAACACATACACACATTGTCTTTTTTTCTCACTCTGTCATGATAATACTGTGAAAGTTTACCTTCAGTTTCTTAATGAACTTGACTGAAGGAAACCATTTTTGAAAACTTAGGCTTTTCACTAATTCAGGCTGTCCCTTTCTCAATCATCTGGATAAATGTTTGTGGTTGTGCCACTGGGCAAAAACCTGTTAACCTGACGTTATTCTGACTATGAGAAGAAACATCAAGTTCAGAGAAAAATGTAGGAATATACAAGATTGTTTCTTATTGCTCATTTTCAATGAACTTTTATAATTTATAAAATTATAATTTTATCACTTATTCTGTTTTAGTTTCTATTAGGATGGGGCAAGAATTTAAAATAAGGATGTTCTCAAGGAACTCAGCAGTTTGGGGAAGCCGATACTAAAACCCATGTGACGCTTGGCTATTTATCAGGCTCTATGGTTCAATCCTACTCAGTTTAGAGCTTAGCTTTCATATTAAGCAAATGGAGTCTATTTCTCTGATTCCTATTTCTACTACTCCCTAGTTGTATGATTCTGTTCAAGTCACCTCTGGGTCTCAGCTCCATGGTCTGTGCAATGAGAGTTAGTATACCTTCCCTACAGTGTTGTGATGGTGAAATAAATGTTTACCACAGAGTATGGCACATGTTAAGTTCTCAAATAGGAAGAGTGAGACTATGCAAATTAAGAAGATCTCAAGTGGTTCAAGCTGGAATTGTATTTAGAGTTTACATAGGTACGTTAGCAGGTGAAGCTGGAGTATTAAAGCAATGGGAAATAGAGATGGGGTCTAGGATATATTGGAGCATACATCATACATAGATCACACGAAGACCTTTAAACTTATTTATTTGCTTAAAAAATACTATTCATGGAAAATAATACACTGAAGCCCAAATGTAACCTTAATTCCTAGTTTGTGGCCTTTGGCAGGTAAAGACACAGTGAGAAGCAGAGGATTTCAGTGAATGGAGTACCTCTAGAAGCTTGTAGTAATAGGAATGCTTTCCCGACTTGCTAACACATTGCTCTATTTCATTCCTGATCACAGCACTTACCAGTAGCAGTTAGTCTTCTACATCAATTATCTTTTCAGTCAATTTTTTTGTTGTTGTTAGAATGGAAGCTCCATGAAAGCACAGACTTTGCTCCTAAGCTTGGCAGAAAAAGGTGGTCCAAGAATACTTGAATGACTAAATGAACATTGTTGTTATTTGAGACATGGATTTCTAAACAGAATCACTACTTTCAAACTAGGAATTCTAGTTTCCGAAATTTAATAGATGTATCTTCCTCTTTGAATGAGGACCCAGTGAGGAGAGCAGTGTATGATAGCCAAGTAATTCAATAAAGCTATTGATATTAATATGGAGCATTAGCTTCAGAAGTGTTAGAAGAGGAACTTGGAGTTAGCAATCGTTGGCTACCCCTGCCTCCCACGGGGCTGGATTGACAAAGGCAGGAAGTGCTGTTGCTGGAAGGCATGACCACCCTGACACCTGAGACCACTATGGCCCCCACAGCAGAAGCGGGGTCCACTGAGGAAAGGGCTCTCCAGGAGAAGCCAAATTCCAGAGCCCCATGCAAGCCAGGTGGAGTCCGGGGATCCTAGCTGGTAGCAGTCCGCCTGCCCTGTGATGCTGGGAGGAGCCGGGTGAGGGGGAGGACTGGATCCACCAGCAAAGAGGAAAGGATCAGGGCAGCTTCCGACTTTAAATCTAAGCACGGGTCAGGGACTGAGTTGTTTTCTGTCATCTTACTCAACTTCAAACATGTTTGCAAATTCAACGGAACCAGTACATTTTGGCCCCCAAGATATACTGAGTTTTTGGGCTAAAGCGAATTTGAAAGAGATAAGCACTAAGGCTTGCATAACTATGACATTGTAATTCTTCACTTTATAATTTTTTAAAGATTTATTTGAAAGAGAGAGCATGAGCACATGTGAGTGGGCGGGAGGGGCAGAGGGAGAGAATCTCCAGCAGGCTCCCCACTGAGTGCCGGGGCTCATCCCATGACACTGAGATCACGGCATGAGCCAAAATCAAGAGTTGGATACATATCGCATTGAGCCACCCAGGCACCCCTGATTGTTTACTTCTGAGCCAACTCTGCTTGGTAAGAATGGAAAACCATGGTTAATACTATTTGAACACACTTTTGAGCCTCTGAATTGGAAGAGTGTATGTATGTATGTATGTGTGTAATATTCTAACAAATACTTCAAGGCTTCACAAATTTTTACCTTCACATGGGACAGAATAATTAACAGAAATATTAATCTCTGTTTGGTTTTCCTCGTTTTCTCTCCCTTATTCCAAGAAGGTCTTTGTGTTCCTTTGCCTCAGGGGTGTTTGTATATCACGGTTTAAGTAGAAGTTGCCAGAAACACTCCTACTCCCACACTTCCCACTCTTCCTGGCTTTTGTTTTCACTGAGGGCATGAAGCTAGGTCAAAGCATTGGGGAGGGAGGCTGGGTGAGTGCCCTTGGGGACGGGGTGGGGATGGAGGACTACCAGAAGCCACCGAGATAAGCAGAGGGAGAACGCCTTCCTCTACAGTGAAAAGAGAAAAACTGTCTGGAGTAATGAGGACTCCGCTGGAATTTCTGACATGGGGGTACATGGAGAGGGGGCACACAAACCCTCAGCAGAAACAGCTGTGCTGTGATCCTCAGAGGCCAAATCATGACCTCGCTCCCAGTGTGGCAGCAATTCCCTAACCCAAGTCCAGGAAAACAGAGCCATCGCCTGCCTTCCAGGGACTACGTGACTCCAACAAAGGACCTCTCAGCAGTGGGCCCCATCCACAAGGTCCCCTCCAAATGGCCCAAGTCTCGTCAAGGCCCTGGCTTGGGTGCCAGGGCAGAGGGAGCTTTAATCATGGCTGAGATCTAATATCTTCCTAAGCGAAGGGGTAAGGACTCAGATTTAGATTTATTTCAACTCTAAAACCAAACAAACAAATACGAAGGATGTGAAATTTCTTGCATCTGTGTATCACAGAATAACATTCACACCTGCTGCACATGTTTAAATCTTTAAAAACTCAAGTTGTTGGTTCAGAGTTATTGTTCACGCCTTGGGCTTTCATCAGTAGATGCAGCTGTGCAGTTGCTGGGAGTGGGAGGGGTTGGTCATATTCAGAATCCTTCCCTCAGTGACAGACTTGTGGATGGCACGCCACAGTCAGATGGTATGGATGCCTCTTAGAGATCACTCGGGGTCAACAGAGAAGGCAACAGAGCTCCCCAGAGGCTCCGGATTCAAGTCAAAGATGCCATATATTAAACAGTGTTTCTCAAGCTTTGGTCCTCATGGGCTAGAGTCATGATTCGCTCGCCACATCTGTGTCCCACCTGTACTAATATTTACTAAATATTTCTCTACATATGGATTCACTTTTATTACTTAAATTTATCCTCACCCCAAACAATAATATCCATGAAATCCCAAGTTTGGTGTGCTACATATATACTCACAAACACACTTTCCAATAGGCACGCAATAAATAACAAAATTACTCGTGAACAAATGCTCCCCTGCACACTAAGATTACGTCATGCTTCATTCAAGCGTCAGAATAGTCCAGTTTGGGAAATTGCATCCCATGCACTCATGTAAGAGCTACAGTTGTTCTGGATCTTCTGATGACATCTTCTCTTCCCTTTGATCCCAGTTTCCAGACTCTGATAACTTTCCGATGATGATGGGTCTGAATATAAAATGGGACGGAGAGGCAGGGAGTGAGGTAGGGGTTAGAAAAGAGGGAGAGAAGAGGAGGAAGAGATGAAAGAATGAGAGAAATAGAAAAAAAGATGTCAGGCAAGAGATCCAAGCGAAAACATTAATGGCATGGGAGCCTGTGTTTTTGTGTATGTGTGTATGAGTCATGCGAACACACCAGGAAGTATGTTTGTTAAAAACATGGTTACCTCACGGAGGGGCAGTATTATCCTAAACAATGACACGGCACTGGTCCCAAGCATAAACCTGAAAAGAGGAAGCACTTATGCTTGCATCCCCCAGATTCTCCAAGGCCCCTTGTAATTCCCCCTGCCCCTCGATCTTTGCCTTTTTGCTCTGCAGAGACTTACAGCTGGGGGCACAGCCAGCTCCGCCTCCACACCTTCCCCCCACTTACCTTCCTTATCATCAGCTCAGGAAGAAATTTCTGCAAAACTCTTCCTCTAGTCACTGATATCTCTGGGAACCAAATCCATTAAGATATTTTTGATCCTTACTCATGCTATTTTGAATGTCTGGTGCACAGGAAGGAACCGATAAAAATAGAATTACAATGCCCTTACCGCCAAAGTAGCAAAGGGGCTGATTAAGATTGATGTCTGAATAAATATACAATAGCAGGCCCTACATCTTAATAGCTTTTGATGGAAGTAGAAAAGGAGCGAGTGCAGTTTTCACTGACTGTATGTGTATATATTTGTTTCCTTATCACACACTTCTGTCTTAAAATATGGCCCCTCTTTTTTTTTAAATATTAAAAGACACATAGAGTAATAACAATAATACATAAAATCATGGCTGATATTCACTGAGCACCCACAGGACAACAGGCATGGTTCTAGGAGGTTACTAACCCAGCCAAATCCCCACGACAAAACCAAAGAGGGATGTGTGGATACTGTGATTCCTTTTTCCTAGGTGAGGAAACTCACAATCAGAGACGTGTAATAGCACAGCAGAGATCCATGTGTAGGCTTGCCTTTCCCAATGAGTATTATTAGCATGGGAGTTACTCAGATTTCTTCACCCCGACCTCCTCTGTAGTCAGAGTCTCTAAGATGCACGTTGCTCTGAAGTCCTTCAGAGAGTGCCGGCCACCCAGTAAGCACTGGAACACTGCAATGCTGCATCACCACCACCACCATCCCCACCACCACCACCACCACCATCATCATCATCGTCATCATCATCATCGTCATCATCGTCATCGTCGTCATCGTTGTCATCATCGTTGTCATCATCGTCATTATCACCATCACCATCCTTTCTTCCATATCCTCCACTGATTAGGAGGAAAATGCTCTCTTCCTTCCTCTCTCTCTGCACCTATGAATCTTATGATTTAAAATAACTAAATTTCAATGGAAAGACCATGACCTCATCCCTGTAGTCTCTGCAAGGGAAGGAGTTGGGTTCACGGTCCCGTCCTGGTGGGTACCCAGAGAACTCCCAGGGCACTACCTCCAGCCCAACTAGGACCATGTCCTTCAACTCACAACATTCAATTTCTGGTCGGCAGTCACTTGAACTCAAAGAGCCTTGCTTATCTGTAAGTGGTTATACTTGTGGCTTGGTGATTAAATTCTTTTAGCTGTCTGTTTTAACAATTCTACACATTTTTATTTTAGCATGTTCTATTATTATTTTATATTTAATTTTATTAAATTTTGCTTAACATTTTACTTTTCAGGTGTAAATAGGATGGTCCATCATGAAATGGATGCCTGGACAAGCAGTTCATGATTCAAATACAAGAGGTTTGAGAAAACTTTCTCCCTACACTTATTCTTTACCTTGTTGGTCCAGCATGAACTTCAGCAACAAGCGCCCCATGTAAGCAGCAGGCACTGCTTAAAAGTAGACTACCCACATCTTCCTATCATTCACAGTCTCATTTAAATCATCTGTGCCCTGAGATACTTGTATCTATACTCTAAGAATCTCCCACTCCTCCTAGCCACGACTTGGCTTGTTACGACTTTTGTTTAAGGCTTGGTACCCAACGGCTGCTTCTCTCCTTGCTCCTCCCCCCACCTCATCTGCTCCAAGTCATCCTGTCTAGGTTTCCAGCCTCTAACACTATACATGAATATGCCTCCAAGGACCATGAAAGAAGGGAGCTTGCAGTATGTACCACCTAGGAAGCGTACCCACTATATCCTAGGCAAATAATCAAACACTTCCCACAGTAGGACTTTTTAGAACAGACTGTAAGTTAACAATCCATTATCAGGTTACTGGAATCACTTAATACTAGTCAGTAAGCCAGAAATCTAATCTTGATTTCTCCCTTAGCCTCAGCTCATCAGTCTTAAATCTTCTGATTCTACTTTCTCAACGTGTCTTGAGTCTTTCTCTCCTCTTCATCTACTCTGACAATGTTTTAAGGAAGACTCTCCATGTTTCATTCCTGGACAATCCCAACAATATTTCTAATTCTTGTTCCTGGTCTCATTTCCTTCTCCACTCCCTTCATTTTAGTCTACACTGCAGCTGCAGTTCTTTCCAAAATATAAAATAGTCAAATAACTCTCCTGCTTCAAATCTTTCCATGGCTCACCACAGCCAAAAGACAAGGTTCAAAGTCTTACACCCCGCATATCAGGCCCATTATGGCCTTCTACTCTACCTGCATTCTACGGCAGTGGAATTGCTTTCAGATCCTAAAATTTTAATTGCTTCTATTCATTGTATGGGCAGCTCTTTCTGCCTGAAATATCCTCTTCCAGATTCTTCTCAGTCTTCCTGAAGGCTTTCCTTAACCACCCAAGTGGAATCGAGTGCTCATCATGTCTCTGCCACCAGAGTGATCTTACTGAACTAGCTGTAGCACGTGTGTCTATTCAATGATACCACTTGTCCTCTCTCTAGTAAGAGACTTCTGAGCTCCTCTACGGTCAGTATTCTGTATTGTTCAATCTCTTATTCCCAGCATCACACCTACTTAGAGAAAGCCTTTTCACATTTTGCATATAGCTTTTTGGCCCCACCACTAAGTTGAGGCCGTGATTTGACTTTTTTCATTAAACAGTCTTATAAAATCGTATTTTTTTTCCAGCTGAGGATGGTGTTTCATTAGTAGGTCATGAAATGAATTTAGTGACCAGCATTTTAAAAATGAAATACACAGGGAGGTATTACTGCACACTCATTTGGATGACTATTATTCCACCCGCCCCTATCCCCCAAAAAAGTACTGGCAATGATACAGAGAAATTGGAGCCCTTGTGCTTTCCTGGTAGGAATGGAAAATGATGTAGCTGCTGTAGACAGTGGTCTGGCAATTCCTGATAAAATTAAACACATCATGATTTAGCAATTCCAGTTCTGGCTATGTATCAAAAGAAGTCAAAGCAAAAACTTGGATATTTGCATACCATGTTCACAGCAGCATCACTCACAATAGGTAAAAGGTGGAAGCAGTCCAAATGTCTTCTGATGGATGGATAATAAACTACATATGATCTATACATACAATGGAATATTATTTAGCCTTTAAAAGGAAGGAATTCTGGCACATGCTACAACACGGATGAACTGTGAAGACATCATGCTAAGTGAAGTAAGCCGATCACAAAAGGACAAATATTGTATGAAATGTATGATTCTGCTTATTTGAGATAACTAGAATACAGAGAATATAGAGTCCAGTGCTGGGAGGAAGGAAAATTGGAGGTGATGTTTAACAGGTACAGAGTTTCCACTGGGAAACACTGAAGAGTACATTTAACAGTGGTTAAATCAGTAAACTTTACACTATATATATATTTACCACAATTTATAGAACAAAAAGAATAGAGTAAAAAAAATACCAAAATGCAACTTTCGTACAAAGGATAAGCATGTTCTGTGAAACTTTTATTTCTTTATTTTGAGAAAGAGAGAGCAGGGAAAGAGGCAGAGGGAGGGGGGGAGAAAGAATCTCCAAGAGATTCCTCACTGAGTAGGGAACCAGATGTGGGGCTCCATCTCGTGACCCTGAGATCATGACCTAAGTCGAAACCAAAAGTTGGACACTCAACCAACTGAGCCACCCAGGCGCCCCAGAAGTTTAAGTTCGATAATAGTTTCTATATAATTATTGTTTAATGTAAAACAGATTTCTTACTATGAGTTATGATCAAATGGTTTAAAAGCCACCATTCCAAAAACTTATTTTTAATAGCTATGATATTCTATCATATAAATATAGTGCAATTTTACACCAGTCTCCTACTTTTGGACATTCAAATCATTTTCTTTGTTCCCTCCCTCCCTTCTTTTTCTCCCTCCTGCTCTCCCTCCTCCTTCCTTCCTTCTTCTTTTTCTATTCTCTGTAATGAACATTCTTTTTTCTTTTTTTAAAAGATTATTTATTTATTTGACAGAGAGAGAGAGAGAGAGAGATCACAAGTAGGCAAAGAAGCAGGCAGAGAGACAGGAGGAAGCAGGCTTTCTGCTGAGCAGAGAGCCCAATGTGGGGCTAGATCCCAGGACCCTGAGATCATGACCCGAGCCAAAGGCGGAGGCTTTAACCCACTGAACCACCCAGGTGCCCCAGTCCACCACAATTCTTATACTGCCGAGTACAACGGACATCCCTACCCATGACTGAATTGTTAACTTTCTTTTTCTTTTCTTTTTTATTTTAAAGATTTTATTTATTTATTTGACAGACAGAGAGAGAGATCACAAGTAGGCAGAGAGGCAGGCAGAGAGAGAGAGGGGGAAGCAGGCTCCCTGCTGAGCAGAGCCCCATGTGGGGCTCGATCCCAGGACCCTGAGATCATAACCTGAGCTGAAGGCAGAGGCTTTAACCCACTGAGCCACCCAGGTGCCTCTGTAATGAACATTCTTTTTTTTTTTTTTTAACTTTTCATTTTTTAAATATTTTTCCTTTTTCCCCCCAAATATGTTTATTTTTGTAATGAACATTCTTAAACTCTTCATATGCATCTTCTATTTCACCTTTTGCCATGTAACAATTTTTTTTAGTTTGTTTCCGTAACCATTTTTTATACAGCACAATCCAGCCTTTCCATGGTTTCAGTTTCACCTTCTTATCTGATTTGCATTTCTAATGCCCTCCTGCCTCACTTACTGCTGGAACTTCCTCCATCCACTCCACACACCCAGGCCATCCTTCAAGGCTCCCAACAGAAAACTTCCATGGCAACAGAGATGGGCACATTCCTTCCTCTGCAGACACTGCCACTGTCACCGTGATGCACAGCTTCTAAGATGCTCCCCGTGATCCTGACTCCTGGTTTTCAAGACTATGTGTAATCCTTGGCCTCTTGGGTAAGGATATGGGCAGAGCCCAGTGATTTGCTTCTAATTAAAAAGGATATGGCAAAAATGATAGAATGTTACTTCTGAGATTAGGTAACAAAGATGCTGGCTTCCACTTTGCTGGTCCTCTTTTACTCTCTCACTTGCTCACTCTGACTCTAACCAGTTGCCATGATGTGAGCTGACTTTTGGAGAGGCCCTCATGGCAAGAAATCGAGGAATACTACTGGCTAACAGTCAGCAAGAAACCCAGTGAGAAACTGGGGCTCCGAGTCCAACCATTTGCAAAGAACTGAATCGTACCAATGACCACTTAAGTCACCTTGGAAGAGGATTCTACCCACACCCAGCCTTGAAATGAGACGCTAGTTCTGGACAACACCCTGATTATTTACTCTTGCTAGAACCAAGTGAAGGACCCAGCTAAGCTGTGCCTCGATTCCTTACCTATGGAAACTGTAAGATAATAAGTGTTTGTTGTTTAAGCACCTAAATGTTGTGATTTTTTATATAGCTGTAGATAGCCAACACGGCCACAATCTCAGAATTTCTGGTCGTTAGGCCTAATATAAATCAAGGCATTTACCACTCTAGAATTTTCAATTCATCACCACCGCTATCCACTGTTGAGAGCATTTCTAGATTCCAATGCCAAAAGCAAAGGTATTAGGATCAATGAATAACCATTCTTGAAAAATGTTTGTGCAAGATAAGCAGGACCAGAAACTCTCTTCTTATCCACATTATGCATCTTGTGTTTGTGTCGGTGTTGGTAGGAGAGGACAACTATGACTACTGTTTGTGGTACATTCAATTCACCTTCTTCTGGTGATAGCACAACAATTTTCCTTTGAAAACTCATCTCTATTCCACTGTTAATTCAAGTGGTACAGGAGAGACCCACCCCCGTCACACTTGCCTCAGGAAGGAGTCTATGACCAGGCCTAGCCAATTACAGCATTCCATCCTCCTTCCCACACTGACTGGTTCTGGAAAGGACATGTAAGTCAAAGTGGGATAATGAGACTCTCTTGATTGGATGTAAAGTTGAAACTGCCAGCAGCCACCACAAGGGGTAAGTCTGTATACAGAGGAAGCCAACAGCCCAAGATCATCCAAGAAATAGAGATGGGTTCCAATAATAACAAATGGGTATCTATTGGATCAAGCCATGCTCGATGTCAGTTATCCCCATGGACTTCTAAGTTACATGAGCCAATAATTTCTCATTTTTGCTTGAGTCATTTTGAATGGATTTCTGTTACTTGCAACTAAAAGAGTTTTAACTAATACCCTCATCCTGCTTTGCTGCTCCAAAGTTAAAAAAAAAAAAAGGCTGTGTAACTTGACAATGAATGTTGCTGATATGAATTAAAATTTTTCCTGATTACAAAATCAATAGCCTTGAACTGTAAGGTATGATAAGCTTGTTTCTATAAACGGATTCTCTTATATCTATGATGGCTGGATATGGAATCTAGAATATGGGTTATTTCGTTTAAGAAAACTTGAATTTCTTTCCATCTTTTTCTTCTCTCCTATTAAAGAGATGACTTACATAAATATGCCTCATTAACTCCTTCCTTCTTTTCTTCCTAAAATATTTAATTTAACATACCAATTAATGTTGAATGAAATAAGAAGGCCCCAGAGGACTATATTCTGTCTAATTTCCTTTTAAAAATCAGTTTTTACTGATACAAACTTTAGGTATAATAAACTCTATCTATTTAAAGTGCACAATTTGTTGGAATTTCCCAGATGTATACACATGTGTAAATGATGAAACAGGGCCACAATAAAAAAAATATTCCATCACCCCCCAAATAGTCCCATACTTTTTGCAGTATACCCTTCCCTCTGCCCCCAGTGAAAGCGGCAACCACTGATCTTCTTTGTATTAATTTAGTTTATATTTTCTAGAATTTCATACAAGTGGAATCATGTTTAATGTACTACTCTGTGTCTGGCTTCTTTCCCTCAGTATATAATGATTTGAGACTCATCCATGTTATGGTGAATATATCAGTATTTCATTCCTCTTTTTATTGCTTGATAGTATTCTAATGTATAGAATTTAATACTTGTTTATCCATTCACCTGTTGATGGACATAAGGGTTGTTTTCTGGTTTGAGTTAATGTGAAAAAAACCTGCTATGAACTGTCGTGTACATATCTTTGTGTGGACGTATATTTTCACTCATTTAGGGTAAATATCTAGGAGGGGAATGGCCAGCTTGTACGGTAGGTAAGGATTAACTTTCTAAGAAACTGGTAAAAAGTTTTCCCAAAAGCTTGTAGCATTTTATACTCACATCTCCGGTATAAGAGCCCTGTTTGTGGCCCCATACTTGTCATTTTCTGGTATTGTTAGTTCTAAAAATTTTAGTCCTTCTGAAAGGTGTTTAATGGTATCTCCTGTGGCTTTAGTTTGCATGTCAGCCATGAATAATGATGTTGAATATCTTTTTGTATGGCTAATGGCCTTCTGTTTATATTCTTTTATGAACAGTCAATTCAAACTTTTGGCCATTTTTTTATGAGGGTATTTGTCTTCTTCTTCAGCTGTAAGAGTCTTAGTTTAGATAGTCTGGATACAGATTTACGTAATTGTCAGATACATTTATCAAGAATTTGTTCTCCTAGATGTGGACAACATTTTTACTTTTCTAATGGTGTCTTCTGAAGAAGAAAAGTTTCTAATATTGATAAAATCCAATTTGTCTTTTTTTATTCTCTTATGGTTCATGCCTTTGTGTGTGGCCCATCTAAGAAATTTTTTCCTACCTCAAGGTTGCAAAGATTCTCTCTTTTTTTCCTGAAGTTTCATAGAATTACCTTTATATCTCAATGTAAGATCTGTTTTTTACTTATTTTTGTATATAGTGTAAGGTATGGGTCAATATATCCATACTGATAGTACAATTTACTGAAAACTATTGTCTCCCTTTAAACTGCCTTGGCCCTGTGTCAAAATTCATTCGACCATATATGTATGGGTCTGTTTCTAGACTCATTTTTCTTTTCCACTGAACTGTATCTCTATTTTTCACTATTAATACACTGTTTTGATTATTAAAAGCTTAATGGTAAGCCTGGAAATCAGATAATGTAAGTCCACCAACTTTTATTTTTTAAGTTGTTTTTGGCTACTCTAGATCTTTTTCACTTTCAAATAAATATTAAAATCAGCTGCTTATTTACAAAAATCATAAGTCTACTGAGATTTTGACTCAGTAAACTGAGTTGAATTTACACATTAATTTGGGGAGAACTGAACAGTCCACAAACACAGTATATCTTAATTTGTTCAAATCTTTTAATTTCTTTCAGCAACATTATTTAATTTTCAGTAATGAGATACTCCACATGTTTTGTTATATTCACCCTTAGCATTTTATGTTTTTGGTGCTATTGTAATTAATACTAAAAAAGTCATTTTCACTTTATGCTGCTCATATACAAATGCACAGTTGCTTTTTGTATATTAATGCTGTACCTATAAACTTGCTAAATACGCTTATTCTAGATTCTTAGAAGATTCCTTAGAATTTTGCCGTTTTTGTAAATTCCTTAGAAATTACTAAATTAACAAGGGTTACATTCAAAAAAAGATGACAGTTTTACCTTTTGTTTTACAATATTTATTTTATTTCTTTTTGTGTATGATTATATTGTTTACGGCTTCAAAAAATTTAGTGTGTAATACTATAAACCCAGGAATCCTTACTTTGTTCCTGATCTTACTGTAAAAGCATTCACTATTTATCATTAACCATAATGTTAACTGTAGACTGTGACTCTATATCAGATTGTGACGTTCTCTTCTACTCCTAGTTACTGAGAATTTTTATTATGAGTGTTGAATTTATTAAAATGCTTTTTCTGTATCTATTGAAATGATCACATGGTTTACCTCCTTTATTCTGTTAACAAGGTAAATTACATAGACTGATTTTTTTTTAGACTGATTTTTTTTAATGATAAACCAATCTCGAATTCTTGAGATAAACCTAAATTGTAACACATTAAACTTTCTATATGTTGTTGGATTTGATTTTCTAACTTTTGTCGAATATTTTTGTGTCTGTTCATGAAGCATATTATTATGTAATTTGGGGGGTAATGTCTTTGTAAGATTTTGTGTATTGATGTTAGGCTGGCTATAAAATGAGTTGGAACATATTCACTCTTCTACTTTCTGACATAGTTTATTCAAGATTTTGATATTTCTTCTTTGAATGTTTGATAAAGTTCAAAGTTAAACCATCCGAACTTGCAGTTCTCTTGTTGAAAAAGTTTTTGAAAATGAATTCAATTTCATTGTTATATGTAGTGCAGTTCAGATTTTACAGTCTAACTTATGTCTTTTTTTTAGTAAGTTGCATTTATTTTTAAAATTTATCTGCCCGCTTCATCTGTTCTTTTTTTTTTGGCATAAAGTTGTTCATAATATTATTATATTTTTTATGTTTCTAAGATCTATAGTGATAACTCCTCTTTTCATTATTGATTTGGTGATTTATACTCTTTTTTTTCTTAATCATTAGTTCAAGGTTTATCAATTTAGCTAATATTTTTAATACTAGCTGTGTTATTTTTCTGTTTCTATTCCACTGATTTCTGCTCTTCACTTTAGTCATTCTTTCATTCTACTTACTTTGGAGTTGTTTTTGCTTTTTCTAGGCTACTGAGATGGAGCCTGTGAGAACTGGCTTTATATATAAACATTAGGGCTAGAAATTCCCCTCTAAGGCGTGGCTTATCTAGACTCCAGCAATGTGTTATACTTTCATTTACTATTCAATTTGAAATTGTTTCTAAACATGGAGATCTCTTCGATTCATTTAGAAGCACACTGCTTAGTTTCTAAATATATGGCATTTTCAAATATATCTTACCATTATTGATTTCTAACAAAATTCCTGGTGTTGAGGGAATAGACTCTATATGATTTCAATCCTTTTAGGTTTACTTTGTTTTATGATAAGCATATGGCCTACCATGGTGAAAGTACTTCGTGCACTTCAAAAGAATGTCTAGGGGCAGCTGGATGGCTCAGTGGGTTAAAGCCTCTGCCTCTGGCTCGGGTCATGATCACAGAGTCCTGGGATCGAGCCCCACATCTGCTCTCTGCTCAGCAGGAAGCCTACTTCCTCCTCTCTCTCTGCCTGCCTCTCTGCCTACTTGTGATCTCTCTCTGTCAAATAAATAAATAAAATCTTAAAAAAAAAAAAAAAAAAAGGATGTCTACCCCACAGCTGCTGTGGAAAGTATTCTATAAATATCAGTTAGGTCTAGGTGGTCAGTAATGTTGTTCTGATCTTCTATTTTTTTTTTTTTTTTTAAGATTTATTTATTTGAGAAAGAGAGTACGGAGCCAGGGCATAGGGAGAGAGAGAGAGAGAGAAGTAGATTCCCTGCTGAGTGTAGAGCCTGACGTGGGGCTCCATCTCACAATCCTGAGATCATGACCCGAGCTGAAATCAAGAGTTGAAATCAACCAACTGAGCTACCCAGGGGCCCTGATCCTCTATGTTTTAATGATTGGGGGGGGGGGGGTTCTACAATCAATTAATAAGAAATGTGTTAACACAAATCTATTATGATAGATAACACAATAACACTAATAACACAATAACACTAATAACACAAATCTATTATGATTATGAAATTGTCTATTTTTTCCCTTTAACACTCTCAATATTTGCTTTATGTATTCCAAAGGTCCAATGATAAACACACATTTTTGAATATTATGTCTTTCTGATGAACTGATCCTTTTATCATTATGGATGTCCCTCTTTATCTATGGTAATATTCATCTTCTTAAATTCTATTTTACCTGATATTAATATAGCCACTCCAGCCTTTTTATGCTTACCATCTGCCTGGTACATCTTTTCCCATACATTTACATCAACCTATTTGTGTCTTATATTTAAAGTGCATCTTTATATTTAAATGTGTCTTTTGTAGATAGCATATACTTGTTTCCTATCTATTCAGATAATCTCTGCCTTTTAAGTTTATGTAATATAATTACTTATATGAGTATATGTAGGTCAACTCTTACTTGTTCTCTATTTGTCCTCTTTGTTTTTTGTTCCTCTTTTCACCCTTCTTGGCTTCTTTTGTATTACTTAAAAACATTTTGGAATTCCATCTTACCAACTGGTTTTTAAGCTTTACATCTTCATATAGTATATTTTTAGAGATTGTTTTAGATACATTATACATCCTTAACATTTTACAACCTACTTAGAGTTACTATTGTACCACTTCACATAAAATGTAAAAGTCTTGAGATCATGTAAATCTTTTTACCTTGTGATATAACTGTCAAATGTATTACCGCTTTGTTATTTATAAGCACAAGATAATACAATGTTTGCTTTATGTCAAATGCATTTTTGAAAATAATCAGTGAGGGCGCTTGGGTGGCCCAGTTGATTAAGCAACTGCCTTCGGCTCAGGTCATGATCCCGGAGTCCCTGGATCGAGTCCCACATTGGGCTCCCAGCTCCATGGGGAGTCCGCTTCTCACTCTGACCTTCTCCCCTCTCATGTTCTCTCTCACTCTCTCTCTTTCCTAATAAAGAAATAAATAAAATCTTTAAAAAAAAAAAGAAAAGAATCAGTGAAAAAAAGAGGTTTTTATTTTCAACCAGGTATCAGCCATGTCTTATACTCTTAATTAATTCCTGAAGATCCATGTTCCCCTCCAGTATCATTTCCCTCCAGTATGAGAACTTTCTTTAGCATCTCTTATGGTGTGGATTTGGCAGCAATGAATTTTCTTTGATTTTCCAAATTTATCTGAAAATGTTGTTATTTTGCTTTTATTCTTCAAGGATATTTTCACTGGCTATACAATTCTGGGTTCACACTTTTTTTTCCCTTTTAATTATTTAAAGAAGTTTTTCTACTAACTTCTGACCTCCATGGTGTGATGAGAAGTCTGATACCATTTTAATCATTGTTCACTACATATAATACGCTGTTTTAGTATCTGGCTGCCTTAAGTATTTTCTCATTTTCTTTGGACTTCAGTAATTTGACTACGCTGTTCTTAAGCATAGTTTACTTGATATTTTCCCTCTCTGAGGTTCACTGAGCTTTTAATGTGTAGATATATGTCTCTCAACAAATTTGGAGATTTGGGGGCCCCTATTTACCTCAAATAAGTTCTTAGTTTTATTTTCTCTCCTCTCCTATAGGTCTCAGATTACTTGTATGTTATACTTTTGCCATTGTCCCATAGATTACTGAGGCTGTTCATTTTTTCAATAATTTTTCCTTCTCTTCTTTAGACTGCTGAACTTCTCTTGGCCTACCATCAAGTTTACTCATTCTTTTCTCTGTTAGAGAGAAAAAAATCTGCTACTAAGCCCATATACTGAAAGATGTACTCAAGTATTACATTTTTTTGGTTCTAAAATTTCCATTTAGTTATTTTTTATTTCACTTCTGATATTTCCTAAGTTTTTATTCATTATAAACTTATTTTCTTTATCCTTACTTAGCATAATCACAATAGCTGCTTTATTTTTTTAAGAGTTTATTTGAGAGAGACAAGGGGAGAGAGAGTGTGTGTGTACATGAAGGGTGGAGGGGCAGGGAGGGAGGAAAAGGGAGGTAGCAACCAGAGGGAGAGAGAAGGAGGGAGGGAGGAAGGGAGAGAAGGACGGAGAGGGAGAAGCAGACTCTGCACTGAGCTGGAAGCCTAATGCAGGGCTTAATCCTAGGACCCTAGGATCATGACTTTAGTCAAAGGCAGACACTTAGTTAACCCACTGCGCCACCCAAGCACCCATAGTAGCTGCTTTAAAATACTTTTCTGAAATAAATAAATAAATAAATAAATAAATAAAATGCTTTTCTGATAATTCTAATATCTGATTCATCTCGAGGCTGGTCTGTTCGTTGTCTTTTCCTTTGACAACAAGTCACATTAGTCCCGGCTCTTCACCTATCAAGTAATACCAGATACTTTGATGTCATGTTGTAGAGACTCTGAATTCTGTTATATTTCTCAGAAGAGTGAATGTTCATGTTGTGTTTGAGCAGGCAGTTATCTTGGTTGAAATTAAACTCTAAACTGTCATGTCTGTGTTGGGCGGTAGTCCAAATCCTCAGTTTAGACTACTTTCAATCTGCTCATCATACATAGCTCAGAAATCAACCAGAGACTTGGATAGAGATTATACACAGAATTTGATTGTTTCTCTTATTTGGCTCTTTTTTTCCCCTAAAACTTTCCCTCACTCTGTGGTGGCTCTAGTAACTATGAACTTCAAAGGGTTCTTCCTGTCTAAAAGAGCAGGCTCTCTATTGGAATTTTAGCCACCCAATGCTATAATTCTGCCCAACTGTGGCTTCCCTAAGAAAAAAACCACAGAAATGGAAAACTCACTCTATGCCTGATGCTTCCGCCAAGTTTCAACTCCCTTCCAAAAATCAACCTGCTTTGGCTTACTCTCCAAAGCCCTTAGGTAGTTATTTTTTATTTTCCCAGAGTTCATAGTTATTATAGGAGGTTCAATCTGTTAGCTTATTCTGCCTTAAGTAAAGCAGAAACCCACAGTATTTTTTTAATGAAGTTTAAAACCAATAACCATGTGTGTGTGTGTGTGTGTGTGTGTGTGTGTGTGTTAAGACAAATCTAAATAAGCAAATGAATGATAAAAATTCAAATTAATGTTTACCTGCAGAAGAGAGAGGGATAAAAGGGGAAAATACATAGATTAATTCAAATTACTGTCAGTGTGCTAGTTCTCTGGCTATGTGTGGGCTAATAGGTATTTACCACACTATTCGTAAATGGATAAATGTCATGATAGTAACAAGGCCTATACATAGACCAGTGATGACCCTGTGTCATGAAACAATGATTTCAATATATTTAATTTTGTGCATCTAAAAAACAAGCATTCACAGAGTCCTCATCTTGTATCTATACTCTTGAAAAGATCTTAATATTAACAAGATTCTGACAAGCTCCAGGTATGAAATGGCTAAGGATTTATGAGATTCACTTATAGGTAAAATTTATGGACGGTTCAAATTTAGGGACATCTTAGACACATGGTTAATAATGAGGAAACCCCCTAACTAATGTCATTTTGAATAAGAAAGATAAAAAGACAAAACCAAGCATGATGTGCATTGTTTCTTTGTTCACAATACACACAGGCTCTTTGACCAAGACAGGGAAAAGTTCCCAAGGGTGTAGAAGCAAGAAATAAGAAAAGAGAGTGAGTGTTAAGAATGTTGAAGCATTCTCAAAGCAGCAGAAAACTTTAGCTTGCATGTCTAAAAGCATATCCACATGTCAAGGACCGTGGGACATTTTCCCAGGGGGGAATGGACACGAAGCCTCCCTAGTCTTAGTATCTTAAACTAGGCTGAATGGAACACCAGGGAATATGCTGGAGGGAGGGAGAGCACACTGGCCAAAGGGGTGGAAAAAGTGATGCAATCAGAGGGCTCTTTCCCATCTCTAATTTTATGACTCTCCGTAAAAAGGAAGGAGAATTCAAACCACTTCAAAATAAGATCAACGGAGACCTGGCTTGGAAGACTGGATCTGATGAGAAAAAAGTTTATAAAGATTTATTTTCATGGTTGGTAATCACATACCATGCCAAAAGATACCTCAATCTGACTACTGTTTTTCATAGCATATATAGGGTAAAATTTTAAACTAATGCAGAATAATTTCTCTGGGAATTGGGAAGAGTAGGGGGAAAATCTACAAACAATATTCACTGTAAAATAAAGGCTTTCCTTCCTGACAATGAAAAAAGCTTGACAAATCATGCCAACATTTTATTTCTCAGGATATTTAAAAAAGCATGACAAACAGAAAGCTCTTCACTTGCTTGCTATCTGGTTTGATTTTAAGGTGAGTACAATCCCAAAGACAAACCTCAAAAAAAAAAAAATACCATTAGATTTTCTTTTTTTTTTTCTTATTTGATGACATTAATAATAAATTGTAAGTATTTTCCCAAGGGAAAGGAAAAAAAAAAAAACACCTTTTTGTTGCTTTCTTTGAAACATCCTTAAAAGCATATTTTAAAGACTATGCTTTAAAAAAACTTTTTTTTAGACAGACAGAAATTCAATAAAATTCAGAGATCTCTAATCAACTGAACATCACCCTCCCCAACCCCCACCCCCTGCCCAAGGGTATGAGGAAATAGGGCCTCTTTGGGGGAAGGTAATCCTAATTATGTGGCATGGTGGAGAGGCACCCAAGTTTATGTCAGTAGCAGATTCTGATAAGATATGCACCAAAAGAATCAGGTCTGGACTGTTTCAACGCGGGGGGAGGGGGGCGTTGGTGTAATGTTGGTATTTAACGGTGATCTAGAGGCCAACAAAGGGCATGGTGGACAAAGCAGAGCCTAATGAAGCTGCTAGCGTCTGGGGTGAAAGAGCCACAAAGCCTCTCAAATTAGCAGCTGAATCCTGACACTCATTAGTGATTATACATGCAAGGGCTGCAATTTAAAGCTCCAACCAGTAAAACAGCCAAGATACTGCATACACACAAAGGAAATAAAGTATGTACAAATATAAAGAACTAGAACCTTTCAAATGTCTTCCCTTTCACATTTTGACATTTTTCTTTTTTCTTTTTTAATATTAATGACAAGACTGCAGAGTGCTTACCTTCCAATTTAGTACTAAAATAATTACCACTGCGACTAAAATGAGACTTTTCATTTTTTTTTTTAATCAAGGAAGGTCTAGTCAGAAATTGCTTCTGCTAAGTTCTGTACAAGACATAATATACTCTTGTTAACTAACAAAACCAATAAATCAAGCTGAAGCACTTATTAAAGTATCTTACAGCACTAAATTTATCACTGATGACAAATTTAATTTGGGACTCTGACAGTTTGCTCCTTGCTTGTACTTCAACAGATTTTTTTCTTTTCTTTGGTCGGGGGGAGGGGAATGTGGGGGGGCAAGCAGTTATTTTACAAATAATGAATGCTGAGATTTACTAGAAATTTTTGGAGATGTGAAGGATAACTGATAGAAAACTGTCTTTCTCCCACAGCGTCACTGTCGCTGGGGAAAGTTATGCATTAAAATTCTTTTCCAGAGATTCTGTCCTTTGCACATTAGAGTTAGCAGAATTTTTAAAATGGTGATAATGAGCACTTTACGAAGCAATTTATAATCATCACTCAGTTAACCCATACTCTATCTCCACAGTTAGGTCAGTGCACGTCCCTTGATAATGAAGATAAGACAATTGAGATATTGAGTTTTCCCTACTGAACAGGTAGAATAATTTTAATCTATGGCAAGGTCATTCAGCACAAGGGAGGGTGAAAAGTAAAGAAATTTACAAGACTGTGTTGGGTTTTTTTTATAATTACCCAATACTATAGCTAAAAGGATGATATTCCCACTTGAAGTATCAAAAGAGAATTACATTACAAATACACATAAAATTATTATTAACAGGCAACCTTTGCTCGGCACCATACTTCCAGACTACATGATATGAATAATGCCTTATTTTCCGTTCCAGTCAACTGCACTAGTTTATTGTGCAACACATCCAGATTACAGAAGTTGTATTTTCTATAAACTTTTCCTCCTCCTAAAACATAGCTCTACAATTCTACATTAGCATTTTCTTGTTGTCCTTTCAAATGGTGTTTTCTTTCTTGACAATGCAATCAGCATATAAAAACCAAATTTCACCGCCTAGTCCCAGTTAAGGCAAAACCAAGCAGCCTGAACCACACAGCCTGACAAGGAGAACGCATTAAGCTCTGGAACAAAAGCATCCAAGTCGACCTGTTTTGCAGACTGATTAATAGAAACAAGCTCCAAGGACTAATCACAAGCCGAGCTCTGTTTTGCAGATTAATAGAACAAAGACACACGAGAGGAGGGGAGGTTACAGCACTGGCATACCAATAAGCAAAGGTAGACGCCAGGCTTTCCTCCACTCAGGTCACCTCCTCTAAAGCGAGATTTACTGACCCCAAACCCAGGGTGTCACATTTGGGGATGGCTCAAAACGCAGCACCAGAGAGGTCTGGGTTCTCTCCGTCACCCCAGCACCAAAGGGGCCACCTAGGTTCCACCTTCTTTGGTGATTCTGATTTAAAAGAGGCAACAAAATTTCTCAGCAGAAAGATGCATGAGTTGGGGTGCTTTCAGGGAATCTTTTCCACTTCAGCCAGGGAGTCCACAGCACTTGTTGATAGAGACACTTCCATCTCCCCCTCTTTTGCAATGGCCGGTCACACAGGTGATTTGGGAAGCGTGTGCATTCGTGCAGGCACACAAATACCCAAGAACTCTATTCACAAAGTTTGAATAAAGGAGTCAATTTCCAAATTACCCCTAGACACACATTTTACAACTGGAGAACGTGGCTTTCTTTCCTGACTGTAAAAATGAAACTTACCCACTCTAAGAATATACAAAAGCCCAGGAAAGTAGAACGAAAACGGAAAAAAAGAAAAAGAACACCCATAAAAGAAAATCGCTGTTATAGTTGTGGTATATTACCTCTCAGTTTTCATTTTCTCTCTATATTTATATATATTCTTTATAATGTTATGATCCTCCTGTATATTTTTGGTGGGGATATAGCTTTTGAAATGCTCAGTGCCAAGCATAAGAAGAAAAACATACCATTGCTCTCTGATGACTGATGCTAATTCTTGAATGACTAAAACCAGGTGAATGTATGACTTTTTGCTGGAATTGTAAAATCTTCATTCATGTGAGATCTGGTAAACTAAAGACAGTTTACACAGCTTGAGAAAAATCTTTAGGAATGGAGAGGTCTACTTTTTGCCTGATTTCTCTCCTTGATGATTTTCTGCAGCAACTACTTTCTTTTCTTCTTTTTCTCTTTGTTTTCTTTTTCTTTCTTTCTTTCTTTCTTTCCTTCTTTGTAGACAAAACTTTTTTGGTGTCATTCAGAAGAAGTGTATTTGAGTCAATGGACAAAGAGAATGGATTTTCTCTGCCATATTTGTATTCCACGTTATCAATAATCCAATTATTCTGTTCATTGCAACGATCAACAAAGTAAAAATACATTTATAATGAAAATCATAAATTTCAGCAGTTACAAAATCTCAGAACTGACTTGAGAGCACAGTTAAGCCTGTGGTTTATAGGCTAGCCAAATTTCAAAATTTCCAGAGAAGTGATCGTGTTTCTCTCTGGCTTTTCAGGAGACTTCAAACTCTACAGAAGATAATTCCTCTAGCAAATAAACTTAAAAACCAATACCTTCCTTGATACCAGCTCTTCCTTTTAATTATAATACTGAACAGCACATACAAAGTGTTGGAGCGCAGGAAGGTAGCTACTCAAAACCCCGGAAATCCCCTTGCCTTTCATGGACTTGCCTCCAAAGCTGCCACTCGGGCAGTTAGAAAGAACTCTGGTAAGAGCTGTCAAAAAGCACAAAGGTCCAAGCCAGCATTATATACACACTTAGGGTTTCCATTTTCCTACTCACTCTGCTTGACCTACAGGTAAATACTTGCCCTTACAGAATTATATTTTTTTCAGGGAGAGGCTGAACTGGGGTAAGAAAAGGAACTTCCTTGATGTTTCCTTGGAAAATAGGGGAAGTATCAAGGGACACGTAGTAACACAGGCATCATAAGTATAACCTATAATCCTCATTTTCAAATGCTTCCTATGGATTTATTTACTTATTTACTTTTTAAAGATTTTATTTATTTATTTGAGAGAGAGAGAGAGAGAGAACACAGGTCAGGGACGGCTCAGAGGAGAGGGAGAAGCAGGCACCCAACTGAGCAGGGAGCCTGATGTGGAGCTCGATCCCGGGACCCCAAGATCATGATCTGAGCCAAAGGCAGATGCTTAACCAACTGAGCCACCCAGGTGCCCTGGATCATTTATTTAAATGATATAAAAATAAACCCCACAAACTAAGTCTCTTAAACAAATTTCCTTTCCACAAACTTTTTTTTTTTTTTTTTTTTGGCATAACGCCGAGGGAAAAGAAGAAAAAGAGCAAGAAGGTGGCTAGTAACAAGCCAACAGCGTATTTCCGACCTGGGCTGGTTCACCCCTCCTTAGGCAACCTGGTGGTCCCCCCATCCCAGGAGGTCACCGTATTGATGCCGAACTTAGTGCGACACCCTATGGGCATAGCACACTACAGGCCAGAACTCCTGGGCTCAAGCAATCTTCCTGCCTCAGTCTCCCGAGTAGCTGGGACTATAGGCGTGTGCCACCATGCCTAGCCAACAGCGTATTTCCAACTAGTCTTACCAGCAACAATTTCTGATTACGTTTTAGTCTAACATCTCTTATTTTGTTCTGTAAACATCAAAGCAAGAAGGCGTTTTTCTATTGATTCCTGATTTACAATAAAAATAGAGACCCCAACTACGGCTAGTGAAAGGGGGACAGATTTTTTAAATCATTAAGATAATTACAAGTTTTTTCCTAGTTTCTGTCTTGTGTAGTCCTCTTTCTAGAACCATGGCACTCCCAGCTACTTTCCATTGCTCGGGAAGCCTCCTGTGGAATGGAAAGTATTAAGTATTCAGTGTTAAGATTGAATACCAATACCACCATTTCGATACATATTGTAGCTTGCAACTGAGTGAGAAAAACAGTGATCTCTGGTTATTCAGCCAGGAGGGCATCAGAAGCACTGAGTTTCACGTACAACCGTTTTGTACATAATATGTAAAAAAAATGCCTACCTAGTTTTAGGAAAGAGTGGAAAATCAGTGTGTCAGCTCTGACTTTTTTCTTCCTTTATAAAAAGCATTGGTTTTATTTAGCCTTCAATGTTGATTTACTGTAGGTTCACATGAAATTTTAGCACTATTTTTTTTGAGGGGTGGGTGTCATCTATTCTAAATCGACCATGCCAGACATTAAGGACATTAGGACTCACAGTATCTAAATTACCTAATAATATCACCAGTACCTTCACATGCTGGCTTGGGAAATTTTATCTTGGGAAGAATCTAACTGAGTCTGGTTCCTAACCACTTCCTCTAATTTGTCTTTATACAAGAGGTGCTTCCTTTTGTTGCCTTTTCCTTTTTTACCACAAATTTCATACTTGGACATTATATGTCTTAGTAACTGTATTTACACTTTAACCAAGCTGATCTTTTTTTATATTTGAGCAACAGTCTTTCTACGTCCTCCCCTGGATTAGTGCAGATTTGTAACTCATCTCGCCAACTCTTTACAGAATGCACACAACATTCTGTGAACCCACAGGCTTTCACATTTGCCACCAGCTTCCTGCTCGAGCAGCCTCATGGAACATTCCATATTCAATTTATAGTCCCCACCCAAGATTACCTTTATTTTTCCTGGGTGAAAATGCACTACCAAGCATTACTCATACATTTCAAATGATACTTCACATAAATGACCTTAAAAATGCCCCCTCTGTCTCCATTTAACAGACATCTATTCACACTTCCACGTCTTTTGACCAAATGCAGCTCATGTATGGGGCACCTTTCCTAAATGGTTTCCACTTACCCAGATCATAAGCAACCTGCTGTGCAAGGAAGCTGTATACTATTTGCTTTTAAAAATTCTCTTTCTCTCTTACACACACAAACAGGAGGAGTCATTTTCCTAGACTATGCTTCCTATTCATCTTTTTTCTGCCCCTCTTCACTTCTCCCCTTCTCCCCTGATGTACCAGCGTAAGAAAACAAAACAGAACAAACACAAAAGCAACCAACCAAATAAACAAACAAAAATGAGAACCGTTATTAAAACTACACAACTGTTACCTTTCAGGGGAGAAAATAATATTTACCGAGCATCTGCAGAGTGCCAAGAACTTAACATACACGACCACATATTAATCCCGTAAAAATATCCTGAGTAGTGAAAAACACAAAGGCTTTGTCTGGGGTTGACTTCCAGTTCTGCCACTTTAGGAACGTGTGTCTTTGGGTGAGTTAGTTAACTTCTCTCACCTTCAATTTTTATCATCTCCCAAATGGGGGATAATCTTACTTTCTTTATAGGGTCGATGTAACACTTAAAAACAATGTGATATAAGGTATGATGTGGGTGATGCTTGATATATAGTAGTTACTACTATTTGCATACCCATTTGACAGATGAAACCATGGCTCAGAGAAATGGAATAACTTGCTTAACAAAGTAAATGTGCCCTAAACGATAAAACTGAGCCTCCAGTTTGCTGGGGCCAGCTGTTTCTAAAGGCCAAAGTGTACAGCCTGTATCCTCCATGTCTCCCTTCATTAGAAAGAACAGGGTTGCAGGTGCTTGACCTATGCCCAGTCTGGGGCTTAGACCTCTCAGGGTACATCTGCCCACTGCGGAGATTCTGTCGGGAGTTTGTTAAACCTGAGGAACAGATGTCTTAAGGGAAGACTGAGTCAGAAAGAAGCACTTAGCCCAGTTTCAACAAAGCCTTCACTGTCAGAGGGATGTCCCTGAGCACAACACGGTGGGCCTGTCCCCCAGCAAACTCCCATGGGCTCAGAGGTGATCACTGGGAGGTGAGTGACATCATGTCTTGAGTGCTTCTCACAGAGCAGCCCAGAAGGGCAGAGGGCCTCTCTCCTGTGGAGCAGAGAACAGAGCATGGCTTTGATTATCACACCCCTATTGTGAAGTGACCTTGGCAGCCTGCAGACTTGTCAGAAGGGCAGAGAGGGAGGAAGGCTATGCAGATGTGGTGCTGGGCTAACGGGGAGCCACTCGGTGGCACTGGCAATGTCCAACATGTGTGCTCCAGGGGAGTTACTGGAACTTACACTTGGGCTCTATAGGGCAGAAGCGCACGGCAGGAGACAGGGCAGCAGCAGTGACTGGAACCAGGCAAATTTGGGTCAAAACTGTCAACCGCCCCCCCCTCCCGTGCACGCCTGGCCTGGTGACACCTGGAGAAAGTCATGTCACGCTTACGTTTCAGAGTATAGACTCAGTAATCCATGTTGGTCAAAGAGCTTGAAAATAAATGGCACAGAATCCACATGCCTTTAATTCATCTCTAAAAATTCAACTGCTGGGAATTTGACCATTAAGAAAAGAGAGAGAGAATATCACATCTGGTAAGTGATTCCTAATGTCCAAAGAACGTTCCGAGTGCCCAGCTGGTCTAGCTTCCTACCAAACGCACACTTTACACCGACTACTTTCGCTGCAGCTGGAAGAAAAGGTCTTCAAATCTAATAGAAACTTCTATAGTTGCTCCTAGCCTGGGGATAAGGCATCTGAAGTAAAGAAATGACAAGAAAGAACCTAAAAATACTGTTGGAGCCTTCCTCTGAAAATTCCCACTGCCTTCAAGATGAGGTTTGTCCAACTACTCTCATTCCTCACCTTTTTATTAAAGCACGCTCACCTGGAGAGATGTTCCGCTCTCCATATTTACGAATGCGAGGGACGGATCTAATATGAACAAAGCTCACAAACATAGTTTAGTGCTGTTTGGTTCCACTTTGCTCTACCATCTCTAGTCCTTCTTGTAGATTCATGGCTATGCTTGATCTCACACTGGACATATTCTGTCCTTTGCAACTCATGACTCCTCTGTGGAGACCTTCAGTTCATCGGCCAGACTTATCTCTACCACCACCACCCTCATTCATTCATTCGGCTGGTATGGACAGAGGACCCACCATGGGCCAGACACGGGACTCCCCTCGGGGATGCAGAGAACGAAGCTGACAGGGTCCCTGTCCTCAGAGAGCTTGGAGCCACTGTATTGTCACCTTATATTGCCCAGTGGTGACTGCAGGTTAAAGAGGAGTCTGTTGGTGTAACATGAGAAAATGAAAGAGCCAGCGGCCAGTCAGCCGGCTGGGTCTCAGTGGTACGGACCAGAATATGCTCCCTGGAGCAAGGGGTGCGGGCCCACGCCAGGCAGGCCTGACTTCAGCAGGGGGGCGCTGCCAGCACTCCCTTCTTGGTGCATATGTCCCGGGGCTGCTCTTTCTCAGCCGCTACCTGGTGCCACAGAGGGAAAAAGCCACAGGCACCCAATACTTAACTCCCCTCTGAGGTGTGTGCGAAGGAAACGTGAGTCATTCCTATGGAGCAGAAGGACCAGAAGGAGGTGATCCATGTCTCATGACACCCTGAGACACAGATTTTTCACAGAAAACCCTCGGCTCTGCAGCTCGCCAGGCAAACTAACACTGGATCATTTCTTCCTCTGTCCCATCAACATCCCTCTTTTCCCCCTAGGAGCACCTTACCCAGAATCTTGAGAGCTGCTAAAGAGTATTAGCCTGGATTTCTGTGTGCCCTTTCCGCAACGAGATGGAAAAAGGAAAGCCTTCTGAATGGCCCCTTCCTGAATTGCCTCAAGTCAAAGAGTAGGAGGACATCTAGTTTCTAGGACACCCCAGTTTAGTCGAAGGAGCTCAGCATAAGGAAGGCTGGATTCTAGTCCTATTTCTCCCCAGTGTCTCTGTCAAAACCCCGATCTTGGCCTCCTCTGTCCAAAGGAGGCCATCCCGAGCAGGCAGCACTGGACATACAGGCACTTGGGGATGCTGGCTATTACGAATCATTGCTATTAATACATGCTTACTTCAATCATTTAGAATTATTTTTTAACTTAAATATTAATTATTTAGAATTGCTGTGAAGCACAGCTGAGCGAACACATGGGACAGTCCTCTGAGTGAAGTCATCATGCAAACTCAAGTTTCTTATTGCCGTTTGCTAGTTGAGGTCCTCTCTCAGACTGTGCAGGCGAAAATTTAATCTATGCCAATAGCTGATAGTAAGCATATGCGAACGCACGCTAACACTTCTGTGCCCCCCTCACATTCTTCTCCACAGCTACCACCGACACGTCAGATAAAAGCCTCATGACAGGCTTGAAGGGTTCGGATGGAGCAGGGTGGAAAGGTAGACGTGGGCTCCAACAGCAAGGGCTCTGCATGATCCGGCTTTGGAACTGGTACTTACTGATACGGCTACGTACGAACGGGAGGTAGAAAGCAAAGTGATCGGTTTTGCTTTCTCCTTTTTCAAATCAACAGGGCAGTTGTTAAACCAGAAGTGAATCTGATCCCATGCGGCTTTAGGAACAGTCAGCTGCATTCTGGAACAGGCAAAAATGTAAACAGAGCCTGTAACTCTAGAGCGAAGACAGAACACCCATAGGTTTCATATGGGAGAGTCTATGGGCCCTGTGCCAAGAAAAATGAAATGTTAGCCTGGGCCTTTAAACAGAATCATGTAAAAGCAGAGTGCGTATTTGTTTAACACACACACAGACCTTTTTCTGTGCCAATACCTTTCTGAACCCTCCTGAATAAAAGCTGGGACCTCCGAGACGGTGGTAGGAACCAATCCTGTTTGTGCAGTACTGTTCTTTGGCATGAAAGGACTTTCCTGCTAAACATGGAGAGGTTTCTTGCTTTTCTTGTTCTTTCTTTCTTTTCTTGTTCTTTTTTTGTGGGCCCAAGTTAATTACAAAGTATGACTGTGAAAACAAAATAAACGAGCCCATTCTACCCATCCCCATATCTGAATTCTATCATACGAGTTGCCAATTGGTTTCCTAATCCTCTTACTCAATATCTGCTGTTAATTTGTTCGCTATTTCAAGAACTTGAAGACTGTCAGCAAAATACATGATGCATTACAAAACTTCTAATTGGAAATAAAAACATCTGAAGCTTTTCTGACATGGTAAACATAAAGTACTATTGCACTGATCCGAATAAGGAAACGTGAGTAACACTGTAGCTATTTCTGTGCAAACACAATTACAAATGCTGCAGAGAGCGGCATCAACACTTAACTCCCACTTTTAAAAATGCTGAGAAAATTCTATCTAAATGAATGAATGAATGGACTTAACATGTTTGTGGATCTGCAATGAGGGGCAGGGAGGAGGGGAAAAAACATCCTGCTCACGCCTCCTTTGCAGATGCAACTCAATGGGCTTTCTCTTGTTCCTGCGGCCATTTTAGAATTAACACTGTCTTAGCCCGATCTAATTGTCCTGCCACAGAAGTTAAGGCACTTCCTCCACAGTTACTAAATCTGACAAATTACACCTGGGTCTACTCTTACATGAAAAAGTGTATTCTTTGTTCCTGACCTTTTGGTCAGCATAGAGATCAAATTCCTGGACATCGGCAAGCCCTGCTCATATTCATTAAAAGCCATGGGAGAACAGCCCTGCATTTCTGTTTCAAGAGGGGAACAAGGTGCAGCAACTACCAAACAATAGGACTGCTCTGCCCGGGTCTGAGCACTACGGGCTCTTTTTTTAACTTTTTGCAGCTTGGCTTCTGATCAATTAGTACCTAGATTTTTTTTCCCCCTAACACAGCATCTTAGTATCAAAAGAGCAACTGAAACAAACAAACAAACAAAAACACAAAGGGGCTGGTCGATTTTCAAATGGCGAGTGAGTTTCCTGAAACCTGCTTGTACAAGGATGCTGCCTATAGATCCAGAAACCAAAAATACAAAGCTGATTTCAAAAATTCCACCTTCCCCCCTACCTTGGCCAAACAGGTTAAAATTGTGTCTCCTCCTTCAAGCCATACCCTCAGCCTTTAGAAAAGACAGAACTCAAGAGTGATCATAAACAGGAAATCAGGAACCAAGGTGGTGGCAGAAAATCAACACGAGGGATACAAGAAATCCACAAGCTTTCCTGTTGTGGGACCCAAGTCCTCCGCAGACCTAACCGCCTGGCAACATAAGACCCTCTCTTTCTCCCCCAAAGAGGGAGAGAAAAACATAGCAGAAGTTAAGAAAAGCTGTGTCTAAACCGTGACTCCCAAAGGCACTAATACATCAGGCTTCGTTCCTTTCTTCCAGATACTTGGAAAAACAAGATGGTGAAGGAATATATACAGAAACCACAGAACCTGCCATGAGGCCTCCCGAGGTGGGGGTGCTGCCTGGATCTGGTCAATCTTTGCCCTTCTTCCAAGGGAGCACTTTTCTTCCGGGACAAGGTAGCCCACTTACATCTTCTTCTGTGTACATCCGCCACTGAATTTCCCCAGACCTCGTCCTTGGGAATCTAAGACGGACCAGAGTGCACTCCTATTGCAAACACACACAGATCCTTGGAAGTGTAAGTTTTTCTCCATATACAGATTCCAGCTAAATTGTAAATTAGAGACATTGGTTTAATTCTCCCTCATCTTCAGGAAGCTTTCAGCTGGGCTACAAGTTAAAACAGTGTAATGAATATGAACTAATACTCCTCTTCTACACTGAAAGCAAGTCACTATCCACATTTTTAAAATATGGGAGTTACAGCTATCTTATTGGTGGGATGACAATCCCCTCTGAGAAACCCATGACAGGATGGAAATCCTTTGTATCAAGGATTTTATTTTGATTTATGTTTGGAAATTAAGACAACTAGTAATATCAACTGGAAAAGCCTGGCAATCAAACTTACACGGGTTTACAAACTTAAAACGAGTTTACGTTATTTGGGGGCTCGAATAACTAATGGGTAACTAAGCAGCCATTGGCCTACGGGTGAATCTCGGGGATGGGAAAAACCTAACTTTTGAAGGGAGACAAGGGATAGCTCTGGTATAAATCCTCCCCAACGTTGCTTCTAGTCAAATTCTTAAGTGAAAGTGGTGACAACGTGTACAAGATATTAAAATAATCAAGTGCTGGCAAATATGGATACTCTTTGAAAATTTTAGCTTTGGTGACCATTTAATTTAAGGCAGTGGTGGATGAGATACTAGGGCAGACCTTGCTGGTCCTATTTCACAAAAATAGAAGTTCAGTGATTGGACTCGTGTCACTCAATCAGCAGTGGCAGAACTTAAGCTCGAACGCATCCCATCCGACTCCTAGTCTAACCACCTTCGTATGAAGATGGACAAAGGTATGAAGTAGATTTGAAAGACTAACCCCCCTGTGTCAGTAAGCTCACACTCACTTACTTTATGCCAGGAAGTCTTTGGGGTGCCGTGGATGCATTAACTCAATTATCCTCTTAGCAACCACAGGAAAGAAGTAATGCTGCTATCTCCCACTTTAAAGATGAGAAAACAGAGACAGGGAGATGTTCAGAAAGCCGCCCGAGGTGCCAGGGCTGAAGAAATGGGAGAGCTAGGAGAATCTGTGCTCTCTGCACAGGAAGGCTAGCATGGGCATTCCTAAATCAATGTTCAGATTATCAGCAGTCTTGGGAATATTAATTTTACCAAAAAAAAATTTATTTAAATTCCATTTAGTTAACATATCCTTTATTATTAGTTTCAGGGGTAGAATATAGTGATTCGTCAGTCACATATAACACCCAGTGCTCATTACATCAAGTGCCCTCCTTAATGCCCATCACCCAATTACCCCAATCCTCTCGCCCACCTCCCCTCCAGCAACCCTCAGTTTTTTCCCAATAGTTAGGAGTCTCTTATGTTTTGCCTCCTTCTCTGTTTTCATCTTATTTTATTAATTTTAATAAAATATCTTCACAGTTAGATCCAAATTACTGATACCTCCAAAATATATATTGAAACCAAAATTTGCTTTCTATCAACCTCTGTATTCTTAGTCAAAAGACAAAGCACCGTAATTCCAATGGATGACACAAATTGCATTTAAAGGTCTCCCTTACTGTAAAGAACTGCTAGGCAGAAAACAGTTAAAACTTTCTGGAAATCCCAACAAATTATGTGTAAAGACAACTTTAGGATAACATTTCAGAAGACTCATCCTACCTACCTTCTTGATTAAACCACCCTATTAAAATAAACAATTTTTGAATGACATCAATTCAGCTCAGACATAAACATTGTCTGAAGTCTTTACGCCCCATCACATCACATATTTCCACCATCAAAAACGGATTATGCCCCCATCACATCACATATTTGAATTACTATGTTTTTTGTGGGTTTTTAAAAAAATTTTTTTTAAATTTTATTTATTTATTTATTTGTTTGTTTGTTTGTTTGTTTGTTTGTTTATTTTTTGTTTCTTGAGATGCTGCAAGATCTGCCTTTGGATCCAAAATCACTCCCTCATTCATCATAGCCATCAACTGGTGTAGCTAAACCTTATCCCATACAGATTTGAATCTGCTCAGATAATGGGGGAAGTTTGTTTGCTATCATCGTTTCAGCAACTATCAATCCGGAGATCTCTGAAAGTTTGGCTTGTTCGGGAACGGCCTTTCAGAAATCATCTTCAGGTATTAAGAAAAAGACCTTAACTCCACGTAGAGCTTCTCTGCCCATCAGAGGTCATTCTTCAACTACTGCATAGCCATTAAGAAGGGAGCTAGAAGGGTGGAAAAGCTGCCTCTCCAGCCCTTTTGCCCAGAAATGCTAATACCGACATTGGACCAGTTTTCAGCTTACACTTGGATAGGACCAATTTATACTGTCTGTTCTCTTGCCCTTCCCCAGCTCCTTGCAAATACAAAACATTCACTGATGTACTTTAGTCAAGCTGGACATCACCACCGCAGATGATAACCCCCAATTGCCAGCCGCTACCACCCCCATCTCAAGGATACCGCGCACACCGCAGTCAGACTCAAAATCAGGACAGGACGCTGGGCGATCCCTGAGCAGTTACTTAACCTTTCTGTGCCGGAGTTTTTTTTTCACCCGCCAAATCAGAATCACAACAGTGTCCATTTCTTAAAGGCATTTTAAGGAAAATGAGATAAAAGATAACAAGACTTAGAACATGCCTGGCATACAGTAGGTACTCGAGTAAGAGTTCACGGTCATTGTCGGGTTGATTTTAAAATGAAATGTATACTTCCTGTATTCACTCATCAGTCCTTCTGGATCCCAACTAGTAAAGCTGGGAGAGGGGGTGGAGATCAACTATTGAGAAAACACCTCAACCTTCTACTCTACAGAAGACAATCCAAACTGTCGAGTGGGATGGCCAATCTGAGTTCATGCTGTTAGCCCTCTTCCAGCCTTATCTGTAAATCCTAGCACAGGGCTGGGGGTACTTCTTCAGCTGGGTGAGTGAAGGTTCGTTCTTCTGCTCTATATATACACAGAACTCTCAAAAGAGTAGATCAATCAATAAATAAAAATCCAAGACTCCTCTGTTATGGATCTTCTAGTCTAAAACTCCCATTTTAAAGATGAAGAAACTGGTTTGGAGGCTACGTGACTTGCTCAAGTTCACATAAATGCTTAGGAGCAGAACCAAGGCCAGAAAATGACCATCATTACCCTAAGCAAACCACGAGGCACCCTGCCATACCCGTTACAAACGTCACCTAATTTAATCCTCACAATAACCCTCTAAAGTAGGTACTAGCTCCACTGTCTTCGAGATGCAGAAAAACTGAGGCTCGTCCTCTGTGAATTAACTTCTCCAAAAGTTAACTGACAAATGATAGAGACAAGATCAAACGCTTCCTGTCTGGCCCCAAAAGAATACACGCCTGTTGCAAGTTTTCTAGCGCCCAGTGCTAACATTCTCAGCACCAAGTCTCAACCTGTAACTTTCAAATTGAATGTACATCAGCCTCGTCTGGGGAGCTTTAAAAATACAAACTGCTGGGCTCTACCTCAGGAAGGAGAATCAGAGTCTCCGGGGGGTATGGCTTCAAAAATGTGTATTTCTTCAGAGTTGGTCCAGTGATTCTGATGCGTAGCAAGATTTGAGAAACCCTAATCTAAGCAAGACATTTTATGAGCGTTTCCAGTGTAAAATGAGAGGGAAAGGAGTTACCTAAGGCTGATGGAATGTTCAGAGTAGCTGAATCTGCACGAAGGGTAACACGGTGACCTTCCCCTAAATCCTTCTGTGTCCCACAGACACATACACAGCCCCGGTCACATAAACATGTCCATATCTAACCAAAGCCCTCCTTCCATTGATCTTGCCTAAGGAAATCGGCACCACGGTGAAAACAACAAGCACTATTCCTTCCAGCAGTCCCAGAATCTGTGTTGTGTTCAAAATGCAGCAATAAGCTTTCTTTCCACCCTTATACTTTTTAGTGAAAGCACGCAGCTCTACACCGTGATTTCTCAGAGCTGAGCTTAAAAAAACAAAGGGGAAGATCGTTCCAATGAGCACTTACCAAGGTGCCCCATATATCCTGAATCCCTTCACCGTTACCTCCGAGTCTTGTAAGTAAATACTGTTTGTCAGGAGGGACTGAACGTTGTCAAAGTCCTCTGGTTTCAATTTGGACACAGAAGGGAAACGGTAGTAGTCCTGTTTAACAAGGTCTGCCATGAATTCCTTATCGAATGTCAGTTCATGATTCCCAGCAATCACTATTTTATATTCATATGGCAGGTTTCCTGAAATAAGAAAAAAAAGAGTACCAATTAGCACGTTCATTTCCCATCACGAAGTATAACAGCCGAGACTGTGTGATTAGCAGACAGTATACCCAAATGAAATAGCTCGCGCATTCCTTTATATTTCCATGGGAACCAAAATTTATGACTACGCCTTTATGCTAGCAAAAATGACAATAAATAGGAGAGAGGAAGCTGCTAGGAAGCTTAAAAGCTCCTAAGAAGGCATTCAGCTTTCTAGTTCCATTTCCCTCTTCTGTATGCTACAGATTCACTGTGATGAATCGTACTTTATAATTACCCAGTGAAAAGAACTTTAATCACGGTCCTTAAAAAAGGTCTGGACTTGATCTGGTCCTCAAAAAATAAGCCAACCAACTCTTCTTAACAACTCAAATGATTGCTTGATTTGCAGTATATCCTTCAAAAGTACATTTGTAGCATATCATACAAAAGACATGGCATAGCCAAACATTCCACAATGTACATAAATGAAAGGAACTACAGAGTACAATTTCATATTGTAAGTTAAAATTTACCTTGTGGCTTGTGAATAAAAAGAACGTTAATAATGGCCCCCTGATTAGACGGCTAACTTTCCTCCCATTGGGATGGGAGAAGAAACTGTAAAGCTTAACCCCCTTTTAATATTTATGGTATGGAAATGTGAGTTCTCGGTGTGTGCTTTTTATGCAAAAGTTTCCCGATCAAAATGAGATAATTCTGGGAAGAAGAATGAAAGCTATAAAGGAAAACCCAAACACCAGACTTCTGCATAGATTTATAATGTTTGAATAAAGTACAGATCATACATATTAATAACTCACCGTGATGCTATAAGAACCAAAATCCAAAGGGAGATAGTGCCGGGCAGCTGTCCCCATCCTGAAATTAATGCCCTTTTCTCTTCTTTGTCATTACCCATCCCTCAAGCCTCACTGCAGAGCTGCTGCTCATTTTATTTTATTTCATTTTATTTTAGGGGAGAAAAGGGTGGGGCAATGGTACCTATAATTCCAGCTTCCTGAGACTCCTGGGTCCAATGCAAAATTAATGTTTCCTGCTATTCCAGGAAGAATGAAAGTTACCACTAGCAGGAAATTGGATACACTTGTTGTAGGAATTGGTCCTTACCAGCAAGTCAGAGTCAATGATTTAATTAATGAAGCTTAGTGGGGAGGAAAATTATATTTTGGCGGTGGGGGCAAGTTTTGCCATAGGTACTTGGACTTTAGCAATGCAAACTGCAGAAACTGTGCTGTGAAGTCCTCAATCTCAGCAGTACACTCCAAACATATTTGCTAACATTGAATTTTTTTTTTTTTTTTTTTTTTTTAGAGCAAACACCGGTGGGGGTGGGAGGAAGGGGCAGAGGGAGAGGCATAGAGAATCTTAGGCAGGCTCCATGTTCAGCATGGAGCCCAATGCAGGGCTTGATCTCACAACCCTGAGATCATGACCTGAGCCGAAATTAAGAGTTGGACAAGTACTTGACCGAATGAGCCACCCAGGTGCCCCTGAAATGATTTTTAAGATCACCAGAATATGCTTTGTAATGCTATTTTCTTTAGCTTTCAATTTTTAGGCTTCTAACAGTAATGAAATTGCAATTATAGCACATGGTTTAATAGGGAGGCTTAAGAGAGAGATGAAAGAAGTCAGAAAATAACACCACAGAAAGCAGCAACTACAAACGTCGCAGCCAAGCGTCCACGGATATCCTTGACTCTGGGCACACAAAGCTGTGTGACGTACCTTTGGCCTCAGTTCTGTGTAAGGAAGCTGAAGAGCTCACGGAAAATAGGAAGCCTCTCTCAAATGTATGTTTTTGCAAGTTTATAATGTGCACTAGCACAAGGCAATAAGGAGTGTGATGTATGTTGCAAGCTACTTGGACAGAATGAACGATATTTTGCACAATTACCTGCACTTTATAAAATACAGTTGAGAGATGTATTAACAGGCCGCAAATCTGTGACGGCCACGTACACTGGAAATTTGTGAGATACCCCACGACTCTAAGCTCCTGGCTCTGTGACCCTCTTTGACCTGATACTGCACCCCCAGAGTCACCTGTGCCCCCAAAGCCAGAAGGGGTTGAAACATTTTCCTTGACAGTAATCTGTTTCAAGGCAAGCCGGACCTGCAGGAGTCTCTGAGCAACTCTATTTGTACAAGTCACGCGATAGCTGCCCAGTTCCGTTTTAATCATTCATGATGATGGACTCACTGTAACCCTTTCTTTATGCGCCACTGCTCTTGCCAGAAAGCTTGGTTTCTCGCTTTTTCCATTTTAGAGTTTTGGTTCAGGAAGGGTATGGGTGAAACTGAGAAGGCAAAGAAGTATATTTTCCTCCTTGAAGCAATTTTTTTTTTTTTTTTTTTAGAGAAAGTGAAACTACTGCAAAGTAAATATTCAGGAAGACACCTCTTCGGGTCTTTTAAATCAAATTTTGGAGACTCAGCATAAAGAAGTAGCCACCAAAATGATGATATTTATACACTGCCAATGAACTCATCCCTTACTGAGAATCCAGTAATAGTTTCCGACTTCTATCCTCTGTTACCTATGTTAGGAGAGCCTGACATATATTTATATATATAATTTTTATATATACAATTTTTATGTGTAATTTTTTCTGAACTGACCTTTCATCTATAATCTCACAACTTTTGTTTTATACGAAAAGTATAAGCAGGGCAGTTGACAAATCTCTTGTTACTTGATGGCATTTTTTTTTTTCCAAGACGAGGTTAATTTGGAAGGCTCTGCAGTCAAGCTCCAAACTTCTTGGTATTCAAATAGCATCATTTAAAAATTGTCAGACAAAGAGGTGCCTGCCTTGATCCATTTTATTCATATCAGGCCATTGAAATTGACCTGCCTGAATAAAAAAAAAAATCAAGGCTATATACAGTTATTCTAACATGGAAAAATTCTTGCTTTGAATGACCTAAAGGACTCTAAATAAGTATTCCGTCTTTCCCAAGACACGCTATATGTTCTACTAGCGACATACAAGATTATTTTAAGGGAAATGTAGATAAACTTTTGACAAAATGTCAAATATGTTTTAAAAATGAATATTTGGAAAAATACAATATGACAGTACAAATAATGATATATGGCTTCTTTTTTTGTTTGTTTTTCACCTCTACTTTCATTTTTCTATTTTTACATATAAAATAAGAGGTGATTTAAAGAAAACTATTGAACAAATATAATACAGATAATTCGCAAGTATGGCAAAGTGAGGACCATAGTAAGTAAATGAATGAAATGTGGGAAATTAGCCCATCTTCTTATGTCCTCTTGATCTCATTCTTCCCACTCTCATTGGCACCTTAATTTTCTAGACATCTATCTTTTGATATTTTGGGTCTCTCTCTATTTAATTGTCCTTAGTGAGTTTTTGTTTACCAAACCCAAGAAAACAAAAACAAGCAGCCATTCACACACACACACACACACACACACCCCTTTCACATACAAACCTAAGCTATGCTTATTTTTGAGATGCTTCTTCATTTCACATCTAAACTTTTGGAAAGAGGATCCCAGAAGCTCACAGCTGGTAGGCCAAATACAGCCCACAGATATATTACAGTTGGTCCTCAATGCTGTTTTATACTTTGTTTTGTTTTTAAATTGAACATTTAGAAATCAGGAGGTCACGCAAAAAACTCTGATTTTCTAGCTACTCTTGGAAAATCAGAAGACCAGTCACTACTGACCATCATCCAGGAGACCACAGACTTTTCCACTTCCTATGACATCTGGCCCACTTACCACGTTTGTGTTGCCTGACTGTCCCCTCTGCTATCAGAATTAGCAACTAAGAGACACGTGGTTACTCAGAACTTACCCCGTGCAATCTGGCTTGTGTGTCTATTCTCTTCCCAAAGCTTTCCCAGAATGTCAATAATGACTTACTAATAGCCAAAGCGCAGACATTTTCCCACTTCTCTCTCCACAGATCATACTGCAGTCACATCCCTGTCCCTCAAAGTCTCTATCCCTTGACACTGCATGCTGCACTCCCCGGTTCACCTCCTCCCTCTGTCGCATCTCCTTTCCTTCCTCAGCCCCCTTTGCCTCCTGTCTCATTCTTAGTTGACTCATTACATTCTCCCTCTTCATCTTTACTTCGGTGGATATTAGTTAATACTTCCTTATAGTATGTCTCACCCTTCTATTCTCTGTGATTCAATTTTAAACGATTACAATTTAAACGATGGAGGCAGCATAAGGTTAAGAACAGGGACTCTGCTGTAGGCTTCATGACACATTGGCTGCATGACCTTGGTCCGAGTCCTTATGTTCTCTTAAGTGTGCTAGCACAATGAGGATAATAACTGCACCCACCTCATAGCCTGTGCTCAAGATAAAATGAGAAAAAAATTCTAAAGCACATGCATGGTATAGACTAAACAATCGGTGCATGTTAGTTATTTTTTTTTTACTCCATTTTTCTGAATTTTGCCTTTTGCAAGTGACTTATCTCCCCCTAGACTGGGAAGTCCTTGAAGGTGCAGATCATGACTTGTGGCTTCGTATTTGACCCAAAGTACCCAGTTCCATCTCTTCCAAATGGCAAGCACACGACTGCTATTTGCTGAATAAGTGGAAGAATGAACGAACTTCTGTAAGATTTGCCAGGAGCTTTCTTAGGAGAATTATAGGAACTGGGCTTGTCATCTTGGGATATGACAAAGTTTAACTATTGTCACGCTGTCCTCCAGAGACACTTTTACTCAGAATTTACCCAGTTTAAGCCTCCTGCAGTGTCCCATTCTGCCTCCAAATTCAGTCTAGCCAAAAAATCTCTAACAAACCATTTATTAATGGCCTTTTCCTCGAATCTAAATGGGGGAAAATAACACCACCCCCCACCAAAGTTTGGTACACATTAAACAAAGTTGCTGCATGTAAGGAACCTGCACAGTTGCTAACACTTCATGATGACTCAATAGATATTAGCTATGATATAATGGTTGTTATAATGATTACCCTTCCCAGGTGCCATCCAAGAAAATATTCATTGATCCACAAATTGGATCACTCCCTGGTCACTGCGGCACAAGGTCACTCCTCCCGAGAAAAAACATCTGAGATGGAAAAAGAAGACTGATTTTCCAGAGGAAAAAGCTGGCATGGTCTAATGTGTCCTTCAAGTTAACAAAAGTATCCTTAGAGTCATACAGGCATCTGGATCTAGAGGGCAGGGTGGGTGGGCCTGTGAGGCCTTCAAGCTGCACACTAATTGCTTCTGTCAAGATTCTAACCTTGCAAAGCGTGTCTCCTGAACACATCATTTTTTTCCTCCTTCTGTTATCCAGTTACCCATCACTTCTAGTATTTACCGACTGCCAAAAAATGTGCCAGGATCAGGCTCTCATTCACAAATGAAGAGTATAAACCATGATCGATCACATGTCTCCAGAGGGACTACTCACCCGGAATGTCCCTAATATTTTGCTAGAATCAGATACGATACACAATCTCCATATACTCATAGAAGAGTGTATCAGTATACAGAGAGGAAGAGAACGTCTAGAAAAGTTTAAGTCTTCAGTTATGCACATGAGTGATAAACCCACAACAACTTTAAAGTAGACACACAGTGAATTGTGTCGAGGTCAGCCTCCCTTCCTTACCAAACTCTGGACATTTAGTGTGTGACTTAAAGCGGCTCCCACGAATCACAGCACACGACCCCAGCAGTCTCTTTAGAGACAACCTCATCTGACGATTTCAAAGTGATCCGTGAGCCTCTGAGGGCTGGAGGATGGCGACATGAGGGAAGAGACAAGGGCAGAGGCGAGAGACCTGTTCCTGCGTTCACCACAGCCACATTGCTTTCCTTTCCTTTACAATTTGGGGAAAGATTTCCTGTGAAGACTCGCCCTGGTTTAAAAATATTCAACAGAAAAACCACTGGTTTATCCAATTCCATCATTCCGATGAAGAAACAGAGTGCCAGAGAGGTGCCGCCATTTGCTAAGCTAAATCACGGGCCACATTGCAGGCACAAGTGGGACAAGAACAGTTCTTCCGCCTCCCATGCTAGTTTTCTTTCAGGTGATCCCAAATTTTTAAAAGTCTTAGGAAGTTTGGCTTAAAACCTACTTCTTACATGAGTCCTCCTCATACCATTCATCCATCTATGGCGATCCTTTTCCCTAGCTCTAGGCAGCGGTAGCTTTTTCAGTTTGGATCAAGAAATAGAACTGGTTACGTCATTGATTTCTCCTCCAGGGGTCATGAAGCAGTTTCAGCTCCATACTATGACAACACACATCCTGGTTCAATTAAGGCATTCCCCAAATGCTACTGCTGCTGTGGGTGTAATTTCTTACCTACCTGCTCTCAGAAGAATTTGGGAGCCTACCCAAGGAACGTAACATCATGGCCTTGGGAAGGAGAAGGAAAAAAGCTCCTGTGCCCAACTTTACGCAGGGTCCCAGAATTGAAAAACATGTTGGCTATATTATAAGAACTAATATGAGACTTTGAAAGAGGAATAGTAGTCCAAGATAGTAAACTCAAATGCCTACAGGGACCAAAGATGTAAAGCAAAAATGCGATTGGACTGGGTGGAAGGAAGAGGTTGTGAGGACCAGCACACGTGTGCATCACCATTTAAAAATAAACGTGTACAAGCACTGCTCTGGCCAAACAAGATTCTTTGCCAGCTTGACCCCCCCACCAATAAAAGTTAATGTCCCTCAAAATTAAGTTATCATAAAACTGTCAACCTATTTTTCTGCCACAAATCATTATAAAATGTATTGCTCTAGAAAATTTAAGTTCCAGTCAAATCCAAATCCAAAGTCAATTCCAGAACGGTCACTTTTCTTGGGAATCTGCCTGCCACCTGCGAGTAGATGACCCCTGCCCCATAGTCTCCACTCCTCGTGAATGGTGAGCATGGGAAATAGGGGTAATCAAAATGGCCATTAGGTTTGGCTAATGCCAAATACTGGTTTCCCTATACGCCATTTTTTTTTATCGGGGATCTGATGAGCAGGATTAACTGACTGCTGTCTCTTATTTATTTCTGCTAAAACTGAGGGAAACAAAAACCCAGAGTACAATAGTAGCTCTTTGTGAAGAACTTTGAGAGCATCCCAAAGCAAACATGGCTTGCCAGGTTTCATGGGTAAAAGAAAACCTAGGTATATAAAGGTGACAAATTTCAAGGTCTCCAAACCCTATGCCCACTCCCCTCTACACCCTTAAATTATAGACTTTGAAAATATATAAAGAAACCAAAAATGTGTGGCACAACGCTCATATTCAATAAAGTTTACTATGCAGCAAGAGGAAAACACAGAGACGACCAGACAAGAGGAGAACCTGCTATAGCTTCCAGATACCCAGAAAAATCAAACTCACGAGGCACAAGCTTCAGGCCTACTTTCCCTTGCCAGTATGCTAGAAAAAAAAACTCATCTGTGAAATCAAAAAAGAATAAAACCGATATATAGCCAGACCTATTATCATGGGACTGTCTCTAAACAAAAGAGATATATTACAATTCAACATCTCTGAAACCTTCAGCCTGCGTGGGGGCAGTGCCAGGGGCCTGTTTTAAAACATTGCTCCCTAATGCCGGTGTTATAAAAGGACCTTGTTATACCCCCAAGGTGGATAAAAGGCAGCAATTTTTTTCTGTTTGCAATTATGATTTTATTTTTAATATATCATGACTCCAGCAGAGAGGGAAAACGTTCAAACTCCTGAAGTCTCTATTCCGCTGAGAACTAAGAGTAACTTGGGCTTGAAAACTGTTCAAGCGGAAAATTTTGCGGGAAGATGAAAGAAACAGATAATAATACCAGTGGGTGGGAGAGTGGAAGAACTATGAGGCTCTGGGATGGACTAGGAAGAGGTGTCATGGACATTCCTCGCCTGGGTTACTGGCAGCTGATAGCTGAGCAGGGCTGAGTTGAGCCTGGAGGCAGGGAGAAGACTGCCAGTTACAAGCGGGCAAAGCCCACCTTTGCCCACTGTTCTCCCAGCATCCAGAAAAATCTGTGGCATTTAGTTGGTGCCCACTGCCTACTTGTTAAATGAATGAATGGACCTCCGGCAATCCCTCTCGGCTCCACGGTTTGCACTCACTTGCCTGGGCTGCAAAGCCACCAGAAACATTCAATCAGGGCCAGCTCCGTCTCTGACCTCAGTCTGTCCCCCGTCAGGCTCCATTAATTTTCACAAGTCCTGACAGCTCTAACGTTAATACTCACACTTGCTGATGGAGCCACACAGCAGGTTCAGACTGCTACCTTCTCCTCTGAAACTCATGCATTAGGGTTTCTTCCATGCTTGCAATGGGAAACCAAGTCTAAGAAATATTAAACACAGAAAACTATATTACAATAATGTCAGGGCTGAGCCGGAACCCAGGAGAATGTAAGGAATGCTGAGTGAAAGCCCGGTGGTCCAACTGCAGGAATTAGGGCTAGCATAAGAAGCCACAGCTGAAAGCTCCCTCCTCTTCTTCAGCCTTCTCCATGAAAAGAATCCCAAGGTACCAAAAGATGCTATAAGCCTTAATCCATACAAAGCAGACAAAAGTCCATCCCCCGCCCAGGAAAGCAGACCCCTTTTGGACCCGAATGGTCACCAATATTTGGCACTGAGAAGGATAAACCGCAAGGGAGCAGCCTCTTAATGACTAAAGACATAGAAACAGCTCAAAGATTCGACTGTAGCTCAGCAGCAACTTGTTCATGTGTGCTTCCTGCCTCAGCTGTAACCTTAATCCAACATAACTTTTTGTGATTTAAACACACTTTCAGGCACACACACTCATTCACACTCATACACGTTAAAAGACAACTACAAGGTAGGAAAAACAAATGACACTATCATCTGAGTATCCCTAAGTTGCCACTCACACCGACACGGCAGATCCCGCATATGAAGATGGGGCAGTAAACTGTCCGCTGAGCTCCAGCTCCAACTATACTCGAGCATTTCCATCACATCAGAAAAAATGAGGGTAACTGGACAACCTACATGACAGAGAGGACGTGCAGACTGAGTGAGATCAGGAAAGGACCTAATATGAACTTGGCACATCAACGATAATTATCATCATCGTCATCATCTTTACCCTGTCTTCTGTTGTCCATTGTACCTCATTCGGGAAAAGGGGCCCATTTCCAACTTCTCACCACCTTCAAAGAGCATTCCATAAATATCTTTAGTAAACTAGGAGTGTTGACTGACAAAATCCATGGTGAGCTGAAGAATATTGTTGCTTTTTCCCCCACAAAGCCTTTAAAGAGCAACTGAGAAAACGTGCTCCTTCCTGCATTACTTATAAAATGAGTGGCGGGACGCCTGGGTGGCTCAGTTGGTTGGGCGGCTTCTTTCGGCTCAGGTTATGATCCCAGGGTCCTGGGATCGAGTCCCATGTCGGGCACCTTACTCAGCAGGGAGCCTGCTTCGCCTCTGCCTCTGCCTGCCGCTCTGCCTGCTTGTGCTGTCTTTCTCTCCCTGACAAATAAATAAAAATCTTAAATAAATAAATAAATAAATAAATAAATAAATAAACAAACAAACAAGTGGCAATTATTCTACTGAATATTGAGAAGAACAAATGCAAATCCTATGTTTACATTTTCAGACAGTAAATATGGTGGAAATCAAATTAAATAAAAAATAACACTGGCATGAAGACCATATTCTTTAAAAGAAAGAACACTTTTAGAGAATTTTGGATTCCCTCTCCACCTTAACCCTTCAAATAGTATAAGAAATCTTTCTTCTCATAAATACTCTTCTTTTTGCCTGCTAAAATAATGTTTGGGCAGATGGACGCGGGACTGCAGTGCGCAGGGATTCCAGGGGGCCAATCCACAGAAGCCAGAGCAGAGGGTTGACAGTGGAAATAAAATCTCTGCCTTAACAGCGCCACTGGGGCTAGAGGAAAATGGTCTTCTAGAACTTGATTAAAACTAAATTGAAAAAGAACATATTTGGCTAATATTACATTAGACTAAAATATAGAAATGAACCCTAATACTCTCGAAATCCAATAAGAGAAAGCCATCTCAATTTCCAAACTTTCAAAAGCATCTTCTTTAAATGCATCACAGATCAATTTACATGGTACTTTTGCCAATAAGCCAAACCAAATCACAGGTTCCAATTGGCTTATATTGGAAAGTATGAGAGCAAATGCTAGAAAATGCAATTACGGCAAACAAACTCCATTTTCTCCCCTCTGAAGGGAATTTCAGAGAATATTTTATTGCCATCAAATAATATTTCTGAAGGCATCAATACACAATTCTCTTTTCTTTTCAGAGTCCCTACTCACTGGATAATCTAATCCACTCTACAGAATATCTTGAAATTTAGAGACGAGCCCACGAAAGGGGATATTACCTTGCACAGACATCCTATGTCAATTTTAATAATTTGCAATCTGGACAGGACGCTGCACATAGCAAAATTTAGGATCCAATAAAATTCACTTTTCCCATTTTGTAATTCAAAGTTTTAATGAAGCATTTCAAGGATAAAATTTTAAAAGAAATCTCTCAGGGAAGGATATTTTGATCAAGAGCGACAGCGATGAGATGGAGGAAATGGAGATCACATTCATTTCCTCTCCCGTTTCTGCTTTTCCCTCCACCCTTCAACTGGCAAAATTTTCTATTAATAAGAATTCCAGATAATTAGGAGCTAACAAAGTAGACTTCCCTGGGGATTACAAAATCATGAAGTCTCCCAGTGATTAAGTTTTGATTTTGTTGAAACACCAGTTCCAAAATTCTCTGATCTCTTTCCTTAGGAACAGTTTAGTGGCCTAATGGTGCAAGCCTCCCCTCTGGGGTAATGTAGTACAAAGTGTTATAATTCCTTAGAAAGAAACCATTTTTGGAAAGTCTATTATGGCCCGTGAGGTCCAAGTTTCCAGGACGTGGAGTTGGAGGTCTATTCCTTTTCTCTTTTTATTCCTTTCCCTTATGTCATAGTCTGAATGTTTCTGTCCCTCCCAAATTCATACATTGAAATCCTAATCCCCAGTGTGATGGTATTTGGAAGTGGGACCTTCGGCAGGTGACTGGTCATGAGGGTTAAGTGCCCATGAATGGAATTAGTGCCCTTATAAATGAGACTCTCCAGAACTCTCTCCCCACTTCCACTACATGAAGACACAGCAGGAGGGCACTATCTGTGAACCAGGAAGAAGGCTCTCACCAGCACTCGACTGTGCCTTGAGCTTAGACTTTACACCTTTCTAAACTGGGTGAGAAATAAATTTCTGTTGTGTATAAGCCACCCAGTCCACGGTACTTTGTTACAGCAATCCAAGTGAAGTGAGACATCATCGTTTTCTAGTTTCCAGAGATCTAGCCCTCAACATCTTAAATCCACAGCTCAAGACAAATTTATATTGGTCTTCCTAAGTCCACGTTTTCTCATAGTGTGCTTAAGGCATATGGTGTTCTTTACAGCTTTCCTTAAATAATTCAATTAAATATGTTAAGGAGTCCAGGTAATCATGGCACAGTTGGAGAGCATACTCATTTGCTAAACACTGTTCCCAGAAAGACAATAAAATGAAAAAAGAGCAGAGGTGGTCAAATGTTCTGAACATTTGAAGTCAGGTGAACATATACTGCTTTAGCCTTAAATTTTCCATTAAAAGTACATGTCTGCTTTCCTCCCCATACCATACACACCCAGGCCCCCTGACAAGGTGTGGCTTAACCGCCCCTTTAGGTTTGCATCTTTATGAGCTGAATTGTTATCCCCTCAAAATCTATATGATGAAACCCTCACTCTTAGTACCTCAAGCATGTGACTGCATTTGAAGACAGGGCCTTTAAAAAGGTGAATAAACTGAAACTGAAATATGGGCCAACAAAGGCCCATAAGGATGGGCCTTAATCTGATCTGAATGTTCTCCTTATAAGAAAAAAAAAATAGGGATGCCTAGGTTGCTCAGTTGGTTAAGCATCTGCCTTCGGCTCAGGTCATGATCCCAGGGTTGTGGGATCAAGTCTCACATGGGGGTCCCTGCTCAGCAGAGAGCCTGTTTCTCCCTCTCCCTGCTGCTCCCCCTGCTTTGCTCTCTCTGACAAATAAATAAATAAAATCTTTAGGAAAAAAAAAAAAGAAAAAAATATGGACCAGGAATGTGCTCCCACATGAAAAACCAAAGCAAAGAAAGGTCACATGTACCCTAACGTTCATAGCAGCAATGGTCACAATCGTCAAACGGTGGAAAGAGCCAAGACGCCCTTCAACAGATGAATGGATAAAGAAGATATGGTCCATATATACAATGGAATATTATGCCTCCATCAGAAAGGATGAACACCCAACTTTTGTATCAACATGGACAGGACTAGAAGAGATTATGGAAAGTAAAATAAGTCAAGCAGAGAGAGTCAATTAT
>CM052815.1:23990509-24093681 GCA_028533885.1 Nasua narica | reverse complement strand
ATGGGCGGCATCCCAGAGCCACCTGCGTTTTCCTCCAACTAGTTTATGCCAGTTGTATTTTTTACCATAATTACCTCATGTAATTATATATTACTTAAGATGACGAAATAGGTACGTTAAAAGACTATACAAATTTGCTGTTGTACTAGGAGTAAAGGACAGCACTTTAAAAAGTGAGGGGAAGGGGCACCTGGGTGGCTCAGTCGTTAAGCGTCTGCCTTCAGCTCAGGTCATAATCCCGGGATTCTGGGATCGAGCCCCGCATCAGGCTCCCTGCTTGGCAAGAAGCCTGCTTTCCCTCTCCCACTCCCCCTGCTTGTGTTTCTGCTCTCGCTGTCTCTCTCTCCCTGTCAAATAAATAAATAAAAATCTTTAAAAAAAAAGTGAGGGGAAAAAAATCATAAAAATCTAGAAGTAGTCTGCACTCAGACTGTTTTGCAAGGATCTTTACCTTCTTCCTCGCCAATAAATAAACTAAAATGGAAAATGTGATAAAGATGATACATGGAGATGAAGATAATAAGTTATATGTGGGATCTGCCCAAGAAAGGCAGTGTTGATCTCTAACCACTGTGTTCGTATCCAAAGGAAGGGCTTCAGCGGGACCTCAGAAGACTGGCCCCCACGTGTGCATCTGTGTGCTTCAAGTTAGAGGAAAAATACTTGGCTCCGTGATTATCATCGTTACGGTTTCCTGCTTTAGCAGTCTCTGGCATGGTGGGTAGAGGGACTCAGGCACACACATACACAAGAAGGTAGACATTATGCCTTTTGCCACCCCAACCGTCGCGTGGCCTTCTCAAAGAATAAACCACCCAGAAGCAAAAGCTATATTGGCCCTACAAACATGTAGACACATGTATTTTTGGTTTCTACCTATTTTTATAGGTAGAAATCACAAGTTTCCTCACTTCCACAGTGCTAAAAATACAAGTTCAAAGACGCATTTGTGAATTCATATACTACTCATTTTTTTGGCTTTGTAGTCCCGTTGCTTTCTGAATCCAGCCTTTCTGTGAAGAAAGGAGTCATAAAGTGAACAGGGTGAAACTAGGCAATGAAAAGGGTGAAAATATCAGTTTGCTTTCCTAAGTCAAGAAACTCCGAACTGATGGCTTTCTACGTAGGACTAACTACATGCAGCTCTCTCGTCCTTCACAAGCACCATCACTGGAACGGGCCGTAGGCCCTTGTTCGATGAGCAACTCCAAAGTCAGGGGATAAATGTACAGGGCTTTGATTCATTGCAGGCACTCAATCGCAATCAGCTTTATAGTATGAAATTATTTAGAGTCAGTAAGTTAAGAGCTAGACAGCCTCATTCTCCACAATTTACAGAGAAATCAAAGCTCAGAGATTACCCAGTTTGTAGCCAGATGTCCTCACCGGGCAGTTTAGCCTCCTCAAAAGAGAGAGTTTACCTCCCAACCTTATTTTCATACAAAGGAGAAGAATTCAATGTAGAGGATAAATGAGATTCATATAAGTGGCAGGGAGAAGGGATGTAATACTGTTTAATTGTATAACTTTACCCTGAAAGAAGAAAAAAAAACGTATTTCCTTCCTGTTCCTAAAATTTCAATAGAGTTTAAGAAATGGGGGCGGGGGGAGAGGGAGTTTTGTGACAATTTCATAATGCACACAAAACTTGCAGTAATAACATCTAAATCTGGTAGATCAATAATGCATGGTATAGTTAGTTGCTTAATTATTCATTTTGGATATGCCAAATAGGGTTTTAAAACAAACTCCAGATGCGAAGAGAGCTAGGAAATACAGGCAGTAAAATAAAAAATAAAAGTCGTTTTTCCCCAATGTGATTCTTTCCTAGAACATTGTAAAAATCTCCTCTAATTTTCAAAATTAGAGACACTTTGATTAAGAACTTTATATATATGTTTTGACAGTTATATGTGTTTTACAGACTTCTACAAGTACAAAAATCAAATGCCCTATATATCCCATTTCAAGATATGTACATAAAAATGTGGCAATATCAAAAGATCACAAGGTGACAAATAAAAGCAAATACTAGCATAAGAGCATTAATTAAAGATATGTAATAAAAAAAGGCAAGCAAAAAGAATGTTCATTTGGGAGACAAATCAAAAGAGAAGACTACTTGAAGTTTGCCTTATATGGTTGCAAAAGTTGTTAACTGCACAAGAACAGCAGCCAAAGAGGCGAGTGGGAGCTGTGTGCCATTCAACAAACGTACTCATCAGGTCCAGGGGGCACATCTATATACCTGGCACAAAAGCACCCTATGGAAAAACGGCAGCTCTAATCAGGAACAACAATGGAAAAATGGAACATTTCTAAATCAAAGTGTAAAACTACTCCTAATTCCATTCCTAAAGAATAAAATAGAACAACAACAAGAATAAACCAAAACAAAAACAAGAGTAGCGATCTAACTGTGAGTTTCAAAATGAACCCCCATTTTAGGCTAAGATAAGAATGCGTACTAACCAACTGTCTTTGAAGGACTCTTTCAACCCACAGCTCTGCAATGTACCTTCAAGTTTTCACAAAGACTAACTCAGCCAGGCCAGAAACATGGAGAGAATCTGAGTGTGCAAGTTTTTAATACCAGGTTATCAAGACTCTTTTGATCTCATTCCTTAGCACATTCTGCCTAGCAGTCTGGTGGCCTTCAGTCAAACAAATCTACTTTTTTGAGTTCACTGTATCTCCAACTTTTCTGAAACTTGAAATTAAATTCAATATAAGACTATAAAAATGTTAATTGACAAATGATTAATCAACTGGGGCTACCCACTGATGTGAGAAGTGCTATCTATACAGGAATGATCTTTCTGTTACTTCACCTTGGACTCCACTTCCCGCTCCCTAGGCTAGTGGTCTGCCCCGTGTGCAGGAATGGCTATACTGAATTACGTGGGCCACGCTGTAATTATGTCCTCTTCTCTTTCATCTTCCTTGCACGACTCCAAGTGAACATGTGTAGGGTGAGCTAATGATTTGCTGCATATCTCTGATGAGTACTATATTATTTGCATCATAATATTTTCATTTCTTCCCCCTGCACATAATGCCACGTTGACAGCAAGGTCAGTTAAGTTACTATAAGGGATTTTTAATGAAAACAATTATAAATTTAAAATAACTGTGTTTAAAGCACTTAACAGTCACTAGGGTCAAGTGATTACAGCAGTTACAAGACCCATGGGACATGTTCACACCAAAACAAAGTGAATAAATTACTTCAGCTGGCGCATGTAATCACTAAGTGACCACAGGGGTCAGGCCGAGTAGAACCCTGAAGACTTTCACGCAAAACCAATAATGAAAATTTATCAGTCAAAAGGGGGAGGAGAGGGCTGGAGAAACGTCAAGAATCAGGGCGTGCAGCGACAGACTAGAAGCACAACTGACTCTCCATGCCCCTTGAAGGGCCAGGAAAATGACATTTGAAAACCCAGGGGACAGCTGGAAAAGAGATTCCAGGAAACAATACACAGGCAGGCTGGGAGGAGGTAGGAGAGCTAAAATGCAGGCGATCTATTAAGTATCAGCAAGTTCAAAGCCATACGGAGGGCCACTTTGGTCTAAGGATGACCATCCTTATCTAGAAACCTGTGCTGGGGTCTGGAAATGTATTCAGAGGCTACACTACAAGACAGTGAGGGTTGTGATGTTAATGTTCATGAAACGATCATCTCTAACATCTATGTGGCACTTCCTATCTTCTGTGTTGCAGAGAAAAGGTGGCTGAGGGTCAAGGAAACAACGCATTTTGTTCATGGAAGTAAAACGATGAAGAAAAACAAACATTTCTTAAGGGGTCCTTATTTGCTAAAGATTCCACTGGAGTGAGCGCTCAGGAGGCTCATAATCGAAAGGGGGCATCAGAAGCCCTAAAAGTAAGGTGTACTAATGGTCTGAACACAGTATGGAAGGGAAGAAGCAATAATCACCACCTGGGAAGGCAGGGCCTGTTTCAGAACAGAAGTAACTGAATTGGGCCTTAAGGAATGGGCAAGAGCTCACAGAAAAAAGGAACAAGACAGGCAGGATCAATAGGAACAAATTGTCACTCAGCAAAAATGTATTGAGTGCTTACTATGCACCCAGCACAGTGCTTGCAACCCCCTCCGCGACAGGGGGCAAGAGAAACATATCCGCTGCTCTCACGGAGCTTGTTTTCATTCATCTATCTCTTCACTAACGCACATGTTCTGAGCTCGGTAAGTGTTATAGAATGCGGTGGTACACAGTTGTCTGCAGACATTCATGGGGCTACCCTCACTGGAGGAAGAACAATAAATAAGATGCAGAAGTAGGAAAAATAAGATCTTACCAAGGAGGTGGCATTTGAAAAGAGACCCATAGACCAAAGAAACTGTTAAGAACAAAGGGTCAAGGTGGAAATACCGTGGACCAGAATGCAGCTGTGGTCAGATGACAGGGAGCAGGGAGAAAATGATAAGACAGAAGCCCAAAGAGCTAAGGAGAGGATGGAGAGAAATGCGGTGGGAAGTGACACTGGAGAGATAAAACTGGACAGTTCATAAAGTGCCTTGAATGTCACGATGGACTTTCTCCCATCAGTTAATGGTTCCTAAAATACATTCCACAAAATATCAGTCTGGTGGGAGACCTCATGGAAAAAGGGCTCTGTGCCTCCACCTCTGCATTTGTAAAAATGGTCATAACAGCATCCACCAACTTGAGTATTGTGATGAGTAAATGAGTTCATTCTTGTAAAGGGTCTGGTAATGGGGAGTGCTCAGTAAATGTTCTTATTCACATATGATTCCAAGAAAGAAAAAGGAAGGCTGAGCTTTGGCACTTTCAAGGCCAGTGGAGGTCCGAAAGACACTTCAGGTGCCTGAGTTAACAGTGATGTAAATTGGAAGGGGAGTTCAGGAGAATGAGCAGTCTTTGGAGGAGATATTAATTCAGCCTGAGATACACTGGTTTTGAGATACCTTGTGTACCTTCTACAATTTATGGCAAAATACCTAGTCACCAGTTAGATACAAGGATCTGAAGAAAGAGAGATTAAGATAAAATCAGTCCATAAACAAAATCTCAAAGAATAAGAAGAATCTCTCAGATTTTGAAACACAATATTAACAAAAGAGGACAGATGGCATCACACCAGACAGAAAACAAGGCCCCTATTCCTGGGCCCTCCACTAACAAGTCCATGAGAAACTGAGTAAGATGCTGAAACACTGAGTTCCAGTTGCTTATAGAAAAGGGGGCAACCACATTGGCAATCAGAGCCTGGATGCCAATGATCTGCCCTCTCATTCCCTTCTCCATTCTCAGTGCCTGTCCCCAAGCAGGGCCTGGACCTTAAAAGGCAGTTAGAATAGATGCAAATCATCTTTTGAGGATGAAGTCTCTTCATATTCTGGGAGACAAGGATCCTGCTCCAGGATTTAGCAACAGCAGCTGACGCTTGAACAATGCAGAGGTTAGGAGCGCCAGCCCTCCCACACGGTGGAAAATCTGCATACACATTTAGTATGTATTGCATGTATTATATACTGTATTCTTACAATAAAGTAAGCTAGAGAACACAACATTATTAGTAAAGTTATAAGGAGGAGAAGATAATCTATAGTACTGTAAACAATCTACATGTAAGTGGACCCGTGAAGTTCAAACCCATGCTGTTCAGGAGTCAAGGGCACATAATTTGGGGGCTTCGGTTTTCCCTCTTGGATCAGATGGCTTGGAAAAGTTGAAGATTTTTTTGGTTCCAAAAAGCTCCCTTTTAAATTTGGTTGAAATAGTGACAGAATTATCACACAGCAAAATACAAAAAGATTCCCCCTTTTCAAAGAGTTTTTACCTGGCTTTTTCTGTGTAGCAGATGAAGTGATGGTTATATAGGTCCTGCCCATGTCTGTTTCTTTTTAAGAGATGCTGATTATTTCAGAAAAGGAGAAAACAGGAAGTTTTAGAACTGAAAGCTGGAAGAAGCATGTAGTTAATGTCCAGTTCTTACGTCGACTTAAAATATGACCCCAACCTGTCCTTTCACGTTTCTAGATCTCCATCCATCCATCAGCAAGGCATCAGCAATACTGTCTGCCCATATCAACTTCCCTGAACCATTATAAGCATTAATGATCTAATATACTCCAAAGTACTTTGAGTCCTTTGGAGGAAGGATGTCGTATAAATTAGAAGCATTATAATTAATGTAATTTAAGAAAATGGCTGCCCATAACAAAGAGGATGAGGTTCACATGGATCACAAATGACCTAGTCATCGTGTCCTCAGGTCACTAACGATCCTTCCTAATGGAACAAAATCCAATCTCACTTCACTGAGCATATTCAGTTGTTCTGTATTTGGGTTCATTTTTCCCCCCCAAGAATCTTAATTCTTTATCAAAACTAAACTGTGCTTTAAAATGAATTTTCTCCTTATTAGAAAATGTTTTATATATAAATTAGACCAGGAAGTAATTCACTTTAGGGAAAAAGATTTTTCAATGTAAAAAAGGACAAGTAGATACTAAGCATGGATCAACTATTTGGGTGAAGCAAATATACTAATACAGACAAGAAAATAGAATGTCTGTATCCACATTATAGAATATATATATACATAACTCATAGGCACTTTTTGAAACTCAACAATCTCATACTAAGAGAAAAAGAGCAAAAACACTAAGTAAAGTGCTTAAAATAGAAACAGAAGCTACTAAATAAGTTATAACTTTAAAATGATAACTGGAAAAAACAAATTATGAATCAAAAGCTAAAAATTGCAGCAGATCAGATATTGCTTCTTGTGAGCAAACTAAAGACTAAGAAACTCCTTTGATATTAAACTCTAAACAGTAACAATCAGTGAATTCTAGGCTCTGAGGAACTCTCTGAGACATTCTTCTCTGTAATCATGGGAAAGGGCATCTTATTTGGCCTTCTCCAAGCCTCCTACAAAACCTCTTTATTAGATATGACTATTAAGTGGTAATAAAGTTCTATGTCCATAAATATTCCAAGGAGTCTCCCCTGCTCATATCACTTCTGAAACTTTTTTTTTTAAAGATTTTATTTATTTGACAGAGAGAGATACAGTGAGAAAGGATACACAAGCCGTTGGAGGGAGAGAGGGAGAAGCAGGCTTCCCAAGGAGCAGGGAGCCCGATGCAGGGCTTGATCCCAGCACCCTGAGATCATGACCTGAGCCAAAGGCAGACGCTTAACGACTGAGCCACCCAGGCGCCCCTGAAACTTTTCATTGGGAACTGTTAAGCACTTCACTAGAGAGCATCGTGCCACACCTTTGTTTTGTGTATTTTTCTTACTGAGGTATAACTGATGTATAAAGTTTTATTAGTTTTAGGCATATAACATGATGATTTGATATTTATATATACTGCAAAATGATCACCTCAATAAATCTAGCTAACATCTGTCACCATACATAGTTGCAAAATTTTTTTTCTTATGATGAGAACTTCTCAGATCTCCTCTCTTAGCAACTTTCAAATATTTAATGCTTATATATAACTATCCTATAGTATAGAGTATTGCACTATATTACACTATACTGTATAACTATACAAGAATATACAGTATTATTCACTATAGCCACCAAGCTGTACATTACATCCTGAGGACTTTTGTTGCCATTATATCACATCATTATTTTTTTATTCCAAATGGTATCTCTCCACTTGCCTACTTCACAAGCTCCAGCTCCTAATAATTTTGTATTGTTTAAAAAAAAAATCAGAAGCCTGAAATGTGACAACCATGCCTAGAAACCGTTGTGTGTAAGAGCTTAGAAAATAAATTGAAGTCTGCCACCGATCACCTGGCTGAAGGCTGGTATGCCGGCGTTTGTGAAGCAAGAGCCAGTGCACAGGGATGGTTCCCAGAAGGAGACACCGTGACACCGGAGAGGAGAGCGCGTGTGCCAGATTCAAGATCGGGACAGGAGGGGCATGACAGGACACTGAAGAGGGGGCTAGGAAGAGGGGAGGCCTGGCCCCTCAGGTGTGTAACTCAAAGGGAGTCAGAATTGAGGGAGATGTCGATGTGCATTGGGTGTAGTGTGTGTGTGTGAAGGAGACACAGCCATATTTCTGGTGGCCACACAAAGCCAGGGTATTCACCCTCCGCTCAGCTCTGCACACAGAATCGGCCTCAGACCAGCAGGTCACTGCGATACAAGAGCCTGTAAGGCCCCTTTCACTGAGGTTCTGCTCTCCCAGTGAGTATGAGACATGCACCAACAGGACAGGAAGACGTCATGGCGCACGTAGCCTAAGAGAGCAAGTTCTGTTTACTGACCATTCACCGCCTGTAGGTGGTGGGCCTCCCCATTACATTACTCAACCTCCCAACCATCCTCAAGGGTTAGAAAGATACACTAAGCATGAATAATTCTCCTTTGACAGAGGAATAAATCAAAGATCGCAGCATTAACAATATTGGATGCAGAGAAAGGGGAACTCTCCTACACTGTTGGTGGGAATGCAAGCTGGTGCAGCCACTCTGGAAAACAGTATGGAGGTGCCTCAAAAAGTTGAAAATAGAGCTACCCTACGACCCAGCAATAGCACTATTGGGTATTTACCCTCAAGATACAAATGTAGTGATCTGAAGGGACACATGCACCCGAATGTTTATAGCAGCAATGTTCACGATAGCCAAACCATGGAAAGAACCTAGATGTCCATCAACAGATGAACGGATAAAGAAGATGTATATATATATATATATATATATATACACACAATGGAATACTATGCAGCCATCAAGAGAAATGAAATCTTGCCATTTGCAATGACGTGGATGGAACTAGAGGGTATTATGCTAAGCGAAATAAGTCAATCAGAGAAAGACAGTTATATGATCTCTCTGATATGAAGAATTTGAGAGGCAGGGTGGGGGGTCAAGGGGGCGTGGGGGAGGGAAATGAAACAAGATGGGATCAGGAAGGAGATAAACCGTAAGAGACTCCTAAACTCATGAAACAAACTGAAGGTGGCTGGGGGGTAGGGGGGGTAGGGATAGGGTGGCTGGGTTATGGACATTGGGGAGGGTACGTGCTATGGTGAGTGCTGTGAAATGTGTAAGCCTAATGATTCACAGACATATATCCTGGGGCAAATAATATATGTTAATAAAAAATAATAAAAAAATAAAATAAATTTTAAAAAACCCAATATTGAGATTAGGATTTAAACACTGGCAGACAAAGTCCAGTACTCATGCTCTTAATTCTATGCCGTCCTATCTTTCTATACATCAGAACTCACACATGCATTCATATCCCACAGAACAGGACGCAAGCAAGCTGTTAAGACAAGTTATCTGTGAACTGTAAGATATCCTGGTGATCTTTTTTTTTTCTGTACCGTATTTACATTTTTTCACCGTGAGTATGTAAGCTTTCACCATTATAAAAAGAGTTTGCATTCATTTTTTTTTTGATGATAGAATCTGAACTTTATTTTTTTTAAATTTTTTATTAACATATAATGTATTATTTGCCCCAGGGTACATGTCTGTGAATCATCAGGCTTACACATTTCACAGTATTTGCCATTGCAATCATTTTTTAAAAAGCCCTTAGAGGATGAAGATTATCTGACACTGAAGACATTTCAAAACACACAACACAAATTTTCAAATACTTCAGAGAGTATTAGTGGGGAATTAGAATCTTAACTGAGCGAAATTTGACAATATATAATAAAGCCATTTTTTTGACGTATGTATCATTTGGACCAACAATTCTACTGCTAGGGAGATACCCTACAAATATAACTTAAGGATGTTTGCAAAAAGAGGGCAGGAAGGATGTTCATCACACCAGTGCAGCTAATAAAGATCTGTTTAAATAAGAGTGCACCCATACAGCAAATGCTATGAGCATAATGTGTTAATTTTTTAAAGTTATAGAATAACATGCAGAGTTGTAATAATTTTTAAAAATAGTCTTTAAACAAAAAGTCCTTAAAGGGTGAATATTTGCTGCTGTTCAGAACATTCAAAACAGAAACAGAAAGTCAAAAAATTCTCTCACATTTCATAATCAAAGAGAATTTCTCTAAAGACAGCCTTATAGAGGGATGTATATTTTCTACTTTGCATACATCAAATACTTGAATTTTTATAATATATGTGTGCCTTAGTTCTATCAAAAATATTCTTTTTTTAGGACAAAGTATTTTAGCCATATTTATTGATGTGGAAATTTGTGATATATTAAGATGAAAAACACACAATAAAACAGTACTACCATAAATCTCTATTTTGGTAAAAGATATGTGCATGCACATGTGTGTGTGTGTGTGTGTGTGTGTGTGTGTACACACATGTATGTAAGTATCAACAGAAAACATTCCGTAAAGATTCACACGAAAATGTTAACCGTGGTTATCTCTGGCCATGGGTAATTTTGTTTTCTCCTTTCACTTGTCTCTACTTCCTAAGTGATCAGGCATGCACATGTATTACATATATTGTAAGAATAAAATCAATCGCCCAGACTGTGAAAGCTTTTCCTAAAGCCCGGCTCCAAAACTCTGGGTCCACAGCAAGATCACTGAAGAAGAGACACAATCTCCCGATATGATTATTCTGAAAGAAGCAAAACCAATTTACATGTCTACAATCTGTGATGTTCGTTACAGTCACACTCTGTAATAACTATGCCTAATTACAATGCTCCTGCAAATATGAATAACCTTCTTCTTGAGGTTTTCCTTGGGAATATTTTCATTCTTCCTTTTAGGCCTGAAGAAATTGAAGCTCAAAGCTATTATATAACAACCAAGACCAAGGAAAAGTCATAATGGAAAGTTCATGGGCTATGCTAAAAGGGATTCTGACTGGCCAGATTATTACATGTAATCTTTAGGCAGAAACAGTAGGTCACCCAAGAACTTGGTCTAATTATAATAAGAAACAAAACAACTACAAACCCTTTATAATATTTTTGCACCATATGTAGGAATCATTAACAATAGCCAACTGAGTGTTATAAATACTTTGAGGAGAAAGGGAAAGAGAAGGAAGGGAAGAGAAAGATTTTACACATGGAACTACATCATTTTAAAGTCTGAGCCCAAAGTACAGGCGGGAAAAAAGCCTTGTACCTTTACGTTCATTCACTCGCTCCATGACTCAACAACCATTTCTGTGCACTATGTCTCAAGCCCTACACTCCGAACTGGATGTACAAACAGCGTTCGTCAGGCACATGCTGTTGGCTAGCAGGGAAGACTCAAACAAACAAATACAGAACAACCGTGAAAGTTCAATATGCATACACCATATTCAAGAAGTCTGCCAAAAATATTTTGAAGGTGAGAGGACAGCAGGGATGAAATCGAGTGGACAGTAAAGAACAGTAAAGAATATCCAAGAGGCAAAGGCTAGAAGAACACAGGGGCAAAGGGAAGGAAGACCACATGTGGCCCAAGGGCTCACAGAACATACCTTCAGGCATATCAGTGGTTCAGAATTCACTACCAATAAAAATAATCACATCGTAACTAGCAAGTATGTTATAGGTGGCAAATTTATTTTTAAGCCACGCCTGTGATTAGGATGCATTTGTGCCAAGATAAAAAAGAAGATGCTACAATGGCTGAGTGGCTAGGATCCCAGTTTAGCTCGCCAAAACCTATTCACCTATGTCATACCTGCATCATATCTGACTTAGCATATTAATGGGACAAGAGGATTTAACTATCACTTTAAAAAGAATTCTCTGGGAAAGATTTATCTGTCCCTTTTTCCCACAACCCTGCAGTCCCTGGCAATAAGAAGCTTCATGTCTTTCTGACCCTGGGCTTCTCCCGTCAAGACAGCCCTGTGGGCGGCCGCTAGGTAGGGAGAAGGGGAAGTGGTTTGCGAGATGGGAGACTCGGGGGTCCGACGAGCCAGAGCACCAGCACCCAGCTGTCAGAATATGCTGGGTTTTTTGAATTCAAGTGTTTGCAAGGGGGAGAGACCAGCCCACAAAAGAAAAGATTTTCAGGCTCCAGTCAGTGGCTATTCATTTCAAGGACTGAGATGAGTGCGATGAAATGTTAATGTCACCAAATGATTTAGACATCCCTTGGAGCCTATGTGCCTGGCTGCATCTTCAGTATTCTCTATGGATATTCACCTCCTTGTAATTCACTGCCATCGGGATCGTCTACACCAAATGGTAAGAATGCTTCCTCAAAACACCGTCCCAGCAGCCAACTCCTAGACAGAGGCTATGCCATAAAACTGTTTTAACATGACATAAACCCACCTGAGACCCTCAGCATCTGTATGTGTGAGTGTGTGTGTGTCAAAGGAGGGAGTTTTTCAAAGAACCACCATTTTACCCAGGGTACGGACCCTCCAGCAGGGATCCTAAGCCCCACACTGGGAATAGAGAGAGACAGGAGGACACACTCAGGAAATGGAGTCTGAGGGACCCAAGTTCAAAACCTGAAGTTACCTTCTAGTTGTTATGATCATAGACAAGTGAACTTCACCAAGGCTGTTTCCTTGTAAGTATAAAAGAAGCTAATAATAGCTTACTCATAAGTAAAACAAGAACTACTTGATCAGTTCTTAGGAGGACAGCATGAAGGATACATGTAATTGGGGGGGTGGGGAACAGGTACAGTGCCAGGATTCTATCGCCTACAGGTAATACATGTTCGTTCAACACTCCTCCTTGTACAAGTTCTAGTCCCCATGTGGCCATCTATTTGCTGAATGACTCTGATCAATTCATTTCATCTCCAACCTCAGTTTCCCCTTTTCTCAAATTAGGAGGTGGGACTTCTAAGGCCTCTAAAAGTCCTAGGATTCTGTCCAGTAAGGGAGGCTTGTTGTCAGCTTCTACTCTTAATACCCTTTGGTGCTCTCTCTAACAGTCTAAATCCCTCTTCAAATCCGTGGTACCAGTCTCTTCTAGTTTCTTGGTTTTGAATTTTTTGCCTCTGGCTCTGCTGTCTTCCTCCACATTAGTTGCTGAAAGTTGTCTACAGGCCAGGGCCGTGTTAAGAATGGTCTCAGCTTTATCACAGAGTGCATTCGCACAACCATCAGGGGAATGTTGTTACTCCGGTGCCCACTTTACAAAAGAGAAACTCAAGGTTCAAGAGGGTAAGTAACTTACCAAAAGTAGGGAATTCAAAACTGGCTCTTCCTAGCTGCTTATAACCCTTATAAGGTATCCTACCTTTCCAAGTTTGTACCTAATTTGAGCTCTATCTTCTTATGACCCTGTGCTGTGCTAGCTTATCTCATAAATCACTTTGTATTAATAACTTTGTGTGGTTTTCACCTGCCACGTGGCCTATGCATGAATTAACCAGGACCCATCATCTCTGAACCAACAGGGAAGTGATGATGGGATTCTCAGGCCCTGCAGCTGGTAGGTCAAGGTTAGATTCAAGACAGGCAGGACTTAAATACATCTTTTAAATAATAGCACATGGTCAAACAGCTACTCAACTTTCATATGAAACTGCTGAAAAACTACTGTTTTAATTCAAGCCCGAAGTGCAAGCTTCCAGTTGCTCCAAGCCCACTATTCGTCATGGCAGAGTAGTAACAGAAAAGGGCTCGCACTTTGGGGTCAGACAACCCCAGGTTGAGTAGTCAAGGGGATCTGAGTGGATTTCTCTGACAACCTCTCTGAGCTTCTTATTTGTTAAATGACCTTGGGTAAGTCACCCCAACTGAGCCTCAGGTCCCCAGTCTGGAAAATGGGATAACATTGGCAACCTTAGAGGGATGGATGACAGGGACAGAAGGAATGCCTGGCCTCTAGTAGAAATACATGAGCCTTTTGGGAGAAAAAAGGAGCTAGGGGGATGGTCAGCTTGTTTCCAATAATCGGGATAGTCTAGAGTTGAAAGATGGAAATCCATGAGAGGTTCTTTGAACTTGAAGTGTCTTCCAAAATCTCTAAGGACCCATGCCAGTGAAAGTTGGATGCCCTGTTACGACAAAAGCCCCAGAATGATCTGACCCCTGACTCCATTCTGCTAGGTCATCTGGCAACTGTTCCTAGAATCACTTTCTTCAGGTGAGAGGCTTCCATTGAGCCAAGTGGTAGAGTGTAATCTCACAGCCTCTCTCACTCTTCAGATCACCATAAGGTTGCCAGGGTAACTGAGCTATTCTGGTCCTTCACTATGGGATCCCAACTTTATCCATATCCCATGGGCTCCCTCTGGCCTCGTGTTCTGCACGCCCTGCTGAGGGCTCTTACTTCCGCCACACAAGATCAGAGGGGCAATGAGAAGAGAAGGAACTGACCGTGCGACTGGACCTTAGCATTTTATTTCCTTATCATTTTATTTCCTTAGTTACGGCACATTTCCATTTACACAGTACTTTCCTTTATAAAATCTCCCAGTGTTTACTTCTTATCTACTAAATAACTCCTCTGACCTCTTCTTGTTTTTATCCTTTAAATATCTGTTGATGGTCCATTCACCACATTCCCCATTCAGTTATTAATGGCCCACAAAAACTTACTAGCAGCAATCATTTACTGATTAATCTACACAACAATCCAGAAAGACAGGTAGTATTAATCCTTAGTTCTGCAGAGGGAAACCAAGGGGAAAAGAGAGGTTAACTCAGTTGCCCAAGGTCAGTGGCTAAACAAGATTATAACCAGGATCTATCCTGTCTTGTACTTCTATAAACACTTCCCACAGTGCTATTCCTTTTCTTTACAAATCAACATTGTCAAGGCAGCTAGATCATTTCTGTGTTGAGATTCAGTTTCACAGAACAGTTTAGAACTGTCAAGATTGAACCTCAAGTTGTTCTGCCTGCTAACAGTTCATAAATAAAAGTTGCTAAAATTAAGAGAGAATAGTACTTGAAAGCCAATTTTACAAAGGCAAAAAAGAAGTGAAAAGATCTGGATTACAGACCCAGCTCCGCCACAAGGAGACTCTGAGAGAGTCCCTTAACTTCTCTGTATCTCTGAGTTATCTATAAAAATGAGATTATGCTGAATGTTATTTAAGGTATCCTGCTGTTTAAAACGAGATGACTGAATACCTAATAAAACAGCACAAAATAGAAAGCTCCAATATCCGATGCTGCCGAGATCACGCTCACATTGGTGTATCCATTCATTGCTTAATAAAGTACATGGGTACAATCCCCTTGGAAAGCAAGATGCCAATACACAACAAAAACCATAAAGAATTGCATATCCTTTCACTTAGTAATTTAATTTATATGCTGTTTTACCCTAAGAAATAAGTCAGTAGAAGCAAAAAGATGTACACAAATGAAAATGCAAATTTCAGTGCGAGGTATCAGAGGAGAAATTATCAATATCAATATTCATTTTAAGAGGAATCCCTCATTAAATAAAAGCACAGAACAATATTAATGTCATGTTGCTATTTAAAAGGATGAACATGAAAATTATGCAAAGTCACTGAAAATCATATCAATACTATTCAATGGAAGTAGCCAGAAGTAAAAGATCAGATACCTCTCGGATGCCAACTACATAAAATGTGGCTAGATGGGCAAGGTCACGGGAAAACTGAAAATGGTTACATTAGCAGTTAAGCTTAGTTTTAAAAAATATTTTAACTGTTGTTAATGAATGCTGTTTTCCCTTCACACAGACATTTTATCATTTCATCAATTATTTAAAAATTTCTCAGCCCCTGCTTTAGTCGGATGGAAAATGAATTTTAAACTTTCTGCCTAAATCTCCGGAGTAATTTTTATTGGCTGACATGTTACTCATGACATTATTCTTCTGGAGTGATTTCTGCTCTTTACTATATAATTCTGTGGTGTCTTTAGAGATTCTAAAATCTCAGAACCCTTCCCTTCTTTCCCTCACCTAAGAGGGTTCTTTTAAAAGAGGTGTCATCTAATCTAGCTCCGAATAACTCCAGGACTGCCTTGTAATGCTAATATTTGGTAACTACCTGACCCAGGAGTGCACATTTTTCCATAACCCTTGACCTGCGGGTGCCTCTACAGTAAGCACAAAGTTGCCATTATCCTTTTCCTGGTGAATCTGGGGTGGTTTCACATTCCAGGTTTGGGGAGCTTTACAGCAGGACAACTTATCATTCCGGGCGGTTTTAGGAGACCCGTTGGTTCACTTAGGAAAGCTGCCTGCAAGCAGCACTGTGCTAGGTCCCTCCCTTCATAGGACTTTCACAGCCTCTTTCATTTCTTAGAAATGTTCTCTTACTAGTAGGTCATTTGTACATCTTTGCTCATAATATCTGGGAAAGACTGCAGAGCCAATGAATTAAAAATATGATTCCAGGTCTCCTGTGTGCCAATGAACGCCCTCATTACAGCAGCATGAGTGAGATGAGATGGGTTTCAAAGCTTTCCGTCCCTTTGCCCCAGAGCCGCTGAGGCCAGGCACTGAAAGGATGCACAGTAAAATTAAATATCTAAAAATTCATCTTTAATTAACAGAATTGGATTAAAGCTAGACACCACCGCATATCATACGAGAAATGGCTGAGCTGGCTTCCAAGTGCTCTAATTCAATTAGGACGCAGTGAGTGACACTCGGACGGGAAAGGTTAATTGGGGGCGCCAGAACGCAATCATTCCTTACCTAACCAGTCATTAAACTTCTTAACCTCTGAGGGCAGTCCCAGCTCGGTGAAATCGCCTGTGTGGAGAAGGATGTCCCCATAAGGCATCTGGATACCATCTGTTCTGGAGTGCGTGTCTGAGATGCAGACAAACCGCGTGTGGCCCGCTGGTTTTGGAGTGTCATATGGGATGGGGTCGACCCTAAAGTAGACATAACAGATCCCATAACAGTTAAATGTATTAGAACCCTCGTAATTGTCATTGCACATACATATCGACGGTTATCCGTGAACGCACCCAGATAAACTGCTGCAAAGGCAGAGGGGACCGTTGCAACAAGGGAGACTTTGGGGTGCACAGGAGAAAGCATCCCCCATCTACGACCCCACTGAGCAAATTCAAAAAGGCTTACTTACCTGGGAGGAGAATGAAATGCAAAGAATAGCTTACCTGTGAAATCAGAAATAACTCAAGAAACAGATAGAGTGATTAATGGTGAAGTATAGGGATATTGAACCCCAACTGGGGAAGCAAAATTATGCTATTTTCTCTCATCATGCTCCAATTGATCCCACTACTCATTAAGAAATGGATAACTACATTTATTCCTTCTTAAACATGCATAACTTAAGCAGTGAACTAATTGACAGAGAACACTCTGCACATGCTTTGCCAACTGAGATGTGGAGAGAGAAAGGGCTTATATTTAATTTCCTCTCCACAACCATTCAACCCCTGTATCTTCTTGTCTTTGCTAAGACATTCACAAATCAAACGGAGGGGGGAGAAGGTGATGTCAAAATAACGAACTTAAAAAGAAAAACACTGAATGTTAAAAGAACTTTGTCAAGCTCCTTCTTTACTACTATGAGTTATCTGCAGTCCCAGTTACACCTTAGATGACTTGCAATGCTCCAATGCCTTGGGCAAAGATTCTATTCAGTACAAACAGTAAGCGTTTTAATGGGTGTGTATAGATCTACATATGCATTTATATATGTATAGTTTTAGAGACCTAAGCACTGTGAAATTACACTAGGGCATAAGAATCAAAGGCAAAATGATCAACCCGAAGCAAAGAAAATGAAACAGAACAGTCTCATTTAATTGAGTGTAACAAAGTATGCTAAATAATCTTGGTAAAGAAATGCAAATCTGACTCTTCAAGCATACAGTTTTAATTATTTAAGGGGTTTGTAGCAGAGTTAAGGATGCTTTAACTATATTAACTCTACACTGACAGTCTCCTTTAATTTCTCTGCAGGAATGTACACTTATTTGGGATTATGGGTGAAAAGAAGCAGTTATAAAGGCAAAGAGAAGGTCACAAGAGAGGCAAATGTGCAATGCGGAGATTAGAGTGCAAAACATTAAATAAGGAACAATATTTCATGTCACAGCCCCACCCTTTATCGTTAACATGCAGCAGAGAATATGCTGAAATCTCAACACAAGATTCCCTGTATGTGTTGCCTCCATAGGCTTTGTTTAATTTTTCTTTCTTTTTTCCACTCTTCTAAAAGAAACCATCTGTCATAACAATGGCAATTTTAGTGAGGAGAATAAAGACATCGATAGACAACCTGGATAGTCTTGAGTTTCTTTAATGGTTAATCTTTTAATGTAATTTTCTCTTTGTCACAGGAGAAGGAAAGGAAGTAAGAAGAAAGGAGAACAAGAAGAGAGGAAAGAGGGAGGAGAGGGGGAGGGGCCATGAACTGGTTAATGCAGTGGGTCTAATTGGAAACCCAAAAAGAAAGTTTAACTTCTGCAAAAAATTAATGAATTTTCCCTGTAAAGGCTAGAAATTAATAATGCTATTACCATGGAGAATATTCACTAATCCGCTGAGATCTCATGAGTAACCTGGAAACCCTACTGATTCTATCCAATGTTGACTTTTCTATATACATAAGTGTGTATGGTGTCTTCCCTTCCATTACTGAAACTCTGTTACAATCAATCTTAGTGGTTCCAGTCTCGTCCATATCTCCTGTCTTCTAAAAGTAGTTTCCCGAGAGAATGAATGACTGTTCTCTGCAGCAGACTGGAAGGGAAAAGTGAAAGTGATAGTAATATTCTGTTCCCATGTCAAAAGTTAAGATGCTCACTGGAATGGGACTGTGCACACTGATACTTAATCTGCCAACATCTGAATAAAAATTAAATAAATATCAACCACTGGACTTCTAAATACATGAATAATTCAAATACATATATATGTATATACATACACACATAAGTACATCTTTATTTTTCAGATCTCAACCTAATGGGAATATACAGACACAGTCTCTATTTCCTTTTCTGTAACTCAGCTGACCTCCAGGCAAAACTACTACATCAAAATCCTTTACAAATCCATCAGAACTTATCAGAGGAACATGCATTATAGTTATCATTTTGAATTTACTAGACAGAAAGTAGCACAGATATAAATCCTTCACTGTGAATAGGCCCCCATTCTGTGACTTCTCCTTGGTTTAGAGAAGCAGATCATCAGATGGTACATAATCTGTTTCCCATCTTTGTTCTACACAGGGCAATAACTTCCTCAGGCCACTGACGGGAGCACCAATTTTAAGTGGCTTCCACTTCCCTCCCCACCTTCCCACCACCTCCAGAGAAACATTTAAATGTCCAACAGAGTTAACAGTGAAAGAAAGGCCACGGAATGGAAAAATAGAGGGGAAAGGGAAAAGGGAGAAAAATGTGTCTTCTTAGCTTTGAGCTGAAATAAAATGAGTCAAAAGTACACAGGAAGGGCGCCTGGGTGGCTCAGTTGGTTGAGCGACTGCCTTCAGCTTGGGTCATGATCCCAGAGTCCTGGGATCGGGTCCCGCATCGGACTCCCGGCTCCACGGGGAATCTGCTTCTCCCTCTGACCTTCTCCCCTCTCATGCTCTCTCTTTACTCGCTCTCACTCTCTCTCAAATAAATAAAATCTTTAAAAAAAAAAAAGTACACAGGAAGACGGTCCGAGAAGGCACACCCATCAATATCACCAATTTGATGTCATAAAGAGAATTAGGTAGTTGTTTAAGAGAGATGTGGAGGACTGATTCAAGGTAGAGGCTTGGAAAAGCAAAAGGGGAGGTACAAAGAGGAAAATGTACAAGTTATGTACATCCTCTGACCCAGAGACACGGATGTCCTTTGTTACCCACAGGACTCCAAACAAGGCAAGAGACGGTTTCAGGAGACAAGACAGTGCAGCATGTCAGAGGCATGCTGCAGAATAACATGACCCATATCACCCGGGGTCACAGGAAGGAAGACACGTCCACCCAAAGACATTCAGAGTTGAAAATAAGACATCTAGCACAGTAGGCAAGTTGCAACAGATATAATTAAAGCTGAGACAACCCTCAGGAAACTATTTCCAAATTGAGCATTTGGTAAATGCTTTGAAAATAAAAGTCAAGGCAGTCAAATATTTTCACTGTAACCACATGTCTAAGGGAGACCCCGGCCACCACCAGAAGATCTACCTGTTCACATTGTGCCAAGACCCACAGACTGCATTTTCCGCCTTAGTTAACTTCACTGCTTACTGTTTATGCTGCTGACGTCTGAAATGATCGACCATTTCCCCTAAGGCATCATGTCAAGTATCCTAGCAAGTGAGTATCTTACCAAGGCAATCTAACCCCCAGAGCCAGATTCAAATATCACAGTGAGATTTGCACGTACATTGGAGTACACCCAGGGGAAAACAAGACAACACGGGAACATGAAAAAATAAACACGGCATCATAAAATCCCAGAGCCGGACAAAACCTCAGCAGGCATTGGGCTCAATGTTTTTTATATGAATCTTGAATCCCTTCTACCCCGTCTCTGCCTAACTGACACAAGTTTTCTTCCCAAGGTTTCCACAGAAGGAAAGCTCCTGAGTTCCCTCCTCTTCTCTGCCCCTCCCCACATTCTGGTTTTCTTGATAATTCTACTTGCTAAAAAGTTTCTGATTCAGTCTACACCTCTACAGGCACAGAGAAAGCTGAGCAGAGTCCAAAAAGACTTGGCCCAGAGCCTGAAAATGAACAATGTTGGCTGAGGCATTTGCTTCTGGCAAGTCATTTCATTCTTTGGGGCTTCATTTTTTTTTTTTTTTCTCTCTCATCTGTAAAATGGGAATAGTAACGCCTAATCTGCTATGTTGCTATGAGGATATAAAATGTCAAATACTGGGTCCGGCACATAGCACATTCTCAGAAAGCAAAGACACAGAATGACCTAAGAGTGAAGCCGGCTTGACTATATGCTTTGACTCTCGCTCCAGATTTATTAACAGTGTGACATCAAGCAAGGGATTTAATTCCTGTGTCTTGGTTTCCTCACCAATAAGATGGATATAAAAATAGTACCTCTCCCAAAGGATTGCTGTGAGGATAAAAAGGTATCATGTACTCAAAGCATTTAGAACAGTCTGACACAGAGCACTTAGTAAGTGGTTTGGGGTTTTTTTTTTTTGTTTTTTTACTACGTAGTAATATTTTTGCTACTATTAATAGAAGTAGTATCTTTTAGTTTCTCTGATCTCCATCTCTTCTGCTACAAGGAGGTAACAGCTACCACACAGGGACTTTGTGAGAGTTAAAGGAGGTCACATACCCAACCCCCAGCAAGGTCTGGACACATACCCCAAGGTCAATAACTACATTGATATCTTTCCTCTTACTTTCTTCTTTCATCCCAATATTCTGCATGTGAAATACCAGAGAATATGAATCCAGTCCCCTTTTCCCTTTGGTGGTTCTTCGAGTATTTGAAGTACCATAACCCCCTAATATCTTCGCTACTCTAATCAAGGAGCCCTGGTTTCTTCAGCTTTCCTTGTGTGTTAAGATTTCCAGTGCCCACAGAGCCCTGCTGGTCTCCTCCTCCATACAATAAGCCTGGTCTGAACACCTCCCTGAGCAGTGTCAGAATTCACGGGCCCGTGAATTTACCGGCCAGTGAGCTGCGTATCAGAGACAAACAAACGTTAGGGTCAGTGGAGAGATGACAGTGCTGGGCATACTGGTGGTCTTTCCGAGAGGGGCTATCATCAAAACGTTTTCTAATTCAGTCTCCAAGTTTTGTGCCAAGCCTCAAATCTTGTTCTTGAAGCTTGACTGTCAAGTGTTTATATATCTCATTGCATATTCAAACAAACAAACCAGTCTCATTTATTCAGTCTTGACACATTAGAGTTTTTTTACCCATAAAAAATATGATAATATTACTGCTTCCACTATGGAACACTCGTCTGACAATATCTGTTATTTTTCCCAATAACAAATTCATATAGTGTTGCAAGTCCCATTGATGGGTCTTCATAAAAGCTGTTATCATGTCCTTTGTTATGACATGGATTTCTTCTTTAGACCATGTGTGCAGTAAAAGCCTTGTGTACACAATTAGCCTATAATTCAGTGGGAGAATAGAATATTACCCTTACAAAGCATTCTAAAGGGAATCAAATGTTATTTACCACCCCCATTCCACTCGAAAACCCTGATGCTGTTCATGGCATTCTGCTGACTTTATCTCTAAAAACTTTTCCAATGTGACATTAAAGCTTTCGTTTTTTTATCCAGAAAACTTAGGTGGCATGAAAGCCAAAGTTATATCCCTCTAGATATATTGTTTGCTAAAGATATGCAAAGCCCGCCAGCAAAACAATGGAATCCAAACACCAGGTATAATTAGTAAAATCACAGAATTTTATATTGGAAGAGACTTTAGAGACTATCTAATCCTCTGTTCCACTTCTTTGACTATCTTCCTTTCTCATGTATAGTGCTACTTAGTTTCTGTTAAGTGCCTACACTTTATACATATTTTTGAAGTTTTTCCCTAAACAATATCATTTATGAATTCATGACTGAGATATGCTGGCTTTACGTTTTAACTATACATTAAAATAAACAAATTAACTACTACAATTTAAAGGTTTCTCCACTCTAAAGAACTAGAACTCAGGTTTCCTAACTTCCAGTTTCTCTCTCAACATGCTTAATTTTGGAAACTTAAAAAAATGCTGACACTTGGAGAATAAAAAAAATAAAAATTATAAAATGCTAGCAAATCACCTAGACTCTGGTAGCCATTAAGATCTACCGAGTCTTGGGGCACCTGGGTGGCTCAGTGGGATAAAGCCTCTGCCTTCGGCTCAGGTCATGGTCTCAGGGTCCTGGGATCGAGTCCCTCAACGGGTTCCCTGCTCAGCGGGGAGTCTGCCTCTTCCCTAGCTCATGCTCTCTCTCTCTCTCTCTCAAATAAGTAAATAAAATCTCTTAAAAAAAAAACCTGCTTTAGTTGACAGATGAGCCTCATTGTTTGTTTTGTTTTGTTTTGTTTTGTTTAAAAAACCCTGTTTGTGGAGTCCAGGAGCTCCTGCACTATTACTCACTGGTCATCACTTAGCGAGGTGACCCCGGGCAAGTCACCTCTCTTTCAGCCTCTTCCTTAAGTGTGAGAAGAGGGGCAAGACCCGATGACCCCCACATGACTAGCGTCATGGTTTCGACATCACTATTCATTTAAGGCTTCAGAAATAATTCAGTCTTTTAAGTAGCTTAAAACATGTCCTTTCTCTTTGGAATTTTATTCTCTGCTTTCCCAGACAACGCAAAGATAAACGCAGTCCAGATCCATCCAAACATAATCTGAATCAGCGAGACTTTATATGGAAAAAGAAGAGAAATTGCAACGCAGGGCTGCAGAAAATCCAGGGATATCTACTATAAAAGAGAGCAAAAGCCAGAATTCCAGTTACCACAACAAAACAAAAATGAAAGGGCATGTGATTTAACTAAGTTGCGTCAGTAGTGGGGCTGTTCTCATTTTTCTCAGACTATGAGCTGGCAAAATTCTCCTAGTTTAGCCATCATGCCCGGGGAACAGTAACCGTGCTGAAACACAGTAAGTAAGCATAACAGAACCAGATGTATAAATACATTCACATTTGTACCAAGGGCACTGCTTTTCTTTAACTGCAGGACTGCTGTATCAACACTGTTCTATCACCGGCTAATTATAGCTAACAAAGCCCACTGCACAAAGTATGTCTCGTCTATTTTTTCCTAGTACAGAAGTACAGTGCCGACATTCAATGAATATTAAGTGGTCACAATTGAATTCTTTGAGCACCAAATCTTATAGGAATTCATGGTCTTTCTACCAATACCATTCAGGTGTTTCAGTGCCCGTCAGGCTAGCAACTGTAAGAGCCACTGAAGCCTCTCAGCTGGCACATTGTGGGGTCATAAACATCTCCCTGGAAATGGACTATATCCAGAGTTAAATGTTTCCCTCTCTTCGAACCGAACAACCAAGTTAATCGGCTTACAATTCCGCGTAGTGGCCTGGCATCTGAGAAACAGGGGGCATGGGATGTCGTACTGAGTCCCTGTTACTCCACACCGTGGGTCAGGCATTCAGTCAACAACCATTCCCGAGGCACCTGCCTCTGAGCCAGGTACCTTGATAGCTTCTAGAAGGACAAAGAAGCAGCAAGGACAGTTCCTTCAAGGATTCTGCAGTTGATCTGTGGATTCATTTAATCACCAAATGCTTACTGACACGCCTGGTTTCTGCGATTTTACTCGTTTCACAACATTTAAACAGGTGACTTTCAGAACGGTGCGCAAAGTGTTATAATCAAGGCTCTGTGAGGTGCTGTGGGGTGAAGGAGAAATGCCTGGCACTGCTTTCGGGCTGGGGAGAAGGACAGGGGACATTACAGCGGGCAAAGGACAAGGTGGTAGGTCCATATCAAATGCCTGGGACAAAGGATCTTAGGCTCAGAAAGAAGCAGGAGAGCGTGGCGTGAAGCTGGAATTCGAATTGGGATTTCAACAAGCACAGGATTTGGACCCTTGGGCAGAAAAGAAGGGCTGTCCGGGCAACAAGAGGAGCAATGTGGACGCACTTAAGATGGGCAGGGAACCTCCGAGTAAAGTGGTGTAGCTGGAGCAGTCACAAGGCAGGGAGCAGTGGACGGTTTGAAAGGCCGTGGGCGGGGAAGCCAGACCACAGAGAGCCAGCTGGTGGGGCCTGAACCAGCCCTGAAGGCTGAAGAAAATAGCCTCCTCCCTCACCCACTGAGAGGCGCAGGGGGCCACAAGGAAAGCAGACTTCTAGGAAAACTAAGGCTCCAGTGCAGGACCTGAGGGGAGGTGGGGAATGGAAAGATGGTAAGACAGAAAGGAGACGGTACGGAACAGTAATAGTAGAAACCTGATGATGATACTAAAACAGAAGCCCTCATGAGTAGACCGCAGTGAGAACCAGAGAAGTAGTCTAGTCACAACTGAACTACAACATCCTACGCTAGTCAGTCTCCTGTGGTTCCAACCTGTGCACACTTTTATCATCGATCCGGTGCTACAGACTGAATTTGTGTCCTTCCGGAAAATTCATTCGTTGAATCCCTAATCCCTAAGGCGATAGTGTTAGGAGACTGAGCATCTGGGAGGTAATTAGGTCCTGAATGGGTCTAGCAGCCTCATCAAAAGTGACCCGAGAAAGATGATCTCTCTTGCAGCCACGTAAGGACAGGGCAAGAAGGTAGCCATCAAGAAGCCAGGGAGGGGGGCACCTGGGTGGCTCAGTGGGTTAAAGCCTCTGCGTTCGGCTCATGATCTCGGGGTCCTGGGATCGAGCCCCACATCGGGCTCCCTGCTCGGTGGGGAGCCTGCTTCCCCCTCTCTCTCTGCCTGCCTCTCTCCCTACTTGTGATCTCTCTCTGTGTCAAATAAATAAATAAAATCTAAAAAAAAAAAAAAAAAAAAAAGAAGCCAGGGAGGGGCCTTCCCCAGGAATCCACCTGGGGGCACCCTGGCGGTGGGATTCCTGGCCTCTGAAACAGTGAGAAATAAAAGTCTGTTGTTTAAACCACCCAATCTATGGCAGTTGTTACAATGACCCAAACTGACTAAGACAACTGGATACAGACATAAACTTTTTGGGTTGAAAATAACAACAGTAATAATGAGAGTGATGGCAACAGTCTTCATTTAGAAGCCAGGCACCATGTGATGCCCTTCACATGATTGTTTTCATCTAATCCCTGCTAATTGTTTTCATGTAATCCCTGCAGCAGGTAGCACCTCCCACCATCCCCCCCACCCCCAATCTCCCATTTTGCAAATGAGGAAACAGAGGCTCTGCAAAGGTGCTGGGCTAGAGAGTGGCTCTGCCCCAAGCGAGCTGCTCAGCATCTGCTCAGTCCTTCCGCCATCCTCCCGCTAGACAACCTTCTCTTACACGAAGCAACACACCCAGATGTAAGGGCAGACTGTCCTAACACGGAGCACACCGGGTTTCTGTTTTGTTTTCTTTTTTTTTTTTACATCAATAATTACAACTGCAACTTCAAAAACAAAATGTGGGTCATTTGCAAATCCTGGTCCATCTGAAAATGTCTTCATCTGGATCAGTCCAGTTGAAAGAACCTTAAGGAACATCTAAAACACAAGTATTTAATTTTTTAAATGCTGGGAGTGACATTCCTGAGGAGGTGTTGGGTCTAACTGACTAAACAAGGGTTTTTTTTTTTTTTATTCAAACTGCCAACGGGAACAAAGTCTACTGCCTTTCTCTACCATTCCAACTCATCAAAGACAAGTTTTCAAGGCTTTAAGTCTCACAAGTACTTGTTAATGGAATTCATTGTTTAGTTAATCACGCTTATCGGAAGTTTAGGTAGCTTCATATTTGCATGGCTAATAGGCCTCCCTTAGAGTGTGTGCCCATTTCCGTTGGACTTTAATGATCTGTAATTTTTTTTTCCAATTTTGGGTTGAGCTGATTGACTTAATTTCAAAAAATCATTCATGCCTAAGGCAAAAAGGCCATTTTTGCTACAGTTGGGACATCCTGTTAGTACATTTCAAAACAAATGCTTATTTGTAAAGGCCACTTAACATGAAGGCAACATTTAACAACCTTTCAAAATTAATCCAACACAATAATTTTCAGACTCAATATATGATTCTCTGGAGCCTGTTTCATAACACTAAAGAGAACTATTTTATCTTACATCTTTATCCCTTGCTGAAATAGCTAGTCCATTATTCAACCATAAAAATTACATAGTTCCCACACAGCAGAAGCAGCCATGGAGAACTTTCTCCCTCTCTGGAAGTGCTGACTATCTTGGTAGAGTTATGTCACAGTTTACATGATTATCACAAGGTTGGTATATCCAAGGTACAGACCTGATGGGTGACCTGCCCATGATCACGCAACTAGCACGCAACTAGCAGCTGGCTGAAAAGAGAATCAAATGTAGGTCTGACTGTAATTCCAGTGGTCAATTTACTTTGAACAATGACAAAGGGAAATACTATCATGTTACTACTTCTAATTAGCACTGACCAAACACTGCCCAGATTTCTCTGTGGAGTGACCCTGGCAAGGTCCACCAACAGGTATGACTAGAAATTAGTCCTCCACCCCAAGCTTTTTGTTTTGTGTTGTTTTGTTTTTTGTGGGTTTTTTTTTTTCACCCCAAGCTTTGGGTGAAAAATTTGAATGAACCATTTTATTCATTTAGCTCACAGGTCAGCAAGCTATAGCCCATACGAAAAATACGGCCCAATGCATGTTTCTATAAAGAAGGTTTTACTCTAGCACAGTGTCATTCATTTGCTTAAATATCTTCTACGGCCACTTTCAACCTGCAAGAGCAGAGTCATAATTGTACAGATACCATATGGCTTGCAGTGTCTAAAATATTTACTATTTAGAACTTTCCAGAAAAAAGTTTGTCTCCTCCTGATTTTGTCACTCAACAAACGTTTATCAAGCAACTACTGTATGTTAGACATCACAGTACTAATAATAACACCTAATATTTAGTAGTATCTATAATCTGCCAGAGGCTTTTCCTATCTTCCTATATTATTTCCTATATTATTACATTTAATCCTCTCAAGATCTCTGCATGATGTGTGTGCATGTGTACCCACACGTGCATGGGCTTTTTTGTATACTCCAAATTTTACTTAAGATTTCACATTAAGCTTGGGATTCTTGATTTGGAACCTGTCTAAATCATAAGCTTCTGCCCTTAGCAATGCAATACTGTTGCTCAGAGGTGACTCTGGAATGAACATCCTTTTAATGGAATGCTGAAGCCTCTGGGCATTATCTGATCCCATAGGGATAAATGCCTTAGCCTTTGGGCTCTTTTACAATTTGGTAACTTGTAGATAAGTGAAAGCAATGCAAATAATTCTTATCTATAGTTGCAAATAAGTTCTGTCCAGTGGAGGTTCAACTGATCCCCACCTCTAGTTTGGAATCCATTTGTAAATTCATCTCAACATTCTTTCAGTCCAGATAAATTTGTGGTTCTCCTGTGAGCCTATTATAACAAGTTTCTTGGTTCCCTCATTTATTAGTGAGTTAAGTAAAAAATTTAACAAGTGTTCATTTTATATCCGTATGAGTCAGGGTTTTGAAGAATTATTCTTTAATAGCAGTTACCAAGATGCCATTTTTACCATCTTGAAGCTCGCGTTTTTGTTTGGGAGGGTGTACATACCAAGATGTAATCAATGTGACCCTAAATTTTATATACCTATGTAGGTATGGGAGGAGGGAGAATAAGAGAGAACACAGTGATTAACAGGTCACTTCAGGGGTCATTTATGTCACTTAAAGCATCAAGACCTACATTTAGACCATGGGTCTTCCTGTGCCTAGCTTTGAGACCCTGGACGCATTACTAAACTCCTCTAAGCCTTCATTGTATCTCATCTGTAAACTGGGGATGATAGTAGTCATTGCCTCACAAAGTTGATTAAATAACTATTGCTTACAAAGGGACTGGTGCATATTAAGCGCTCAATAAATGTTTGCCATCATTATCAAGATTCTTCTATGAGAAATACTGAAGAGAGGAATTAGCCCTATTTGGGGACAGTGAAGTCTTCAGAAAGTGGATATATTTGATCTGGGTCTTGAAAAGGTAGCAGGAGTTCACCAAGCAGACAGCTACAGGTATGTCATTCAACATAAAAGGAACAATGTGGGGTTTTTTTGTTTTGTTTTGTTTTGTTTTTTAAATGAGAGGTATGAGGGTGAGGAGGGTAAGTCAGAGAGCCAAATTTACAAGAAGGCAATTCCCAGGTAGACACTGAATTATAAGGTGACCTAAAGTTGTTAAAGCCTGTACCTCTCGACTTCAGGACTGCTGAAGCCACACCGGAATGCATTATTCAGATACCAATTTTCACAAAATCCAGAGACCAAATCATCATGACCACAGTTATGACTACTAACACCGGTTCAAGTACCCACTGGGGACAAGGGTGTAAGACCACATTTTACAGAAGCTAAACGTATACACTGTACTTTAACAGTTAGCTTTCAATTCAGTGCCAACTCACCTCTCTCTCTCTCTCTCTGTCTCTCCCCCACCCCTTTCTCTCATTCCGTCTTTTATACACCCATGAAAATAACCAACAAATCCAATTACACTCTGTTCTCACCCTGGCCACACCCAATTTCTTTCAGTGTCTCGTTCTGTCATTTTTACATTCGCTTTTGGTTTCATGATAGTTCACATATAAAAGGACCCTGTTTTATTTCAAATCAGTGACTCCCCTGGATACTTTGGATATGAAGAAATTTCAGATAACTCTCAGTTCTGAGTCAGTATTTGCTAAAAGTTTACTAGAAAGTCTTTCTCCACCATGTTTGCATAATTCTGTTTGCTCCTTTTCACTGCTGCGTACACCCATTTGAATGATGAACCACGGAGGGCCTGTTATCTGACCCACGCCTCGTGCAGAGGGCCTAAAGGTCTGCTAAGACTCAGGTATGTCAGCTATCTCTGCTAGAGCAATGGTGGATAAGAGGAAAAAGAGGTTAGATACACTTTAGTTTTTTGGCAGGAAAATAACTTCTCGAAGGGCCTTCTCCTTTAAAACAACAACAACAACAACAAAAAACCAAACAACAAAAAAAAAAAAACCTTACAGGTACTCCCCTGTGCGCTACTATCAGATATCAGCCCACCCCCAGTCTCCCGAGGTTCTGCTGTGTGATTGTTTCAGCTCTCTTCCTCCTGAAGAGGGGAGCACGTGACCACTGCCATCCATAAAGGCTGAAGTGAGTGTACTTAGCTAAAGGGCATTGCAATAATTTTTCTCTTCCACGTGAGAAAGTTAGCCTTGAAAATTCTCTGGCTCGGTGCCTGTTTTTAAATCATCTTTTAGGGAGGGCTGGCCAAGGGGGCATGCTGAAGCCAGTCCCCTTCTCGCTCCCATATCTATTGCTCTTTAAGATCACAACAATAATAACAGTAATAATGAAAAGACAGTAGCCCCTATCAAGCCTTCAGGTTCGCTTTCAAGGCAGTGCTAAAGACCTGATATTTTAAAAGGCAATGCCTCCAAATGCTCATTGTGGGAAAGCAGTCCTGGCTGGTGGATTACCCTTGACTAGCATAGGGGCTGGCACTGTTCTGTGCGGACAACGTGATCCCTGTTAGAATCCAGGGTGAGTGGTGGCCTGAGAAAGTCACTGAACAGATTTGTAACCCCCAACCACAAATCAGCTTCTGACTCCAAAGAAATGACTGTCTTTCCTCCACCCATGCTGTAGCGTGTCGTTGTGTTAGGAAACACAGAATCATGACCCCATTTCAATAAATACAGCAGCAGGACTAGAATATAATTTCTCTTTGTCCTGACTCTTAAATGTTTGTTTGCTCCAGGACCCATGGCCAGGCAGTATTCCCATTAGGACCCTGCAGAGGGCATGTGAGAAGAGCCAGGAATTCTGAGGTGAGTTTGCCAAAGCAAAACTCTGCAGCAACTCCTAGCTATTTAGCATACAGATAATTTGCAGAAACCCTTGGCCTGAGGGGAGAGTCAGCTCACGCAGACCTCCACTTGATGCTCCCACAGCTTGCCTGGCTGAAGAAATGGGCTCCTGGCTAAAAAGGTAGACCTCAGCCAGACCTTCCAGGGGTTCCCTGAAACAGCCTTCACTTAGGAAAAACACACAATAAGAACTCTCACAGGGGTGCCTGGGTGGCTCAGTGGGTTAAAACCTCTGCCTTCGGCTCAGGTCATGATCTCAGGGTCCTGGGATCCAGACCCGCATCGGGCTCTCTGCTCAGCAGGGAGCCTGCTTCCCCCTCTCTCTCTGCCTGCCTCTCTGCCTACTTGTGATCTCTGTCTCTCTCTCTCTCTCTCTCTGTCAAATAAATAAATAAAAAATCTTAAAAAAAAAAAAAAGAACTCCCACAAAGTCCAGTTTATGGTTGGTCCTTTTTTGATGAGAGGCCAAAAATCAAGGTAATTAGTGAATAGTGCTGCTGGGTTTCTGGATTCAAGATTTTTTTAAACAGATGATTGAATATAACTCAATTTGTTCTCCACAAACTGAACTTCTCTGGGAAAGGTCCAGTTATAACTTAAACCCAAATCCATTACTTTGTCCCTTCTGTCTACCTACTGTTCCCTTTTATCTTTTACTTGCACAAAGTGCACTTGCACTTCATACTTTTTAAAAAAACTGGTGCATATATAATCTGGTTTCATCCTCACCTTGTAGGTAAAAAGATCAGTGTTATTGTTCCTGTTGAGTCTCGGATCCAGAAGGGTTAAGTGATTTGCTCATGGCCAATGTCAGCAGCAGAAATGGATCCAGGGTCCATGCTTCCCAATGCTCAATAATAAAAAGAAAAGTACCCTCTGGGAGTGCTACTGACCACAGTGTCTCACAGGCACTGTGCCAAACAAGCAGTTCGTGGAGATGACCTCATCTATTCCTTCCTATAAGGTGGTACTATTAATCCCATCTTACAGATGTACCAGGTTTCTGAGGTTAAATAATTTCCCCAAGGTCGGAGATGCCATAAACGGGGAAGCCTCAATGGTAAGGGGAACCGGTCTAACTCCCCGCTTATTTGCTTCTACTGCCTGCCTCCCAGGCCAATACCTGCTTCTTTGCAAATCCAATGTAAAATTGAAGAAATACAAGTGTTTTCTACATCTGAACATTTCAAACACTAGGTACTTTTCGATACCTAATAAATTTTAATATTCTATTTTAATATTCTACTTTTGTCCACTTTGATATTGTCCAACTGAAAACACTAAAAACTACTAAGTGCTACCTTTGGTCGGGTGTTTTTACTGGTCTATCATTTTTTTCTATCTGTTAGTCCAGTTCAAAGAAAAATAGATGGTTCAATACACATTCTTGTATCAAATTCACTAGAATACCCAGAAAAATGCATGAGCCTAATACGTTCTTGAGACAGCACGGATTCAAACCCCAAATATGCAATACACACGAAGAACTTCTCCGGAACATGGCGTCCCTGAGCCCCATGCCTCAGTTTTCTCCCGCTTACAGGAGGGGAACAAATACTCACCTCACAGAGATGTTCTGAGGAAGTCTTGAGAATGCGGTGAGCATGGTTTTTAAAGATCAATAATTACCATGACTATCGCCGGTTTGTCGTTATTTCTGTCTCTGCAAAATTTCTCAGGATTGCCCTAATTTCCCAAGGTTGATGAAACCTGAATCCTTTCCTTAATGAAGTGTTCCAAATATGGCTCTCTTATAGACAGATGATAAACCCCCTGCACCCTAACTGGGAAAGAACACACCCTTTTATGACTCATAATTCAACTCTGTCTCTTAAAATTAGTATTCACCTCGTACTATTAAAACTGTCAAGTCTTCCATATCACCTCTGTACTCGCGTCAAATAGGTGTTATTTTACACAAAGTAACGTGTTAATTCAGTCAAGTAAGAGTCACCAGAGAAACCAGAATCACAAAGGGAAGTGGCTCTCCCAGATTCACAAAAGTGAATTTCCCCCGAATATGAGAAATTACTATTTTACTGTGGAAAAAAGCTTTTATGCTCCTAATTATAAAATATACACTCACTAAAGTTACAGATAACTAACATTAATAAAATTAAGAATATGTGTGCAGAGAGCAAAGGAAGATGAACCCCTGATTCATCTAACCCGGAGAGAGCTACTGGTAACGTTTTGGTGTCTTTCCATTTTGTCTTTTCACGATGCATTTTTAAAACATAATTGGGATCATTCTGCATTCAAAATGTTATATTCTGGGAGTTTTTGGCTCCACTTAAGCCATTATAACGTCAGCGTTTTCGGTGCTACCGCAGACTCTTTATAAACGTGTTCGCTGGCTGCAGGATATTTCACGGGTTAGTTTTGTCACAATGTTCTTAACCATTTCCCCTTGCTGAACTCCTCCAAAAGGCTTTTAAGCTGTCAAGCCCAGACAAGACTTCTAGACACACGACGCTAACAACGGGGCCTGCCTGCGGTCGTGAACGGGGCCATTTTGGGAACTCGCTACATAACTTCTCTCCATAAGTGAGAAACACTGTGGGTCCGACTTGTCAAATATCAACAGTCCAGGAGTTCAGTGATGTGTGAACCCCAAATGCCAGTAATTCTGGTAAACAATTACAGCAACTCCTCTAAGATAAATAAAAGAAGGTTCCGGACAGCCCTGGCCACCCACCGTGAGCACAGGGAAGAACACAAACACCTCCCACCTTTGCAGCTCGCCGCGTGTGCTCAATGCAAACAGCACAGACAAGAGTATCTGCTTTTCTCCTCTTCCCCTAAACAGTTTATTTCCAGAAACCACTGTTCCCTGGCCACTCAACACCATTTGCTACCAACTGCACCATGAAACACCTACTTTTTAAAGTAATGTACCATGTTCACTATATTTTCTTTCCGAAAAGAAAAAGAGGCAGAAGGACAAAAGTAATGCAGCCCCCCCAAAAAATAAATAAATAAAGGCAGCCAATGCAGATCTTGCTTATGGTCACAGAACGTAACAATGAAGTTAGAAAACACAATTATCAATGCTCATACATGAGCTTCATGCCCGTGCATGACCGTCATATTAAGATCCCAAACTCAGTGCTCCATGCCTTTCGATTTAGGGACTTGAAAGTTACATTTCCCACCGTTGAAACAAACAAACAAACATGGATTTTTTTTTAAGTACTTAAAGATATGCAAAGAGAAGGCAGCATTTGTGGACCTCCACTCAAGGTAGCTAGAACTTTGAAAATCTTCATTGTTCCGTGAAAAAGAAGATTGAGAAACAGGGAAGAAACGACTTTAGGTCAAAAGTCAGGATGGCCTCATGGAAAAGAATGGGCTGTGTCAGGAGAGCCGGGTTGGTATTCTGATTCAAGTCACACGAAGGAGGGATAAATAGCCACTCTAAAGATTGAATATGGCATCTACAACTCCCAGGACTATCTCTGGCACAAGGGAGGTATGTCTCATGTTGTAAGGACGTTGGTATTATTGACAAGTCCGTACTGCAAGAAGGAGGAACCGTTGAGTGGTCTGATGGCACTGACAATTTATAAGTGGAAATAATCATAAACAGAAGGTCAAGGACCTTACAAACTTGAAGACTACTGCTTCTTTTTCTCGAACTTTATGAAACAAACTAAGAACAAGAGAGAAAAAGCACATCCCAGACTTCCGGTTTGCCTTGGGGCAGCCTGACCAGCAAAGGGTCCTTAGGGCACTTTGTGAATTTCCCAACTGCAGGCCAGGGGGTCCTGCCCTCGTGTCTGTTCTCTACTCAGACCCACAGCAGTTTCATGCCCACCGCTCAGCTCACCGCAAGACCAGGCTTCTGAACCAACCCCAACCAACCCCGACCAACCCTGATCGTAGACAGCATTCAGAAAATCCCTATCCATGCCTCAAGCAGCTCAGGGATAAGCTGTTGTACACCTTGCTCTGCTATGCCTTTTACCATTTCAGTTCCAATAAATGGGCTTCTGCCTCCTTCCTGTTACTAAGCTTTTATAACCTCCCACATTTCTAGGGATGGCAATCAGTTTGCCCTTGTGTCGCGCCTTTAAGGCTAGGCTCCTATTTTTAAATTTCTGCGCCCAAATGTAGGAATATCCACGACAGGTCTGCGGTGTGCTGCCACACTATCTTTGAGTTGGAATCTCCCCCACATTTGCCTGCACTGTGCTGGCCTCACTACTCAAGTTCACGCATGTACAGCTCCAAACAGCCATGTGAGCTCTCGTCCTTTCAAAACCTGCAGCTCACATCAACCCTAAAAGCAGACAGTCTCTGGGACTCCACCGCAGTGTGCTGGGCCGGACAATCTGGCCTCCTTCATCATTTTCTAGATGCCATTGTGTACAACAGCAGGCTTATCATTGCCTATTTAACTCACTCCAGAGAACAAACCGTTTTCATTCAACTGCAAACTATTTTTTCAATGTTGGATTTTTCGTCTTCTCTATAGAAACCACCTCAGTCCAGGTCCCCTGGGCTGGTCCTTCAGCCATCACACACATCACATGGGACCGTGGTCCCACCAAACATGACCATAATATCGTCACTCTCTTGTTTTAGGGATATCAAAAGATTCTACTGATTTCTAGATTTTTAGCATCAGAAAGCAGTTTGGGGGACCTATTTTACATCTTACAGAGAAGAAAATGGGGCTCAGGTATTGAGAGAATTTTTCCAATATCGGAGCATGAGTCAACATTAATTCTGAAACTAAAAGCTCCCAGACCTACAGCTTCTCAGGCCACTCACATATTCTTCAATGAATACACCTCAAACTAGTAAAAAGTTTGAGTAAAAGGAAGAAATCCTGACATACTTCTCTGGAATCTTTATTCTGGAATCTTTATTTATTATAAATATAATAAATATATATTTATTCTGGAATCTTTATTCTGAAATTCTTTATCCAGTCAATAAAGGGCCCAGGCTCCACATATTTATTTCACATTTGCATAGGACCCCAAATGTACATCAAAGTAGAGAAAATCTTTTCCTCCTCAAATTTTTACATTCAGTTTTGAGTGTTTAGCTGAATGAGTTAATAGTCTCGAATGTTCCCTCTAGAATTCATAACCTGTGAGTGTGATATTTCCATGTGAAACTCTCCCTTGCACTATCACCTTATCCCAGTGGCCTTGGAGTGGAAAGTCTAGGAACTAATAAGAGAAATTCTGAGTGACTTCAGCCTAAAATCTTAGAAAGCTTGAAATCCAAGGCTCTTTGGAAGCCATCTGCTCTAATTAGTATTTGTTCCATTTTACAGATGAGGGAGCTGAGGCTTATATCATTTGATTCTCAATTGAATATGTGTTTCTCCTTTGACCCTTCGGCCTCCAAATAATGAATTCCTCCATATTTGTGTTTCTGAGTAAAAAAGTCATGCTAGGTCATGCTTCTCTACAGAGCCTCAATCCATGGAACTATTCCAAAAAATATGTTTGTGGATCTGGATTGTATTTAACTTCACGTTCTTCATGACTTCAGTTCCACATGGTTTTATCATGAGCGTTGTTTTGGAAAAGAAAACAGTCAAAATCCAAATTAATTCATGGGTCTGTCATGACCTCCCTCACAGACTAGCATGATCCATAAACTCAAACAGATGTATATTCCACTGACCAGTTGTGAAATCTTAATCTTGCTTTTCTTATCTGCAAAATGGGAATAATACCACCTACTTCTGAGGGTTTTGGTGAGAACCGCATAAGATAACGCACTAAAGCAGTTAGCACTTAGCTGGGTATACAGTAAGCATTCAGTAGTTAATAGCCATCATTCTATTATTATTATTATTATTATTATGTCTGTGGATGTTACCTTGCCCTATCTGGCTCGCCTTTTTTTAACCAGTTTCCTTGGTCTAACTTAGGGCTGTGTGCCCTGCAGTCCAGAAGATCTAAGATGTCTTAAAGGAGAGAGAAAAGGGGTTCCCCAAAAGTAGTATTTAACCAAGATAGGATAACAAAATGAGGAAAAAAGCCATCAGAATGGGAAAGATAACCAAAAATTAAGGGTTAGTTTTATACTCTAGGCTAGAATAAATTTTCTTTTTCTTTAAAGATTTTGTTTATTTATTTGGCAGAGAGAGAGAGAGAACACAAGCCGGGTTAGTAGGAGAGAGAGAGAAGCAGGTCTCCTGCCGCCAAGGAGCCCGATACGGGGCTTGATCCCAGGACCTTGGGATCATGACCTGAGCTGAAGGGAGACACTTAAGGACTGAGCCACCCAGGTGCCCCACAAAAAAAAATTTTTGAAGATTTTATTTATTTGACAGAGAGAGACAAAGCAAGAGAGGGAACACAAGCAGGGGGAGTGGGAGAGGGAGAGGCAGGCTCTCTGCTAAGCAGGGATCCCAATGTACGGCTCCATCCCAGGACCCTGGGATCATGACCCAAGCCGAAGGCAGATGCTTAACCAACTGAGCCACCCAGGGGCCCCTACAACAAACTTTGTATCGAGGCTGATTAGCATTATCAGTGGATATTACATTGAATCATTTTCCTCCACAATAAATTGATAAGATTACCATTTTAATTTATTAAACAGTCCCAAATTCAGGCAAGTTTGCTTGCCTAGTACATAGCAGGAGTTCAATAAATATTTGAATTAATGAATGAATAAAAGAATGACCATGTCAAATAAGCAAATACATACCAAAACTCTGATATAGTTATATCTGCTATTCTATTTACATGGCGAAGGAAGTTTTAGAATATTTCTATCTTACTTAGAGGTATCAATCCCAATTTTTTTATTGGAGACAATGTGTAATTTTGTATAATCAAAATAAAAGAATTCAAATATGTTTTTGGAAACTGATGGTATATTTTCTCTTATTCATGACTCCTGATAGCCTAAAACCAACTATTATGTCAAGACAAATTATTAGCTTTCACAATGGTATAATAAACAGAGCTATAATTCATGTTCCTTTGGAAACACTCTTCCCTAGATATTGTGAGATTCAAAACACATATACAGCCAGATAATCCATTATGGTTGTTAGTTCCCTTCAAAAAAAATAAATAAATAAAAAAGAATGGTCACTTGTTAAGCAACTAGTCAGTAAACAACTCTAACCAGCCACTTTGGTCACTTAAACAACAAAATGTGCCATTATTTTTAGTCTCTAAGCTGAGAGACCCTATTTCCCATTCATATAGGATCATTTGGATCAACTGTCTGATCAACTTTGTGGTCGTCAGTCCAATATGTTTATGGACAAGTAGAAAGTTGCTGTAGTACCTCTTCATGGTAATGACCATAAGGGGTCCAACCAAAGAAGACATTTAGTCTGATGAGTCTACAGAGCCTTGTGGCCAGAGTGAGAAGATCAAAGGTAAGAAGTCATGAGTGAATTTTATTCCTTGGGTGCGTGAGGCTGGCACTGTGTGTGAGGTGCCAGAAAGGTATGGACAAGTATGATGAAGATGATTTCTGTAGCTGGAAAATACAGAGAACTCTTTCCATACACGACGACGAACTGGCTTCAAAGACAAACCCCGAAGAGAGTTTCACAACTGTTCTCAGCAATGCAGTTTTGCAGGACGAGGTCCTAAAACCACCAAAAAATACATACACACACACACACACTCATCTATTTTTTTATTATTCTATTCATTCTAGTGAATATACTAAAAATAAATGAACAACTGGGTCCGTGGTTTATAGTCACACTTCTAGCACTGTAGTGATAGTCTTTCTCAGGCTGAACTTTTGGGGTCATCCTTTATCTTTCTCTTTCCCCCAAAGCTAGAGTTAAGCTATTCCCAGAACTGCCTGGCTTATAGATACTTTGTAAACTGCTTTCCCCCAACCCTTCTTTCTTTCATTTCCTTCTTTCCTTTCCTCTCTCCCTCCTTCCTTGCTTCCTTCCTTTCTTTCTCTTTTTTTCCCCCTAGCTTGGGCACCAAAATTTGAGGAGAAAAAACTGAAAGCATAAAAATGCTTTACAGTCACAACCAATTCTTTTCAAACAGCTAGCAAACCTGGTCCTCCTCATTTGGACAATTACAGCCAAAAGAAGGATCTAGTTTCAAAGTGCAGCTGTTCATTTGAAGTGGGATAGGCATGGTTAATTTTCTCAATGAGAAAATGGTGATGAATGGAAGAGAAAATAAAAATATCTTTTAAGCTAGACTAAAAAAGAAATATTTTAACTCAAGAAGGTCATCAATTTGGAAATATTATCCAGAGAATTTTCAAATCACAGAGAGGAGCTTTCAGGAAATCTTAAGTGACTACAAATGAAAAGTATGCCTCAGAGACTAGTTTAAATAAAAGTCACAGTAGTCACATATGCAACTTTAAGCCATGCAACATCCAAGGCGGAGGAATCTTAGGGAAGCCACTGGGATCCCAATGCGTATAATTATCTTCTTTGTAAACCACACAGCAATAGTAACAGCGGTCTCTACCATTTTTATTAATAAAATTTTATTGTAGATTACAATAACATTTCATTTCTTATGACTTCTGAATATTATTTTGCAGACTAACACAAGTGATCTTTAAAACTACATCTGATGCTGGTCACGCAAGTATGTTCCCTTTGTGAAAATTCACTGAGTCGAATATAGTTAATTTGTACACTTCACCATACACATGTTATGCTTCAATGTAAAGTTTACTAATTAAAAAGAATCTAGACTCAGTCCTCTCCTTCCCTGCATTTTTAAGGCACATTTGTTTAAATAATATGAGAACATAAAACTTCTTATCTTCTTCAAAACCTTACCCAAAAATTTTTGTAAGCTATTTTATAATGTTAGTTTTTCTTTTGGGTTTAGTATCCTTAAGTCTTCTCTTCTGATAGAAAAAAAATGCATGGTCTCCTATTTCAATTTCCCACTCATCACATTTAACTCTTCCCACTTCTCTCTGCTAATACCTTTCCAAATAAGCAAAGATCACCATTCATTAATAAGCACCTTCACTGTTGGTAAATCACTATAACTAGCCTGCTTTTTCTTCTTGAGAGCAGTCTTCCCATTTGGCAAAGGGCATAATCAGTACTAGCTGCCTCCTGCTTTGTGGGGTTTATCAATAATGTAGTTAATAAAGAGAGGTTTTGTGGATAACCACACTGTGTTATAGGTTATCTAAGAACTCATACCTTTTCTTCAACTTCCATCTTAAAAATTCATGAATTAAGAAAACCTCAGGGAGGAGGAGGGTGATTTGTGAAACAAGGCATTCTCATTTGTCACTGAAATTACTGACTTTTGGAGTCAGCGATTATTATTGTTGTGTTAAATTATTTATTTTCAAGGAAATAAGCAGGGTAATCACAAAATGACTTTTAAATCAATGGCCTTAAGAAAATCTTCTAAAGAGCCGATTAAGATATGTATTTTATACTGGTCACTAAAAAAAATGGTGACAAACTGAAGTTTTTATTTTTGTGTTTGTTTTTGCATAAACCATTTTCTGGAGCCAAGTGCCTGAAAAGCTTCAGATTCCTTTATACCTCCAACCAACAGCAACTGGCATTTACTCTTAGTAAGCAGAAGTTGTCACAAACACAGAAAGTGATTAGCAATCACTTGCTACACGACATACGATAGATAGTCTTAAAACCCCATTTACCCCCTACTGAACCAATATCTTAGCTCATTCTAGAGAATACGACAAGTATTTCTCCAGCAACCAACATAAGTGAAAATATGAGCCCTAGCTCTGTAGAATGCAACAATTTGGTCACAAAGGAAAATGAAAGCAAGCACCCTAATACTAACTCAAGACACTTTAGTTGGGAGAAAAACAGCCTGCATCCCATAACATTTTATGATACCAAATGAGATGCAGGCAATGTAATTTCACTTATGTGATTCACTTACAAGCAATGCAAATGCAATCTTGCTGATTACATTTAAAACAAAAGACTGAATCTGCTTATTTATAGAGCCGGCCAAGAGTCACGCAAAAATCATGCTACTCCCCCCACGAATATGGAACAAAAAGAAAGCAATCTGCCTGAAGACCTTTTCATCTCCACAGAAAGAAAAATGATGTTAACAGTGAACCCTGAGTTGACCCAATATGCTTAATAATGTGGCTTCTCGGTGCCCTCAATAGAAAACAAGGTCAACTGTGTGAGTAATCGTTAGCTGAGGTGTTCAACCCACATGCAAACAATGTCCAGTGTTTTCTTTGCTTTACACAAGTGTTCAGGAAGCACTTGCATCTATGTTTAATTTTAAGCCTTCATTTATCTGTGGGTGTGTGTGCCTGTATAAACACAAACGTATTTGTACGTAAAGACAGTAGAGATGTAGAAATTTCCACAGTGAAATGTAGATTGCTACATCCAGTCTATTCACTAGCCGGATTCCTCGCAATGCATATTTATGAACTTCTTCTGCCTACTCAGATGGGGTCTTGATCATTCCAGAACTACTAATCTTAACCACCACCCAAAACTTAGAGCTCTTATTAGAAATTTTCCTATTATGAAGTTCAACAGTTAGAACTTGGTGTGAAGGTGGTTGCCGAATACCATCTCTGAACTTCCCAGAAAAGCAACAGAGCTGGAAAAATTCTCCTACTTTCTGTGATGCTCCATTTTTAAAGATCTAACAGGTACTCCTGGCCAACCACCAGCAACTGAACCAATGCCCAGCTGTCAGCCATCGTACCAACAGCCTAGGCACTTGGCTACAGTCTTACTGAGAGTTAGATCTGCTGCACCCCAAGCAAGGAGGATCATCGCCAAAGCCAACTTGGGCCCAGCTGCAGTTTTAACAGAGAGAAGTTTAGTGTGATACCTCACACCTGCCACAGAGAGCATTTTCCAAGAGGGAAATTGCATGTGGCTGGAAATGCTCCTTGTGGAGTGACTTGTGGCCACAGGGTTTCTCCATCTTAATGAAGAAGACACACTTCGGTGGTCTACCGAGTGATGCCAACACCAATTATGGATAACAGGAGCAATTTCCTGTGCAATAACACCACTGTTTTTTGGTCTGAGACATCATTTTCAAATAGTAACCTTTGAGAACTTACCAAAAATGGAGGGCCTTTGAAGCTACCCTTGATTTTGGATACTTAGCCACAGTCAGGTCTCAAAACTGCGCTCAAATTGAACTTTGTAACATTTATTGCTTTGAAGCGTCCAAACTTCCATCTTCATGTCTCCAAATGGAAAAGACCCAAAGCATCTAAGTTTGCTCATTTCCACAAAGTGCAAGCAGTAGGCCCCTGAACCATTTAACTTGTTTGGAATGAGCTATTATCCAAGCCCATGGCATATGCATACTTCTCAACTCCTGCATCCTCGCAAAAATGCAATTGCTTTCCAAGTGCGTCGTCTCTGAGTACAAAATGGCAGTGGTTTCTGGAGGCCTGGGATCCAGAAGATGCTGCCAGATTTGAAAGGAACCAAGGGACCCAAGAGGAGTAGTGGTAAGAGCAAGAGGAGATATTATAATATGAAAGCAAAGTGCGATCCTCCAGGGCAGAAAATAGTCGCTCCTGTTTAAATGACACTGCTTTCCATCATAGGGTGACTCCTCCAGGGGGCCTCCCTTTCATGTTTGGGACAAGAGTCAGACATAAAGATACTTTGGCCTGGGGTACGTCTACAGGGAAAATTAGGAAATAAAACTGGAAAGCAATTTAATTGACTTAATTGTCAGATGGAAAAGGCTTTATTTCAGACATATTCTTGAAGAAATTCTCGCTCACCTCTCCTACTTGGTTAGGATTTAATATCTGCCTCACATTGTCAGTTCCTCAAGCACTCTCTGCTCAGTAAGGGTCATAAAGACTACGACCAGCAGTCTTGTGTGATCTTGATCAGGTCCCTCAATCTCTCTGAGTCACCAACTGGCCATATATCTCTCCACATGTTTCCCTCACAGTAAACACAGCACATGGCAAGTATACAAATATACACCTTGATAGGCTGCTAATAAGAAGGTACATGATTGTTTTATTAAATATTATTATTTAATATTATTAAATAAATATTAAATATTATTATTATTTTATTAAATATTATTTAATTCCGGTACATTTGTCTCCCTAAATAGGCAAAACTTCCCTAACAGATCACAATGGGTGGCTTACAGTTCTACACTATTCTGACTGCTAGACCCAAGAAGACATTCATTTATTCATCAATAACTATTTATTTATTATAGCAGACACTGTGCTATGCCCAGGGAATAAAGCAATTAGGTGAAACAGCCACTATCCCTAACCCACCTTGCTACTTCCAGTAAATACTGATTGACTGATTCATTCATTCAGTGAAACATTTTCAGTGACACCTAACTTTCCCCAGACCTCCCACTCCTCTTGCTCATTTCCTCCCTATCGGTAGATGGCTTCCAAGACTTCCATCAAGGAAAAAAGCTCTTTGTGTTATGCCAGTATTTTAGAGGTTCTCGTTTCCAGAAAAAAAAAAAAAAAGGTGTTAGAGGATCAGAGAATCACAAAAGAGGCCTCAGTCACTCAATGCCAAAATATGAGAGCTATGAACAAACCATCCTTCAAGTGTTGATGAGTGAGTGACAGCAGGCGGCAGGGGCTTCAGCAAACTGTAAGGAGGAACACTGAACCAAGCAAGGTTGGCAATAACTAGTCCTGGGGCGAGCACTGTAATTGCAGAAATGACTCTTTAAAGACGATGGGAAGATCTTAAGTTCAGAGATAATGTACCATGAGGACAAAATTACATGCACACATGTTCAAGACTGTTCATTGACTTGTAAAGACGTAGTCGGTTACTGAGCCCTCGGGCACTGTGCTGGATTCAAGATCAGCCTGCATCAGCCCTGCCCTGGCAGAGCTTCTAGTCTGGAAAGAGAAATAATGCTATCTTGACCATCCATTTATATTTGCAAATGTAAGTTTCAAAATGGAGGTATCGGGTGCTGTAATGCTCCTGGATTTCAGTTGCAGATACTGTGTAAGGCTGCTCTTTTGATCCTTCTTCCACCTGCTTCCTGTCCTGGGACTAGGCTATGAGCAACAAGTGGGACCAGGAGATATTATAGACACTCTCCTACTCTGGAGAGAGGAAAGCTGCCTCTCTTTTTTTCTTACCCTTTCCCTCAAATCTCACGGTTATTTCCATGGGTTATACGGACAACAAATATACATATTATTAAATATTTTATATATATATTTTTAATATTTTATATTTTTTATGGCTCCTCTCAATTCAGGGCAAGTCCCCTGACTTTGCCTGCCCTCAGCCTCACGTGTACATGTCTACTCAAGCACACACAGGCTTATGAACCAAGTCTCCGGGTGTGCCACACCTCAGCCCCCCAGCTGCACTAGAAGGCGTTCTACCTCTGAGAGTAAAGCTGATAACCCCAATACAGGCAAACACGTTGACAGGACTTACTGTGTCCCGGGAAATGTTCTAGGTAATACACATAAAGCAACCCAGTCAGCATCCATGACAGCTCTATGAGACACGTACAAATTTTTCCCCTCAGATGAGAACACAGAGAGGTCAGGTAGCTTCTCCAAAGTCACACAGCTAGTAAGAAAAGCAGACCAAGACTCAAACCTTGGCAGTCTGGTTCTAGAGTCCACACTCTTCAACACTACACTCTACTGCTTCTCTATCTCCTCACATGGTGAAGCTCGGGAATACATTCCAGACCCTTCGGCATTTATTCTCAAACTGATTATTAAAGTCCCATGTGTTAAACTTGACTGCGTTTTCTTAATTTACGGGGTATTCACGCTCTCTTAAAAATATACCCAAGAGACCAAAAGGAGGGAGAGAATGGTAGAAACAAAACGCACCTGATTCTACGGGCGTCGAACCCAGTCGTGGCCCCTGATCCGACTCTAGATGTGAGCAAACAAGATACATAAATCTGAGTAGATTGGTTGTTCATATAAACAATTCAAAGCCTTATCATGCCTCTCTGAACTGACTCCGATTCATCAAAAATGTAGGAGCAGGTTATACACGGCACCCTCCATTAACTAAAAGACACCAATAAATTTCCAAAATGTAGGCTCAGCACCAAACTATATATATAAATACATAGACGCGTATGTATGTACGTGTGGGTGGAGAAATCCCCGCGTCCCCTGCAGAACTCCGTGCAGCCCGTGCCTCCTCTGTGCAGTCTGGATCATGCATAATGCAACAGCGCAACTGCTAACAGCAGGCGCGCACCAGATAATTTACACTTGTTTTTATGGACACGAGGAACTGATCTTTGAAGCTGTCCCTAATGAGATTCCGCTTGGCCCTAACAGCATCCTGAGAGAGTGTTCCGGTTTTCTACTTGGCATCCGGTGCATATTTATAATGCAGAATACAAGCTCATTTAAATTGCACATGTGGATTTTGGTGTCTTCCCTATTTTAAAGAAAGATTCTCCTATACGGAGGAGCACTGACTCCTCAATTACTAAACCATACTTTACCTAAACAATGTCACTGCCAGTCACGACGGGTACTTATCAGAGAGGCAGGTCCATCAAAGGGCTTCTACCTGCAGGGCAAAAAGCTCCCCCAATTCTAGTCCAGCCCTCCAGTCCAGAAATTCAATTAGGTCTTCAGCCAAAGGGCATCTCTAGAAAGCCTAATTATACAACACCTTCCTTACCAGACACAATCGTGGGGACAGTCAAGGAAAAAACCTGAAGTCAGTCACCTAAATTAAAAACTTCCTGCCCCCAAGTGCTTGAAACGCAAGCCTCTTTTTCTTATTATCGCCCCTCTTTTAAGTTCTGCTCCGTATAAAATTTTTCCTTAAGCTTGCCGCTTTACGTGGGGTTTTTTTAATCACTTGCTTTTCAAGGGGCTTAGAGTTTAGTCACCCGTCATCAGAGCTCCTTTACATACTTACTTTTGAGTTTCATCTGTTTTCCCTTATATTAAATTTTTAAAAAGGTTTTCAATCACTATCGAACACCAATATTGTGAGGACGGTGTTACTGTACTTAACCCAAATCACAGATTTCTGTCAAAATGGTTATTCTACAAGAGCTCATTAATAATAAGAGTTTATTATCTAAAAAAAAAAAAAAGGAAAGTTGTTACAAAACATACAAGTACAGAATAAAACTGGTTCGCCTTAGCCAAAGTGCACGATTCCCATGATAAACAGATGACCTGTTTTCAAGGTCTTCATTTCAAGTCAACTCCACAGAGTAGGGGCAGTTGTCAGTTAGACTCCTAATCACTGGGCTGAAATATATCCTAATTAATTTCATGCTTCTATCCAGTAATCGTTGACTCCAAACAGGATCAATAAATACACATTTTACAAAGGAATTAAAACAATATGCTTTCTAATGCCTCAGTTTATAGAGAAAAATATAGGAAACCCAAATCTTTAGGGTCAAGCTGAAAGTGAAACTGATGTTTTTCCTATGTTAGAAATGAGAATTTACTACTGTCAAGGCAAATGACAACTAAAGGCAGGATAGATTACAGCATTAGTGTAGGAGTATCAGAAATACTCACTCTGAGCTCCATGCAGCTCCACCCTGAAAAAAACACGGGAGACTTATATAAGTTACCCTTTTAAATCCAAGTATTTGGTCAAGTCTAAATACGCAGTCTCAAAATGAATGTATGGTGACGAGGGAGCACAGATTTCTTGAAGAAGCATAAACTAAGAGAGTACTGAATCCTTGCAAGCTCCACTTTCATTCATTCATTCAGCAAGTACTCAGACAGTGTTTAGAACGTGCCTAGTACCGTGAGCACTGGATAGAGGCCGGCGAAAAGAAAAGAAAACTACAAAGACAGTGGAAGACATAGCCTAGTGGAAGACAGTCATTTCACAAATAATTTAAAAATACATTTATGGGGGTGCCTGGCTGGCTCAGTCGGTTGAGCGTCTGACTCTTAGTTTAAGCTCAGATCATGATCTCAGGGTCCTGGGCCGGAGCCCTATGGCTGGCTCCCCACTCAGCAGGGAGTCTGCTTGTCTTCGTCTCCTTCTGCCCCTCCCCTGACTCACACTCTCCCTCTCAAATAAATAAATCTTAAAAAAATAAATAAAAATGCATTCATGATAAGTGGAGCCCCAGAAAAGCATTACTTATGGGTTCTCCAAATACAGAGTCTTCTCAACTTAAAATGGGGTTACCTCCCAATAAACCCATGGTAAGTTGGAAATATTCTAAGTCAAAAATGGATGTAATACATTTAACCTGACGAACATCATAGCTTAACCCAGCCTACCTTAAACAAGGCTCACAACCCACTAGCCTACAGTTGGACAAAATCATGTAACGTAAAGCTCGTCTTCTAATAAAGTGTTGACTACCTCATGCAGTTTACTGAATACCGTACTGGAAGTGAAAAACAGAATAGTCGGATGGGTACAGAAGGGTTGTGAGTGTACTGGCTGTAGACTTTCGTGATCACCTACAGACTGGGAGCTGCGGCAGCCACTGCCCGGCATCACCAAAAGGGACTGAATCCTGTATTGCTGGCCTAGGAAAAGATCCAAATTCAAGTACAGTTTCTACTACATATCACTTTTGCACCATGGTGAAGTCGAAAAATCTCACGTCGATTAGCTGTAAGGCAGGGACTGTCTCTATATACAAAGGTACACATAATCCAGAGAGGGGGGTCGGGCTCCCCTTAAAGAAGTGACAAAGGAGGGAGGGAGGAAATAGTATTGAGGGAGAAGAGCTGTCACCATCATTCTGAACCTCAATGTTTAGGGCGGCGGACCAGCCTGATGCTCTCCCCACACCTCTTCAAGTACCACTCGCTTGGAATACATTCAAAAACAAAAATGGAGGCGGTGTGCCTAGAAAGTTGGATTTATGACGTGTCTTCCCTTCGGCTTCAGCACCAGACGCTCACAGGATCGAAGACCTTGGGAAAAATTGGTGGACAGATCACCAAAGTTGGCACTAACTGCTGCCAAATGTCTGGCTGGCACCAGTGTACAGACTAAATTGGCCATAAAAACCTCACTGGAGTCCCTGCTCCCCTCAAAGGAAATCATTTCACGATTCCCAGTGAGGCCAGTCTTAGGGGGAGGCCTTGAATTTCGAGCTTAACTCAATTGCACGGTTTAGGGCAAGAGTTTCATGTTTCAGATGTGCAGTCAGGTAATCTGATCCCATCAGAGTTTTAATGGCTTCTAAAAAATCCAAAGTGTTAAATCCTTTTCCCAGCCTCCCCCAGAGCGGTCTGACAGTGTTTTTCCCCCCCCAATCTCCATTGTCCTCCCCCCTGTCTCTTATTTTTCATACTCAAACTGTTACTCAGTCTGAGCCACTAATTTAACACACATTTCTTAATCCTCAAGTCTGATTGTAATCTGTGCGCTAAAAGTACACACATACCTAATGGACTCCCCTAAAAAGCACTGACACGGAAGAAAAAAAATAATAATGAGCTATGCCGAAAGGGTGCTCAGCACCACTATTGTGATTCCTTATAAGCCTGGGGAGAACATTCTCGAGTTCTGGGGAAACCAAAGGCAGCAGACCCCAGTAAATCCCACCGCTCCAGTAAAGGCACATCTCAGAGCCACACTGTCTCAGGCAGCAAGAGTGCAGAGGGGTCGATTAAGTCCATGCCCCTGGCTCTCAGTAAGTTCACACAGACACAGTCCCTCCATCTCAGTGTGGGAGTCCCCTGGGAGACAGCCCAGCCCTAGAGACTTTCAAAGCAGGAGGAAACGGAAAAAAAACAAAAATATCTCAACACGAGTAAAACAGACATGCCGCATTTAATGGCATCAGAAAAAAGTTACGGCAATGATGGGCCACGTGCCACCCTGAAGACTCCGTGGCAGCTCAAGGGTTAATGTTGGGGCCCAGGTCTCGAGGAGCAACATTATTGGTAATGATAGCTACTACGGGTGCACTGAGCATTGCGAAGCTGTGCCACGTGCTTTACTAAGCACTAGGCATCCTCTAATAGAAACTTCCATATTACCTAGTGAAGCATATATTATTATGATCCCTACAGTAAAGCTAAGGCACCAGTAGTAGAGAATATACTTGAACACATGCAAGGGGCATGGGGGTGGAGAGACAGACAGGAATATGGATATACTATTGGGGGAGGGGGTGAAGAGCTTTTCAAACGTGTGTGTGTGTGTGTATGCCTAGATTTCTGCCAGGCAACAACCCCTCTCCTCCCGAGTTCTCCCCTCCAAAATATACGCATTCATTCTTCCTGTCGCTCACGTTCTTCTGTTTACGGCTTTATTAAGATATTAAGTCCAGCAGTGGCTCCTGCAGCCCGTGGTACAGCACCTCGCAAAACAGCAATGTTTGTTTATAAGGTGACACAACCTTCCCTGCAGAGTGTGGGAGCATGACTAAAATCCACTAATGGCCAGAAAGCTCATTTTAATTCTACACTTAACAAAATAAACACCTCATAAAGGCAGGTAAGCAGAAGCTACTTCTCACTCTGGACTGCTTTGTCTTAATAACCTTTGAAAGGAAGGAACGGACTACAGGGAACAGGCTCTTGCACACACAGAACACAATTATGGCACAAAGAGAACGTGATAAAAGCAAAACCCCTTATGCAAAGTTACATTATTTTTTTCCTTGAAAGGAGCTTGGGGGGGATGTACCTCTCCCAAATATAGACCATTGCTAAATTACAACGGTTCTTTTGCTGCAAATTCTGACTGCATTCGTGGGATGGATCTACAAGCCTGTCTGAAAAACCAGGGCATTTCCCTGAAACCAATTCCCAAAAGGGCTGAGTTTTTCCCCCTCTTTTGTCTAGAGAAAATGAAGCTCCACTTACATGTTGGAGGAAATATTTCAAAACATTCCCTTTTTTCTCAAAGTGCAGAATTTATGGTAACAGATAATTAACAACAAATGACAAACAATCTGAGCAGTAAAGGTCCCAGTTTGGTTGCCAAGATGATGGTATCAAATTCCAAGATAAACAGTGGAGCGTGCCGACTGCCATTAACGTCGTCGAGGGGTCGAGATGGAGAGATGCAAAACAGACCAGGCATCCGCCACGCCACCGAGGGGTACAATGTGGAGCAAACCACCTCCCACGGGGCTATTATTTCCCTTCTGAGTCCTTGAGAGTGTCGGTGGGGGTGGGGGTGGGACAGGACTCACTCCACAGTACTGAACAGATACCCAAGCCTTTATATCCCACATAGGGAAAACATTAATCTCCTTTGAACTGCATTATGGAAGAATGAGGAATTGATATCCTCGAGGAGTTAACACCTCCTTCCTGGTTTGTTCTTCCCAAAGATCCGCACTCCCCATCGTCTGTTCTCTGAGTTTGTTGAGTCAAAGTAGGTTTCAGTGCTACCAGTTGTGCCCAGACTGTGAGGGTTAAGAACAAAGTGAAAACAAGTTAACCTGTAAAAGTTGGAATTTGAGTACAACATATGGGAAGTCTCCCAGATAATACCAGATGGCCAACCTTGGGAAATGGCAATTTCAGTTATTCTTACATTTCTCAAAAAGTCAGTTCATCGTTTGTTATTTGTCAAACAGAATTTTTTTTTAAATATTGAAATACAAACCTAAAGTTTGAGTTACCTAAAAGGGCCTAAAAAATTGTCCCTCTCAGAGACCAAAACAGGTCAATGTATCAAAACTGCTATTTTAATCCTTTCAAGGGCTGGATTCGTTGGTACGTGGGGTTGGTATGCATAACTCAGACAGTTAAGGTACAATTTGTCTTATCTCCTTTATAAAGTCCATCTTGACTGATGTTTAAGGATGCTGGCACTCTCCTGGTATTACAGTCAAGCCCAAAGCCAGGAACATCATAATTGCAAGAAACAGTTATGATCTAATGTATTATCTGCTAGTCTGTCTCTTTCTCTCTTCCTCCCTCCCTCCCTCTTTCTCCTTCATACATATTCCCATTTCTCCTCTTCTCCATAAAACGCCATCTCCTCATTATATTGCTTGACCAGCCAAGCAGGACCAGTATACAAAAGTTGGTAATATTTTTAAAAATGGAATATGTTAAACATAAGGTAAAACCAGGAGCGATGGGTATGATATTTGTGATTTAAAAAAGAAAGTATTTAATACAGTCTGATAGGCTTCTGTAGTTATCTTTGAAGTCTTAAGGCAAAGCAAATGAAACAAAAAAAGAACTATTTTCCAAAATACAGGACTAAAATAAAGCCCGTATACTGTCTATGTCATAGCAAAAGGCTAAATCAGGAAATTAGGGAAACATGCTTAAGTTGCTTAGCTGGTGGAAGACTTAATTTTTTTCTTGATTTCGGTTTTAAGTCCTCGTGCAAAACACATTTTAAACTAAGTGTGCAATATTAAACGGTTTGGAACTTGGTCTGTGGCCCAAATACCTAAAACCAAATACCACAAGTAAGCCACTTTTCTTAGCCAATCAGTATAAATGCCAAAATAGCCCACCGCAAGATGGGAACAGATATTTTTCCAATCCAAGAATTATCAAATCTTTGAGCTGGAACGTTTCAGAAGCTTTCTGCACAAAGAAATAAATGGGCTTGAGTAGAGTCTGTGTTATGGCAATCTTTCAAGGAAGCCACTACCAACAGAGGAACCAAGAATGGTTTAATTCTCACTTGGCATTTTACAGCTCAGTAATATTAAGTGCCGAACATTTACCTGTTTGCTTTATTAATGGTACTAGTTTTTCTTTTTCTTTTCTTTGTTTTGACTGGTGTCAGGAGCTTCAATGCTTAATATAAAACTGCACGAAAAATTAAACGCACTAGAGGGGCTTATAGTCTTGATTTGTGGTAAAGAAGAAAATACGGAAAGCCTGCAAAAATGCATTTTCTTACATACGTTTACCCTTCTACAGGGACAGAAATTGAAGAAAAAAAAATCTCCAAAACAAAACAGGATAAAAATATGCAGACCCAAATACTGCAAGGGCCAATAAATCCAACAGAGTTTCCTCTTTGCAGAGTTCGTGTTTCTACGCAGACAAAGCCTCCAAGTGTACTTCTACATTAAAAAAAAAAAAAAAAGGCAGACTAACATGGTGGTCTGCAAAAGGGGGGTAGTTTTGTCTCTACTGATATTGAAATAATAGTCCAATCATGCCAGGTTGGCTACTGAAACGTCTAGTTTCCAGCATGCTGCAGAAGTCTAAAAGGGGGAAAAAATTATGGAATGACAGAGCTGAGGAAAAACCTGAAAAGGAAGAAAAACAAGCTGATGGACAGATCTTCTGAGACTCAGCAAACTTCTTTTCCTTTTTGAAAATAATTCAGAACTACCAAGAGTTTTCTGTACAACACATGGTAGATTCAGTGACATTGGCTTTGTTTCGATATCTTAAAATCTACACCTTCATAAGCTCTAAAGTCTCAGAATTAAAATTTAAAAAGTCTCAAATACAGACTCCCTATTCCATTACTTCCTAGTTAGCCATTTTGTATGTTTTCCTCAAAATATCTCCATGAAGGAAGTTTGAAAAAAAAATAAAAATAACAAAAACCGTACTGAGAGCAGGCAATAGATTCAATCCATAAGGAGAGGTGTTCTGATGGTTTCCCAGTTTCAGGATGTGTCTCCATTGACTATGGCCACACTTTCCTTATGAATCTTTCTTTATCCCTATAAATGTCGGTAAGTATTTCAGAATTTAAAATCCAGGCATACCATAGTAGATGGGACTTACTTTATTTGTCAAAATTCTTTACCCTCCATGAAAGTCAAGTAACCAAAAAACAAACAAACAAAAAATTACTACACAGTTAAACAACATACAACCAGGGTTTTAAGAACAAATCCCCATATGGCCCCCCAAAATTCTAATTTTAGGTTGCCTTTTTAATGCTTGAATGCAAACAAAGAAATCTACAGAATAAGAAAAAAGTCAGCTCTAAAATGAAGTCAAACTGTCACAGACCACAAGACCAGTACCCTCAGGGAGTATATAGGAAAAAGAACTTATTTTAAAAAAAGAAATGAGAGAGGAAAAGAAAAATACTCTGTGTTTACATATGAGTGCAAACGAAAAGAGCCATTCAGCAACTCCACTGTGAATTTCAGATTGAAAACATTAACAAAAATTATGGCCATGCTAATGTGCAGGCCAGTGATAAATTTGTAATGAGAATGAACATGAAAATGAGTGGCTTACCAAGAGAAAAAAATGTTTAGGATGTTTTTTCAAACAGCTAATGCAGCCTAGCTCCAGAGCAAAGGATGAATTTCTACCTTGTTAGTAACGTGCAACTTCACAGAGTCCCAAACACGCATTTATTCGTTGATATTAGTCTTCCTCTGGGTGAGAGTTGGGGGGTCATATCTCTTCTCCCCCTCCACCACATCCCCATGATGCCTCACTATTATATCCTCTTCCTACAGAGTACCACTAATGATGAGAGATTTATATTCTTTTTTTTAAATATTTTTTTAAAGACTTTATTTATTTATTTGAGATAGAGATAGTGAGAGAGAGCATGAGAGGGGAGAAGGTCGGAGGGAGAAACAGACTCCCCATGGAGCTGGGAGCCTGATGCGGGCCTCGATCCCAGGACTCCGGGATCATGACCTGAGCCGAAGGCAGTTGCTTAACCAACTGAGCCACCCAGGCGCCCGAGGGATTTATATTCTTAATTTCAAACAGACCCAAAGAGAAGATAAGCAGCAGAAGAAATCTGAAACTGCTGGAGTGGGAAGCAATGATGCTAAAAGGGCATCAGGTTCTTGGTGAGGAACATGAAATTCAGAGAAGCCCAACGTACTAATGACCACAGACCTACTTAATGACCAAGACAGAGCTAGAATCCAGGTTCTCTGAAATACTATCAAGTAGTCCATTGCAAGCTACTTATTTTCCAATACTATGTACTCTCACGGCTTCCAAAAATACATCTAAAAAGACTTCTTAACTAATTTCCCTTCAGGTATAGGGCTTGAAAGGAGGCAACCTCTATGGGACTGCTCCCACCTTCCCATATGTGAGCAAGTAGAATTATACTGAACCAAAAAACAGCCTTTGGTCTATTCCTTGGTTATAACGTAAAATAGAAGAAGGTATCCCCCAAAGAAGGAGAAGATTTACATTTGCGGGAGCCTTCAGTGTAAATCTTACAGACAAGGCAGAAGGACTTATAGACAAATTACATTATTTTCGTTCTTTTTTAAAAAAAGGTTTTTATCATAAAAGTATTACGTAGCTGTTATAATAAAAATTCAAATTATACAAAGGTATATAAAATAAGTGAAAGGTCTCTATCCACCAACTCCCTCCCCCAAATTCATCCCCTAAATAATCACCAGGAATGTCAGTATATATTTTTCTACACACTTTTATATTTTTTTAACCAAAAGTCACCATTCCATAACTCTCTTGTGTAACTTGGTCTTTGTATGTAAGGATGCCTAATACAGACCTGTTATAAATGTTTACCTCCCAGCACGAGAAATGAAACTTCAGATCACACACACAAAGTCCTATAAGAATCTGACATGAAATGATCATCAAGCTACCCTTAAAGCTTCAGATCATTTTTGATTCACAATGTCCGAGCAAATACCAACCAGATACTTCATAATGCAATTAAGAGTAATAAGAACACAAGCTGGACTTGTCAGGTTTTATACAACAAGAAATTCAGAAAGGAAGATGTTAACGCTGATGTTACCAGCTGGACACAAGATCACATGGAAAAGATCATAAATATTATCACAGCATCTATTTATCAAGTGCTATATCTTTTAGGTACCACATGTCCTACGCTTTATCTCATACCTATGCTTTATCTCATTTGTAGAATGGGTCATTCAACCCATTCTACAAATGAGAAGACTCAGTAATTTGTCCATCATCGCTCAGCCAAGCCAGTAACTGGCAGGATCAACACTTGTATAGAGATCTTTGATTCCAGACCACATTCTCAGCCATCATATGAATATTGTCTTCCTCATTCCCTAGCCAACACTGTGGCCCTTTGCACTCAATACCGGTTAATTATACTTAATTCTTGGTGCTTCAGTTTTAACCACTACCATAGGAGGAAAACCTAAGACACTGATGGGGGTACAAGACCCTGAGAACAGCCCAGGAGGAAGAAGACCACTGTGATTACGCAGAGAATAACCACGCAACACTCAGTTCGCTGCATTCCTTCTCCCCTTGGGACTGCCACTCCCAAGGAGTAACTGAACTAGGTGAGATAATCCCAGGCTGTTTATGACCTTGACAAGCACTAAGAAGTCAGTACATCCGCCAATGCTGACGGTCAAATATCCCACCCAGAAGAGTTTGCTGGGAATGGTTCCTTGAAGAAGACAGGACAAAACTTACCAGGGATTTTCTTATTCATTCATTTTTACTCCACAGATTTTCAAAGTGAACTGAGACAGCTTAGAATAAAAAAATGCAGAATCGATAAAACAATCATTAATAACAGCTAACATGTACTGAGTATAAGCTATGTACTAAGAACTCCTCTAAGAATTTTATAAGTAATACTGTTTTAACCTTCACAGCAACCTTTTGAGATAGGCACTACTTTTATCGCCCACATTTTACAAATGGAAAAAGAAAACAGAGAACTTAATACATTTCTCCACGGTTGGTTACACAGCTAGTAAGTGGTGCGAAGCAGGCTTTAAATCTAACAATATTATTCCACTGGAGAGGTCAACCACTATGCTACGCTGCTCCCAAAACAAGTATAAAAGAACAACAGCACAGTAATATTCCACGGGTGTTGACGACTGAAGACAAAGACAACGAAGGCACTAAAACTGAAAATAAAATTTGATATGAGCTTCCCAGAAACTAATTCTTAAAGAAAAAGGTGAGGAATTCACCTCAGTGGGGTGATCAACCATCCTGGTTAGCACAGGACTATGGGTCTCCCAGAATACAGGACTTTCAGTGCAAAAGTCGAGATGGCTGGATGCCCTGCAGAAAAGGGTTTTATAATATTTTATTAGGCCTCACATAATTAAAAATACACAAAATCTTTAATCCACATTGGCTCCTTCAGCAACTCCTCTCACCGACATTAAAGATACTAAATAATTTCCCCAACACTCTGCTTGGGAAAAAAAAAAGGGATTGTAGAAAAACAAAACACTGCTGATTGTTGGTTTTCAATCATCACATCTATCACTATGTTCAAGAGTCTGGGTAAGAGGGGCACACAAATTCTTGGCTAAATTCTGCCCTATGAATTCAGCTGTGCTTTCATTTTCTTTCCCAAGGTCATCTAAGGTTGCTTTCTTTAAAAAAAAAAAAAATCTTCCTTTAGCTCTTGCCATTTGCAACAACATGGATGGACCTAGAGGGTATTATGCTAAGTGCAATAAGTTAGACATAAAAAGACAAATACCATACAATTTCTATATATATGTGGAATCTAAAAAAAAAAAAACAAATGAATAAACAGACCAAAAAAGCAGAAAAAGACCCACAACATAAGGTATAGACTTGTCCAATCACTATGTTGTACACCTGAAACTAAAGTAACATTGGGTGTCAACTGTACTTCAATTAAAGAAAAAAAATCTTCCCTATGTCACAGGCAGAGATGCAGACCAGTGGTTCTTAGAAAGCTTGGTGGCAGCCTCGTCAGAACTCATGGGAGAAACCAAACCAAGACCAAGTAGGAGAAACCAAACCAAGACCAAGTAGTAAATCTCATAAAGTCAATTGCAACAATAGTTCTGAAATCAGTGATGAGCTGGATGAAGATGCGGACCAAGTTTTATGTATCTGTATTCCCCCTATAGCAACCCCTTGCAAATAAATGTTGTCCTAATTGCAATCTTAATCTCAGTATGTCAGAGCTGAAAAGAACCCCAACTGTCATTTGGTGCAAATGTGTACAGATGAATAAAATAAGGCATGGAGAAGAGAAGTAAATTGCCCAAGGTGGGTCACAAAATTGACATGAGACAAGCTGAATTAAATGGCAAGTGAGCTATTTCCTAGTTAAGGCAAGAAAACCCCACTAGGTTGTGTGAAAGAAAACAACGGATTACTTAAGGCACCAGGATTATAATTCTAATTCAGGTGATCCATTATGGGTCTTCACAGACCTCAGTTGTTAAGTGAAAAAGGAAAGGAAACATTGTAAGGATCCCATGTAAAATAATGAGCAACTATTCAAGTGGGAAGGACAAAATATTTTTAGGGAAAGGAACAAACCTCTGACTTGGCACGTTGAGAATTTTAGAACGACTGAAGAGATTTTAGACTAAATATTTTATGGATATTTTCCAGTCAATTTAAGTTTCTGTTTAGGCTAAGCGCCTTTTTTTTTTTTTAACAAAAAGAAACATAACATGATCACATTTCACCAAGATACCTGAATACCTAGTATGGGCCAGTCACTGTGCTAGGGCCGCAAGCAAGGAAAAGTCAAGCCAAGGAAAAGGTGAGCTGGCTGCTTGACGAGACACACACACCTTCATACAAACACTCAAAATGTTGAGATAGAACAGAAAAATTCCAATGAAAATCTCCAAATCTCGATCACAACATCTCATCTCAACGCATAGTCAAATCAGTGGATTAATCCATCAATCCATCAATCAGTATTTCTGAACACCTGTTACCTGCTCGATCTCTGCTTTCAAGAGACGAAGGAGAGAGCGATAATGAAGCAGGTGGTATGGGCTGGAGCAGGGACTAGGGGTGCTGTGCTAGGGAGTGGGGCACAGCCAGATTGGATTGGGAGAGAGAGAAGTTTTATAGGTGGAGAGAGGCCTGAACTGACTTGAGGCATTTGATGAGCAGAGCGTAAACGTGCTTCTCACACCTCAACACTGAAAGCAGCGGCACCAAGACAGAGATGGCCAAGGTACGCTCAGGCGACAGTGAGCCAGCCTGCGAGAGCCGGGAGCAAAGGTTCGAGAACAAAGCCCCCCGTAGGTGATGAAGGTGAAAAGGCCAGCTGGACCCAGACTGTGGAAGAGTGCCCTACTCCAAGGTGGGAAGTCTACTGAAGGGCTATACAGCTGTCCAGGCTACCACTTCAAGCCTCATGTTGCAAGCCTTTTTTTTTTTTTTTTCCAAAAAGGGTATGTAATTTGATCCTTTGATTTTTTTCATGGCTAGATCTAAGCAGATTAGTTCTAAGGTTAAATGATTTTTAAAATATCTCTGTTCGTTCCCAGATCACCAATAGAATCCTAAGGCCATGAACGAGTGAAGACCTAGGGTAATATTCCCTATCAGTCATCTCCCAAGGAATCTGAGGCAAAACATACTCTCTTTTGCTGAAAGGAAACAGAATTCACAAAGTTCTTTGTGATTCCTTAATACAAAATGTCACACTGGCAGAAGAGAGCTAAAGGTATCCCAAGTCCAGCTTGCACAAATTCTATAACATATTTGAAGAAAAAGAAATCATTAGAGGCAGAAGAATAAAAGGAAAATTTGAAATGAACACAGACTTATGGTTCAGAAAAGCCATTTTAACAAAAGAAAATCGTATTCACCTTAAAAACTTTTCCCTAAAATCACATTAACGATCCTTCATAATCATGAATAAATTGATTCTGAGAAAGTATAAAATTCTTTTTTTTAAGAAAGTATAAAATTCTTCAAAGTAGTTTAGCACTAACCATTCGCAAGGATTTCTTTCCCATTTTCTTTCTTTTTCCAGAAATCCCATCATAGGTAACAACTGAGTGACTCCATAGAATATACTTGCAAAGTAACATTCCAGTATTTTTACTAATACCCAGGCAGTCAAGAGAGATCTTTTTGTTTCATTAGTGTTTCTAAATTGGGGGGGATATATGTAGGGGGGAGGGAGGTCCTACTATTTTTTAAATGCTCAAATAAAACAAATACCAAAAAAAGAACTTGTGACTTAGACATGCCCCGAGTTCAGTTTTTCCAGGAACGGAAAAAACAGTCAACAGAGCCCTAACCTCCTTTCTCTCTTGACTATACAATAGTGTTCAAAGAGGTTTAGTCCTACTCTGAAAGACTCATGTTAGACATTGGAAGGGGCTAATAGAGAATGAGCACCAGACGTTGAATCAACTAGGGAGATGGTGACCTTTTGCCCCTTCTGCTGAAAGCCCAGCACATCCTGTGGCAGAGAAACAGAAAGAAGCTGGTGTGCATGCAGGTGCTGCAAAATCCTGGCCTCTGGATTTCTCTCACACTCTGTTCCTTAAACAGTTTAAAACTGAAACATGACTTCAATAGTATTAGGGAGTGAGAGAAAAGTACAATCCCTGGAACCAACTGTTCCACTGTCCCTTCATCCTTTGTTCCCCATATTGTTTGAGGCCTGCAGCATGCAGCACACGTTCCATGAGCAACAGGCAAGACAATGGATTTAGCAGTGGCTGGACAATTAGTCCCAATTAGGCCTATTTCCCAGCTGAATGTAAAGGGGTGGTGGGGTGAGGTGTGTGTGGGGGGTGGGGACTGCAGAAATTTTAAAGAAATATTTCATCAAGGAGGCAAACCGTACGTGTAAAGCAAACTGAACCAGGGGTCAGGAGACTCTGCCCAAAGTCACTGTGTGACACTGGGCAAATACCTTAACCTCTCTGTTACCCACAAAGCGTGGGCGACCGACTGCCACCCCTTAGCTCTGGTGATCTGATGTCAAATTATGGTTGAAAGTATGCTGAAAAATCTGAAAAAGTTACAAAGATGCGGGGTATTCCTCGGAGCTGCATTTGGAAGCACAGACACCCATCTGTTTTACCAGTCATCTATCTTTCATTCTCCCTGGCAGAGGTCATTAGAGATTTTCTTATTTTATTTCTATTTTCTTGATTGCTAATTTTTTTTTTTTTTAAAGTTCGTGAGTGATACTTACATATGTACATGGGGTGGCTGGAATCTGCTCTGGTTGATGTTGTAGTGCGTGAATGCCTGGGTGGGGTTGGAGCTGTACTCATCCACCGTTATGGTAACTTTGCCTTGAGAAGGAATCCCATGAGCCATCCTTCCTCCCTATAGGCATGAGCAATTCACAACTTTCCGGAGCAAAGGATGGAAGCAGGCATGATGTGTTTCAGCCAACCTCTGAACCCAAGGATCATCACTTGTGTGTTTCTGAAAAAAAAAAATTACAAAATGAGAACAAAGAAAAAGAAGGTGCTCTAAGAAGCGGCAAATACGACACCTAGACATGAAATGGGCGTGGGAAAAATCGTAACGTGTCATTGCCTTGTGAACACAACCTTTACCAACACTCTACCCTGCAGGCACCTGGGAATGGACCTTGCACTCCATAGCACATTGCTGGCTGCTAGCAAATCACTTCCATGGCGTTCAAACTAAGATTTCCTCTTTAATTATAATTATGGCACTTAACATGAATTACGGAAGGGGCATATCCACAGTTGCCATGGTGTCTAACTATAAATGGTTTGTGCTCGAAGTGGAGAATCTTCCAAACCTTCCCTGCTAATTGGAATGTTTGGCCTGTACAAAGTGGATGTCATAGAAAAACGTGAAATCTCAATGCTTAACACAGCCATATAACACGATCACAAATATAAGTTTAAAACGCTGCTCTTATAATAGATATCTGTGTATAACTACAATACACACATAATATATGCACATGTTACCGGCAATTTTTTCCTTCACAGGCAGTTCTCCAAATACATAGGTACTCAGCTCCTGGCATACATACGTACTCCACTCTGGCCGGGAATCTTATGGTAAGGCAAATTCTTCTCACTAAATGTAATATGATTTCTTCAAACACTCCAGTCAGGCAGGAGAAAGTCAAACACATTGAGGCTTAGACCACTACTTGGATGCATTCATTACGGCCCCGCTTAGAGCCCAAAGAGAGCCCCGAAAGGGGGCGGCCATTATGTCGACCACCTCATTCTTGCTTGGTGTTGTATAATTCTCAGTAGCTGGTTTCATTCTTTCAAAATTTCCATTAGTTTTGATGATTCTGATAAATGTCAATATATTGCTTTCTGCACTGGGTTGAGAAATGAGGATGTTTCTTTTTATGGTAGGTATGCAAAGACGAAGAGAGCCAATCCCCGCACTGAGAGCTGTTGGAACTCATCGGTGCGACAGAGAAGAAACGGGTAGCACCCTCTTTGAGTGACCCTGGGGTAACCCACGCTCCTTACTTTAAGTGCTCTGCATCAGGGTATGTTTACCATGTGCACCATTAAGCTCTGGGAATCTTAGCTGTTATCTCAAATAAAAATATTTAAAATAATAAGATTAGATTTAAATTTGGCATGAAACACCTTAGATATCAGGCAAAAGGCAGATGGCCTGCCATAGGCCATTTATTTTATTATTTTACAACCCGGGGGTTGTGTAGTCCTCCATATGCTAGCTGGGCTAAGAAATTCCACAGCGTTCTACTCAAATCATTGCCTTCTTCATATTAGCAAAGCAAGCTAAATGACACCCACCTTGCCTTCCTTCCGAATGTACAATACCACTGCCAAGAGATGAATCCCTGGTGTTCAGGCATTTTAAACAAAGTGTCACTTTGGGTTCTCTTTCTTCTTCCTGACTTCATGGGGGGTAGGAGTCCTTTAAGCACTAGTTGATAGACAACCAGGCCAGTAGGATTAACTAAATTAAAATCTCTCCCTGCTTCTTTGATGCAAGATAACTATAAGAACTGCTTACAAATCATAATGTAGCAGTTTTCATACCAAGTTTGCAGCTGTTTCCTTAATTTCCCCCACAATTATATTTTACTGTTATTTTGCATAACAGTAAAACACAACACCTGCTTCAAATTGCAGTCCTGTTCTAAGTACTGTAATTCTCTTTTGAGACACAAAGTACCGAGACACTACTGAAGCGCAAAACTGCATAATTGCGCCACGCTGAAAAGTAAATACAAATGAAAACATCTTCCTGTTATAGAAATGACTGTCATTAAAAAGAATGTTAGCCATCAAAGCACAGAGGGAAAAAAAATACACATTTTCAGACTGCGAGAACTTAGTGTTTGCATAAATTAAAGAGTGGTGTAAAAATTACACGGCAATTCTTACATTCCTGCCATCAATGTCTATTGTATGAGATACATAGCATTAAGAAGCAGAGGAAACAAAATTCATGTCTATACCACGGTGACCTCTCAATAACGATCTCTGCACTCTGGGCCAGAAAAAGGTTTAAATGTTTCTGGAGTAAACTCACCAATTAAACTAAGCAACTGAGCCTAGAAATAAAATTTCCACACCTATTATGTAAATATCTATGCAGTGACTTAAGAGTACTTAGCAATAGACCCTCCCATTTGAAACAGAGAAGAGAACGTAGAAGGTGATCAATTCACATTCCTCAATGGTCCAGTCTATCCTAAAGTCCAAGTACGATTGTCTTTTCTATCAAGCGAACATCTGTGCCTCTTTGCACCTTTGCCCAAGCAAGACAAATAGAACATCTTTTCATCAGCAAGCACAGACCCCTGGAACTCTGAAGGGCTAAATGGGTGGCTGGCACCTCATTTGAATTCATCTTCACCATGTTCTCTTTCAAATGTTTTATCGAAAGAGTGCACCTGCAGTGTCTACCTTCTTTAATCTGGAGTCCTTTGAAGAAACTGTCGGACTGAGGCAGAGAGCTTCAAAACTTTCACAGGAACCTTTACAGACAAGTCAAGAAAAGGCTTAGTTTTTAAAAATACTATGTTCACCGCGACTCAGATATTAATCACCAACACATGGAAAAGGCTTTTTTTTTTTCCTAGCAAACTCTCAAAGAGAGGGGACAATGGCCCCTCTTCTGACCTGAGAAATTTGGAAAAACCTTGAAACAAGACAGAGTGATACACACTGCCTAAAACTATCCAGAAGCTGATTTACCCTGCTTCACATAGTCAGGCAGTAAAATCTTCCAAATGTTCAGATTTTGGCGTATCTCATCCTCATTACCCTTACATCACTTTTTACATATAATATTTAAAGAGACCAGTATACTTTCTTTTAATTTTTATTTTATATTTCAGCGCATTTGCTCCACAAAACAAAGGAACCTGGTACTAAATGCCAGGAATCCTAAAAGAAAATCTAAAAGGGACTGACATTGCCAAACACTCATGCTGGTGCTAGTTTGATTTTCGCTTTAAAAAAAAAAAATCATGTGGGCTCATTTTGCATTTCCTAGACAGCAATCGTGTCTCCCATCCCTTAAGCTGTGCAACTTGCAATGTTCTTTTTCAGGAATCTAGCTGGAAAACCTTTTAAAGTCTGCTGGCAATGAAAGGATTAAAGGCTGAGGAATTAAATAACTGTCTCCACCTCCTAGACACCAGAAGTCCAATTTACCAAAAGTTTCAAAGCAACAACTCATGACCTCCCTACCCGAGCTCGCTCGGCACAGCCTATGAGAAAGGAGCCCGTGATTTCCTCGTTTATACAAGGATGCTCATTTTATTCACCAGCCCTCAGAAGACTGCCCGGCCGCCTGGCCGGACTTTGGAACTCGCCTGCTCCAACTCCACCAAATTTCGCTCTCTCCTCCCTCTGCCGCACGGATCGAGTGATTTCTCAACTCACGCCCCTACTCTTTTATGCCCACCTCCAGTTACTCATCACCGTATCCCGGAGCGATGCCTACAAGCCTTCTCAGAGGCGTCTCCGCCAGTGTTTTGAGAGGGATGCACAAAGTTCCACGTGCCTCTGTCCACAGAGTGCCCCCCGCTCCCGCCGCACTTACACCTGAACTTGTCTCCAGCACTGCGGACACCCGCCTGGCACATTCTTTCGGAGAGAAAGGGCAGGACTTTTCTCCTGCGCCTCTGGCAACGCGTAGAGCCTATATATGGTGGGGCGGGGGGCGCGGAATTCTCTACTTTGGATTGGTTTGTTTGTTTTAAATCTAGGGTGGGCAGTTGGGGGGGGGTGTCCTTCAGCAACTACACACACACACACACACACACACACACACACGCCCTGCCCTCCCGGCTCGCGTTCGGCTCGTCCGGGCTACAGCTCCCCCTTCCTTCCTGGAGCACAGCTCGCCTTACTCGCTCAGTCCCCCGTTGCCACCACCGTCGCCTCTGCTGCTGCCGCCGCTGCTGGCACTGCTGGAGCTGGCGCTCGCGGCCCCGGACTCCGCTGGGCGCCTGTCTTTCTTTCTCTCTCTCTCCCCCAGCCCCGGATTGATTGATGACCACCGGCGGCCAATGGCTCTGACACCGCGCCATCCTCGCTTGAGCATCACAGCCCCACGCCCCCGACGTCAGCCTCGCGGGCGCATTGGCATCCCCGAACCCTCAGAGCGGAGCCCGCGCCCGGAGCCGCCACCGCCGCCTCCCTGCTCTCTGCCCCGGAGCTGCCGGGCTGTTTTCCTGGAGCGGCGGAGAAAGGAAGGGAGGGAGCCAGCGAGCGTTGGAAGGGGGTGTGGAGGCCACGGATTTCCCTCCTCTTTAGAAATTTCTTTCCCTTAAAGTTTTGTTTGTTTTTTCCACCCCGACCTGTTTGTGTTTGTTTGCAGCATCTAAATCAATTACACGTTTTGCATGACCCGTATTTGCACTTAATTTGGGGTATGTGGGGGGAGGGGGGTTAGTAAATGTTCTCTAAATCTACCCCACCGGGGCATCCTTAATTTCTTGTTGGTGGATTCTAACTCCCTACCCGATCTCCAGAAAAATGCCCCCTTCTTCTCCTAGGCCGCAAAACCCCGGAATTCAAAGGCTTTACAAAGATAACCCTGTTCCGTGTAAATAGCAAAGAAACTCCTGCCTCTCTGGAGAAGAAATCGGGCGGCAACGGTTACTTTTTCTCCCCGCTCGTACCCCCACCTGCCCGGGTCGCCGGCTCGCTCTGCAGGCTGCAATCGTCAAGAGACCGGAGGCGGCAGGGGACAGCGAGGTTGGGGCGCGGGGACAGGGTGAGAAAAAGCCCCGCTCGAGAGCTGCGCGCGCGCGGGCGGCCCCGGGGGTGGCCGCGGAGCGCAGCCCAAGCACAAAGCTGCGCGGCGCCTTCCCGGCCACCGCACCTCGCTCGGGCCGCCTCGGGCGTCCGGGGCTCGGGCCAACACAATGCACCCGGGCCTAGGCCGGGGCGGTTCGAACACATAACCCCGGGACTTTCTAGTAAACAGCTCGCCTAGCCCTGGTCCCCACCCCCATCCCCGCCGCCTGGCTTTCGCTGATGTCCCTCGCGGACACCCCCCTCACCCCTCCTAAGAAATCCCTGCGGAGAAGGGAGCTGGAGGTGGGGACCCCGAGAGGTCGGGGGCTGAGGACTGGGGGGAGGGGAAGGGGAGATGAGCAGAGGGGCAAGATGGGGAGTGGGAGGGAGACAGCTCCCGAAAAAGAATTTGCTTTCGCTCCCGGGTAGAAAATACGCCCTCCTTGGGTTCCGAATTGCCCGGGAAGCGCCCGCTCGTGCAAACGTCAGGAGCACCCGGGCAGCCGCGGTCCGCAGCCTCCGAGCCCCTCGCACGCGCCTCTGACAAGGCACCTCTCACCCGGGCTCCGCTTTGTGTGTGCATTTTTTTTCCCTTCCTCTCGCGCGCAGCACCGGGCGCCCGGCCGCCTCCTCCCCCTCCCCCGCCCTCCGCCTCCCTTCCCGGGGCGGATTACCTTTCCCAGGCTGCGCTCCGGGTCCCGGGGATGCCTTCAGCGCCCAACGAGCAGGCGATCCATCGCAGAGCTGCCCGAGCCGGAGGGAGGCGTGCGGGGGGCGCGCAGGGGCGGCGAGGGGCGCGGGCGGGCCAGAACCTTCGACCCCGGAGGTCCCGCCGCGGGCTGGGGCGGGGGGCCGGGGGGAACGGCACGAGACGGAGGCGGGGGGTAGAAAGGACCCGAGCAGCCTCGTTCTGGGGAAAGAGCGAGCGAGGGGGCGAGGAGAGGGAGCGAGGGCGCGGCGAGCCAGAGGGAGCGCGAGCGGTGCAGTGACAGGGACTGCCACTGGGGTCAAAGGAGCACAGCTCCAGGAAGCAGGGCGGCTGAGGCGCCGCTCCGTGCGCGCTCCCCGGCGGGACCCCGCGCCCCCGCGCGCCCCTCCTGCAGCCAGGGGCCGCTCGAACCCCCACCGGCGCCCAGAGGCCCCGGGGTTGCAAGAGGAGGAGGGAGCTGAGGGCGAGGCCCGCAGCCTGCTGGTGCTCTCGGGTCAAGCAGGCAGCAGGAAGCTGAGCCGCAAGTTCATCATCAGGAGTGTGATCAGCGTAAAAATGATAGAGGACCGCGGAGAGGGACGGCTGCGGAACCCCAGAAAAATAAAGGGAGTTTTCCCTCCAAATGGGCGTCTTCTGCAAAGAGAACACCCAGGCCCCCCCATCCACCGACCTGCCTGGCGCTGTCTGGAGTCCTGGCACAGCTCCAGGGCGCCGAGCTCGCCGCGGGGGCAAGGGGAGCGGCTCAGACACTGGGCTCAAACCAAGGAAGGCGACCCTGGGTCCCCTCCCATCTGCTGAGCTTAGGCTTTCCTGGGGGAGAGCTGTGCTCTCTTTCCTCAAGCCTTTAACACTCACGCACACACACACACACACACACACACCTTTCTCTCTGCAATGTTGTTCCTGAGAAAGAAAAGGCCAACCCAGCTGATAATTGTTTTCACCTCCACGAATTAAGGCAGGTTCAGAATGGCGGGGGTGGGGGGGGGGCGGGCCAAAGACTCTAATTGTTTCCATTTTTGTCTTGGGAGCACATATTCCCCTCCCCCCAAAAAATAAGCACTTCAAAAACATTTTAAAAATCAAAGTTGGTCCTCTGTTTTCTGCTACTTTGGATAATGGCAAAAAAGACTTTCAGAATTGTATGCAAACAACATAAGGAAAGAAAAAGCTGCTGAAATGCTAGAAGACAGAAGACAAGGAAGAGAAGGTTTTTAGAAAACTTGGTTGGCTGGGGCGTGTGTAAAAGATGAGGTGGGCCTGTGATGTTATGCCATTGTCAGAGCTGAAGGATTTGGACTGCAACCAGATCCAATTCCTTTCCAGGAGTCGGACTCAGAGATCTAGGCATTCTCCAAAGGGAAATCCAATGGATGTGTGTGTGAGAGAGAGACGTGTGCTAAGTATACTATTTGACAACTGACTAGACATCCTGGCTGAAATTGTATCCCCTAAAAATAAAAAGGAGCCATTTCAACCTGGTCTGTGGCCTCTGTGCTGAGACTAATTGGTTTCCAGGGCCTGGAGAGGAAGGGAGAGAGGCTGGTAGGAGCCCTTATAAAAAAAGATCAAACGGAATTCGCTTGAAAATATTTCCCTTTTACAATGGGCTTTTCTGGCACTTGAATTTTAAGTAACCTATCTCTTATGCCTGAGCTGAAATGAAGGGAGAGAAGGTGTTGCTAATAAATTTATTTTGTTGTACAGTAAGCCAGTGTGTCAGTACTTGTCAAATGTTCTGAGATCAAGAGGACAATGCTTCTCCTTGCCCAGCACAAATCACAGCAAGTGGCGTTGACATTAAAGATAGCAAAGATCGGGTGGGGGGAGCACCTTTAAAAGGAGCACATTTTGTTTTTGTTTTCCAGGGTAGCAGGAAACACTGACTAGAATCATGTTGTTGAAGAAATGCTTGGTTTGTTTCCTTCCTCTGAGTTAGCAGTGCACTCCTCTTACCTAAATGGTTTGAATTATTTGACTGATTTAGGCTGATTTAATCAGTTTTTTTTTCAAACACAAGCGAAATAATTTCTGTGGTTATCGTCTTCTTTTTCCTTCCTTCCTTCTTCTTCTTCTTCTTCTTCTTCTTCTTCTTCTTCTTCTTCTTCTTCTTCTTCTTCTTTAAATAACTGTTAGTCAATCAAAACAGCCAAACTTAAATTCTTAAATTCGTCCATGAACCCGAATCTGTATATGTGCACACAGATAATAAATCATGATGTGTTCTTCTTAGTGGCGCATTTTACAGGATATTTGATGCTATGCAAAACAAGTGAGTGGTCCTTTACAAAGTTGACGCAAATTTGTATATCATTTTACTGAGTGGGGAAAAAATCGAGGCAAAAAAAGCTGTTTGAAATTGTAACTTGTAGTGTAGGAAGAAGTCATCCTCTTCTGTGTCCCTGATGATCAATTATCCACTGGGAGAAGTAGTGACCAAGCTGTATTAGGGCTATGAATTTTTATTTCTATTAGGTTACCAAAATAAAGAAGCCAGAGAAATAGCAGTAAATTTAAATAATAGTCAGGAACAAAAGGGACTCACTTTTCAAATAATTCTCATTACATGGATTTGAACATGTTGTGTTTTGTTAAATCATATTCTCTATCAATATAGCTACCTACACTAAAAGCTTGTTTTAAAATGATTGGATGTGAACCATGTCTGTCCCCTGACATCCGCTTTGAAACATCGAGCCTCGTTATAGCAAATTTGAAATGCTATAGGCTGGGACTTTTTTTTTTTTTAAACATAAGTGAGCCTATAAGCTTCATTTTTTGTCATTGTTAAATTTAATTTTTATTGTTTATAATGGAAAACAAAAGAAGGCTAAAAATAAAATGCCATGTTTATGATTGCCTTTATGCAAATATTACAAATTTTTCCCTTTAATGGAATGTAAATTTGGACCCTTTCTACAGTGATTTCATCGAAGGAACTGGCAAATATGCTTCCTGGTAGCCTGCTGCAATATCTTTTAAAATATCTTTTCAGAATGCATTTAGGGAAGAAAATGAGAGAGTGGAGCGTGGGAGAACTTTAGGTGGAAGCTTGGAAAGTGGATGCTACTTCCCTTGAAAGCTTAATACTTTATTTGGCATTAGTTCTCATTCTCCCTATGAGGACAGGTTTTCCAATACTTCAGGGACACGATAACTTAAAACTTGGTTCAATCTTATGGTTCTTCTTCAGAAAAAAATTTATCAAAACTATTGCATTTCACTGAATAATTTTATTGAAATTATATACACCAATCTAACTCTGAACAAACAGCAACTATTTTGCTTCTTTTTCCTTTAAATTTTCTGCATCTTCATCATTTCCCAGTAAAGCCTGAGATTGTAGGTTATCAGAAATCAGAGCCTGCTAATAGAATAACTGTTACAGTACAATTCAAAAAAATCTGAGCCAATGAACATCCTTATTTTATTCTTTATCCTATAGTTTTCACATTTTTTGACTTGCTTCAAATGTTTTTTTGCTACAAACTCCTCAAGTTCAAGAACTATGCCCTTTATTCCTTTGTGTCCTTTGTTCTTATGTGCTGTGTACATAGTAGAAAATTGGAAATATTTATTAAATGACTGTATGAGTCAATAAATGAGAAAGTGAGTAAGAGAAGGCATGAGTGAAGGAGACAGCTATACGATCAAGGAAAACCCATACCAGATATGCAGAAACGGAAGTGATGTCATGGGACCAGTGTCAGAGGATAAGAGCTAAGACCTTCTTATGGTGTTCAAACAGTAATTTAAAGGAGTTTGCTAATATCTTTAGAAACATAAAATAATACATAAGGCTGTTTCAGAAATTGATTTTCTCAGAAACTGAAGATTATCATGTATCACACCTGTTTAAAGAGAGCCTTTTAAAAAATACAGTAAGCTATAAAAACAAACAAATAAATCCTTGAGTAAAACTCGTATCTTTAAATTTACAGAGATAATGTACCAAGATACAGTCTCAAAAGACACTTATATGATTAACCTGATTTTTTTGTTAGATCCTTTTTGAAGTTCTCAAAATAAATATATACTGTGTTTTGTCCTTTGTATTTAAAATTTCCTTTTGGTGAACCAATACAAATGTTTATAAATGAGAGAGATTCAGGAGACACTAGAACTGAGAAAATTTTGCTTCATAAAATGAAATTTTAAGACATCTTAGAAAGGCTAAGCTTTACCAGCAGCTTAAATAATAAACATGGAAGGAGTGGAAATCTTAAAATTTTGCAAAACTCACTAATTCTTACCATACTTACTAGCCAATGTCTAGCACGTATCAACAACTAAGACAAGTATTATTTATGCAATAATAATTTTAAAAATTAATTTAAAAATCTAACAAGATACTGAGCATGTGTTGCTGTGTTTTCCATTTTAACAGACTTGCATGATTTCTGTTATCAATTAATATTTGCCAGTTTTTTTCCCATATCATGATCCCAATTTTGGAAAAATGGTAGAATTTAGTGGTACCTGGGACAGCCTTGTCAGTGGAAGAGCATTCTTATTGAAGTAAAAGGCAAAGTAATCTCTTTTGAAAGATGGGTATGTGGAAAACCCATAATAACCTGATTAAAGAAAATGTATGCGGGGGTTTTCAATTCTAATAATTCAATTTGACAACCTAGTGTAAGATATATCAGTAGTTTGAGCAAGCAATACATAATGTAATTTTCCTTCTTAGTAAAAACAAATGAATACATTTTTTAAGAACTGAGTTTGAGAGATAAGCAGAATCTAAAACCCATCTCTCTTTGTATTATTAATGTAATGGTTTGATTATTCAACAAATATTTTTTAACCTTTGCTCTTGGCAGAATACTTATACCATGCTGATGGTCTGAAGACGCAAAAAGCAGAGTTTTCCTCCACATTATAAAGTATATAATCTCATGGGCATGAGCAGTCTGATGTTAAATAATCACACAGATAAATACAAATTATATCAATGAAAAGACGAGGCACCTGGTGTAGGAAAAAACAAAAACAAAACCACAAAAACCCCAAACAAACAAACAAAAAAAAACAGTAACAAAAAACTAAGACTAAAAACAAAACATACGATAAGACTTTTCTTCTCTGAGGTGGAATGAAGATTTCCCTGATGGAGGAAAGAAATATCATAGGATATCATAGGGAAAAGGATATCATAGGAAATAGAGAAGCCCTGAGGCTGAGGGAGGAATCACATGATGCCTGTGAGAAGGGTCTGGATCTGGATCTGTACACAGAGGCCAGGACCAAAGGGCCAGGCTAAAAACATTTGAAGGTCACAGCTAACGCCCTGTTCAAGATGTTTGACTTCATCCTGAGGGCAACTGGAAGCTGTTTAAGGATCTTAAGTAGAAAGGCTAACATGATTAGATTTGTGTTTTGAAAAGGTTGCTTTTCCCCCAGCGTGGAAAATGGATTTTAGGGGGTGAGAGTGAACATTGGGAGGCCAGTTAGGGGTTATTACTGGCATTGGGTTGAAGATGATGGTAGCCTTCAGCAGCATGACAATTTGGAGGAGACAAGACACAGGGAGAGACAGGACTGGATTCAAAATATTTGAATAAATTTTACATAATAAAGACAAGATTACTAGGATATTGAAATACTGGCATTTTATTCCCCACCCAGCAAAGCTGAGAGCCATACTTACCTAACGACATTTTTTTTTAACCTAACATTTTCCTAACACACAGATCCTAAAACTTTATCTCCCATTCAGTGTCCCACACCTACTTCGGACTCACACATCTGGACTTGTTATTTCATATGAAGCATAAGTGCAGGTGGTAAGGGTATTTCCGTTTTCCCATAAAGATTTTTAGGTGCTACATCACTTCCATGTTTGTCTTCATTGGAACTAGTTCACTTATATTTCAAACAAAATTCTAAGGGAGTCTTCACAAGTGGCTGGTTTTTAAGTGAAATCTTCAAAGAAAAAGATATGCTTTCAGAGGAAATGCATAGACACTGACTACAAGTAAGAATATTCTTCTTTCAGCAAGGGATTAATCCATGTGGACCCAATCAATCTTCCCAAACCAACTGTAAGAAAGATATTGTAGTCTCTGGTTTTCTTACTGGTACGAGCTATGGCTCTGCTGCGCCACTCTGACTTCTAAGAAAAGATGCAATGGAAATGCAGCAAATACCAACATTTCAGGACTTCTATAATGACAACTATGTTTTCTAACTTCACCCCTTTCTTGGCATTTCTACATTTTGAAGGTTCCATCAATTTCTTCTGTTCTCATGATTCCCCATAATGACCACCCCTAAAGAAATAAAACCTGCATACAAGAGAAAAGTTGAACAGCCAAGATCTAGAGCACATGGTTTTACTAGAAGCTAAAATAAAAGAAAGGTTGACTGGAGGGTAGTTTAAAAAAAACACAGCACTGTATCAAAATCCCTATTTCATGCTCAGTACAGAAGGAACTTTAAAAAAGATTATTTTTTCACTTTTAACTTTTGTTCCCTTTTCTATTCTTTGTTTTGTGAAAATTTGGAAGATACAACCAAGCAAAAGGAAGAAGTTAAAAATTAGCTATGATGTCATCATTCAGAAATATCCGTTATAAACATTTTGTTATATAGCTTTTCAGTCAAATGTAGTTCACAAAAATGGAATGAAATTGGGAATGCAGTTAAGAGAATAGAGTGGTAGTTAAGAGAAAAACCCGGGTTGGAATCCCGCCTCTGGCTCTTACTGTGTGACCTAGAGTAAGTTGCTTAAACCCTCTGTGTCCTGGTTTCCTTGCTTATAAAAAAGGAGATTTTAAATACACATACTTCATAGAGTTGTTACAAGGATTAAATGTGTTAATACTTTTTCAAGCACATATCGAGCAATGATTATAAGCTTTGTATCCCATTTCTAAATCTTTTTAATACAACATTAATACATAGTCATAAATAAATTAAACCTAGAAGTACATGAAGAAGTAAAATTTCCGAAAAAAAAGATGGCTCCATATACTATGGAGCATATGGATGGCTCCATATACTATGGCTCCATATACTAAAACTTTCACTAAAAGAAGTCTTATGTGTATATTATAAGTTCAGAATACCCGACAGTCCATATTCCATCTCAGAACACTACACATATATTATAATTATAAAGATTACTTTAAAAGATAGTCCCTTAAGGATTCCATAGTCCTAAAACATATTAGAAGATCCTTCTGCTGTTTTCATCTATGGGAATGATTGAATTGATCTTTGAAAGACTAAAATCCTTAGAGTTTTATTTTTAGTTTATTAATTCCCTTTTATTTGAAGCATAAGCAACATTCCAAAAAGTAAAATTAAGGATTTTATGCCTTGCAAGCTGCAGTTTTGGGTTATTTGTGCTGTTGAAATTCATAAGCAAAACAAATAAACTGATAGTTCATAGCAAAGTGATGACCAGTTGAAATTTGAACTTTACCATCAGTTGTTATATAACACTTATTTGCATAGTTCAGAGTTGTCTAGAATATATAATGGGTCATAATCTGTAGCATTCACTTGCCAACAGGAGGCTCAAGATGTGATGGCAGGAACATGGGAAAGTTGTTATGGGAATTTAAGGGAGGGGGGATAAAAGAATTCTTTGGAACTTGGCAGCTTTTTGGCGAATTGGATGGCTGCTGCTTTTCCACCAGCTGGGATATGAAGTATATGGAAGTGTATATGGCCAGTGTTTATTTTACCATAAGATCTTCACATCAAAATTAAATAGTCTGTGGTAATCTTCAACCTTCACCATACACACAGGCTAATCTAGTTAAACAAATGTGAGTGTGTTTGAGTGTCAAGGAGTTGGCCTGGTGGGTTCTAAGATTTTCATTTTAGAAAAGTCTGTAGTAAGAGAAAAATGTGTTCTGTAGCAGCTATTATCTAGTATCTGAATTTGCTGTTGGCAAACTGGTCCTTGCATGTCTTTGAGGCATATGGAAATTGATGATGAAAGTGTCTAGTGTAACTAGAAATATAATTTGATGAAAACTGAAGCAGTGAACTGTGAGAACTGTTAAACCAATGTCATCAAACAGTGCTTCGAAAATAATGAAACAGAACTACTGGCCCTTTATGAGTAATATTGGGTAAAAATGGGAAAAGCACATGGTATATACAAAAAGTTTAAATATATGAGGTAATGCTCTTTTTAATTACTATTATTACAAAGACCACTCCAAAAGTCTACACCCAGACTCCTTTCCATTTATCTCTAAGTAGACAATGACATCACGTCTCCTCTAAATTATTCAGACTCAGGGGATGGAATTGGCTCCTTCAATAGGGAATGCCATGTTTGGTGTTGGCACGGTACTTAAAGCCTCTCTCCACATTATCCCCAAACTGAAAAGCACATTTGATGGTGGCCAAATGATTAAAAAAATTTCCCTCTAGACTTTAAGCATTCAGAAAACCATGAAGAACAAAAATAGAACTGCACCATAAGGTATAATCATAAAACGTCATAGAAGAGGAAAACTTAAAAAGTAAAAAACGCTCCAGTCATCTGAAGGCTAGCAGTTCGTGAAGTCATTAGAAGTCATTCCATACGGGCTGAGTTTGAGAAAAAGTCAGAGGTTGCTTTGTTCTTGGCTCTGAGTGAAATCAAAACCTACCCAGATCCTATACAAAGGCAACTGCGGTCCGCCTTTTTCTTGCTCCGTGTATGCCACTAAACACACGTAAATGACTTATGTTCAGAAAAGTCTGTGATTCTGTTCATATTAATCCATGTCTCAGGCTGGCAAAATGCCTAAGCACAATCAAAGAGGGGTGGGGGTAGAAGTCTGCCTTTTCAAACAGGCTAGAAAATTTGTACCAAAAGATCACAGGGCGACAGAGACAGCTGGAAAAATTGGAGCTGGGGCTCTGATTTTTGTGCCAGTGTTACACCTAATGCAAAGGGAATGCAGTTGATAGATTGAGAGCTATGTATGTTGTTTAGTTTGAGGCACTGCACTCGCGCAGAGGTAAAAGTGTAACATTTTAAAGGTAACATCATATTGTAAGGTAACACAAAACCCCTTGCTGTTGCAAAGAATTAATACCTCGGAAGCCAGGACAAGTTGCTAATAAAAGAAGGTAAACACATACAAAGAATAAACAGTGAAGCCAAAACTTCAAAATTACTCAATAGAAAGGTGTTTCACTAATGTCTCTTAGTAATCATGTCTTTGGAAAATAGTGCTAACAAGTGTTTTTACATACATAGAATTTTCTGCCAGATGGTTCGAAACACTCTGGCTACCAAGGGCTTTTCAAATCAAAGGTTCTAGGACATTTGCACTTCTAAAAGGAATGTGTATGATTTTTCTTGGGTTTTGTAGTGGTTTTATCCATAACGGAGAATAAAAAAACCAAGGTAGTAGATGTAATTTTCCATATCATCTCTATTCGAACAGACCTTTTCATTTGAGGTGTCATTCAATATAATTTTGTTCAGATGAAGGGTGTCTTCCACAACTGAAACGTTGTGTATAAAATGGAGATCATTGCAAGTTTTAGTGAGATGTGTTGAGGGTCTCCTGGGTCCATGCTGATTCAGGTTGTGTTTTCAGACTCCGAACTCTGTGGCCTTTGACAGGCATGAAGAAAAGCAAGACCAAAACAGTTCTCACAACACAGCTGGTGGTCACAAAGAACAGCCCATGGAGATGTCTGTCACTGGAAAAAAACAGCCTCTGGAAGAGAACCAAGAGAGGGAAAGAGGTAGAAATGGAGAGAGAGGCCGAGAGACAGAGAGAGAGAGAGAGAGAGAGAATGTGTGTCTGTATGTGCATGCGTGCACAAGGGAGAGAGAGGGAAAGAGAGGAAGAGATTGAGAGACAGATTGAGAGCAGATAAAATATAATATTTGAACACTACAAGATAAAAATTAAATCTTAAAAAAATCAGTAGCTGCAATCACAGGCATATATTTTCTTCCTCCGTTCATCTCTAAGAACTCCATTAGCAAAATAGTTTGAAAGTATAGGTGGTCAACAACACAATGGCATTTAAAAAGATAATCTGCTAGAATCTTCTGGCATCTTAGGGAAATTGGGTAATTGGTTCCAGGGGAAGGGATGGAATAGTTCTAGAAACAGCAAACTTAGTCTCTTGCTTTGTTATTTATTTTAATGTTTTAATGTTTTTATCTTTAGTAAAACACCATCATATACGACATAATACTATCATTTGCTGTTTTCTAACTTGCTTTTTTGACTTCGATGTGCTCTTACATTAAAACTCTTTTCTTTGTAGGGTGATATTTTGTTGTGCACCTGATTATAGGTAATAGAACATGCATTATGATTTAAAAGGTGCATGCAGGCCCTGAAGCTTTTTATGAAAAAGGGTTAAAGTACTCTCAGCACATATGTGCATAAACTCATGTACCCCTAACATGTAAATTCTTCAAACAGGCCTGGTTAAGATAAAACCATAAGCTAATATGTAGCTAGGCTCCTGTCCTGCCATTCTCGTACCACTTTTTTCTTTCCTTTTTCTTTTTTTCTTTTTTTTTTTTTCTGGTTTTCCAAATAAACAGCAGACCCTAAGGGCTCTTTGAACTCACTAGAGTGTTTAGCGCCAGCAATCATTGGTTCATGTAGCTTATCTTTTCCTGGTATTTCTATGTGATTTAATAGTTTCAGCCTGGCCAAGGGAATGAAAACTTCTGGGTCTGTTTCTGGAAGCACTGCAGTCCTCATTGCCATCTGTGATAAACCAAATAACCTTTCTCTGCTTCAGCTATTTTTTTTATACTCATGTCTGTTTTGCAGCAATGCAGGGACGCTTGATAAAATAGTTGGAGCTATACACTGGTGAAGCAAAGCCATCTTCTGAGTCATGCAGGTGTGTCTAGTAATTAATTAATGAATAGGTACCAACCTCTTGATGGTAATATTAATTAAATATCCAACATTAAAGTGGCATTTAATTGCCAGGGGATTAATAAAACAGATCTTTACTCTGCTAGATTGGGATTCTTTAGTGATAAGTAATAGAATCTGACCCTGGCTAAGATCAGCACGAGAGAGTTTATTGAAAAGTAACAGGATTACATCAATCAGGAGGCTTGGGGTGGTGGATGAAATTTCCTGAAAATGACTGCTCCAATATATATTATATCCCACGTGTTCCTCTTACAATATGATGTTGACTATACTCTATGTTCTTTCCCCTTGAACAGCCCTTCAATCAAGTGCCGAGGTGACACCACCTGACTTTGGGGCCAGGTCATAAAAAGAGATAGGGCTTCTGTATGGTTCTTTCTTGCGGTGTGTATCTTTGGATCCCTGAGCTATACGAAGTCTGGCCACCCTAAATCCACCATGCTGGATAGACCATATCAAGGTTTTGCGAGATGACCAAGGAGCCCCATCTGCTCTGGTCCTCAGCTGTTCCAGTCTTCTCTGACCGGGTGCCAGACATGTGAGCAAGCCTTCAAGCCCAGCCATTAAGCCACCCCAGGCAAAAATTAGTAGAGAAGAAGTAAGCTGTCTTTGCTGGGACCTGCCCAGACTGCAGAGTCAAGAGCAAAATAGATGTTGTTGTTGTCTTGAGCTACTAAGTTGGGGGTGGATTGTAAAACAGCCCTGGTAGCTGGAACACTAGGGCAGGAAGCAAGAACCAAGGGGAGAAGAGAGAGCTGGGAACCAGGAGCTAGAGAACTACCTTGCGGCGTTTGTCCCGTGATCGCCATACTGCCGCTAGGATGACTCACTCCAAACGTCTCTTCGATCCCGGGTCACTTGCACAATCCCGGAGAGCGTATCCATGGACCGAGCTGAGGCGGTGGGTCGGTTCCTGCCTGTATCTGAACAATGCAGGAAAGATTCGGTAAATTGAGCCCCCAGCAGCAGCTGGGACTCCCCAGCAGGAAGGCAGACACCTGGATTTATCATAGCCATCAAGACTACGATGGGGAGAGAGAAATTTTCCAAAAAGAAATTGGGGTGTTTTTCAGAAGGGCAAACGGCTGACAGAAAGTCAGAAAAACAGTGAGTTGACTCAGACCACATTTCATTCTACTTACTAAACAATTTTTTGTTTACTTACTAAATTTTGTATACTTATGAAACAACTTTTTCTATAGCTATAGTATCCTTGAATACAAATTAATTGCAAGTAACATGCATATTTTGTCTGCTAATGGTGTCATTGATTAAAGTTATTGAAATGGTCTTTGAGATGAAGTAATTCATTGGGTTAAAAGATATTAGATATTACGTGGCTCCCTTTCCATCTTCTTCACCAGCCTCCTTCTTTCCTTCCTTCTTCTCCCCTTTCCTCCTTCCTACCCTTCCTCCCTCCCTTTTCTTTCCTTTTTTCTTTTCTTTTCTTTCTTTTCCTTTTCTTTTCTTTCCTCTTTTTTCTTTTCTTTTCTTTTATTCTCTTTCTTTTCTTCTCTTTTCCTTCTTTCCTTTCTTTCCTTCCCTTCTCTTCCCTTTCCTTTTCCCTTCCCTTCCCTCCCTTTCCCTTCCCTTCTCTCCCTTCTTCTTTCCCCTCTCCTCCCTTTCTTCCTTCCTCCCTCCCTCCCTCTCTTTCTTCTTTCTTTCTTTCTTCCATCATCTTTAATAATTTAGTATTTAACTCCCAGTCTACAAAATAGTCACAAACATAAGACAAAAGACTGTAGATTATAAAAATACTCAGAGCTGCCTTAAACCAGTGTTACGGACCAAGATGGAGGAATCAACAAATAATGATTTGATAAAATATGAAAATTTTCCAAAGCCATGTTGTTTCTCAAACTATAGTTCTTTTTCACTTCAATCTGTTTCAAATGCAGTGGCTCAAAACACATGCACATACACACACAATTACTTCTATCATTTTCAATCAAATAAACTGTTCAATTTCTTGAAAATAGTTAGACTCACTGATTATTCGACTAGATCAGAGGTTTATTTGCCTGAATTGAAAGGCCATTGATCCAGTGGCCCTATGGATAGAAAACATAAAAGATAATTTTCCTTAACTGTCATCATTCATTCAAGTTTTAATTTGTTTTAGTTATTTAACAAGAAACATTGTTCTCTTTTAAACTATAGTGCAGTAGTGGAAAAAATGATTCTTCATCATAGAGACTTGAAATAAACACATTCTTTAAGCCAAGATGCCTTCTTTTCTGTAGAAAAGACGTCTGTAGAAGACATAGAATTTTCCCCAAAATTTAAAGCAGATTATATATATATATATGTATGTATTAGATGCAATATACTGAAACAATACATTATTGCTAGATGTTTATTATCAGTTTCTGGAACATGCATAAAATAGATTAGGAAACACAACAAAATGCGAAGAATTCAAGCCAAGCTTGGGACTCTTACATAGTTTCAGACTTTATTGGTGAAATTATTAGATGGATAGACAGATACATAGATACATATATAGACAGATAGATCTCAGAAATTGAGAGTTCCTAAATTCTATTTTGTGGTGTAAGTGATTGCTCTCCTTCATTTTCTCCTCCCCCCCCCACCCCTTTTGCTTCTTTTTGGCTTGATTTGGCCAGTGAAATCTGGTAAAATCAGAAAAGTAGCCTCACAGTGAAAAGGCAGTGTAAAAATGAAAAGATCAGGATCTCTACACAGTCTCTTACTATTGTTCTTTCAGTATTTTGTGAAAGTAAGGTTTCTGAACCTCAGCTTGATTGACATTCAGGCTGTAAAATTCTTTGGTTTATTATTATTATTATTATCATCATCATCTTTAAGATTTTATTTTATTTATTTTAGAGAGAGAGACAGAGAGTGCGTGAGAGGGGAAAGGGCAGAAGGAGAGGGAGAAGGAAAGGTAGAGGAGCAGACTCCGCACTAAGCATGGAGTCTGAGATCATGACCTGAGCCATAATCAAGAGTCTGACACTTAACCAACTGAGCCACCAGGCACCCCTAGGCTGGACAATTCTTTGTTGTGGGAGCCAGGCTGTACACTGTAGAATGCTTAGCAGCATCCCTGGCTTCTGCCTACTGTATGCTTGTAGCTAGCACTTGAGGGTTTTTTTTGTTTTGTTTTTTTGTTTTGTTTTGTTTTTTTAGTTGTGGTAAAATACACGTAACATCAAAAGTATCATTTTAATCATTTAAAGTCTGCAGTGACATTAAGTACATTTGTATCTTTGTGCAACCATTGCGGGAGTCCATCTAAAGCACTTTTCCATCATCCCAAATGGAAACTTCATACCTATTAAACAATAACTTGCCTTTCCCACCTCCCCAAGGCCCCAGTAATCTCCATTCTACTTTCTATTTCTGTAATTTTGACTACTCTAGGTGCTTTATATCAGTGAAATCCTACAATATTTGGGTTTATTTTGAGAACAGCTTATTTCACGTAGTGTAATATCTTCAAAGTTTATTTATGTCATAGCATGTCAGGATTTCCTTCCTTTTTAAGACTGAATAATACTCCATTTGACAGATATACCACATTTATTTATTTTATTCATCCGTCAATTGACACTTAGTTTGGATTCACCTTTTGTCTCTTGTGAATAGTTCTGCTGTGAACATGAGCAGTTCTTCTGAGTATATAGACCGAAGTGGGGGTGCCTGGGTGGCTCAGTTGGTTGAGCAACTGCCTTTGGCTCAGGTCGTGATCCTTGAGTTCCGGGATCGAGTCCCACATCGGGCTCCCAGCTCCACGGGGAGTCTGCTTATTCTTCTAACCTTCTCTCCTCTCATGCTCTCTCTTACTTTCTCTGTCTCTCTAATAAAAAAATAAAATCTTTTTTAAAAAAAGAAGAAGTGGAATGACTGGGTCAAATGTCTCTAGACATTTGTCAAATGTCCCTTGAGGGGCAAAATCGCCTCTGATTAAGAACTGCTTGCCTATGGGAGCAAACTTCTTCGAACATAGGTATTTCCACAGAGCTGAATTATGAAATTTGCGGTTTAAAAGGAGCATTACAACCCATCATGAATCATCTCTGTCTCATCGCTGAGACTTATATTTGGCCACCAGCAGTGCTTAGGAACTCAGTCACCCATAAGGCTACCTAGACTTGCCCTATCAGTTCTTTCAGTACTCTGTTTTAGTCCACTGCCTCCTTCCCATCATGCTAAGAACATATTCATGTCCCTATATCCTCTATCTTCCACTTGCTAGTCACCCTAAAACACCTTAATAGAGTAATCTATAAAACTTCAACTCCCATTTATTCTTTAATCAATTAACATCTGAAACTGCTTTGAATACAATCACCTAATTGCTAGATTCAATCACTCTTTCTCTTATCTTTATTCTAGACAGAGTCTTAACAATATCCAGTGTAACCTGACCTAACACTCTAGTGGGTCATTTATTCAACAAGCATTTATTGCACTGACTATGTATCACCTTGTAATAAAGAATGTCATTGGCCTTTGTCTCTGGTTCTGGAGGGTAACCTCTAAACCCTTAGAACTTCCTAAGTAATGAGGTATAGTTTTGTTATTCATGGTGTACCCCTCAGATCGTACTTGAAATTATGCTTGGAAGTGGACCCCTAGATAGTTCATGCTAATAAAATGGGCCAAGATGGGGGCTGGCTATGCTAGAACGACCAACCATGGGATTAGAGTTGGGGCTTTGAGCCACATGAGATAAGCTTGGCCTCTGAGGAAGTGAGAGAGACTGAGACTGAGTCACATGGGTAATGATTGAACCCATCTTGCTTTTATTAGTGAAATTCTGATACAAACTCTGGATACTGAAGTTCAGGTGATCTTCCGAGGCAAATACTCTGCATATTGGCCCACATTGGTGTGCTGAGAGCCTAACACACATCCTGGGGACAAGGAAACTTCAGAGTTGGGACCTTCTCTGATGTTCTCCATGCCTCTTCTTTGGGCTTGTTCTGATTTGTATTCTTTTGCTGTAATACAACTATGATCATTAAGTATAGTACTTATAATCACTAAGGTACATGAAGTACCTTCTTGAGTTTTGTGAGTTGCTCCCATGAATTTTCAAACCCAAAGGGGTAATGAGAAACTTCAAATTTATAGCCAGCTGGTCAAAAGTGAAGGTAGCCTGAGGACTCCTCAACATGTGACTGGTGTTTGAAATGAGGACAGTCTTATGGAGGACTGTGCCCATCACCTGTGAAGTTTGGCTTAACTCTAGGTAGTTAGAGTCAGAAGTTGTTATAGTCGCTTTGAGACTCTTCAATTCCATGTCAAACAAAACATTGATTCCTAGCCTCATGGAACTTAGAGAGAGATACAGAGATATCAAAATATAACCAGAAAACCAAACATAGAAACTCCTTTGGGCACAAATGAGTTAAATTTCCAAAGACTGTTTATAAGTCTATTTGTTCCTAAGTCCAAAATGATGCCACACCAGTGATGAACATATGCACATCAATTAATGTTAGGTTTCACTTTGTTTCCATCATAATCCTATGCCACTAATTAGTAGTTCTCATCATCCTTGCCGCTTGTACATTTGTTGGACATACTAAGATTAATAATGCTCATAAAACACCTTGAAATTAAGCACAAACACAGCAAGCACTCAAGAAATAAGAAAAATGAAAACAGGATGACTAAGATTAAAATGACTGTACATGACCACTTCTGTCTTCAGTTGTTGGTGAATGAGCTGACTTGGCTTTGTTCCAGAGCAAAGCTTTATTTATACAATGTCTATGGATTTCTGAAGTTGGACTTCACAAAGACAGGATCTACATACATAGGGGTATCTGGATAAAAAAGTGGCTCCTAAAAAAAAAAAAAAAGTGGCTCCTAGATGGAAGTTTAGGGAAGTCTCAATGACCTGAAGGTTAAGTAAAAATCAGTCAAGCAGAGTGGGGAGAAGTACCACTGAAGGAAGAAGTTTTAACAGGTACAAAGATCCTGAGGCAGGAAAGAGTTTGGCACTTCGGAGACTAAGGAGAGTCTATAGAGAGAGTGTGTCTGGGAATGAGGAAGCTATTAGGTGAAGGAGTCTGCCTCAGCAAGTCGGCACCAAGGCTCAGGTGTCAGAGGATGGTGATGGGCAATCTATTTGTGTAAATACTATGGCTAATACTGGGAAACATGCTAAACCAGTCACACCACTGGGGTGTGATCCTACTGAGGAATACAAATGTGTGTGTGTGGGTGGGTGGGTGAGTGTGCGTGCGTGCTTGCTTATATGAATGAATGACTTAGAGCTATAATAATTTGGGGTTAATAAGAGGGAGACATCTGACTTGAATTAAATCAGGAGCTGTATGAATACTTGCCATGAGTCATTTTAGTTAATATTTAATAACACCACTATCTGACAGGTGTTATCATTGTGAATCCATTTTAAACAAGAGAAAGGAGTAAGGTTAAATGATTAGACTGGGATTTGAACTCAAGCAGTGTGGCTTCAAAGCCCTCTCTGCTAACTTGGTTCTGAAAACCATGCCTGCATCAGCATGTACCACAGTAGAGATGCGTTCTTCCCCGTGCACAGTGGACCAGTTATGAAAATGCGATGACTGTGGCTGGATTTCCATGAATTGCTCCCACGGCCAGCCCAGAGCCAAGCATCCACACTTGGGACCAGCAAGGTCAGCGATGAAACCTAAGTTCTCAGAGAATTAGAAGTATATTTGGGGAATGAGTTTCCTTAGAAGACTGGGCTTTGTTCAAGTGAAGGGGATTTGGCTTGTGGAAGGATATTGGGATATTAATGCAAAGGACATTGAATTTCAACTCATGGCTGCTGAAGGCTGGACTATCTCAGTTCTATGAAGTCATCCAGCTCATTGTGGCTTTTCATTTCCATCATGGGCAGCGCCTATCCTGACCCTTCTGTATGCAAGTTGAAGCTCCTCTAAACTGATCTCATTTCTTTTCAGTTGGTATCAGTTCAGCATCCAAACTGTCCAAATCGAGGCTCATCAAAGTTACTTAACTGTATTTCCCAAAATTCTCCAGTGTTTCTGTAGTGCTAGTCATGCTGATGGTCCTATTGTCCCCCAAACTTCTGGTGCCTTCTCATTTGGGTACACATTTAGTAAAAAATAGCCTTAGCCATTTTACTCCACTTTTAAAGACCATTTCTACATCCTTTCAGGAAGCTATCCCTTGAAAGTCACTTCCTTTCTAGATTATCCATTGTCTGTGTGAAGAAGTTTTGCACATTGCTATATTTATCCTTTATTATATCCTGCTTCAGTTTTTCCCTAAATGTTTGTTTGTGCGGACACAACATTTACATGTGACAAACTCCTGGGGAGCACAGAGGAGATTTGAGGTGGTTCTACAGATGTAGCAATGAATAGCATCATGTCACTTTGTCAGAAATGTATTTCCTCTTTGATTCTTTTTCAGTAATTGGAATTAGGACAAGTAAAAGTATCTTTTTTTTTTTTTAACAAATGTATATTTAACACCTATATATCTCACAAACCTCCCCACATAGAGATGAAAATCCCTTAGTACCTGTACAGAACATACTGAAACATTTTATTGTATTTATTTTTATAAATATAAACACAAGGCAGGTAAGAGAAATAAGCCATGCACTATAATAATGTACTTTTAAAAATTGATAGATTTAGGGGTGCCTGGGTGGCTCAGTGGGTTAAAGCCTCTGCCTTCGGCTCAGGTCATGATCTCAGGGTCCTGGGATCGAGTCTCATTGGGCTCTCTGCTCAGGAGGGAGCCTGCTTCCCCCTTCTCTCTGCCTGCCTTTCTGCCTACTTGTGATCTCTGTCAAATAAGTAAAATCTTTAAAAAAATTGATAGATTTAAATTAAAATATAAATAAACATTAAAAACTGTGCAAATACTAATACAGTCTGTATGTCAAGTTGTCCCCATGAAGCATATAATTCACCAAGGTAAGGATATTCTTTTTTTTTTTTTAAAGATTTTATTTATTTTTTTGACACAGAGAGAGATCACAAGCAGGCGGAGAGGCAGGCAGAGAGAGGGGGGAAGCAGGCTCTCCGCTCAACAGGGCGAGGTTCTACCTGGTTCTACCACCTGTTAGCTGTGTGAACTCAGATGATTACTTAGACTTTTAGGCAGCACGGTCTAATAGAACTCTCGGCAATGTTGTTCTCAGTGTTCTATAATTTGAAGTCAATACTACAGTAGCCACTATTGAGCACTTGAAATTTGGTCTGTGCAACAGATGGGCTGAATTTTAGCTTTTATTTAAATTAATTTAATTTTAATAGCAACATGCGGCTAGTGGCTACTTATCACACAGTCCAGCTCCAAGACTCAGTTCTCTCATCTATCAGATAAAGTTACAATAATAACGGTTGCCTCAGGGGAGAGTTTGAAATTAAATGAGATAATGCACACGATATACATAGCTTAGTACTTGGCACAGAAAAAGAACTTAATAATTGTAGCGATATAGTTAATTAACTTTATTGGTAACTTGTTTCACATCTCTGAAATTCAGTTGTTGCTTTTGTATTTTAATTTAATGGTGTCTAAGATCATCTGAGTACTGAAGTACCGGGTTCAGTTTTGCCCTAAGACCCAAATGTAGGCTGCATAGTAAAGGCTCCATAAGTAGGAGCAAAGGAAGGCTTTTGTTGGGACGGATTTTTTTTTTTAATTTGATTTGAGCTCACTTTCAAATTTCTTGGAGTTGTGAAAGTTTAAATGTCTAAGATAATAAAAGAAAATGCAGGATGACCAAGTGAAACTTTGAGTAAATTAAAATTATTGCTTTCTACGAAGAGTGTTGTAAATTGGATGTCAACTTCATTGACTTGATTATGCAGTGTGTTAAAGTTTCTGATATTCTTGCCCGACTATATCAAAGAGTCTCCCTCCCTTAAGAATAATGTTGTTATTCATTGAGAGCTTCTGGCTACATACCACCTGCCCACTTATTTTTTATTCTGCAACAATCTTACTACCCGGGTGCCTTTATCCCTAATATAAAGGTCAGGAAATGAGCCTCAGGGAGATCAAATGAGTCATCTGAGGTCCTTCACCTGAAAGCAGAATCCGTCCCCACCTGGTTCTAAAGCTCACTGACTTCCCCTACAGTACATTGCATCTCTTCAGGCACATCTAATGAAGTTATATTAGTTATGCGATATAATAATAACATCCAATCCTTATAGGAGCCAATTAGCTTATAGTTTGGTTTCACCTGAATCTATATAGTTCTTTAGAGTTCTTTTCCAAAGCTGTGGCCAAGGATTGGAATTTTATTTGCGTGGTTCCGAGGGTTCTGCTGTGAAGGCTAGTAAAGAAATTACTACGGTATCGCGAAGGCGTTCATAGTTAACATTTGTTGGCAATTAATCCGCACCAGGATCTAAGTGCTTTACTGGAGAAATCATATTTAATCCTCTTAACCCAATCCAATACCTGCCATTCTTATACCTATTTTATTGACAAGTAAACTGAGCACAGAGGGCAAACAATTCTCTAAGATCACCCACATGTAACTAAGATTTGGACCCAGGAAGCAAACACCAGCATCCAGGCTGTGGGGTAGCACACTGGACTACCTACTTGTAATGCCTGTGTGAGGTCTAAGCGGCAGTCACTACTTGCTCGCATATGTTGAACTCTGGTTTCTCCAGCAGCTCCCTTATCATAACCTGAGTCTTTTTACTGTGTCACCCCTCATACTTTCCTTCTCCATGCCTCTCCTTCTCTGGCTGACCTTTTGTGCCACTCAACTCCAATTCCTTTGCTCTGCTTATTTTTACTGTTGGGATACTTATGTAACATTAGGAAGTGTGTGAGTTTTCTGCCAAAAAAGAAAAAAAAAATCTTTATTGATGGGAATAGTGAACTTTCAAAGCACCTGGAATAGAAAACTGTGAGTTCAAAAAGTAAGAAAGCTCAAATCTCAATTCCTTCTTTATTTTGCTGGTATAGTTTTGAAATGGTGATAGAAAGAGAAGCTATGTTGTTCTGAAGCAGCAACATTTTATTTTCTGTTGAGGGAGTTTGGTTAAAAAAAAATCTATATAACTTTCTGTTTCTAGAAAAACTGTAGTTCTCAGGACTACGATATTTAAGGATATTAATGAGAAATATCCAAGGGAAACACTAAACATGGAGGGGAAAAATACATTTTCTGTGTCAAGGAAAAGATATTTCTTTGCTGAAAGTGGGCCAAATTATGAGAATTATTCACAGACTTTTTTTTTTAATAGCACTTACCAGAGCAGTTAGGATAATCTATGCTCTATTGCATCATGTGGTCCTTTCAGGATTTGGCATTTAAGTATGATACACGCTAAATTGAAAATATCTTCTTTGTTAAAAAGAAAGAATGAACAAATTCTATGAGAGGTTTTTCACCTGTCAAAGGTTATCGGAAGTTGTAATTCAGGAAAAAAAAAAAAAGAATATAAAGACATAGGTTGCCCAATAGATTAATGCTGCTTAGTGAACTTTCAGTCTCCTTAGTGGGACTTCCATTTTGTGGAAGTCGACGTACTTTTCCCTCGATAATCATATTCCCTCGACAATCATATTCCCTCGACATACTTTGACGAGGGCAGTCATGAGAATCCACAGTAAAGACATTCAAATCATTCTTAGAATTTGTACAGAATATGAAAAATTTGTAGAATTTGTACAGAATGTGTACAGAATATGTAAAAAACCCAGCTAAGATTCGTCAATAGTTTCTTTTCTTCCATTGCAGCCAGACTAGAGGTAATGGAACAAAGTCGAATGCTATATACTGAACTCTATCATTTGTAAGTTTATATGAGAATTTATATTTATTCTAGCAACTGCTTTGGGCACATGCTCTGAGGTTCTATAAACTGTAAGTCTCTGTGTTTCTGTAAGCTATGAGATTTCACCAGGGAGGAAATAATATATAATAGGCAATATGAATCATATTTTTATCTGATGTCAACATTACAGGAAATGTGTTGATTTTAATAGGGTAAACCATATGAAATTGTCAATATTTGACCATTTTTGATTTACAAAATGTCAATTTTATATGGTTCAACCTAATATTTTAAAATGTGAATAAACCACAAGGTAAGGATATTATTTTTGGATTCAACGGGAGCTGCATTGGAATTTGTTCCAGTTACAGAAGCTATGGCGATTTGAACACTTTTACCTCAGAATTGTATTTGGAAGTGACGGGCTGAGAAATAAACAGAATTTAAAGTGTTCTCTGACACTCTTAAATATTGTATCAGACTTGTTTACCATAGAAGACACTTTGAAAATTGTCATAGACCCAAACAAACAAATCATAAATAGATAATGCAAAACATCTAGTGTTCGGGTTGAGTGCTTATTCTGTCAATCTGAATAGCAATTAAAAGGCAAAGAAAAGCATAGGTAGCTTTTTCTTCTAGGAAATTCTACAGCCATACAAAGGGTCGTTGTTTATATGCTAATAATTAGCTTTATTAAAGAAAAAGTACACTGTACGTTAGGAATTGCGTAAGATCTTGGTCTCTTGATTTAGATATATGGGATTCGCTTTATCAATCAAACTATAGAGACACCTCTCCAAGAGTGAAAATGAAGTGAATCACCATGAGTATAACTATTAAACATCAAAGGTCATCTAGTTCCCAGAAAGAACAGTTAGCAAACCAGCAAGTTTATCCCTCTCCCCATTTTTTATCTTGAAATATTTCAAACTGACAGAAAAGTTGCAAAGAAATACAATGATTTTCCATACACTCACCTAGATTCACCAACTGTTTGTTACTATTTTGTTTCCTTACTCTCTCACTTCCTCTCTCCCTCAATTGTTCTATCCACTCTGACAACCATAAATAAGCAAAGATATATTTTAAGGTTATTTTCAGAGTTTTTGAATGCTCTTCATGTCAGGTGTAGATCTCTCCCTTTCTCCAGTTTAACCAATGTGTCAAAAATTCATAGATTCATTTCTGTCTTTGGAAAGTACCAGTTTACCTCAGGAATTTACTCGTAATCCAGCTCACTCCATACCACAGTGTTCTAAAGTTCATTCCTTTAAGAGAGAGGAAGCAGGGATGGTAGTTTTATCATTTACCCACAGGGCATGTAGGTGACAGCGATGTATACAATTGGTGCCCTCAGCAATGAAACAAAGCTCCAACAAATCAATTTAAAGGGGGAAGGGATTATATTACCTTCCTCCTATCAAGGGAAGGCCTAACTTTCACAGCAAAATCTTGTGGGTAATTTATGTGTTCTTCTCACCTGATCAGGTGCCTCTCTTGGAATAACCCGCTAATGGATCTCCCTGCCTCCAGTTCTTCCCTCTACTCTACCTCATCCTGCACACAGCTGCCAGCTCAGCTTTCTGGATCCTCTGCTTTGATCATGTCACTACCCTGGCCAGATATCATTGCTGATGTCTTATGTCCAATAGGATGGATTTCAAACATCTTCACCTAAGACTGGTATTCCCCTGGTAGGACCTGGTATGGCTGTATCCACTGTTGAAATGTTGCAATAGTTCCATACCGGTTGGTAAAGAGAAATCCTCTACTTACTGACTCTATAAACTACCCAATGATCCAGGCCAGCAGCTGTGGCAGAGAGTAATGGCGCTTGGGAATGGTGCTGGTGTGAGGATGTGTGGTCGGCAGTGATTCCTTAGGGACTTACATAGTGGAGGTGGGGCCAGTGGTGAAGACCGTGTAGCTACTATCCCCTTGAAACCAAGATATCATCCTTGTTTTAGGTCTTACCTTTAGATCATGCATCTAGTCCATTAAAATAAATAAATAGATAAAAGGCTCCCATGCATCAAAAACGGGAACCCTCAAAAAAAAGGGGAACCGTTTTGTACTCGTAGTGGAAATGTGAACGAGTGCAGCCACTCTGACAAACCGTATGGAGGTTCCTCAACAAGTTAAAGATAGAACTCCCTGTGATCCAGTGATAGCGCTACTGGGTATTTACCCAAAGAATACAAAAATACTAATTTAAAGGGATACATGTATCTTGATGTTTATAGTAGCATTATCTACAATAGCCAGATTATGAAAACAGCCCAAGTGTCCATTGACTGATAAATGGATAAAGTTGTGGCATATATATATATGTGTGTGTGTGTGTGTGTGTGTGTGTGTAAATATATATATATATATTACACCATCATAAAAAAGAATGAAATCTCACCATTTGCAATGATGTAGATGGAACTAGAAGGTATTGTACTAAACGAAATAAGTTAGAGAAAGACAAATACCGTATGATTTCACTCATATGTGAATTTAAGGAATTAAACAAATGAGCAAAGGGAAAGAAAAGTGAGAGAGGCGAACCGAGAAAGAGACTCTTAACTCTAGAGAACCAACTGATGGTAACCAGCAGGGAGGTGGGTGGGGGGCTGGGTGAAATAGGTGAAAAGGATTACAGGGTGAACTTTCATGAGGAACACCGGGTATTGTATGGGAGGTGTTGAATCACTATATTGTACACCCAGAACTAATATTACACTGTATATCGACTAAATGGAATTTAAATAAAAACTTAAGAAAATATTTCCCATGTGTCACCATCACCTATGTGTCACCACTGCTACGATCTAGTCCAGCCCTTCATCAGCTCAACCTTCACATCTATACGTCATCCTCCACTGACCAGACGGAAGGATCTTAATGCTTATGTCCAAACATACCAGGGCACGGCTTAAAACTGCCAGTGGCTTCCTTGCACATTGTAGATGAATATCTAACTTCGAGATCATGGTCTAAATGCCAGACAGGACTGCTTACCCCCTTCTTCGCCTCTCCCTTTGCTGTACCTGCACTGGCCGGATCTCCGCCCCTCCACTATTCCGAACTTGGAGGCTTCCTTAAGACCTTAAGCGTTTGTTCAGCTGCTCTTCTTTCCATTTGGAATGAACGTCATACATTTGGCTTCATGATTGCCTTCTTCTCGTAAGCCAGGCCTTTGTTCGAAGTCAGTTTCTCAGAGAGGCTTTCCTGGGCTTGTTTTGAAAACCCTTATCTCTCCCCTACTCCATTACCCTATTTCTTTGTTGTATCTCAGAACACCTGAAATCATTTTATGTACCTCTTTGTTTTCGGGTTTGTTTTCGATCTCCCTCTACTACACTCTAAGGTTCTAGAAGGCAGTTTTCTCTGTCTTGTCATTGCTTTCTCCTGGCGCATAGAATAGTGCCTGGCCTGATACATGTTTGTTGACTGACCGTCTGATTGACAAAAGCACTGAGCACAGTGCCCGGCACGTAGTAGGTACTCAATATCTCTTAGCTGTTTTGAGTGGCTGGGTGGCTCAGTTGGTGAGGCGACTGCCTTCAGCTCAGGTCATGATCCTGGAGTCCCGGAATCGAGTCCCTCACTGGGCTCCCAGCTCCATGGAGAGTCTGCTTCTCCCTCTGACCTTCTCCCTTCTTATACTCTCTCTCATATAAATAAACAAAATCTTTAAAAGAAATATCTCTTAGCTATTTTGTCATCATCATCACAGGCCTGTATTCAGTTATGTATCTGTTGGCCTCCCCTGCTCTTTTGGCTCCATCTCTCTCACTTCGTTGTACTGTTATTATCTTTTTCTCTCTCTCAGTTTTATATCTTAGCACCAGCAGTGTGCTTGGCACTAAACTGATTTTGTTGAATCTATTTTTATTACAATAAATAATAATCAAACTGTTATAGAGCTCTGATACTTGGGGGGGGTAGCTTTATCCCCTTTTTCCTCTCGATTTTGACTCTCGATTTTGATTCTTTGAAAAGAATCGGATTTATTGCATAAATTGGTTATAAATTTCTCAAGTTATGCATATTTCCTATAAAACAAATGTAAACTGGCAGCCTGGAGGTTCAATATAGCACTTGGATGTGATTTGTTTTGCTCAGCAACATATTAAAGTTTCTTCAGTGTACATTTAAAAATTAAAAGGATTCACAGTTTTACTTGGAAAAAAGAGATTACAGTTTCGGTTTCTTTTTAAAAAAAAAAAAAAAGAAAAGAAGAAGATCTGGATATAGTGAGCTCAATTTCATGCAACAATTGGCCAGATCATGAGCCTTTGAGGTTGCCCTAGTCCCAACCTATTCTTTCTCTTTCATTCGTTACGTGCCTGGATCCCTGGAAGAATTTGAGCTTGTAATTCCTATTATAAAGCATGTTTCCATGTGGGGAATCATTTTTTTTTTTTTTTATACTTTGCTAGATGGAATTAGAATTTCCCAGATCATTTGATCCAAGTTCCTGGTTTCGTTTGATGAACTAGGAGTTAGAGTAGGTAATTTAAGAAAGAAACCTAATTTAGATACAATGGGGCCAGGGGCTGGGGTGGCAAAAGGTAGGAAAGGGACAGATTTTTTATGGGACATGACATTTATTCAACCTTATGGTTGTTCTATTTTCAAAAAGAATATACAATTACAAATTTTAAAAAATAGTATCTTTCCCAGGGCATTAAAAGAGGCTAGATCAATGTCAGGGGCTTAAGGTTTAAGAATCATGAGTTTTACGGTAAATCCACTTCTGATGGGAGTGAGAAAAGAAAGAGAAGGAAGCTCTATAAGAGAAGGAAGAAAGCTCTATAAGCAATCGTTTAGGCATGAAACATCTGTGCTTACTACAATATCAAACATGATACTGAAGACCTGCTCCTTTAAACTGATAGAGGCTGAAGCATGGGCTTTGTGCCAAAGCTACTGTTATTTTTTTTTCTTTTATTACCCACTTTACTCTTAGGGTAATCCGTTTCTTGGATCTAAGGATTCTTAGATCCCTTGCAGCCTGAGTTTCTCAGGCTGCCATGGCAGCTGGCTTTGGCTAAGGGAGCCACTGACTTGAGGTGGGAGGCTGGAAGGAACCAGGTAGTTTTTCCCCCTCCCTATCTGTCTGGGCGTCTGGGTTGCATCTCGAGAAGGAGCTGTCTCCTCAGTGGCTCTGTCTCCCTTTGGATGAAAACTTCATGGGTCCAACTTCCAACAAGAGACTTCCTCCTCAATCTCTGCTCATGAACCCCTTCCCTTTATCTCCCCACCAGAGGGGTGGTGGGCATTGCTGCTGGTGGCTCATATCTGGGACTGTTCTCCCTTTGGCTTTTCAGCTCTTCTGTCATCCATGTAATCAATTCCCTGCATCAAAATCCTCTTGTTTTAAATACTCAGGGTGGATTCTCTTTTTTCTATTGGAATCTGACTGATGTTGAGACATTTTTGTGCAGTCTTAGTACTACGTTATGCTCATGCTTAATTCTATCATCTTACTATTCTTATTATAAACTGTGACTTTTTAATATAAAATCTTTATACTTTGTCACCATATTCTTTACGTCGTGAATTTGGTTTGTTTATTGGCCTGTTTGATAATTTGAAGGTGTCTTTTAACTATCCAGCCTTTTATACAAACTTCATATAAAAGAGTGATCTTCCTTATGCAGATACTATTCATAGAGTAAATCTTATAAATGAGATATTGAAATACCAAAGTAGTCTCCAAGTATTATTTGTATAAAACATATGCACTTACTATGGCTCTAACATAAAACTTGTATTGGTTGATGGTATAAATAATCTTTGATTGTAATAAGTAATTTTTTATTATGGAAAATTTCAAACATACACAGAGTAAATGGAATTGTATAATGAACTCCAGGGTTATCATCACCCAGCTTCAACAATGATCAACAATCTGAAATTTTTGTATCCTTCATCCCACCACCACTCCCCCACATGTGTAGACTTTTTAGATTGACTTTTTTCACTTAGTAATATGCATTTAAGTTTCCTCCATGTCTTTTCATGGCTTGATAGGTCTTGTCTTGCCTTGCCTTGCCTTGCCCCTGCCCCTGCCCCTCCCCTTCCCCTTCCCCTTCCCTTCCCTACCTTTCCTTTCCCTTTTCCTTTCCTCCCCTCCCCTTTCCTCTCCTCCCCCTTCCTCCCCCCTCCCCTCCCCTTCCCCTTTACTTTCCCCCTTCCCTTCCCTTTCCTTCCCTTCCCTTCTTTCTTTTCATACTGAGTAATATTCCATTGTCTGGAATGTTATTTATCCATTCACCTACTGAAGAACATCTGGGTTGCTTCCAAGTTTTGTCAATTAAGAATAAAGCTGTTATAAATTTCTATGTGCAGGCTTTTTGTATGGATTTAAGTTTTCAACTTTGGGTAAATACCAAGGAGCATGACTACTGAATTGAATGGTTATTAGTAATTGATCTAGGGTTTTTTTATGAAATACAAGATTATTCAGATTGTCCATTTTTTCTTGTGTGAGTTTTTGTAGATTATGCCTTTGAAAGGATTGATCCGTGGCATCTAGGTTACCAAATTTATGGGTATTTTTCATCATTCCTTTTTTATATCCATGGGGTCTGTATGGATGTTCCTTCTTTCATTCTTGACATGAGTAATTTGTAAACTTGTCTTCTTTTTTCTTAGTTTGCCTTCTGGGAGACTTAACCAATTTTATTGATCTTTTCAAAGAATCAGTTTTTGATTTAATTGATTTTCTCTATTGATTCAATTTTTTCATTTATTCATGCTTTAATTTATATTCTTTATTTTTTTCCTGCTTACCTTGGATTTAATTTGCTTTTCTTTTTCCAATTTCTTATTATGAAAACTTAATTATCAACTTAGATTTATCAATTTTTAGATCTTTCTGCCTTTCTAATATAGAAATTCAATACTATAAATTTTTCTTTAAGCATAGCATCCAACATAACTTTGATAAATTATTTAAAATTTTTATTGAGTTTAAAAATTTTTAAATTTCTCATGAGATTTCTTTTTTGATGCACGTGTGATTAGAACTGTTTTGTTTGATCTTCATTAATTCCCCAGCTATCTCTGTTTTTTCTTCCTTTAAATTTGTTAAGACTTGTTTTATGACCCAGAATATGGTATGTCTTTAATGTTCCAGGGGAGCTTGAGAAGAATTCTTATTCTGCTGTTGTTAGATGAAGTAGTTTAGAGAAGTTGACTACATCCAATAATTGATGGTCTGTTGAGTTTAACTATGTGTCCACTGATTTTCTTCCTGTTGGCTCTATCCCTTTCTGAGAGAGAGAGATGTTAAAATCTCCAACTGTACTGGTGCATTTCTATCAATTTTAGCCTCATGTATTTTGATGCTGTTTTTAGACACTTATACATTAAGGACTGTTATATTTTCTTGGAGTATTGAACTCTTCATCAATATGTAATGCCCCTCTTAATCCCTGATAATTTTCTTTGCTCTGAAGTCAGCTTTATCTGAAATTAATGTAACTACTCCCACTTTCTTTTGATTAGTGTTAGCATGGTGTATCTTTATCCATTTTATTTTAATCTAGATGTGACTTTATTTGTAGTCAACATGTAGTTGGGTATTGTTTTTTTTATCTAATCTAACAATCTCCTGTCTTTTAATTGGTATAGTTAGACAATTGTCATTTAAAGTGATTATTGATACAGTTGGATTAGTATCTACCATATTTGTTACTCTTTTCTATTTGTTGCCATTATTCCTTGTTCCTATTTTTGTCTTCCTCTACTTGTTCTGCCTTTATGGTTTTAACTGAACATTTTATATGATTCCATTTCTTTCCTTTCTTGGCATATCAATTGTATTTCTTTCTTTTTTTTTTTTTACTTTTTTTAGTGGGTTGCAAAAGTTTGGAATATACATTTACAACTAATTCAAGTCCATTTTCAAATGACACTATATTTCTTCACATATACTAACAAAATATTTTAATTCTCTTCTATATCCCTATATCACCACTAACATTCATTTCACTTATATATAAACATATATACATACATAAACATACATAATCAAATACATTGTTGCTATTATTTTGAACAGTTACTTAATAGATTAAGAATAAAAATTATTTTACCTTTACTTATTCATTCTCCAATGTTCATCTTTATGTACATCTATGTTTCTTGAACTATATTATTTTCATTTTCTCTGAAGAACTTCTTTAAACATTTCTTTTAAGGCAAGTCTACTGGCACTAAATTCCCGCAATTATTATAGTTTGAAAACATCTTTCTCCTTCACTTTTGAAGGATAATTTTGCAGGGTACAAAATTCTAGGGTTTTTTTTCTCTCAACATTTTAAATATTTCACTCACTTTCTTCTTGCTTTCATGATTTCTGAGGAGTCAGATATAATTGTTTTCTTTGCTCCTCTGTAGGTAAGGTAATTTTTTCCTTTGTTTCTTTGTTTTTTGTTTTTCCAAAATTGCTTCTTGATTTTTGAATTTCTGAAGTTCTAATGTGGTATGTATGCCTAGTTGTAATTTCTTAGCATTTATCTTGCTTGATGTTCTCCTAGCTTCATAGATCTTTGGTGTGGAGTCTGACTGGATTTGGGGAAATTCTCAGTCATTATTATTTCAAATATTGCTTCTATTCCTTTCTGCCTTTCTTCTCTGCCTGGTATTCCAATTACAGGTATCCTTACACCTTTTGTAGTTGTCCCACAGTTCTTGGCTATTGTGTTCTTTTTCTTTGAGTCTTTTTTCTCCTTATTTCTTGATTTTGATAGTTTTAATGTCATATCCTCACCCTCGGAGATTCATCAGCTTTATCCAGTCTATCAATGAGACCATAGGAAGCATTCTTCATTTCTGTTGCAGTGTTTGTGACCTCTAGCATTGCTTTTTGATTCTTAGAATTTCCATCTCTCCACTTACATAATCCATCTGTTTTTGCATATTGTTTGCTTTCGCCATTAAAGTTCTTACCATATCAATCGTAGCTTTTAAAAAAAAATTTCCTGGTCTGATAAAGCCAATGTTCTTGCCATTTTTGACTCTAGTTCTCATCCTCCTTTAGGCTCCTTAAACTATAGTACGTTTTTTGGTTTGTCTTGTGTGCGTGTGTGTGTTTTGTCTTTTAGTGTCCTTTGTAAGTTTTTGTTAAAAGGCAGACCTATAAAAGGAACTGCAGTAAATAGGTCTTTAGTAATATGGTGGTAAGGTGGGGTGGGAAGAGGAAGCCTTCTGTAGCCCTGTGATTCAGTCTCAGTGCGTTGATGAGGGTGTGGCCCTGGACTATGAACTTCACTAGTGCTTTTCAGTCTCCCCCTGCCCCGCTTTAAGTGGAACGGAATGATTGGTGGGGGCTGGAATCATGTATTTCCATTCCCCCCTGTGGATGGCCAGAAAGGGCTGGAGTTAGGTATTTCTTTCCTTCCCCCAGGCATCTGACATCATCCCATCAGTTTATGTTCTGGTAAAATAATGTCTTCTGAGTGCAGGCCTTGTTTAGAAGGAAAGAGTGCTTTAGCATAGGGGCGCCTGGGTGGCTCAGTGAGTTAAAGCCTCTGCCTTATAGTCAGGTCTTGATCTCAGGGTCCTGGGATGGAGCCCCACATGGGGCTCTCTGCTCAGCAGGGAGCCTGCTTCCCCCCTCTCTCTCTGCCTGCCTCTCTGCCTACTTGTGATCTCTCTCCTCTCTGTCAAATAAATAAATAAATAAAATCTTAAAAAAAAAAAAAGAAGAAGGAAAGAGTGCTCTAGCATATTTCATATCTGTCTCTCTTTCCCTCCCCTCCTGAAAGCTCAGGGGATTTTTTCCTAATATTGACTATGAAGACACGTTTAGCACTCCTGAAAGTGCAACACAAAAGTGTGAGGGCTTCCCTATGACTGGGGGCCTCTGGAGTTTTTCTCTCTCAAGCTTTTTGTCCACACTTAGCCTCCAGCATTCATTAATTATAGTTCAGGTTTTCCTATCCTGATATTGATCCCTGTGTAGGTTTCTGCTTGTAAGTTTGTGCTCAGTTAAGTTGTGATTTGCTGTACTGCTGTCTGTCTCTCCAGTTTAGGGGGCAGTGATTTGCCCCATCACCTGATTTCTCTGACAAATATGACTTGTTGATTTCTTTGTTTGTTCAGCTTTTAAACTTACCGTTAGGACGAAGACTTTAAATCTCCTGACCTACAGACCAGATGTCAGAAGTCAAGTCAATTACTTCCTAGAGGCTCAGTTTCATTGTATGTAGATACATTAGTCTGCATCCTCAATAGTAATTGACTTTTTTTAAATTAAAGGATCATTCAGGAAAAAAAATCAAGTTAAAAAGACACATTTGTTTTTCATTTAAAATGAACATTATTTTATCACATCTCAGGAAAATATATACATTTATTTTTTTAAAGATTTTATTTATTTATTTGAGAGAGAGAGAGGGAACACAAGCAAAGGGAGTGGGAGAGGGAGAAGCAGGCTTCCCGCTGAGCAGGGAGCCCGATGTGGGCGTAGATCCCAGAACCCTGAGATCACGACCTGTGCCGAAGGCAGCCGCTCAACGACTGAGCCACCCAGGCACCCTGGAAAATATATACATTTATAATTTAAACTGAATATACTGAATATAAAGAGCAGCAAATACAGAGGCACTTTTCCAATTATTCATGCTGAAATTAAATCTCAGATCCTATGGAGAAGCTGGGCAAGAGTCATCCTCTGAGACCAACAGTTGCTCATCAAAGGACTAAATTCCATTTTAGATCTAAAATTACATAAATTCTAAAATCTTATATGATCCCACTAGCCATTGTAAGATATTTAAAGTCCCAGGAGATAAAATATGGATGCTATTTTAGGGAATGGGAAAACTATATAGATAGTTAATTCTATAGTAAATCACAATGACAGATTTTCAGAAAACTGAAAACCTGTTTTCTCACAGGGAAATGAGATGATAGTTCACTTTTTTAACCCTTTAATCAGTTTCTGAAAAATGTGAGCTTGCCCATGAGCAAAAAAAATCTAAATGAGATATGAATATGGAAAAGCTCCAGGCATGACACATCACCTGCAAAGCTTGCCAGTTGCTCATCAGAGACTAGACTATTTCAGACCTTCACAGACACTTTCTGCGAGTATGAGTGAGAGGGATGGAGGCATGAATGGCTACTGAGCTTTTTTTTAGATTTATTTATTTGAGAGAGAGAGAGAGCACATGGGCAAATGAGCACGGAGAAGGAAACAAAGGGAGAGGGAGAAGAGAAGCAGACTCCTTCTGAGCTCAGGTATGTAGGGGCATGATCTCATGATCCTGAGATCATGACCTGATCCGAAATCAAGAGTCAGTCTCTTCACCCCCTGAATGGCTACTGGGCTTTTAAATGAGGGGGTTCATAGGAAGAGTTGAGTCTCATTCTAAGTATTGAGTGGAACAAAGGGAAAAGGAAGAAAATAATGATCTCATTGGAGCAGAAGAACTAAAAAGATTTTCTGAAGATCATGAATCAAGAGAATGAAATAGATATGAAAATTTTTGGATTTATATGGGCATCAGCTGTTGAAAGTTTCCATTCCACACATTGCTTAAGTGGACCTAGATTTGCAAAGGTGAAATTTTGGCCTGCTAATCTAATGCACCTCTTAGCTTTGGAAGACAAGGGAGTATATGCCTAGTTATTATGCAAGGGAAAGCAGATGAAGATGAAGTGGACATTCAAGTGATGGGGTTGTTAGATCTTTGACTATTCAAACAGAAATCCTTTATCTTCCCCAACACATTGAGTGTCTGTTCCCTTCTGAAAGCAACTGCCTTTCTGCTCACTATCTTTCTAGTGCGAAAGGAAAATAAACTAATTGCCCCCATAAATTGTATCATGTTCTTCACAATCTCAATTCCTCAAGGAAAACACCGTTGTTAGCAAACCCAAACAGAATAAATGTTCTTCTCCTATGTCCCCAAATACTTGTGCATAACTGTGCCATTGCCCTTATTTATTAATCTGTATGGCAGTGGATCTCAACTCTTTGGGTTTGGAGCATAGAATTTTGGCAGAATATTCAAAGGTATTAACTTATATCTATCAATATAACTGTGTTCATTGGGTAACACTTCAGCCTTGTGCTGTTATCTGAGAGGGTTGCTTAACTCACTGATTTATACACTCAGGAGGCAAACTTCTCAAGCTTTTTGGTAAATGCACAATTTCTGAAAAACAGCTTAATATTTCATCTTTTACTCCTCACAGTATATACCATATTGCATGAGCTCTTCAACACCTCATCTGAGCTCATTGTATATATCCTACTTAGTAATAAATAACATTTTCCAAATGATCCAATTTTGGCATAATGCTGTGGAAAATTCAGAGCACACCGGTGTCACTTCATAGTGCTTGAGAACCACCATTATATCAAAATCTATTATGATCAAATGAATGAATGATATGAATTGAGTATGAGACACTGTAAACATAAGTCTATATCTTACAAACGGAGAAATTTAAAGGACTTTAAAAAATATGCCATGCTCTAAAATTTGGGTGTTTAATTTTTAATTCCCATAATTCTTTGATCTAAACCACCACTAATTTTCAGAACGTTCATATAATTTTTTTTTGCAAATGTGCTTGCCCTTTCTTCCTTCAACTGGTCTCTTCTGTCTTTTGCTTGACAAAAACATTTCTTAGTTTCTTCCCTAAAAATTCAGTTCAGTACAATTCAGAAGTTACATAAACCTCAGCACGAGAAACTTCAAAACATTAACCCCCCCCTTTTTTTTTTAAAGCTGAGGAATGTATTTTATGGGGTCTGCCCAGGAGAGTTCATTATTGCAAAGCTGGTTGTGGCACCTAAATAATTAACCTATAACCAATATATGTGTGAAATTATTGCCTTAAGCTCGCCTTGGTGACTGTTTGCCATTAAATTAGTAGAATAAATAATTTATACCAAAATGTAGGCCTGAGATAACACCATTAAAACTGATAGGACTTGTTCATTAATTGTAAGAAATTAGATGAAATATAATTCTCCAAGTGTGAGCTCTCCTGTGGTGTAAACAGTATGTTAGTTCTATACTTGCATGAAGGAATAGATAAAGATCCTGAAATCGCTCTGCTGATGCAATGTCTAATTGAGTAAGGTGTGTGTAAAGCATTGTACTAAATATACATGGAAGAAAGGGCGAGCGTCTGTTTGAAGGTTTGAAATGATTAGAAGCAAGCCAATGAGAACAAAACTTTCTGGATAGAAAAAAATAGAATTACTTATTTTTGTTTTCAATTTATGGCAATGGTTCTTGAACTTTTCTTAATCTAAAATCATCAGGAGTACAACCCCCAAAGAAAATCTGATTCAGTAAGTCTAGGGTGGGGTCCCATAATATTCTTCTTTTTTTTTTTTTAAAGATTTTTATCCATTTATTTGACAGAGAGAGAGAGACAGAGATCACAAATAGGCAGAGAGGCAGGCAGAGAGAGAAGGAAGCAGGCTCCCCACCGATCAGAGAGCCCGACGTGGGGCTCGATTCCAGGACCCTGAGATCATGACCTGAGCTGAAGGCAGAGGCTTTAACCCACTGAGCCACCCAGGCGCTCCCCATAATATTCCTCTTAAGCAGACACTGTAGGCAAGCGATCCTGATGCAAATGGTTAGTGGACTAAATTTTAAGAAGCATAGTTCTGTGCAATTTGATGGGTTGGTCCACCCTGTCAAAGGTCCATCTTGTTTACTCGTCTAGCTGCAGGAATTCGCTTGGTGCTCTTACTTAATAAGTATCGTTTCTCCAAAGAACATGTGGTGCCTAGCTCTGCGCATGAAGTGGTCAATAAGGCAGGTGGAACTTTGACTCCTTGAGTAGATAGAGGTGGCAGTTTTCAACATTTCACCTCTCAGCACATTCTCTGAAAGTGGTTCCTTTGCAACAATTTCAGCGTAATACATTGAAATACTGGTGAGGACTATGATAAAAAGATGTCAAAGAAAGCAGTACAAACCAAATTTAAAATGTCTGATACATAATGGAAATAGTGCTCCCTGGATGAGTATCTTAATCTGTCCAGGCTGCTATAACAAAATGCTACAGATGGACTATCTCAAACAACAGAAATTTATTTCTCACAGTTCTAGACGTTCGGGATTGAAGCACCAGTTTGGTTTCATTCTGGTGAGAGCCCATAACGGGTGCCTTCTCTATGGGTCCTCACGTGGTGGAAGGAGGGTAACTCATTTCTGTGTCTCTCATTTACTCACAATACTACCACACTCATAACCCTTCTGACAGGAGATGTATGGATTTTTTCCCTAAGCCAAGCAATTCTCTGTGACACCAGCTTCAGTTCCATTCTGACTCTAACTGGAGTTAGCATAGACTCTACAGGTTGAGAGCTGAGTCCTAGGAGACTGCCCTTCACTTCAGATACCATTCTCAGGTAGGAGGACCCCAGGTTACCTACAACTTCTGTCTGAGTGGTCTTTAAATCAGAGGTTCCCATGAACCTCACCTCCCTTGAATTGGATTACTTCCTAGAATAGACACAGAACGCAGGGAAACACTTACGTTTATCAGTTTATTATATAATACAGGATATGGAAGACCAACCAGAAGAAGAGTTAGATAGGGTGAGGTCTGGGAAGTGCCCCAAATGCAGGAACTTCTGTCCCCATAAATTAGGGGGGCGCTACCTTCCCGGTACATGAATGTGTTGGCTAACCTGAAAACTCTCCAAACCCTGTATTTTTGAGATTTTTATGGAGATTTCATCACGTAGGTATGATGAATCATTATCTCAATTTCCAGCTTCTCTCCCCTTCCAGAAAAGTAGGGCGTGGGACTGTAAGTTCCAAGCTTCTAATCATGGTTTGGTTTTTCTGATGACCAGCCCCCATCCTGAAGCTATCCCGGAGCTTACCATGCGTTGTCTCATTAGAACAAAAGGGACTCCCATAACCCAGGAGATTCCAAGGCCTTTAGAAGTTCTGTGTCAGGAACCAGGTCAAAGATCAAATATTAGAACAAAAGATGCTTCTACTGCTCTTGTCACTCAGGAATTTACCAAAGTTTTAGGAACTCTGTGCCAGGAACCAGTGGCTAAGAACAATATGTGTATTTGCTATTATTTCACAGGGACCTAGTAAACTTTTGGGGGCCTCCTTTACAAAGATACTGATCTTATTCACAAGAGCTTCATTCTTATGACCTAAGAACTTCCTTGAGGCCCCACTTCCTAATACCATGACATTGGACATTAGGATTTCAACTCATGAAAATCGAGGGTGGGGGAACACAAACATTCACATCAGAGAAGTGAGACAGATAAGAAAGGGTTATGTTGCCTTCTTTAATGCTTTGCTTCCCCATGAGCCAACAGGACTGACCTTATTTCCTGGTCTAGACCTTCCCCAAGGATGCTCTCCTATTATAAGAATCAGGGGATATCCCAGCTGGTGGAGGGCACAATATCAAACAGGTAGTTTTCAGTCTGATTGTATTACATGAAAGATGCTAAGTTAGCATGTAACAAGGGTTGCTAACTTAGTCTGAGGTGGTGGGGAGAACATTGTTGAGGAATTGCTGTTTGAGCTGACAGCTGAAGGCAGTGGAATTTAGCTTAACCAAGAGTGTGGGAGGGGAGGTTTTCATGGAAAGCAGACTGAATGGTGGGGTGACTTTGAGGAAGAAAGCCTAATTTGTGACAAAAGCTGAAAAACCGGTAAGGCTGGATCCTTAGAGACTGATGGGAGATAGGCTGAACAGATAAGCAAGGGTCAGACCAAGGAGAACTTTGCAAATTGCTGAAGATTTAGAGTGAGTGACTAGGCACTTAATAAATATTGTGATGGAATATCATAATAATCTCAAGGTTAATAAATTTCCTTGAACTTCAATATGGCAGACTCTCCTAATTTTCTATCCCCCCCCCTTCTTATATGCTGAAAGGGCTCCAGTTTGTTTGTGTTCAACAATATATCCAGCCCCAGGTGAATCAAGGTAGGTCTAATACAGTTGTGTCTATTTTCTTCCTGTTTGCCAGCTACTTATTATCCCAGCCTCTCTTGTGTGGAGGAGTGGCTTACATATGGCCTATATCTGGACAATCAGATGTAAAGGAATGAACACTAAGTGCTTGTATTGGTTTCCTATCTCTACTGGAACAAAGTGCTACAAACTTATTGCTTTAAAGCACAACTGTATTCTCTTAAAGTTCTGGAGGCCCAAAGTCTGAAATTAAGTCTCACTGGGCTAAAGTGAAAGTATTAGCAAGGCTCTTTCCACTAATGACTCCAGGAAAGAATTGGTTTCTTTGCCTTGTCTAGCTTCTGAAGGCCACCAGCATTCTTGCCTTAGGATTCCTTCCTCGCATAGCTTCAACCTCCCACCAGTCATTGTATCACTTACTTCTCTTCTGTGTCAATTCTCCCTCTGCCTCTGTCACATAGGGACACTGGTGATTACATTTTGGGTCCACTCAGGTCATCCAGAATAATCTCCCATCTCAAGATACTTAATCATATCTGCAAAATCCTTTTGCCATATAAGGTAATATTCACCAAGTTCTGGGGACTAAGACATGGATATGGTGGGTATTATTCAGCTCACCACAAGGCCTCTGGATAAGTTTTTACTTCCCAATAATTGGACAGCCCTTTTGTTTCAAGCTTTCCCTTCCTTGTTAGGAATTTTTGGGAGAGACT
>CM052815.1:23952971-23990009 GCA_028533885.1 Nasua narica | reverse complement strand
TTTCCAAGCCTTTTGTGTGCTGCTCTTTTAAAATGTGGATTCTGAAGTAAATAAACAGTGCACTTAATCAGATGTATTCTTTGTAGAAACACCCTCTTCCCAAACATATAGGCAAACAACAATATTGTTATAATAGTAACAACAGTAATGTGAAGAAACAGTATAAGCCTTGGGTATTTCATTTAGAGATAGTAAAAGTTCAAGCCAAAAAATAAGAATCATGCCTTAATATCTGGGAGTCCAGGGCTGAGAAAGTGAAACAGATTTTGGCAGCGGGTAACTTGATAAAGTCACCAAGTAAGAAGTAAACTCAGTACTAGAAGTTAAAACTTGGGAATTTCAGTCTTGAAAATAATCACTAACTCAAAACTATCTGTTTGCCTGTTTTCTGTCTAGATTTGGTTTCTAATTCTGTATCTGGGTTTTATCTTTTCTCTCTCCTAGTCTTTCAGAGCTAGAAAGAATGATGCCAAAACGGGGTTTATTGAAAATTTGCGTTGCAATTTTCATTCAGTTGCTGTAAGTGTGGTAGACTCCAGAGCTCTACAATCTGAAATCAATTCTAGAACATTTAACTGGGCATGGATCTCTACCCTCCTGGTTCCTTGCCCCCAGTCCACATTACTTTCTCCCTCCTGTGGGTGGTCCCTGTCTGAATTTAAATTGCCAAGCCACAAGGGCACAAGCGAAGTTGACAATCGATATAAACAGGAAAAGATAAAAAGTCTGAGATCAGAAGTCTCTGAGTGAAATTCTCTCTACAAGTTCTCGAAATCTCGTGATTTTATTTAACTTCCCATCGTGGTTTGGATTATCGGTAATGTTAGGCTAGGTTGCACGGAATAGAAGAGATTTGCCCAACAGAGTAAAAGAACTGAATTTGTATTGTATTGAAATAGGTCCTAACTAGACTGCTGATGGTGGAAGATTGACTATTTTTTGTTTTGAATGACTGCGTGTCATATTTTACTGGGAATTGATTTCTGAGCCTTAGTCAAGTAGTGACTGAATTTGCAATTAGAGTCATTCTGTTGTGTTACTCAGATTATGCAAAGATCATTCTGAAACAGCAACTGAGATATAACCTAAGATTGGTGTATGTCTTCTTAATTTCTCTGTCTTTGCCTCTGTCTCTGTCTCTCTCTCAATTTTGGGGGTGTATTCAGTTTTTAAAAGACCAGAAGAGCTTTTTATCATCGCTCCAGAGAAAAAGGGCATAATCTAGGATTACAGGAGACTGGGCTATCTGTTTTATAAGACTCTAAACCTAGCAATTGGTTAATGTTCTGTCTATTTAAAAAATAGTAAGCTTTGTCATTGATGCCTAATGATTAGCATGAAAAAGGAAAGGCTTTTCAAAACTAAGATAGAATCTCTTTAATTCCAAAAATGTCCATTTACGAAGTAACTGTGAAGATAAGCAAAAGCTATTTTCTCTAAAAGAAAGCATTTTCAAATGAACAGAACAAGCAAATGTGGACTTAATTAGGTGGAGTCAGATGGGTATTAATTATTCACCTTTCCAGGGCCAGAATGTGATGCTAAAGAAATGAAACAAGGCATACTATTGGCTTCTTTCCTCTCCTCTCTGGAGTTGCCGCTCTGATCTGAACTGGCTGAAAATGTGATAGCAGGAAGATAGAATGAAAATTTGCCCTTCCCTTCACAACTGAGGGTAGATTGTTTTTGGAAAGTGTAGTGTCCTCCATTGAAAAAAAAATGTTATTGACTATCTGATTTGAGACATAATGACCTTTCTTATATCTGCAATATGCACATACTAATCTGTTATGTCTTAAAAGTAGCTCCATAGATACCTTAAAAATAGTTAAATAAATGCTGTTCCCATTTTCAGAGTTCCATATATTCTAGACTGAGTATTTGGGCTAGTAGCCAAAGTGGCCAATCATTCAAATTGATGATAATCACTTAGAGACTAGGGCTGTTTACTTTTGCGCAGTCTCTTTTAAATGCATTCTTGCACATCTGCTCCCTTACCCAGGTGAGATTGCATGAGGCACACGCAGTCTGCCAATGAAATACACCCAACGCCGGCAGAATAAAAGACCCACAATTATGTGAGTACCAAAAATGTGTTAGTTTCAAATGGCAAAAAAGTGGGGTGGGAAAGAACCTAGGGATAAAGGATTTAGCAAAGTTGTGTTCTAGGCCTGACAATGATAGTGACTACTTGTTACCTACCTATTAATATTGATTAAAGTGTGTGTGTGTACGTTGGGTGGTGGTAAGAGTGTGTGACAAGATGGGGCTGGAGGGAGTGGAAACAGAGAGAAACTCACCCACCCTGAGGAGTGTTTCCAAGAAGCGAGATGCCTCTGCTATCATGTCTACATGCTAATTATACTTGTACTCTGCACACTTTTAATTCTTTAGGTAACCTCATGTTAACTCCCTTTTATAGCTGAGGAAACCAAAACCCAGGAAGACAAAGTGACTTGTCCCAAACTGGACAGTTTGTCAATGGCAAAGCTGGAACCAGACTCTAAGCCTCTGACTTTCTGTGTAAGATACATTTTTTCCTAAACGAGCTGTTTTAACCATGGGACTCTGAAAATAAGCTATCTTTTCAAAGTAGTACTGCATCCCTGTAGCTTCTGTCAAATAGCTCTTTTAAACTTGAAATAATTACATCATCGAGTCCATTATAAATTTCTTTTTTTTTTTTGAGTCCATTATAAATTTCAATCCACTATAGAAAAACATGATTTCTACATATCTTAATTAAGCTACCTTTTAAATTCCATCACAATAAAGGGAAAAAATTATAGCTATATAGCACAAGATTCCACTCTTCATTTAAAAACATGTTTTATTGAGGGAGAGATATGTAAAAGGTAAAGGATAGAACAGGACTCAAAAATACCGAAGCGACTTGTGCAATGCTGTTTAAGAAGAATTCCTTGGTAAAGCTGGAAATGGCTCAAAGAAATGTATATTCGTAGACATGTGGCAGAAGTTTGCCTTAAACTTGAATCAGCTGATATTTTTTTAAGAAAGATTATTTTTTAAAGATTTTATTTATTGGGGCGCCTGGGTGGCTCAGTGGGTTAAAGCCTCTGCCTTCGGCTCAGGTCATGTTCTCAGGGTCTTGGGATCGAGCCCCACATCGGGCTCCCGGCTCAGCGGGGAGCCTGCTTCCCCCTCTCTCTCTGCCTGCCTCCCTGTCTTGTATTTGTACTCTCTCTCTTTCTGTCAAATAAATAAATAAATAAAATCTTAAAAAAAAAAAAAGATTTTATTTATTTATTTGTCAGAGAGAGAGAGAGAGAGGGAGAACACAAACAGGCAGAGAGGCAGGCAGAGGCAGAGGGAGCAGCAGGCTCCCCGCCAAGCAAGGAGCCCGAAGTGGGACTCGATCCCAGGACCTGAGCCAAAGGCAGCCGCTTAACCAACTGAGCCACCCAGGCATCCCTAGACCACAGTTTTCTTAAAAGATTGAAAGATTTATGAAAAATCCTGTGACTCACAATAGATATTCCATTTCTACTAAATATAAGAGACTTTTAGTTTCTAAATTAAGAGAAACTCCAAAACATCTCTGTAAGTATATATTTTTTTCATTTAAGTTGCCACATTTGTAAACAGATAGGTGAGTCAGGAACAAATGCTATGGAGAAGGTTATTTATAGACAAATATAATGAATTAATTAAACTCCAAATTAGTACAGCTCTAATAATGTGTTCTACTTCTCTTCCAAATCTCCTTTCATTACTATTTCATAACAGAATTTCTCTATATTATAACTCACTGCTGTCGTTGTATTATTTTTCTGGGGAAAAGTGCCTTTTTTTTTCCCCCAATGGAATAGAGGTTAACCAAATTTTATAGCTTACTTAAACTATTTTTTGCAGCTCACCAGAATTATGCCATTACTATAAATTATCTTAAAATTATATGTACATAAAGACTGACCATTTAATGAATGTATTATTCTTTGTTAAGATTATAGGTGGGCTCATATCCCACACTAAAGTGGTCATAAATAATATAGTGACTGCAAAGTCAGGTTAATATTAAAAGCAGAGTTTTGTGGTGCATCTTAAATACCAGCATTCTTAATCCTCCGGTTTCAAAAAAAAAAAAAATGACAACAAAAAGTCATGTAGCAGTAGTTTATCCCTAACCTCCCCCTGCCAACCCCCCAATTCATCTGGCTAAGTTTTGTGGGGCTTTTTCTTTTCATGAAAATTATTCTGTCACATCATGTGCGTGTATCTGTCACTCTATCTGAATTGCATGTGAATTATACCTTGAATAGATGCCCCAAACCGGAGGAGCGAAAATGTGCCCCTTCTGAATATTTTAGACTTGTATGAGTTCTCTCATATTTTTGTTTTTGTGCAAGGCCGCCGCTAAGGCGGCCTGGAGCCTTGAATGCTGACAGCCTCCATTAGCATGAATGCTGTTCTCTTATCTTCCCCTCGCTCTCCTCCGCTCCCCCCTCGCTCTTTCTTGTCTGACGGTTCCCTGACATCGTTGACAAGGCTGACACCACCAATCAGCTTCGACTCAGCAAGGTCACTGTTCAGACTTGACTCGTGATTGGCTGCTGCGCTTCAGCGTGTTATTACTGTCTGATTTGATCGGAGGCAGGGGGTGGTCTCCAATCAAACAGAGAAAAGGTCCTAGAGAAGGTAATTAAATCCTGTCAGAGGCAATTATCGGTTCCAGGGCCATGACTCTGGCCCTGAATGCAGATGATCTGAAACTGTATTCTTGTAGAAATTCAAGAGGGCTCCTGGCGTGGTTCAGCTAGGCATAAAGGAAGCAGCAGGCTTTCTGCAAACAATGCAGCTCTGTATTTTGAACCTTTCTGTCTTCTTTCCCCTTTACCCGAAGACTTCTGTTTTCACTGATCAAAAATATTCCTTTTCAGGTCACATTCTAATTAATTTAATAGACAAGGTTTTCCTTTCTTGTACATAAATAATGACGAGTTTTAACCAAGGAACTTCTGCCCCCAACGCGGGCTGTAATAAACAGCCTTTATCAAGGCAAACCAAAGCATTTCATGGAAGGACACCAAACTGCAGTTGAGAACCAGGGAGGAAAAAACCAGGAATCCTCTAACATGGATGCTCTGTCTGAGGTGGACCCTGCCCTGTTTATCCCTCACCAGGCACATGGTGGAGTTGGCTGTTGTGACACATCTAGAAGTTTCTCCGAGGTAGTCGGTCTCTCAGTGATGGCAGTATTATGCGTTTAATGGCTATACTTTTTAAAGGACAGAAAAAGGCTACAGCAGATTTTAGTAAGTGAGGAAAATGCTTTTCTCTTCCCTCCGAAAAATATTTAGGAAAGTTAAATTTTGGAACTAGCCTAGAAAATAAAAACAGAAAGAAAGCAATGTTGTGTTTTTAATTGGGATGGAAAAGCAAACGCAAACTCCATAGGTACAATTTTGCTTAGATATAGATAGAGGATTTCAGTTTTGTTCCCCTTTGTCATTTCTCTTCAACTGCTTTTTGCTATTAAGTTAAGCTCTTTGATGTGATTTTTGCTCAAGAGCCTAGAACCACGAAGTGAACCTCTTTCCAGATCCCGAATATCATTAATTGTTCTCAATGATATTAGTCAGTTTAGCATGAAAAACATTTGATCCGGTATGAAGGTATATCATAAAATTTTTGTAGCCTCACACACTGGCTTTAACAGGCTTTATGAAATATTGCACATAATAAATGCAAACCTTCCAAATGGATAGTCTTGATTTCAACCTTTGTGTTTTGTGAGCATGGGTATTATTTTGTCAAAATAAGATGTTCAAAACACCATTAAAACAATTTCTGTATTGTTGCTGATGAAACAGTTTAACCACTAGGGTTTCTCCCGAGGGAACAGTTAACTTTCCTCTAATCTTGGTTGTTTTCTTTGTTCCTAAAGCACCATATTCCTTAATATGCCTGACTTTATTTGTTTTGTTGAAACATAAACAGATGCTTTAATCAAAACATCATTTAAAAAAAAGTAGTCCCTGCTACTAGTCCATTAATCAGGAAGAGGTATCAGGCTAGGAGAGAAATTTGTGGAAGAAGATGTTAATAATAATGAAACTGTTTTGGACCCTGGTCGGCTGGATTTAAAAAAGAAAAAAAAAAAAAAATCTCAAGTCCAGATCTGCACACATGACTCTGAAAATGATGTTTAATTCATTCCATATTGCATTTTTGGAACATCAAAGGCTTCATCAACTTCCCTAATAAAGATAAAATCGATATGTAGATAGAAACAAACCGCCCACAAATCTGGCAGCAGATTTTAGATCATTAGAACTAAGGTTCACTGCCGTTACAGAACTGTTTTGCTTTTCCTCCATGTGAGTGACAACTCTGTCTCGCTTATGAACCAAGATGTTTAGTTTTACGTGACCAATCATTGTGTGTTGCTGTCTGGTTAGACGACTGGGTTGGATTTGGTTTTGTAGTGAAGTGGTGGGTGTCTGAATGAAAACACCTCTTTTGAAAGAAATCTTCCTCTGTGAAGAAAACAAACCCGTTTTGTAAGTAAAATGCAAGGTAAAAATTTTAAATATCTTTTCCAAATAATTAAGATCAGTGCTCCTAAACAAGAAAAAAACAGAAAGGAAAAAAGAAAGGGCAAAAGACTGGACCATGTACCCAGTTTGTTGAAGAGCCTTTGTACTCAGTCTTGTTGCCCCGATGACTCTCTTAGGCTCCCTCACTAGGTGGGGAACTACTTGAGGACAGGGATCATCTCCTACTCCATTTGGTTTGCCCAGAAAACCATTAATTCCAAGACTAAATCATTCCACTGGCCTTCGTAGGACACCCATATTGGCCTCTGAGAGATAAGACCACTCCCAAGCTGCGATTCTGGAAAGCATCAGTGACTATAGAGTAGCATTATTTAATCAGAGAAGATTAATTAAAATGTCCTATTGGGTGTGGACTCGGATTGGAGGTCTGTTACCTCGGCCAAAGTGTTTAATTTGTGCTCTAGATAGAGATGGGAGCTTCTTTATGGTAGTTACTTTATTCTGTTAGCATCAAAGCACTTAACCATCAGAATTTCTTTAATGCAAAATATCCGAGATTATTAGAATTATAAAGGTGGGCTGTCTGCATGGTGTGTCTTTAAAAGGTTCGTAAACAGGATTCTCCAGGGCACATTATGTTGTGTTCAATATTAAAGTGTATCTTAATATTTACAGTGTTTACACAACCTTATATTCAGTTGCTTTGGTCAGCATTGTTGAAATGGGAAAAAAGGATTTGTCTTTTAATCGGTCTTTTCCAGTTTCTGGTGAGATTCCTACCACCACTGGGTGCAGGAATACACAGCCCAAACAAAGCCCATTGGGGTGTATTTTCAGGTTGGTGCATTTGGGAACGATAAGTTTTGAACAGTAATAGGAACTGGGTATACAGTTCCCTGCCCAACACGAGAACCAGTGTACCCCACTAATTCCTGAGTGCACTGAAAATATTGCATAAATAAGATAAAAACCATCTGCAGCTCTTAGTTGTAAGCTGGAATTCCTCAAAAGCAATTGAGAAAAAAAAAAAGATGACAGGAAAATCACTATTAAGCAATATGTACTGAGAACTATATATATATATATTTTTAAAAGGGGGGTTGGCAGTGAAAAATTAGCTGGGCCTTGCCACATAGGTAATGAAAAAAATTAACTTTCACTGTTGTGTGATGTTACCGTGAATTCACTGTATTGCAAGCTGCATATTCACCCCTCAAGGGATCTGAAAACTTATCAGATTTTATTAATTTATTGGCTCTGTGCTGAGGTGTATTGTAAACCAATTTTAAGTACTTCATTCCGGTATTTATTCACTGCTTACTAAGAGAAGCAGCCTTTTCTACAAACCCTGAGGGTTTCCATAATCAGTTATATTATGCCTTTCCTCAACCTGAGGATATGAAATCTAAATACATTTCAATATTTTATTTGATGTTTCTTAATGGGTGTCACCTTCATTCCTGATTTGCAAAATTAGGGACATTTTCTTTCAGCAGCAGCAGAATTGCAGATTGAAGGTGGGATTGGAGAAGTGTCCCCTCTTCCTATTTTTAGTAGGTGCCATTTTTTACCCCTTTCTTCTGGAGACAAAAATCTGGAAATATGGATGGTGGGTTAGAAATGCTAACTTTTTTTTAGTTGACCATGGATGTATTTTTTATTTCTCCCTTTCCAGAATTTGTGCCGTATATATATGCCATATATGTATATATATATATATATATATATATATATATCCATATATATTTGAAGTATAGTGGACACAGAATATTATATTAGTTTTAGATGTACAACATAGTGATTTGACAATTATATACATTATGAAATGTTCACCGCAATAAATATAGTCACCATCTGTCATCAGACAAAGTTATTATGACATTATTGACCATATTCCCTATGCTGTAATTTTCATCCCTGTGAGTTATTTATTTTATCACTGGAAGACTGTACCTTTGAATCCCTAGAAATACTAATTTTAGAGTGCGTGTGAAGTTGGGTGGCAGGGTCAGAGAATGGTGGGGAGGAGAGCAGAGCTGTGGTTTGGCACCATGAGATCCGGAGGCCAAGCAATGGGAATGAAGAAAAGATGAAGGAGGGGCTGCAGGGAGAGAGGTGAGGTAGCGGAGAGAGGTGGAGATAAAAAAAACTGGGTATACACCTCCTTGGTGAGCAGGAAGGCTGAGGGGTACCCAACTAGAAGTCACAGGAGGCTCTTGGTTCTAGATCGGCCTCTGTCCCAGTTAGCCCCCAGGAATGTAAGCTCTCATGAATCTTGCTCAGCATCTGCCCCATTTCTTTCCCTCTCCCCAGGGTTACCAGATAAAATACAGGGCCCTCAGTTAAACTGAACATCAGACAGATACTGAATACAGTTTTTTAAAATTTATTTTTAAAGATTTTATTTATTTATTTGAGAGAGGGAGAGAGGGAGGGAGCACACAAGCAGCGGGGAGGGGCAGAGGGAGAAGCAGACTCCCCACTGACTAGGGAGCCCAACTATGGGGCTCCATCCCAGGACCCTGGGATCATGACCTGAGCCGAAGGCAGATGCTTAATCAACTGGGCTACCCAGGTACTCCTGAATATTGTTTTAGTAAAATATTTCCTAAGTATTGCATGGGACATACTTACACTAAAAGATTATTCCATGTTTGTGTGAGATTCAAATTTTATCGGTATTGGTATTTTCTTTGCTAAATCTGACAAGTCTACCCACCAGAACCCCAGTGACACGTGGAGCCAGGGCAGGCAGATGTTGACCTTCTCCAAACTTGAGGGCCAATGTCAGTGTTGGTATGAAAATTGCTCCTTGATTAAATTTCTACTAAGAGCTTTGAGGTTAGTTTATTTTTTGCCTCTTACCTCTGTCATCTTTAGATATCATTGCAAATTTTTTCTTTAATGTTCTAATACCTAAATTCCTCTGTCCATCTACTACCCCCCCTCCGTATCTTCCAACTCCTTGCATAGTATCCCCAGAAGTCCACAGTCCATTGCTGACAAAGTCCTCTTTCTCTAAAGAGGATTGAGGTGCCTCTTGTCTTAGCAGAAACACTGCTTTTCCTTGAAGATAGTACTTCCTCTGTAGCTGTAGCTGTCCTGAGTGGAGGATACTTTTTCTGAGATACTCCAAAAACTATGGAACAAGGAGGCAGGGAGAACATTCTCATTGTCACTTCTAAATCCCATGCCAAAAATGTCTGATTATTTGAGAGTCCTCTTCTCTTTGCTGGCAGCTTCTTATCTCCTGTTCCCTTTCCACAAGTAAGAAAGACTTTGTCCCTTGTCTCACTTTCTCCCAAATATATTTGGAACTTCTATCATTATCCAGGAGAATTTCAACAACCACATGCAGAGTCTACTGACATCCTTGCCTACAGCTGTGGTAGATCACGAATGACGACAGTCTTTGTAGCTCCTGTCATCAAGAGGCGGAGCCTATTTCTCTATCCTTTAAATCTGTACTGGCACTGTAACTTTTTTGTCCAACTGAATGAGGCAGAAAGAACACTGAGCAATTCTGAGGTGGGATCTTAAGATGCCTTGTAGCTTTCTCTCTGTCTCTGTCTCTCTCAGAATATGTCTACCTTGTGAACAGGCTGAGTGTAGCTGATGGGAGAGAGAAACTACATGGAGCAGAGACAAGCAGACCAGCTGAGATCCAACTGCCGGGTACACAAGTGAGGCCACTCTAGACCACCTAGACCCAGCGGAGCTACCAACCAACTCTAAAGGCTGGAGGTTTCCACCTAGACCAGAAGAGCTGTCCCAGCCTTTCTGGCTATTCGAGTCATCTTAGCCAACTCATAGAACATGAGCTAAATAATGAATATTTGTGGTTTTCTGCCACTAAGTTATGGAGTGATGAATTAAACAGCGAAATTTAGATGAATCCTTTGGTGTCTGACTCACCTTTTTCTTATTCTATAGGAATTCTATCTTTATCCTTGAGAAATGTCTTCATTCATGTAGAGGTTTGACCAGCATCCTTGTCTTACATGATTTGGCATCTTCATCTCTGAAGACGTTCACCCTCATCTTGAAAAACAAATACAGCTAACATTAATAGGATGTGGAGAAATAGGCAGAAAAGAACAAAGAGGAGTAGGACCATGCCTCCAGCTTATGATCTAAAGAGGTGAAATCCTTTTGGACTGACAGCAGAACTGATGACAAGCTAGTGGGAAACTCTCTCTTAAGCAGAGACACATCTAGAGAATTTAATCAGACTTTTCTGTCTAAAAAATATCTTCCCTAAATCTGCCATGGGCCATACCTCTCCAAAAATATATTTGAGAGAGAGAATTGGACAACTGGAGTCAAAGTTGGTTCAAATATGTTGTAATTAAAGAACGCTTATAATTATGAGGTCTCAAATAGTGTAACAATAGGTGATAACAATGATTTTTTTCATTGTTAAATAATTGACACCTTGAGGTCTGAGGAGATGAGGTGTCAAAAGATAAATGTCGATGGCTTCCAGAGAATAGGTGGGAAAGAGGAGATCTGAGTGGTGGTAGATATAAAAAGTAGGAAATAATACGAGGATGATGGGGAAGTAGACGTAAAGTTTTGAGCTAGGGAGCTTGATAAAGAACAGATATCAACAGTAGAGGAAGATGCCAAAGGAGAATGGGCACTGTTAGGCCCTTCATGAATCTCATGAAACAGCAAATTCAAATCTCTGGGCCTCCCTTTTCTTCTTGGTAAAATCACTGGGTTGGATGGGACAGCAAATTTTTGACATGCTTACTAACATTTCTTTTTTCTATAACCAATTAGACTGTGATAACCAATTATACCCCACTGTCCTGTTCAACCTGGATATGGCTTCCCAATTTCTTTCAGTTGAACAATCCAGGCAACTCAATTGAAATCTGAGAAGAAAACCCATACCTTTACCCACAAACAACTTGTACAGTATTAAAATTCTTTTGTGTTTGATGTGGAAAAATCTCAAATCTTCCTTCCATCTCTGCTTTAGGAGATGGTACAAACAGTGGCATATTATAATCTGACCCTTCACATCAAATTGCTTCAAGTTCCAGAAAAAAGAAAAAAAGTCGATATAGATATTTGTTCTCTTCAATCTATTTTTCAAAATTCTAAACATAGAAAACAAAAAAAGACATTTAAATTTAATTTTGTCAAGATGAGGGGGAAAATTGATTTTTGACCACATTATCAGATATATAGATTTCAAGGAACCAGCATTCAATTTGGTGAGTTTTCTTTTTTTTCTTTCCCATATATGTCAGATTGTAAATCCACTTTGGGGATCCAATGACTGTTTTTTTTTTGTTGTTGTTGTTTTATTGGATTTTTCTTAAAGCAGAACCCACATCTAGCTTTTAAAACCAAACAAAAGTCTCCTCAAAACACAAAACCAACCCTTCTTTCAAAGCTTATCTGTATTTCTCCTCTTTGTTCTGACAGGAAGTGGCACTCCCAAATGACAGCATCATGTTAGAAAGTTGTGGCACAGGGGCAACACCCAGTTTTTAAAGAAAGTTTATTAACATATCTTGAATAATCTTACCCCTCTCCCTATACCAGAGTTTGTAGAAATGTAAATATGTTTTGATTTTTATTTCAGCAAACAACCTTTAATAAAGCCAATATTGAATATATATTGAATATGGTTGAATTATATGAAAAATCTGTCTACCTAAAACTTACACTGTCCATGGGTCATTTTACATTTTAAAAAGTATACTGTGTTTTCTTCATAATATAAATATCGTCAATATTCAGTTTGGAAAGCTTGGCAAACACAGAAAACACAAAGGGAAAAAAGGATTCATATTTCTTCTATCCAGAAGTTGATAGGCTTATCATACTTTCATGTCCTTTAGCTCTTCTTCCCCCTCCTCCCTCCCTTCCTCCTTTTCTCCCTCCTTTCCTCATTCCTTCCTGCTATCTCTCTGGTACCATGAAGCATCTATTGCTTTCTTACTGTCCCTGTTTTACCTTTAGCAACATACTGTGAAAATGCTTCCAGATAAATGCACATTCCTCCTCAATATTTTTTTTCTTGGAAGTTATTGGAAGTATGTTCGTATTTTGCATACCGGTCACTAATTAACTATTATCCATCAATAACTTGAAACCTTTTATCGATTAACTATTATTCATCCATACTTTGTAGATTGTGCCTGCCTTGCTTTTCCTGTTCTCTATAATAAATGCTAATAACAATAAACATTCTTTGTATTTGCATAGAACTATTTGAACTCTTTCACACATTATCTTCCTGGAGTGTCATAGCAATGCTTCTAGATAAGTAGGTAGGAAATGTGCTCTTATCATCATTATTATAGATGAAGAAACAGATGCATAAAAATTAACAATAAGCCAGCTAGCTAGTTAGTGGCATAGACAGGTTTAGAGACTGAGTTTCCCAATTCCTATTCAAAACTCTTTCTTGAGCAATACACAACCTTCCAAAAATACATAAAAAGAGTCTTTAAAAAAAACACCATATGTATAACATTTAATGTAAAAAAGGGAACTCAAATAGAATTTACCACTTTGTGAGGCTCAACACATAATTTTGATGTGATGCCAAGATCTAAGGAGAATAGGCACATTATTTCATCATTACACTGAAAATAGACATTTCAAAGTAAGCATGGTAGACAAATTAACTCATCGTGGACAGATGATAGTTGTTATTTTCAATTACTCCATGATTTCTTTTCTTAGTAATATTATACAGTTGCAATTATCTAATGCTATTCAGAGTCCAGTAAGACTTTTGACCTTTGGGGAAGAAAAAAGTCTCTGTAATGCTTTCTTAGTCATGAAAAACTTAATAATATGAAAATTAGTATGCCTTTAAAAATTAAAGTGGGAGGTAAATAAAATAGAATCCAAATTTTTAAATTTACACTCACAGTATGAACAAGAGACAAGAGTTTTCCAAGCTCAGTCTGGCTGCTTTCTGTAGAAATGACATTCCTCACAGGTGTCTGCTGACTCAGTTTTGGCTTTACACTTGGAAGCCCTGCAGAGGTAAAGAAATTTCTAGTTCATGGTTGTCAAGATATTAAACCATTCTTTAAAAAGAAGTCTTTACGGGATTCTAGTGTAAGAAATAGAGAAATGCGGAGCAACCATGGTTAAAGCAGGAGTGAAAGGAGGATGAATCCCAATACCCATCAAGATTTATTCATATTTATTTATCCATTAATTTTCAAGCATCTGCTGTCCTTGGTGATGGGGACCCTTCTGAGGGCAAAAAGAAACAAGGTCCCTGCCCTCAGGCAGCTTACAGTCTAGTAGAAAAGACAGATATTGATTAGATAACCCTCCTCTCAAGTATAAAACTACAGCTCAGACTATAATGCAGATGTACAAATGCTCTAAGAAATTTTAATGGGGCACACCGTCTACGTAAAGAGGCCCGAGAAGTCTTCTCCAAGGGAGTGGAGCTTGGCTTGGATCTGAAAGATGAATAGACATTTACTAGGGAAAGAGGACAATTAAAGTACACTAGGAAGAGGGAAAAGTATGTGCAGAGAGGTAAGTAAGAGGAACCGAAAAATTTAAAAAAACAATCCTGGATCGGGGACAAGAAAAGGACGTACGGAATGAGATGAGACTGGATGGGCAGGTAAGGGCCAAGCCATGTGGGGGGACAGCTGGCTGTGTTAAGGAATTTTGTCGCGGTTGTAAGCACAGTGGGTGTAAGTGGCATGACTCAATTTGCAGTTTTGGGAAGATGCCCTTGTTGTGATGCATAGAGCACTTCCGGGATGGGGTGGGGCTGTCGGTGGCTGTTAGTGGACAAGTCAAGGGACTGGGGCCTTGATCCAGGCAAAAGAGAACAAGAAGAGCAATGGAGGAAATGTGGAGCAGGGGATGGATTATAGGGGTTTACAAAGCAAAGTTTGCAAGGCTGAGGGGATATTAGGGGAAAGGAGCAAGGGGAGAAGGTATCAAAAGCAAGTTTCTGGCTGGTGTAATAGGTAACACAACTATGACATCCCCCTCTAAAGCAGGGGACGGCAAACTGTGGCCGGTGTGCCAAATCTTGCCTGCTGCTTGTTTTTGAGAGTAAAGTTTTACTGGAACACCGCCATGCTCATTTTTTAAAATATATCGTGTGTGGCTGCTTTTCTGCTCTACATGCAGGGTGGAGAAGCTGTAGTGGAGACCGGCTCACGAAGCCTAAAATATTCATCATCCGGGTCTTCACAGAAAAGGTTTGTGGACCCCGCCATTAGAGAGGGACTACTGGAAAAAACATGAGACTGGGAGGAAGACAGTTTGGTTTGACACATGTGTTTGAGGAGCTTTGAGAAAGTCAAGAGATAAAGTAGGAAGTTACAGACCAGACGCTGCAGGTGCAATAAATGCAGGAGTCAAGCGTATGAAGGCTGTCATGAAGTCATGAACAGGGATGAAGTCAGCTAAGGGGAGGTTAGAGTGACAAGAAGAAGATGCCTGGGACAGAGCCTGGAGAAACTCCATCATTTAAGGGCTAGGTAGTGTCTCGGTTAGAGAGTGGGTGATGCCAAAGCACGTGGCATGACGGAACCCAAGGGTCTTAGGTTCCTAGGGCTGTTGTAACAAAATACCCCAACTGGGAGACTTAAAGCCACAGAAATTAATTCTCTCACAGGCTGGTGGTATTGCTGGCAATCCTTGGCTTATGGAAGCATGGCACCTATCCTACCTCTGCCGTCACATGGAGTTCTCCTTATATGTCTCTGGATCTGTCTCTTCTCTTCTTATAAGGACACCAGTCATAGTCAATTACAGGTTTATCCTCTCCTAGTATGACCTCATATTAATTGAACTTATTCTATCTGCAATGATTCTATTTGCAAATAAGGTCACATTTCAAGGTTTGAGATGTACCTGAATTTTCGGGGGACACTACCCAACCCAGTGTACCAGGGGAAAAGATAAGTTCCAAAGGGAGGCGGTGTCAACGGCATCAGATACTGCAAAGAGGCCCAGAAAATGGTTTGAAACTTGTTCCAGTTTATTGGAAAGCAGAGACCTGTAGATAGAGGTTAAGTAGCTTATATTTAAGTGAGGATGGGCAGATTCCCTGCTTGTTTCCAGTCATCCTGGAGTTTTATTGATGACTTGGACTAGAGAGGCCATCCTTATCTTTGAGAGATGGCCCAGTTGGCATCCCTCACTTGGCCCAGGGGTCCTGGCTGTGGAGCAGTGTTAGAGTACCCACGCCACCTTTGGAATTCCTCTTTTTGATCTTTGCAACCACTTGATTTCCCTTGGAGATCTTTCCTTAAGTAATATCCAAGCCCTCTCCTATTTAGAGTGCACAAGGGCTAATGGGATCACTAGCTGAGGTGAAATGGTTGCACATGGTAATGTGAAAAGACTAATTTATTTTCAGAGGCTTTTAGGAATTCATGTGCTTTTAATGATAGCTTACTATAACCACAAATCCCTCATTTTCATTCTTTAAAGGGAGAGGATATTGCCCATTATTAACAACAGAGGAAGATAGGGTAGGCAGCTAATTGACCCAGAAAAGCTGACACAATTGTGGTGGGGTTATGAAAGCTGAAGAATTTTACTATGCTCCTAGGACTTTTGTCTCATTTCTTATATCGACTTTTTCTAACCTCTTGGCAAGCCATTTTCACCTGCTTGTCTCTCTTCCTCACTCAAGCCTTCCAGCTGGCAAGCCCACAGTGAGGTGGGTTTTCTACCATCTGTTTTTTCATCAAAAAACTGATGCTGCCTTGCGCTCCCACCAGTGGCACTGATGGCTTATTCTTGAAGGGGCAAAAACGGGTGGGACTAATTCTTGTCTGTCAGTCTGCTCTGGGGTCCTGTTATCTGCTTCTTCTTAAGCCAAGGGGTTGGGGATGATTTATCGCCTGTCACTAGGGATGAGGGAAAATGGGGGTGGGTAGGAAAGGAAAGCTGTGCTTTCTTTTCATATCGACATGAGTGGGGGGGGAAAGTCTTCCATAGCCGTAAATTGTTAATTTCAGGAAGGAAAATATTGGTTCCCTCCCTGGCTCTGTAAGCCAGCTGGGCTTGGTGGGACCACGTTTCTGTGATTCTGTAAGAGGACACACAGCAAGGCCAGAACTCACCTTTGTTGAAAGCTTCCACTCTATCCACCAGCATCTCCACTCCTATTGAATTCTTGGTTCTGCTACCCAGATTTCAGTTCTGCCTCTGAGTTGCAGGTTTATTCCTAGAATTTCCAGGTGTTGACACTTGAATTTTTCTGAGGGGTTTTCAGAGGGCTGCTCTGGCCATATGAACTGTGTCAATCACTAAATATCTCTTAACATGTTACTTTCTCTTTATACGTGTACCTATAAATGGGGTATGATGTCTTCCTTCTAGGGTGGATAAGAGAGCTAAATGAAAACATATATGAAAGACACCTCATATACGCTAAGCACTAATAATAGTTGGTATAGTCATCATCATTAAAAGGAGAATCCAGGGGTGCCTGGGTGGCTCAGTTGGTTGGGCGACTGCCTTCGGCTCGGGTCATGGTCCCGGAGTCCTGGGATCGAGTCCCACATGCGGCTCCCGGCTCCGCAGGGAGTCTGCTTCTCCCTCTGACCTTCTCCCCTCTCATGCTCTCTCTTGCTCTCTCTCAAATAAATAAATAAATAAATAAATAAATAAAATTGTTAAAAAAATAAAAATAAAAGGAGAATCCATGGTGAAAGTGCTTTGGATCATATAATGAAATTTGATAGCATTGATTTCTAGGTAATATTAATTATATCACATATATTGACACATGTTCCATATTTTATTCATAATTCTACTTTCTGCTATCATAAAATCCCTTAGAATGGCTGGGGTGCCTGAGTGACTCAGTTGGTTAAGTGTCTAATTCTTGATTTCCACTCAGGTCATGATCTCAGGGTTGTGAGATCGAGCCCCATGTCAAGCCCCATGTTAGGCTCTCCCCTGGGTGTGGAGCTTGCTTAAATTCTTTCTCTTCCTCTCCCTCTGTCCCCACTTCTATCCCCATTCACACAGGAGATCTCTCTCTACAATAAAAAAATCACTTAGAATGACAATCAAAAGTAATGATGGATTATTTGGAGGCATTTAGAAAAAAATAGTTAAGGAAATTGTATTTCCTTTGGTTTTATAGGTTGTGTTAGGCATAATCTATTTGTCTTTTCATACCCATGTTGAATCCGTCTGTGCCTCTATAGCCGTTTCTGTTTCCTGGGAGGCTACCCTCTATGGACTGAAGCTCCCTTGCCCTCTCCCGAGGGGAGGCATCAGTAGAAGATTAGAGGCTTAGAATAAAGTAAGTTCAGGTTCTTTGTTTCCCTGGCTCCTTGGCTGAGGACCATTGTTCCTGTCAGGCAGCTCTCCCTATAATTACAGGTACAGGGTATCTCAAAGCTCCCATAACCTATTCTTCCTCCTTTCTTCCCCATTGTGCCTTCAGGGCTAAGGATGGTAACAGTTCCTAGATGTTGCTGGCATTGCGATATTTCACCCTTCCTTGCAGGTTTCCCTAACCTTTCCCATACCCTTATAAATAGTCCCTTTGTTAAACTCTCCGCAGTGAACCTGTTTAAGTATGCCACCAATTTTTTCACTAATACATGAATGCTTCACCAGTTACAATTTAACTTACCACTGTAGCTGGATTTTGTTTTGTTTTTTAATTTTGTAAAATTTTATTTTATTTTTAATTTAATTTCAGTACAGTTAACATACAGTAACTTATTAGTTTCGGGTGTACAATATAGTGATTCATCAATTCCATACATCACCCAGTGCTCACCGCCTATTTCACCCATCCCCCCACTCACTTCCCATCTGGTGACCACCAGTTTTTCTCTATAGTTAAGAGTCTGCTTCTTGGGGCGCCTGGGTAGCTCAGTCGGTTAAGCTTCTGCCTTTGGCTCAGATCATGATCCCAGGGTCCTGGGATTGAGCCCTGTATCAGGCTCCTTGCTCAGTGGGGAGCCTGCTTCTCCCTTTGCCTGCTGTTCCCCCTGCTTGTGCTTGCTCTCTTTCTCTCAAATAAAGAGAGAAAGAGTCTTTCTTTTTTTTTCCCCCTTTGCTTGTTTGTTTTGTTTCTTACATTCTACATATGAGTGAACTCATACCATAGCTGAATTTTGAACAATGATTTAAAAATGGCACCTGGGGATGCCTGGGTGGCTCAATGGGTTAAGCCTCTGCCTTTGGCTCAGGTCATGGTCTCAGAGTCCTGGGATCAAGCCCTGCATCCAGCTCTCTGCTGGGTGGGGAGCCTGCTTCCTCCTCTCCCTTCGCCTGCCTCTCTGCCTACTTGTGATCTCTCTCTCTCTCTCTGTCAAATAAATAAATAAAATCCTTGAAAAAAATAAAAAAAAATGAAACCTGAGGTTCAAAAAAATTATTCAATATATTTGTCTTTAATTCCAAATATTGATGAATGGAAGCACTGAAATGATGATTGCTTATACTATCTTTAGATATATTGTTATTTTTACCACTATTTCAGTGCCTACCACCAGGATCATACAGGTTGTAAAAAGACATAATAAAAATAGTCCTCATTTGTAAGAATTTATGATGTGCCAGGCATCCTTTAAACTATTTCAATCCTCAAAATAGCACCATGAGGTAGTTACCATTAGTATCCATTTTGTTTTATAGATGAGGAAACTGAGATGTGAAAAAGCTAAGAAATTTGGTCAAAATTCAATGGTAGGTAAGTGGTTGAGTCATGATTTGAACCCAAGCATTTGGACTCCAACACCAGTGCCAGAACCATTACGCTACAAACGACCCAACACTGTAGTCCTCAAATAACTTTGTAACCAATTTCAAAAAGTGAATGTAGCCATCAGAGTTCTAGCAGGAAATGGATGACATATCCAAAACTAACCAAGAAACGTTTAATAAAGGATATATTGCAGAGTTTAGGGAAACTAACAGGGAAAGGTGCTATACTCCAGGGCTAGTAACAGTGGAAAGCTTTACCACCCTAGACCTAAAAGGACAGGGTAGGAAATGGTTGCTAGAATCTCACCTCACTTATAAGTGACAATTGCCAGGTAAAATCTGTGGCATTTAGTTGAAGGATGGAGTCAACTGCCCTGATCACACAATGAAGGAAGCAGAAGAAATACTTCCTTCTCCTCTTTCTTCCTTCCACCCATTTCCTGCTGTTCTCTCCTGTTGGAGATAGAAGACACGGAAAGCCAAGAGCCCAGTTGACACAGTCTGTAGAGCTTTGCCTCCCAGGTCCAAAGCATGATGAGGAATATCTTGGAAGGGTAATGGGAAATATCCAGCAGAGTAAATTTTTTTTATTAAAGAAATATCTTTTGCTCCTGGAATAGTTTTATACAAAACTGAAATCTAAACTAAAATTAGCATATTTAACAAGGTATACAAAAAGATCCCTTTTCCTTTTCTTTATTTTCATTCCTTTTGGAAAGGAACTGAGCTTTTGTAAGTGCCCCCACATATTGTTTGTTTAGTTAAATCTCTGTGACAAAAATGTTTGTATGTCTTCGAGTATGTAAATATAAATCAGTGGATAGAAGCCACATTTTGTTTCCAAACAGTTGTCAACTCAAGATTAGTGGTTAACTAAGCTATTGTGTACAGTTATTATAATATGTAAAGAATATTATAAGCTAGAATAATTTAAAGCCATTCACATCTTAAAGGCTAGAGATTGGACAGATCCAATCATAGAAGTTTTAATAAACCTTTAGAAATTGTATGAACCTTTCAGATTATCTGGTTTAACTTCCCACTCATTGAAGGAATGTTCTCTATAAGAAATCCTAAAGATCACTTTCCAAAACTCTGAATCCATAAATCAAAGAAACAGAACTTCCTAGAATCCTATGACATTACTGATCTGGAATTCTCACCTTTTCCAGAATGGACTTTACCTTCTCTTCCTTTACAATTTCTATAGTATCCTATTTTATACCAATCATATAGCTATATTCAATTTTTGAAAATATTGCTTCAGGTTATCTAATTTTGTAAGTGAACAGGAATCAGAAGATGGCAATGCAGAATGGAACAGTGAATTGAAACTCTGTTCACCTACCTAAGTATTTCCTGGGGAAGGATGAAAAGTGTTTAAATGCTATGCTTGATTCAAGCTAGCATATTCACCTGGATGGGACTATGTACTTGAGTATCTGTCAAGTATTATGTGTTACATGTTTCATTTGAGCCATACAGTAAGGTAGGGACTAAAATTATGCCTATTTTATGGATACGAAAATCAGATAGATAGAACCAAATTTCTGTCCTATTCTGCCACACATTTCAAGTAATATCTCTCAAGACAGTAGAAGGAGAGGGAAGGAAAAATGCTTCTCGTGTTCTCGTGGGAAATGTGTGTCGGCATGTATTATTATTATTATTATTATTATTATTTGACTATCAGAATGGTTGGGGAATGCTATTGGTGGCCAGGGTTGTCAATAAAATAGGGCTCAATTAAGAATCAGTGACCTAACCCACCCTAAAATAAATTAGAACATTGACATTGTTTGGCTCTTAGAAGGGAAACTAGAATATTCACACCTATTACTTTATAATAGATTTTGATTATGTATATATGTCTTTACTTATTTACAAAATTTGTGGGGGGAGAATGATTTTTATAAGATGGATGCTGATGGTAAATCGTCATCTTCTTTTTTTTTTTTTTTAAGATTTTGTTTATTTATTTGACAGAGACACACAGCGCGAGAGAGGGAACACAAGCAGGGGGAAAGGGAGAGGGAGAAGCAGGCTTTCTGCTGAGCAGGTAACCCAATGCAGGGCTCAATCCCAGGACCCGGGGATCATGCCCTGAGCAAAAGGCAGACACTTAACGACTGAGCCACCCAGGCGCCCGGAAAATCGTCATAGTATAAAACGAGTACAGGACTGTGCGACTACAAGTTCTGTTGATTTCTAGAAGCCTCATTTTACATCGTGGTTAAAGTTGGTATGAAGAAGTAGACGTATTATATGGATTGTCAGTATTTATTAGTGTTTCAGGCAGTACTAAAAGCAGCTAAACTGGTGCTTGAAAGATATTTCTGGGAAGCTTTACTGTTAAGCTCATCTCCTCTCTTCTAGTGGATGAGTTATAGCCCAACCATTGGCTCATATGCTTTCTCGTTTATCTCCGATAATGTAAATTGGCTGGAGGGAGGAACAAACATTTCGAACTTATTAACGGTCTCCCTTTTGCTCTGATTTGAGGGGTCCAGACAAAAAGAAGCTTCTTCTTGGATGATTCAGTCTCTGCATTAACCTTCCCACTTCCACGTCCTTCCTGGTTTATACTCTTCTCCACGCATGTGGGAGTTTTCTATCACACTGGCTTTTAGCTTGTGTTCCCTGGTTGCAAAGCACGTCCCTGGGGGTTACTGGAGGAAAAAGCGAGGTAGGGATCAGGAGGTAAGTGAGGGAGTGTGGGGTGCAGGCTGTGGGCAATCTGATTTCAGAACACCTGCTCTCCGGCATTACAGTGTAGATCAGGCTCAGTCCTAGTTCTACCCCTTTTAAGCTATAGGACCTTGAGCATATTACGTAACCTCATTTGTAAAACGGGGGGAGGGGGAATAGTAGCACAGGTAGAACTGTGAAAATTTCATGAGAAGATGAGTGTGATGTATCCGATCTATAGTAAGCACCCGATAAATGCAAACTATTTTTATTATCCGTCATCTGGTCCTATCCTACCTCTCCAGCTTCTACTTTGACAATTCCACACTGTACACTATAATTACATCACACTAACTAGTCAGCGTTTCCTTCTTGCTGGCCCCCATGCTGCACCTCTCATATCACATACCACTCTTCTACTCTATGAGGCACAATCCCACTATTCTTCCAGGCGCAGTTAAAATGTCCACCGAGTTCACCTATCAGAATTAATTGCACCCTCTTTTTGCTTCTGCGGAAGACAAGAACTCGTCTTCGCTAACACAGCCCAGACTTTGTTTAAGGCAGAGATATGCCACGCCCCAGGAAAGATAATTGTCCTAAACCAATCACAGCAATACCTTTCCCTGCGTTCCCAAACCTCCTGGTAGCTGGAAGTGGTCATGTGATTCATTTCTGGCCAATAGGATGCGAGGACAAGTCGCGGGGGGGGGGGGGGAGTCTGAAGAATTCTTGGCTTTTTTGCAATAAAGGGACTAAGGTGACTGCTTTGCTTTTCTTATCCTCCTTTCCTCTTTCTTTCATTGAAGATGTTAGGCCCATAGCGGCAGCAGCCACCTGTGACAATGGGCTCTAAATTTGAGCGAAAGTTCAAGAAAATTGATGAAAAGTTGACTCTCACATAACTGAGTTGCTAAAGCAATGGAAGCCACCTAACTTCATATTTTTTTATTATGTGACAGAATAGCTTTTATTTTTTAAGCCCTTGAAAGTCAAAATTTCTGTTATTGCAGCTAATTATTACTTAGTATCTTATCATTTAAAAACACAAAAACACTTATTACAAACCACATAAAGAGCATTTGTGCCATATTATTTGTGTGAACACACAGAGCCCTCTTTAGAGTTCCTTATGTATTTATGTAGCCAAATACCTAGCATAGTACCTGCAGCTAAATGTGTTTCCTGCTGAAGAGAAGGAAAAGTACTTAAAAAACCAATATCTCAGGTATTTTTCTTTTAATAAATATTATATACACTTATTGCAGAAAACTTGGAAAGTACAAAAGGGCCTGTGGTAAACAATTTTTCTAAATATTTGGGGTCTCTCTAAATATTTAGAGGAATGTAGTTCCTTGTGAACACAAGGTTGGCCCTATGGGTTGCTTAGACGAATGAGGGAAGAGATACAGTAAGAGGCACAGGAAAAATGCCAACAACATAAACCACATTTTGTCTGGTTCCTCGTTTCTTTTTTATATTAATCACTTATAGCTTTTCTGTCTATCCTCATTATATCCCATTTCTCACTGCCTTTTTGATATTGATAGGACTCTAGATTATTACGTGCTTAAAGGTGACTGCTTTTTTGGGGCACTGGGTGGCTCAGGTCATGATCCCAGGGTCCTGGGATAGATTTTCCCCTGCCCCTCACCCTGCTCATGCTCCCACTTTCTCTAATAAATAAATAAAATCTTTTTAAAAAGTGACTGCTTTTTGTCATTTAGCTAATTGAATAATGTATTCCTATTTTTATTCAATACAATTTTTACTGAGTAAATGCCTATAATGTGCCAGGTCACATTCTTGGCCCAGCAGATAGAGATAAATATGATGGGCAAGGTCTCTGTTTTATGGAACTCCGATTCTGCCAGCAACAGAGGGGAGGTAGAAAACAAAGGTAGCAAAATACAGACAAATGACTTTGTATAGAGCTGTGTTACAAAGAAAGTGAAAGAGGGGGTCATGTTGTGTAGACAGCAAATGGGAAAGTGAAGGAAGGAGTGGATGGCTTTAGTCTGGGTGATGAGAAATGGTCCCTTAGGAGGTGACTTTGAGCCGATGGCCCACATGGTGAGAAGTATTCAGCTATGTGAAGATGTGAGGTGGAGTGTGCCAGGCAGAAGGAACGGCAGATGCAAAGGCCCTAAGGAATGAGCTTGACATACGTGAGGGAAAGAAAGGACAATGTGACGAGTGAGGGGAATTGGAGTAGGCGAAGTGAGGATATCGATGGAGCCCAGACTCTGTGCAGTTTTAAAGAGCATGATAAGGACTTGGGACTTATTTTAAGAAGGATGGGGAAGCCAGTGGAAGGCTACATGCATTGGAGCAAAATTGGAACAAAGTCTGCTTTCTATTCAAAAACGTTCACTCAGCTGTTCTGTGGAACACCGGCGGAGGATGAGCACGGAAACAGAGTAGTTGGAAGGTCCTGGGGTTCTCTAGACAAAAGTTGATGGTGGCTTAGACAACGATGGTCTTGGTGAAGATGGAACCAAGTGAATGGATGGGGAATGTATTTTGGAAGTAGTGCCAGTAGAATTTATTGGAAAGTTGTACATGTTTTGGGTTTGTTTAGGTTTGTCTTCTTCATGTTTTGTGCAGTGGTGAGCGGTGCCGGCTATGAACCTGGTGTCAAAATGTCTCTCTTGGAATCTAGACTGTGTGATTTGGAGCAAGTCACTAACCTGTGCTTCAATTTCTGCATCTGTCACATACTTCACATTAACACATGTGGAATGCTTAGCACCATGCTTGGCCCACAGGCAGCAATTGCATAAATTTTAGCTGTTATTATTGTTAGAACTCGGTGATCCTTGCCATTTTATTCAAAGAAAAGCGTACTTAAACCACTCAGCTTGAAGTGGCTAGTGAAATGATGTGGGGCAAGTAATGCAGGAGGTTTATCTCAGGAGACTTCTGTCTCCCAGAGGGATAACTTCTGATTTGGATCTAGACTGAATGGCTGGAGAAGCATTCTCCTTTACCAGTAATAATTCAGTGCAGGATATAAAAGCTGTTCAGGAAGAAGCATAATACTTTTTTTTTCATCTTTGGTAATTCCCCCTAAGATCCCCCTTTTTATTCTAGCACATTATTCATCTCTAATATAAAGGAGATAATGTGGAAATTAAAGTGCTAATTTCAGCTGTTATGGGAATCAGGCCACAGTGTGGGGATTAAGAGACAAAAGAACAGGAGGAAAAAAAAAAAACCCTTCTCAGCCAGGTTGCTTTGAGCCTATGGATTTTTATGAACAATTTGCCCAGCATTGAATGGAAAATGACCCTTTTATTGGTAAATTTCCGAATGCCGTAGAATTTAGTGGCACTCATGGTAATTCATGGTTCCATACGTGAGTTACAAATGTTTCTTAACTGATGGACTGTAAGAAATGTTGAAGGCAAGGTGAATATTATGTAGTCTGCCTTATTGTTAGATTTTTGTTCACTAACAGTAAAAGCTGCCATTTACTGAGTGCTGACTAGGTATCAGGAACTGTTTCCGACATAGCCTGTCTTATTTAATCCTTACTATCACCCTGTAAACAGATAGTGTTCTCTCCAGTTCAGAGAAGCTAAAACTGAAGCTCAAAGAGGCAAAGTAACTGGCTCAAAAGTTACACACAGGAAGAGGTAAAGTTGGAATTCGAACCCAGATCCGTCTCTAAATTCTGTGCTTTTAACCACTCTGTTACAACAGCTGCCGAATGTCTTACTGGGTTTTATATAAATTACATCTGTGCTTTATATGAAATATAAACTCATAGAAATAAAAAAATAGCTTCTTATAGGAGTAAAGACAAACATGTTCACATATTGTAATTCAGGTGGGAAAGATACCTTGTTTATAATTTACTTTTAGAGTCAGTATCTTATATTGTTTACCATAGCCAGTAAGCTCGAATGTGTAAGACTTCCTTCTTTCTCTTTTTTTTTAGGTTAAAAATTACCCATCCTCCAGTTCAAAGACAAGTGAACAGGGGAAATAAACCCTGAAATATTAGATTCACGTGTGGCTAGGTTTGTCTTCGAATTACCGTTTTAATCACTTCTCGCCCTGACCCTTGTCAAATTGACATTTTGTTTATTTCAGAGAAAAATAATATAGACCAAAGTCATAATGTCAGGAGAGTGTATAGAAATCCTCCCTAATCCATCTCATCCCAAGGCAAAGGGCCTTTGCCTTTCACAGATTCACTCCTTCATTTTGTGAGTAGAAAATATCCACTCTCTAAAATCGTGACGCTAGACACATGGTGGCTTTTGAACACTTGAAATACAGCTAACCTGAATTGACATGTGATTTTAGGTGTGAAATGCACACCAGATTTTGAAGGCTTAATATGGCAACAACAACAACAACAACAACAACAAACCCCCAAAATATCCCACTGCCCATTTTTTACTGATTACATCTTGAAATGATAATACATAGAAAACAATGGGTTAAATAAAATAGACTATGAAAAATAATTTCACCTGTTATTCGATTCATGTTTATGCGGCTATCAAAAAATTTAAAATTGCACGCATACCTCACATTACTTTTTTGCTTGGTAGCGCTGTTCTAGAGTCCTATATTTAACGTACTTATTTTCAAACCCATTTTGGAGGTTAATGGGGGAAGAATTCATGCCCTCGGATACACAAAGAGTGAGTGTATAATGCTCCACTTCTGATATAATGTAAAATCAATACCAGATCCTCATCTAATTGCCAAGGGTAATAAACTCATGCTTAAGTTCCACAAATCCAAATATCTTCTCAGGAACTCATCTGAATTATGGAAGGCACCCAGGCCTTGCAGTCATGCAAGCCTGATTTTAAGTATCGAAGAGCCGTACGACCTTGAGTATTAGCCACCTCTGTGTATCATTTCATGTCCTCCCAGCCCCACCTCCCGTACAACCCCCGCTGTCCCGGCCACTTCTGCGCAGGCTTTAACCAGTGCCTCGCCACCTTCCTAGCTTCCTGCTCCAGGGCTTAGCTGTGGGGCACCCACGGAAGCGTTCTTGGCCTTGTGTAAACGTACAACTAGAAGGGCAAAGCAGTTAGTCCTGAACGGTCACCGTAAGCAGTCAGGGTAGATGACCAACGGTAAACTCTTCCCTCTCTCCTAAAAGAGGTGCACAGTTCTGTGACACAGTTCACAGACCTCCTCAGAAGGGTACAGCGGGGTCAAGCTCTGTCACCTTCGGAGGTGGCCAGCTTTATAATGCATCATTGTATTGGCTTTTCCTTCTTCCCTGTTTCTTTCCCTGCGTCCCTCAGTCCTGCTCCTTGGCTCACTTCCCAAATAAACTATCTGCACGCCAGCCTTTGCGACAGACTCTGCCTCTGGGTGGGGGGTGCGGGCTAAGGCATCTTGGGCAAGCGAGGTGCCTTTATGGATCTCGGTTTTTCCATAGGTAAATTGGGGATCATAAAGTCAATTTTTAGGCATTGCTGCAGGAATTAGAAAGAATGTATAAATCTCTTAGCAGAGACCTTTGGCAGTCATTCTTATCTTCTCCTTTGGTATCTCTGAAGGTGAAATCCCAAGTGGATGGCGAAACAGCATCCTTTACAGTTGTTTCCTGTAAGTCTTGGGAAAGGCAATGGTTTTGAAAACTTTTATTTTTCTGAGGGGAGGGTCTCAACTTTACCATTCTAAAATAATTCAAGTTGGGGTGCCTGGGTGGTTCACTCGTTAAGTGTCTACCTTCAGCTCCAGTCATGATCCCAGGGTCTTGGGACTGAGCCCACATCGGGCTCCCTGCTCGGTGGGAAGCCTGCTTCTCCCTCTCCCACTCCCCCTGCTTGTGTTCCCTCTCTTGCCGTCTCTCTCTCTCTCTTTCTCAAATAAATAAATAAAATCTTTAAACAAACAAATAAATAAATAAATGAAATAACCCAAATGGACTAGAAATAGAGATGTACGCCAAAGGAAAAGTCTCTTCCTTGGTAAAGTAATTCATTTTGAAACGAGAGGGAAAAGGTAATGATAACCTCATGGGACGCAGAGTTCTGGTCTGGGGTCCAGCACCCTCTCCTTTATCTCTGAAGTCAGAAAGTGAGAAATACAAGCACGGATGAGATCACACTCACCCACCCACCCAATGGGTTTAGAAAGAAAAGCAAATGTGCCCATCTACTTTAAAAAAGAAAGTGTTGAGTTTAGCATGCATTAAATATCAAGACAATAAACTCAAATGTGAAATATGCTTTTAATCCCTCTGCAGATGTACCTAATTTCTATGTCAAGGCCCCAATCTATTGATAGAGGAAAATTAGTCAATTCCAGGGTAACTCAGTTGATTTGAAGTTTCTCATTTCTTTTGCTGCCTGAAGTTACATCTACGTTCATACGGGGATGGTTGGCGTGTGGCACTATGTGTTATAGTCACTAGGGTCAGGTGAAAAGAGGCTGTCCGGTCCTTAACTGCCCTCTTTCCACACTGGCAGCCGCTGAAATGTTTAGCAGTCTCTTGAGTACCTGGTCTTTCACTCCTGGTCACTGGTCCATTACATAAAGGCCCCGGTCTATTCTCCTGAATTTGATAGCACAACCTCTCTGGGTTCTCCAGTACCCCGTGCTGTGTCCATGCTATTCTCAACTGCATGAGGAGAACACATTTTCCTATTCCCTATGACACCTTGGGGACTCCAAGAAGCTGTGAAGGCAGCTGTGGTAGGCAGCAGAATGGCTTCCTGAAGACGTCCCACCTAAATCTCCCATATCTGCGTATGTGGTGCACTTCATGGCAAAGGAGAATTAAGGTTGCAGAAGGGACAAGGTTATCAATGCGTTGGATTTACAACAGGGGGATTATTCTAGATCGTCCAGATAGGCCCTTTATTATCATAAGGATTCTTCAATGTGGAAGAGGGAGGTAGAAAAGTCAGTGACAGAGTGATTCGATGTGACAAAGACAATAGAGGAAGATGGAGGAAAGGGGATGCAAGTGAAGGACGAGGGGCAGCTTCTAGGAGCTGGAAAAGCCTTGAGAGCCTTCAGAAAGGAAAACAGCCCTGCAGACCCCTTGATTCCAACCCACTGAGACCCAATTTGGAACGCTGACCTCTATAACTTTATGTGAATAAATTTGCGTTGTTTTTAAGTCACTAACTTTGCAGTAATGTAATAGGCAGCAATAGGAAACTAATTTACTCAGCCATTTCTATACCGACTAGAAGCTTTTCTACCCATGTTGCCACTTTGCTTAGCCCGATGCTAAAAGGGGCACGCAGGTCCCCTTCTCCTCTCAGATCACAAAACTTACCAGCAAACTCTTGTTATTGTTTTGTCCCCTTGATGGTATCATGTTGAAATTCGGCCAAAACTTATGCTTTGTATTCTCCTTCTCAACTCTCTTTTCTTTCCCCAATACTTTATCAACTCCAGACTGGGAGAAAAAGTCCAACTCTGACCAATTACATATTCCTCTGTCTCTACTAGCTATGCCAAGACCTCTGCAAGAGTCTGACTCATTAGCTGCATTTTCCCCTCGCTAAGGCTGGAAGTCGAGAATATATTCGTAGCTGTTTTATGAAAGAAATGTCCAAAAATTTAAAAACAAAACAAAATTAAATGAAACCAAAGAACATTGGCTAATAGATAAAATCTTGTCTTAATATAATTATATTATCATCCAGTTATTCTTTAAAATAAGGTTTTAGGGGCACCTGGGTGGCTCAGTCCATTGAGTGACCAACTCTTGATTTTGGCTCAGGTCATGATCTCAGGGTCATGGGATTGAGCCCACATTGGGCTCTACACTCAGCAGAGGAGTCTGCTTGTCCCTCTCCCTCTGCTCCTCCCTCCCAAATAGATAAATAAAATCTTTAATAAAATAAAATAAAGTTATGGGTCATTCAAAGTTTTCATTTTCAATATAAATTGAATGTGGTGTGTATGTCTCTATATCACCGACAGAAATGTACCATGCACACACTTATAGATGATGAGAGAAAGAGAGAGGCATGACAGATAAGAGACAGGAGGATATAGAGAGACAGGAGCTAAATAAGATGGAGAAAGGGAAGCAATAAGCTAGAAATGACCTGCTGAGAATCTGGACAGAAATGCTTGTGTCAGAAGGAGGAAATCAGAACTACATAACTCCCTACTGAGGATGGAGAGGCTTCTCCAGGGTTTTCTCTAGAGAATAGTGAATCCCTCTTCCTGCCAACTAAAGAAAGCCTTGATTTTCATGTTTTTGCCCAGATTTTCTACCTCTGCTCATAAATTTTTTCCTCATGGATTTCTCATTGTTTATTTCCATCACTAAACTTTCCTGAGTGTTTTGCTAGAATTTCGTAACATTTGTCAACATTTGGCAAAATTTTTTTGAGATCCCCTATGTGCCAAATATCGTGCCAATAAGACATACTAATTTACTGAATCAATGAACAAAGATAATTTTTTCTTAATAAATAAATATGAAGGTCAGAAATAATAGAATTGGCCAGGATCGATATAGAGCTATCTATCTTAGCTCTTTCCCCATATTCAAAGAATTTATGGCTCTTTACTAAAGAAGATTATGAGTTACATAATAGGAAATATAAATGAAATATTTTCTTAAAATTTTATATTTTACATATAAAGAATTCTCTCTCACCAAATTGAGGATATATTATTATTATCATTCTTCCAATTTTGCAACCAAGGATAATGAGTCTCAAAGAAGTTAAGTGCTTTGACCTAAGTCATGTGAAGTTGATGCTTGAATCCAGGTCCCTTAACTTTGTGATTATTTTACTGTACCATCTCCCTGTACATTACTAAATAAATGCAAATTTTATTATGTATTACAATTTTGCATTTTATTTTATAAGCTGTTAAAGCATGCAGCGTACAAAGTAGCCACTATGTGTTTGGTAACAGTTTGTAAAGAGACAAGCATTAGAATTCATTCTATTCCTGAGAAGAATAGAATTCCTTTTCTGTTTTTCTATTCCTTTTCTATTTCTATTCTTTTCTATTCCTTTTCAATATAATTGAACCCTACTAGTTCCTTCTCCAGTGTCAAAAGTCCCTCTCTACCTTTGATACAGCTACAGTAGAGGAGAGTTACTTGAAGTCCTCTGCATACACAAAGTTGCTTTACACCTGTGTCTTCACCTCGTACTGTTCCTACTTGGACTACCGTTCTTCCTCTTCTTGCCTCCCAGGAGAACTGCTACTCTGACAGCACTGTGTGCCATGTAGTGGGATGGAAACTGGGGACAGAAGAATCCTTGTAGAAGAGAATTTAATACCTTTTAAGTGAGAGGTCGTAAAGTAGGGTGATGGCAGTGGATCTGAAAAGGGCAAAAGAATTTGCTGAGGTGAAACTGACAGGTCGAAGGAAGCTATCAAACACGGGCGCCTCGGAGGATGGTGAGGCCACTTAATTAAGAGAGGAGATGTGGAGGAAAGTCAGTTCGGCTTTCTGCATCCTACAGCTGAAGTGATGATGGGACTATGATGAGAAGATGTCTACTAAACTGGAAGTAAGAATGTGCGTCTTAGGAGTGATGTCATAAGTCATAAGTACAGATGGCCATTTTTGCTGGTTTTCCTCTCCTTACCAAGAGGATGGAGGGGAGGGGACAAGTGTTGGTCCATGGAAGAAAGGCAGGAAATTGGAATGTGTTTTACCAGAGGTAATGGAGCATAAAGCTAAGATTAGAGAATGCCAAGGTCCAGCTGGAGAACCAAGTCTGAAATAACTTATAAAGCCAAGAAGGGTCTGAAATAAGGACTCTAAGGTGAGGTGTGAAGTTAAACAAACTGGACAACTATGAAATATGAGCGAAAGGAAGAAGAATTTATAATATCAAGCAAGGTGGTCTGAATGACACTAGTTTTAAGAGATTGCCAGTGCCCATGGTAGGACTTTGTCGTTTATTGGGTCAACGGATCAGGATTATTTGACTGAATGGGCCCAGTGTAGCCACATGGGCAAAGACAGCTTGGAAGTTACTCCTCAAGCTTAGGATAGGATAAAAAAAGAAAAAAGGAAAGAGTACAGAAACCTGGTAAACTCTATGGTTACAGAGGAAGGAAAAGAAGAGAAGGCACAAAATATACTAAGAAGGATTAATCATGGCCTACAGGGAAAAGGTGGAGTGGAAGAATAAAATCTGAAAACTTGGTGATACCTATTTAGTTAGTTGTAAACTGAGAGACAGCAATAGAGTAAAAAAACTAAATTGATAGCATCTATGATTTCATCAGGCTCCGAATACTGTGATTCTTATCTAAAGAAAATTCAGGAAAAAAACCTTATTTTCTGCAACCCATTTATCACTTTCTTGATATCATTTGGATTTGGGGACTTCAAGTATAAAAATATAATGCTCCTCTCTGTAATGAAGTAGGAAACAAGACAAGTAACTTTGAGCTTTTCATGTAAAACAAAAACAATTCTCAAGTTTAGTTCTCGCCCTCCCTGTGAGGGGTGATTATAGCTCTTTCTTCTCCAGTAGTAGTGAATAATCTAGGCAGGGACTCAGGGACTCTAGTCAGCAACTTCTGATTGCCCCTTTGTTTTTTCTGTAGGAAGGGAATTGGTGACATCTGTCTCAGTGAGCATCTGGTGACAGTCCAACAATACACAGGCATAGAGAACGACCACATCTTTCCAGATCCCTATGGACTGAAGAACTTGCCTCTGGAGCCCTTGGGGATTCAGAATAAGCTTGGAAAATTTTTATGAGGTATAATGACGGGCAAGGTCGGACAAATTGAAGAGAGCCTCATGTGCTATTAAAGCCTTTCATTGAATAATACTTGGTTTTGTTACACAACATACTGTTGCTTTTCAGTGTCATTCACAACCTCCTTGAAGAGAGTCTTTACCTGTTCAGGTTGCTAAAACAAAAATACCATAAACTGGGTGGCTTCTCTACAACAAAGGTTTATTTTTCACAGTTCTGGAGACTGGGAAGTCCAATACCATGGTGCTGGCAGATTCACTGTCTGATGTGGACCCACTTCCTAAGCAGCTGTAACCTCACATGGTGGAAGGAGCTGGGGAGCTCTGTGAGGTTTCTTTTATGTGGACACTAATCCCATTCATGAGGGCCCTACTCTCATGACCGAACGTCTTCTGAAAGCCCCACCTCCTGATACCACCACATTAGATCTTGGGTTTCAACATTTAAATATTGGTAGGACACATTCAATCTACAGTAAAGAATAAGCTAACAACAGAGTGAGTGACAGAAATTTCTAGAAAAAAAGATTCCCAGTGCCCTCTCTGGCACAGCTGTATTATGATTTATATGGGTCCTGAGCATAGCTGCCTTCAAGGGCCCTTTCTTTTGCAAAAAACGTAAAAAATTATATTTTATGACTGTATTAGTCATTTTCTTCCTCTGATTTTAAAAGAAATTGAAATGAAAAGATGTTGTGGACCCTAAACATACCATAGGTCTTTAGTATTGTGCCTCCTCATTGCCAGCCCTGCTGTTGGGAGCACCTTCCTTCTTTTCCTGACCAGCTCTGTCTCATCTCAGCCTCTTTCCTCCATGAAGCCCTCCTTGACTGCTCTGCCTGTGGGAACTCCTTTAATGTGACTGTCTGTCTAACTCATTCTGCAATTAGTATATTCCATATTCTGTTACCATTTTTCTTTTACAAATGAATTCTCTATTCCAGGTAGACTTTAGATTCCTCAAGAGCAGGGACTATATTTTATGCTTCTTCTTTTCTTTGGCACTGAGCACATTCAGGGGTAGTTATCATTTATTGAGAACATGCTCTGTGCCAGGCATAGTTCTGCTATATAGTGTGGTATTATCCTCACTTTTTAGATAAGGAAATGAAATTCACGGAGGAAAATCACCTCGCTCCAAGCCTCCTGTTAAGACCGAGAATTTCAATCTAAGTGTCTCTGGTTCTAAAGACAGCTATGTTTCTACTCAATGACACTGCCTTCACATGTGTGTGGCGGTAGGAATGTGAGGAAGATGAATCAGGAGATTGGACAGAAAGGGATAAGAAAACGAAATCAATGAGAAGCTCTGCAGACATTTAAATTCTGTATATTAGAGTAAACTTAAAGCAAATATGTTTAGATCTCTATCATAGCTTACTTGAAATCTTTTATTTTTTTAGATTTTATTTTTGTAAGTAACCTCCACATCCAACATGGGGCTCGAACTCATGACCCTGAGATCAAGAGCCACACATTCTTCTGACTGAGCCAGCCAGGTGCCCCTTGAAATCTTTATTCTAAGCATTTTAAACAAGAAGAGGTACCTGTTTACCCCAATGACAATGATGGGATGGGTAACCTACCGCTGGTATAAAAGAATCCCTCATTTAATGTGGTCAAGATTTTTTGTCCACATCTTCTTTGATTTAAGAAGATGTGACATCTTCTTAAATCAAAAGAAGAAGAAAAGTAATTTTCCCTAAAGACAATATGATCAAGCACTAATTCCTCCTTCAGTACATCATAATCATGTTCCATGTTTCAGCCAATATTGAGCAATGTCAAACCTACGTCCAAAAACATCTATTCAGTGATTGCAAATTTGGGGCAATATTAGTTCTCCATGGACAAATCCACCACCAGTGTGTTCATATCTGATATGTTTTCATGACATTTCAGAGAGAAGCCCATGATTTTGCTGTTCTTGTGACATCATGTAACAACCAACGAGTATTCTTTTTGTTTTGTTTTAGCTGCTTTCTTAGGTCTCTTCACACCACAGCTTCAAGTGGAAAAATCTGAACCATGTGCTACAGTTTATCAATTTTATTTTATTTACTTTTTATTTTAGTTTTTTAAAGATTTTATTTATTTATTTGACAGAGAGAGACACAGCGAGAGAGGGAACACAAGCAGGGGAAGGGGCAGAGGGAGAAGCAGGCTCCCCGCTGAGCAAGGAGCCCGATGTGGGGCTCCATTCCAGGACCCTGGATCATGACCTGAGCAGAAGGCAGTTGCTTGAGCAACTGAGCCACCCAGGGGCCCGCAGTTTGTCAATTTTAAACCTTATCTGTCTAGAAGATGAGAAACCACAGAAACACAGAGGAGAAAAGCCATTTTTGCATATGCAAAGTTTGGGATCCTGGAAAGATATGAGCTCTGGATGCAAGCACGCCTGGCCTGGGATCCTGCCTCTACCGCTTAAAGCTGTGTGGCCTCTGGAAAGTTATCTAATTCTGTTTACTTATCTATATGGTGGTGATAAAAGCTCATACTTTCACAGGTTAGTTTTGAGGCTAGGCCATTTCCTATGGAAAACACTAGCCTGAGACTGAGCATGTAGTAGGTGCCTAATAAATGTTAGCTTATTAATATTGGTATTATGGTTACCATCTCTGGACAGGCATTTTATGTTGCTGAAATGGTCAGGGAAACATAAGTGTAAAATCACATGAAAATGCTCCATGCAGGGAAAAATAAGTGGTCCCCTTACTTGATTTTGCTCATTTTTTTTTCAGCAAGCATTAAACCGTAATCAGACCCTTAGAACTGGGAACGTCTCTTAGCAATTAGAGGTTCACATATAACAACTGAGCTCTTTGGGGAAAGAGATGTTATTAACACCCCAGTCCATTCTCTTCTCTCCAACCTAAAGCCCCCTTTGTTACAACAAACATTTGGTAACACACTTCTACTAATCTGAATTGAAACTCATTGATAAAATAACCTTTCTATTCAGAAGTTTTTCTAAAAATTGCCCTAGTTAAATATAAAGAAAAAATAAAAGGAAAGTAATATGTAGTAAAATAATATAAAATGCCTAGGCGTGACTACGCCGGTAGGCCTAATGAAGTTGTCAGATGTTTATGCTTATAAATAAAGTCACCTCGGCTGTGATAATTGCAAACACAGACTGACCCAAGTGTCTGCATTGGTGACCCAGACACTAGACTTGTATCGCTCACTGACGTTATTTTTTGAAATGGTGAATGACTCTTGATAAAATTCCAAACCAAGCAAAGTGCAATCTTGCCTTGACTTACATGACAATTGCTTTCTGGAAAATTCAGTGAATATTAAAACTATTCAAAAATATTTTGTGTTATATGTAATGTGGGACAAAGTTCTAGATGAAGATAGTTATAACTAAATTTTTCATGGGCATGGATGTCTGAAGGGACATTCTAAACCTGTATAAAACTTAGAACAATTTTTCATCATGCAGGATTATCCTGCACATTGCAAAATATCTAACATCTCTGGCCCTTCGTTATTTATGGGCCAGTGATATCCACCAATCTTTCGGACCAAATAAAAATCCCCATTAATTTTTTTAAAGCATCCGCTATGGGGCAGTCCTGTGCCCACTGAGAATACTGGGATGGTCGTATTAAGTACTTGAAATTCTCTGAACAGGGTGACTTTGCTTATTCTCTTCTCCCTGTACTGGATGCTCTTCCTGGCTTGGCCATGATACTATTTGCTAATTGCTAAAAGACCCAGTGCAGCTGTTATCCAGGAAGTCATCTGTGAAGTTCCAGTTACTCTTCCTTTGTGTTCCCCTAAGACCCTTTGCTTAGGATTTTCATGTACTGTATTGAGTTTTCATGTCTGTTTTCCAGTATTTTTCCAAGAGCTCCTGATGACAGAACCAGTTTATCTATCCTTACTTATATTTTTAAGATTTTATTTATTTATTTATTTATTTGAGAGAGAGAGAGAAAGAGTGCACACATGAGGAGGGACAGAGAGGGAGGGAAAGGGACAAGGTGACCACACTGAGCTCAGAGTCCAAGGCGGGCTCCATCCCAGGACCCTGAGATCATGACCTGAGCTGAAACCAAGAGGCGGATGCCTAACTGACTCAGCCACCCAGGCACCCCTATATTTACCTATATTTTAAAATTTCATTTCTTTGACTTTAGTACTTGGCTCATGGCTGCCACGTAGGAAAGATTGATGGTGGACAGATGTTTGAAAGGATTAATAAGTGAATGACAACGTTTATACAAATATTTATTATTTACTTTTTTAAGGTACCACCATGACTGCCTCTGGGGGAGACAAATTAGAAGTGGGGCAGCCACTTTGGAAAACAGTATGGAGATTCCTCAGGAAATTAAATATACAGCTACCCTACGACCCTGCAATTGCACTACTCGGTGTTTACCCCAAAGAAGCAGATGCAGTACAAAGAAGGGCTACATGTACCCCAATGTT
>CM052815.1:23915731-23952471 GCA_028533885.1 Nasua narica | reverse complement strand
GAGGGGCACGTACTGCATGGAGCACTGGGTGTGGTGCATGAACAATCAATCTTGTAACACTGAAAAATTAAAATAAATTTGGGAAAAAAAAAAAAAGAATAGAGTTTAAACCAAACAAAACCAGAAAACCATATCAATTTAATTTATATTACTTTACAAATAATAAACTATATATTACCATTCCTTCACAAAAAAAAAAAAAAAAAGAAGTGGATCCTGCTCTCAAGATGTTTGTAGTCAAGGAGGGGACTTATTTCACTCAAGGTCATTTAACAAAAAAAAAAACAAAACAAGTATCCGCTATGGCATGCTAATTAGATACGGGTTGAAAGTAATCTACATGGTGCACCCTCTTTGTTTGGAATTGGTGGAGAAAAAAAGACCTTTGTAAAACCCCAAGTTTAGGAATCATTAGAGCTATTTTAGGTGGGTTAGCTAGGTTATTCTGAGGCAGTGCACAACAGCACAGGATTGGTTTTAAATGGCAGTTTTCATACTTGGGGTATTTTAAAGTACTTTAAAGTGCTTTACAAAGTAATGAGTTAAACACCGGTAGTGAGAAACTATGTATGCTAATGGAGAAAGTCATTATGCTCTTGACAGTAGCTCAAACTGTGGAAATTAGAGGCAGTTTTATTGATATTGGCCAAGATTTGGAATTAATCCTTGCTCCTTTTGAAAATTGCCATGGGATCTTTAAATTGCACTTGGATGGCCACTGTGTTTAATAAGATTGTTTCCTGGACCTGAAACTGAACCAGAAAGTTTTTGTGCAGACATTCTACAAATAAAACACATTTGAAGATAGCAATTTTTTTCATAATGAATTTGGATAATGAAAGATTTTCATAGAAGAATCTGGAAAAAAAGAATCGCCATGACCCTTCCTTAGCTTTTGGAAGTAACCTCATTGGAAGTTCTGAAATATTCACATAAATGTGTTCCAATTTTGCCTTTGCTCTTCAGGGTTCTGGCTGAGACCAGTGTAGAGGTGCCAAAAATCTAATGAGAAAGCCTGTTCATGGACAATTTCCATACCACTTTTAACAGACTTGCAAGGTTAAGAAGATCTGAAGAAATATGCAAACTTTATGATATCAAGTGGAATAATTTCTCATGCCTTTGGCCTTTGAAAAATTTTGCATGAAATTCCATCCAAATTTTATTCAAATATTAGTGACAATTAAATTGGAAAGAGTGAAGCAATTTGATGTTTAAAATTTATTTTAATATATTGTATCATCTACTAAGTTAATATGAAATTAAAAGTTAATACCATTATTACTATGCTTGAGAAATCTCCACTATAAGCCTACGATGAAACCTACAACTTAAATGGTAGACGTTAAACTTATCATTTAATACAATTCTTTAAAATTTTGTTTAGAATTTGCTGAACACTATATTACTGCAATTCACCATTCATTCATTCAGCAGAATGTGTCTGGGTACCTAATGACTAAGACAGGGACACATGTTAAAAAAGGAATCTTGGTAAAGACCCTGAAAGTGGATGTTTATTTATCCCAGCTTTTAGAGCTAGCAATAATAAGACGAGACATTAGCCCTAAAATTTAAACTTATCTCCAAACTATAAGTTTTTAGGTAAGAGGTCTTTTGATGCCTTACAGAGGTTTTAATGTGCCCAAATCGTAAGTTTGAAGTTTGCTATATTCTTAAGCCTTTCGTGTCCATGAAGAATAATAAATTGACCAAGCCACCTTTCAAGGGAAAATAAGGAACTGAGTTTAGTATTAGTATCTGCATTTAGCATTAGTATCTGCAGTAACTTGCCCCATGGAATGCAAAATAAAGTGGTAAATTTTTCAATAAGTAAAAGTTACATAAGTTTGATCACAGAGGGGTTTGCCTTCTTCAGCATAAGCAAAAGGTTAAACTTGAAATGAGGACTTAGGGTTCACATAGGTTAGCCCCAGGGTGGGTTTTAAAAATTGGGAATGGATAAGAAGCAGATGTCTTCCAGATACCAGCATTTCATTGCAACCCTGAAACTTTCTAGGGGTGGAAGCAGGTAAGGGCATATAACTCTTGGAAATGTAACAGATCTTTCCAAAGACACAGGAAACATTTGAAAAGTAAGTCTGTTTCATTTGTTATGTCTTTCTCAATTTCCGGGATTATAATGATAACCCAAACTAGGGAAAAAGCTGTTCTTCACAATGGCAGAAACACTCATTTGGCACATAACTCAGTTCTCATGATCTTCCTTCTGCCGTTAACCTTGCTTTCTTGCTAGACAATGACCAAACCCTTCTAATTTGCCACTGTATTCCCAATGCCTAGTGCATTGAGTAAAGTGTCCCTTAAATATGTTTTGAATGAATGAAAATAGTTTTTGAAAAATTGCAGTTGGCTCTGACTTTTGTCTTGGCCTTAATGTCTTCATTTATAAAATGAGCAGTGTAGGCTAGATGAGCTCCTTATCCCCTTGCGGTCCAGGACAGTTTTTTAACTACGAGCACTTGTTAAAAATACAGATTTCAGGACCCAACTGAGTCAAAGTCTCTGGGGATGGAGCCTGGGCAATTGGCTTTCTAATGCTTCACAGATGCTGTTTATGCACAGTAAACTCATTCTAGGGCCATACAGGTTTCTTAAAATAGGTTTAGAAGTAGGAGCTTTAAACACACCAAGGCATTTACATACAAAGGGCAAGTGAAGAGTGGAAGTAATCATCTGGATCATTTGGTTTTCTAATCCCTAACACTCTTGCTTTAGAGATATGGATATTTTATACAAGGCCTTTCTATCCAGAGAATTTCCTCCACTCTTGATGAAGGTAGACAAGAATATAGTATTTCCAGATTTGGTTGAAAAGCTGTAACTCTTAAATAAAACAAACCCTACTTTTCTTTCTTCATGAAGATGTGATTTTTCAAGCTGTTAATCGTTCCATTTGCAGATATGCCACTAAACTGGGTTTCGAAACATTGTACTACAAACACAGAAAAATTTCTGTAACTGACAGATAAAAATAGAATTGGCTTTCTCAATATTCAAACAAATCAATCTCCTAGAATGTTAATTGACATCTACTTTTCTGATAAACATTTGCTTTTATGAAAGTGTAATCTTAAAAATCCTCAATTTAAAAGTTGGCACTTGTAGATGTGAATTCTTCATATTGATAATTGAAAAGACATCTATTTTTACTCAAATTTCTACTAACCACAGAAAGTACCCATGAAACACAATTAAACAAACATCTTTAAATCCTTTCATTGGCATTCCCAAAGGCCAAAATTAATGGCTGGGTTTAGGATGCTCAACCGCTTCTTTGTTTTTCCAAACTTCATACTCTTGATGAGGTGTAGATTGATATGACTCAAGAGAAGCCAAAGCAAAGATATTTGGTTTATGTATCTGAACTCTAGTCAAAGTCAAATAGGTAGACTGTGAAGGTAGACCCAAGAGCCAGATTTTCAGACATCACTCGGGCAGAACTTGTGCTGGGCTCCCTCTCATTCGGGTGAGTTGTCCAAACCAAACACAGCCAGTCGTTTCCAGTTTTTTCCATCAGTGTGCATAGTTTCCAACTGCGGAAATACAGAGACAATTTGCTTGACTTCATGTCAGATGTCAGGCCTGCTGACCTTCAAGGAAAGCTGAGCTTGACAATGGTGAACATTGCCCAGAGTACGCAAGTCTGTGGTCTGGTCTAAAATATTTGCTCCTCTGCCAGAAATACAGATGGATGTAAAATAGGAACATTTTAAAGGTTTAAATTTAAACAGTATGCTTTAAAGGACACATTTTACTGAAATAATTTTTTTCTTATATTTCAGAGCTATCATGTATTTAAATTGCAGATGCAGAATATTAAGCTGATTGAGAAGATAGGGCATTTCCATCCTCCCCCCATATTTTAAAATATACTGTTGATTTCAGAGCAGACCATTACATGAAAAAGCAAAGTACAAAAGCGATCTTGGTTTCTAAACACCATTCTGCAATGAAAGGAACCAGGGCTACAAGGAGAAGTTGATTCCAGGGCTGAGTTAAGAAAAACACGAGATAAACCTGGATATCTTACGGTACCAGGGTATGAGGAAATGCTCAATAGAAGATGGGGCCTGTTGAAATTGCTCTTTCATTCAGAAGCCAACCTAAAGGAGTTCCTAAATGACCAAAGTTATAACATTCTGAATACTGATATAAAGAAAGCATTAGATTATGACCTGTAGGGTAAAATAAATGTCCATGAGTCTACACTGATATAAATAAATATTTGGTTAAATAAACAGTGGGGGAGAAGAAAGAACTCTTCCTTACTATAAACCTATGATTAATAAATGAACATGGAAGAAGAAAATAGAAAAGCACCAAAATGTGTTCTCCAAGATATTTACTAGCCACAAAAGGAAAAAGAGTAAATTTACAGTGGTGAAATGCTCAGCCACCAACTTAACCAAGTGGTCAAGGTCAGCATCACTAGCAATAAAGACAAATCAATATCATGAACCCTTGGTACAATGCACTGAGAAGGACACAACATCATTTCTGTGGTATTCTTGCCAAAAATGCATAGCCTCATCCCATTCACAAGGAAATACTAGAGAAACCCACGTTTTTGACAAAATATTTGGCAAATCACCTGATCAATACTCCTCAAAATGTAAAGGTCATGAAAGACAAGAAAACACTGAAGAACAATTACAGAACTCTTTCTCCTTATTTCTCTAAGGAGAAATAACTAACTTGCCATGTGGTATCTCTTTCTTGAACGAAATCTTGGAACTGAAAGACATTAGTGGAAAAATGGGTGAAATTCAAGGAAGGTCTGCGGCTTAGTTAATAATATTATACCCGTGTTAATTTCCTTGTTCTGATCATTATGCTGTGGTGATGTCAGATATTGGCAGCAGAAGCTGAGTGAGGGCTACACGGAAACTCTCTGTGCTGTTGCTGCCATTTTTCTGTAAGTCTAAAATAAGCTCAAAATAAAAAGTTAAGACAATAAAATATAATGTGATGAGTGAAAATTATTTCAAAGTCGAGTTTTGGATGTGTCCTTTTTAAAATTTTTGTGGAGTTTATATATAGTCTAGACTCTTTAGCATGGCCTGCAAAGATTTACACCATCTGGCCTTTTCTTACCTCTCCTATGTCATCTCCAATTTTGTGCCACCCACACTGGTTTTCTTTCTGTTCCTTGAGCATGCCAAATGAATTCTCAGCTACACACACACACACACACACACACACACACACACACACACTCTTCCCCAGATTTTCTCAAAATTGGCTTTTTTCTTATTGTTTAGCAGTGCATATTAGCAGTATCTCAGAAAAACAAAGTCTTATTTCTTGCTTATGTTGCATGGCTGATCACTGTAGGTCTATATTTTCTTCATTCTAGGATACAGGCACAAAGAGCAAACCCAATCTGGAATATGCCAAAAACTCGTGACAGGGGGAAGAGAATAAGCAAATTGATCTGAGTTTCTTGGTGGAGCTGGCTTACTGTTGTGTGGGCTCACATTTTATTGGTTAAAGCACATCAAATGGACAGGCTTGATGTTAATGTGGTAGGGAAGGAAACTTCTCCTGTAGAAGACACTGCAAGTCATATGGTGGAGATGTATAATCTTTTTACAGGGAAGAAGGAGGAAATTTGGGAACAATAATGCAATCTACCATAAGACTCAGCCCACGTGACATCTTTTCGAGGGAAATTTCCTTAAAAAAAATTATTTATTTATTTGAGAGAGAGAGAGAGAGAGTGCTAGAAGGAGGGACAGAGGGAGAGAAAGAGAAAATCTCAAGCAAACTCCACACTGAGAGTGGAACCTGACATGGGGCTTGATCTCATCACCCTAATATCACAATGTGAGCTGAAACCAAGAGTTAGACACTTAACTGACTATGCCACCCAGGCGCCCTTCTAGGGAACTTTCTTGTACCACTTGCACCATGTGTCATCACTATTCCCCAGGGTAATTCATATTCTATTATTTTGTTTCATCTTCCTATAACTTCCTGAAATATACTTTGTTAAGTTTTTCTTTTATGATTGGTTTCTCCCACTAGAATGTAAATTCTCTGAGAGCAGAAAACTGATATAAACTGTTCATAGCACTATCCAACAGTTCCTGGTCCTCAGCTAAGTGTTCAATATACATTTGTTGGGTGAAAGGGAAGCATAGCCCAGAGCTTCTAAATTCCCATGTCTCTATATAATGTATCATAAACAATGTATCTCTAATAGCAGGCACTGATAAATATTTGTTAAAGAAATAAATGAGTGCATATTTATATTGAATACAATTAAAGATGAAAAAACTATTCATATTTTTGTAATGGCTAGGATTACAACTAAGAGAAAAATAATCTCCCTGTGAAGAAGAGACATTTTTATGCATTGAATTTTTCTCTAAGTACACTTGGACAAGGAAGATGAGATTTGATTTTTCTCATGTAGTTCCAACTAACCTCACCTATGAATAAAGCATTTGAGGATTCAGTCTGGCAAATGCAGAGCAGGTCTGCAGAAAAGACAAATTAGCAATTTGTGTTGGAAGTGAAGCCGCAGCAAGATGAGGGATTGGGGGCGGGGCTGGAGCAGGGGGGACAACTAGCACAGGCATGCTGGTGTTTGAGATTTTGAGTGGTTGTTTTCTTTTTCCTTCTCCTGGTAAGACCTACTTTTTTGTACCTCATTTGAATAAGTGGTACTTCTTTGCAAAATTCTCTGTTCACCTTGTTTTTCTGTAATATCTCTGGAATTTCTGTCATTCCCCTGTGTGACTTCCCACCTCCTCCTCCAAAGGGCAAAATTACATTTTAGTTTCTTTCTTGGGGTATGGCACCATAAAGGTTGACTGGTTGGCAGTGATTATTTGCAGACCTACTTAGACTTAGCCTTACACAGGGATGGAGTTAATGCTATCATTGCAGAAATCTTGGATGGGCTTTGCTCTCTCTGATCCTCAGATCTCCACTATTAATAGTTTATTTCTGTGGCTTTAAATTAGATGATCCAAGATTCATGGGTTGCTTTCAGCCATAACTATCTTAATATGAAAAAGATTTTGATTCTTTTCTTAAAGAAATTTTCATTGACTTCCAAGAAAAATGGTATCATTGATGGGAAGAGGGGTGTGGAAAACCATGGGAGGAATAAACTATGGATTGGAAAGATTCATGAAGACAATCCTTTTTATTTCCCATGTTTGCCTTGAGCTGGCTTTGACCATAGAGTAAATTACCCACTGTTGTGGCCATAAACCTACAACCTATTATTGCACAGACCAAATTAAAATGAGGTCTGTAATGAACCTTGTTCAAGGAGGTTCAGTTATCAATGGCTCAGTTATTCCAGTTGTCCTTCAGGGCCATATTTCATAACATAGAGGCCATTAGAGTAAGTTCTAGAATATTTACTTCAATCTCTCTCAAATGCAGCATTTAATGTTTCCAGACCGTAAATAATATTTACAATGGTATCGATGAATTGTAAATCTTTGTAATGAGATGGCCTGAGATTTAATCTTTAGTCTACCATTTGTCAGCTCTATATAGTTGGCAAGATACTTCTCTAAATCTCAGTTTCTCCATCTGGAAAATGGATAAATTAATAGTATCTATCTCAAAGCCTGTTGTAAGGATGAAATGAAAACATTTATGTGTGCTGTCAGGATATTAAACAGTTATAAATCAAAAAAATCCAACTCAAACCAGCTCAAACATAAAGGGGAATTTATTAATTTATGCAATAAGGAATTGAGAGTGCAATGCTGACTTTAGGCATGGTTGGATGGAGACATTCAATGAACATGTTCAAAATGTGCCTCTTCTTCACCAGCTGTTGGGTCTGATTTTCTTTGTTTTGGCTTTATTCTCAAGTAGGCTTTCTTCGTGTGTTGGCAAAGATGACTACCAACAGCAAGCTTCAAACTTATATCTTACATCTTAACAACTACAGTGAAAAAGAGTATCTCTTTTTCCATGGTTCCAGCAAAAGTCCTCGGGCTGAATCTCATTTCTGGATCCTGGGTTCTGTGCTCCAGATCAAAGCCACGAGAAAGGATTCTCAAATTGGCCAGATCCTGGAGCTAACTGGCTATGCCAGCCCCACCCAAAACAACATGGACAGAAAAGTGGGTTAGGGATACCTTCTCTTAACAAAAAGTCAAGGGGGAGCTTGCACTACCACTAGAAAAATTAGGGGTAGACAAAACAACAGATTACCACTGCAGTATTTAAGGCATTCAGCACAGTACCTGACACAGATCAAGCCATCCATGGATGTTTGCTATTCTTAATGTCACCAGTTCCCTGGAGGAAGAAATAGACGGTGACCTTAAGTAGAGAACACCAGGGGAAAATATGGTTGACTGAAAGTTAAGCAAAGATGTGATATGGGAGAGCATGACTGATTCTTCTTGAACTTTCCATTTCCAGTAAGCAGCACGATAGTTGGTTGGCACTTACCAGGTGCTCATAAATGCTTGTCTAGTGAATAAATACCTGCCAGGAATCATGCTGTGCACTTCCCATCCAGTAGTCATTATAATAACAACGTAACTAAACTGCTTGCGGTCTCTCTTTTTTAACAGGCTAATTGTAGGGTGCTTGAGACTTGAAAGTGCTGCGAAGCACCTGGAGATCTTGTTCAAATGCAGATTATGATCGAGGGAGGGTGGGGTGGGCCCTGAGATTTTGCGTTTGCAACAAGCTCCCAGGTGGTGCATTTGCAGCTGGTCTGCCAACTGCCCTTTGAATATCTAGGCTCTAAAGTTCTAAACTATTTCCAAGTAGGAGCTGACATAAAGCTTTTATCAAGGATCATTCTATTCCACCATTCATTAGAGAGCCTACTTTAGGGTGCTCTTGTAGCATGTCATTTCTTTCATGAGCAAGGAGGCAAAAGGGAAAGAACAGAGAATTTTTGCTAAGGACAGTCCACCTAAAAGTCCGTGACAACAGAGAAAACCACATAAAATGTACTTTTGAAGAGATCGAAGAATCAGTTACCAGCATCTGCAATTAATTAACATTTATTAAGCAAATAGCTGTCCTTTATTGAATGGAAACTCTGTACGTGGGCATTGTGTTTCACATCTATTTCACTCATCCCACAACATTTTTCTGATACTGTACGTAGTGTCCCCAGAGAGCAGAGGAGAGAACTCCTTCTCAGAGAAGTTAAAGCCACCCAGCTATACGATGGGTTCAATGCAATGATTTGTACTTCATTCTCTCTCTTAATTTCTGTATTTTAATTTACCAAATAGAATACCCTAGGAATGTTGAGAATGCATCCATGGCTATTAACGTCAGGCACCAAGATTTTTAACCTTTTCTTTATTTCTTTTAGCACTTTATGGTGTGCAAAGCACTTAAGCATTTATTGCCTCATCTGATTTAGCTACTCCAAGATAAAAGCTCACCTTTTGAAATAAAATACTGAAGCTGTTTCTGATCCATGTGCCTGAAGGTGCCTGCTCAAGAACAAGACTTTGGATTCACTTGGACCATTCAACCAGTGAAGGAATGATTTCTTCATAATGCTAATAGTCCTGGCTTGACTATAATATAGATTATGGACACCGGTGGGAGCAAAATTGGGTTTGGTTCCTGCTTCAACCATTAGCTAAACGGTGTGACTACTGGAAAATGATTCACGTTTGTTTTGCCTCTATTTTCTCATATGTAAAATGTGGATGATAATTGCAGTCTCTATATCACAGGATTATGGTGACAATTAAATTTAATTATGCAAGGGAGGGGCTTAGTTTGGTGCCTGGCACTGAGTAATTAGACACGTATCTCATTTTAATGCATTTATCATCATCCCAAATCTTTCCCCAATCAACTCCATTTCTAGGAATTTAAATTCTTGCCTCCACACCTGAGATTCATGATTGTTTCCTTCTGTTAGGCAGCTGTAAGAAGTTCACATGGAAACAGTCTCCTTCCTCTCTCTGTATCCATGATATTGAACATACATTTTCCCTTCTCAACAATTACATGGAGGTTACATAACCTACTTGTCCAATTGGAACAGCAGATCTAGACTAATAAAATGTTACCATCGACAGATCCTTATAGGTGATCTGGGGGTAGATGAATCAGAAAGACAGATTGTGTTACATATTTGGAACACCGCTAAGCAGAAAGATTTAAATGGATGTAGACATAGAAATCCGAAGTTCCTCTTTAGAGAAAACAAAGTTACTCTAAAGTACACCTGGCTTCCCCAGTGGCATACACACTGCTAGTGGCTGATATGAAAGTTTCTGTCCAGATGTGATTATGTAAAGTTCTGCCCCTCTGGCAAGCTACTTAAATAGATAACCTACCAGAAACTCCTTTTCCAAGGAAGAAGGTCCATAAATCTGGCATTTCTTCCATCTAATTTTTGAAATTCCTTAGACTTCTGCCTCTCAAAGGGGGTAGCAGATGATGAACACATTTGCCAGTTTAACATTTACCTAGGGGCTCAGTTTTAAGGCAAAACATCTTCAATTGTTGATTATTCTTTTATCTGACCGTTCACTTCGTACTCACATTTGGGGTCTCCTTAAGCATGTGTCTCAACCCTCATATGTGCTATATGGGGTGAACTATGAGAAGGAATTCTACTCATGTTCTAGGCTTCATATGTCACAGAAATTTGACCACTTAATTCTTTCTTTTCAGTAATAGAATAAATTATTATTTACCCAATGTTGAAAGTATGACTTGCTGACTCTAGGACATTTAGAAAACATAGACAAGTTTTCATAAAGAACAAAATAAGTACTACTGGACATCCTACCCTCATAAGTAACTAACATTTGGTGTTGAGTCTTTCTCATCCATTTATTTTGTGTATCCGTGTTTATAATTTTAAATCACATTGGGGTATTTTATAAATCACTTTGAATTCTACTTTTTTGCACTTAATATTAAATATTATAAAGAACAAATTGACATCACTAGATAGTTCATGAAAAAAGTTTTCTTTTCACCTCTCAACCCCCTTTGTCCATTATTTTTTATTTATTTATTTGAGAGAGAGAGAGAGAGATCATGCGTGTGTGCAAGCATGGGGGGAGGGGCAGAGGGAGAGACTCTTCATGCAGACCCCACACTGAGCACAGAACCCAACAGGGGCTTGATCTCATGACCCATGAGATCACAATCTGAGCTGAAACTGAGAGTTGGACACTCAACCAACTGAGCCACCCAGGACCCCCTTACCCATTAATTAAAAAAAAAAATCTATGTGATAATTTCTTTCTAAAAATGTACCAAAATTTATGTACCAATTTCTCTATTGTTAGATATTCAATACAGTTTATATTTTGCATTATTATAGACTGGGGGTTGACAAAAGTTTTCTATAGAAAGCCAAATAGAAAATATTTTTAACAGACTATACTTCAATAATTCAACAGACTATAAGGTTTCTATTATACTTAACTCTGCTGTTGTAGAAATAGCCATAGATAATAGGTAAATAAATTGTAGTGGCTGTGTTCTAATAAAACTTTATTTACAAAAACAGGTGGCACGTGGGATTTGATCTGTGGACTTAGTTTGCTCAACTTGGAAATAGACAAGGCTGAGGGACCTACTCTTGCACATGACTTCAGTAATTATTTCTATACAAGGAGTTCTTACAAGTGGAATTATAGGTGAAAGGGGATAAATATTTTTAAGGAACTTGATACACATTATTAAAATTCTCTCCCAAAATATTACAAAAATTATACTTCTACGAAGTGAAAATAAAAGCCCTGGTTTCTCTAGGTGCTCACCAACATAGATTATAATCATTTAAACAATTAATTTGATAGATACAAATTAATGATATCTTACTATTTTGATTTATTATTTTAATCACCATGTTTAAAATGTACATGAATATTCATTGGATATTTATATCTACTTTGTGTTCAAAATGTTTTGTGACATGTGGGAGACTATTATTGTATGCCATTTAATTTATTTAAATTAAACAATAACATCTATTATAACCCCAATTTAAGGGAGACACATCCAGAAGTTGAACATATATGGATAATATTAATCTGGTTAAGTTAACTATTGTCACACTCAAACCTTGAATCTCAGGAGTTTAATACAATAAAAGTGTATTTCTCACTAGTGACACAGTTCAGTGTAGGTCTTTGGTGACTCTGCGCTGTGAAGTCATTCAAGAACAGAGGCTGATAAAAGCCCTGCCATTCTCTGTGTATTGTGTCCCTGCACACCGAAATCCAGTTTGAAATTGGGGAGTCACAGTGTGGAGGATGTGGACCTCCTCTTAACTGTTTGAGCCTGAAAGTGATGGGCTACCTCCACTTCTGTCCTACTGGTGGTATCACGTAGCCTCACTCTGGAGGGAGACAGCAATTCAAGTTAGCCCTATGCACAGGAAGGGGAAATACATTTGGTGAGGGTCTAGCCAGTCTCGCCACATAATTCAAATTTAAAAGTCAGATCTTGGGACTTTTTTTTTTTTAAGTCCTTTTAATGACTATGGTAAAGACTAACAGTCTTTTATAGAAAATTGTGGCCAGGAACATAAATACAAATATATATATCTATCAGAAAAAAACAGAAAGCCAATGATAAAACTATAAATGCTTTATTTTTGGTTTCTTACACTAAAAGTATTGAAGTATAACTTTCATTTGTAACTGGCCCAATGCTATTATAACAGTATCCAAAATTTGCACAAATTTTACTAATAGTCTAAAGAGTGAGAAGATTTAGCCATTGGCTTATATCACTCAGTGAAGCCAAATAGAAAATCAGTCAATCAAAAACCAAAAAGAGGAGGATCCTTGAGAAGAAAATTCAAACATATGTCAAAAGAATTTCTGCAATTAATCAGCATTAAATAAAAATTAATAACATTACACTTGACACACTAATACAATCTTCCTAATGATGAAGATAGGGAAATAGTATCAAGAATGAAGAGATCATTAGAGATTTATATGCAAGATCAGAATAAGAAAGCTACAAAGTTTTTTTCTTAAGATATCTGAGATTGCAAATGGAAATCGTGTGCTTAATTCTTTGATGCTTATGTTTGGTCTTTCCACTGAGAAAGCTCAAAAGCATCGAATCATTCTATCCCTTCTCATTTTAAGCTGTTTATTCTAATACAGGGTAACCTGGGCCAGAAAAGCACAGGAAAGTGAAGAGGCCGCTCAGTGAAGGGGGTTTAGCCCCAGAAATTCCAAAAGAATAGATTAACATTGTCTGCCTTTAAACTCTTCAAAGAAGACCATAATTATGCCTTTTATATCTTACTCCGTGCTCCAACTGCAGAATTCCTCAACTCCCAGGAGGAGCCTCATAGAGAGGCTGTGCTGTCTGATTTGGCACTATTCACAAACCCTGGCAGATGATCAAATAGAGGGCACAGAAGTGCAGGAAAAACCTTAAGAAACTGTCTTCGCTGTTGTCGTTACTGCCTTCACGAAGTGAAATCTCAATGGTGAGCATAAAGAAGCCATAGATATTAACCGAGCGTGCATAGCTCCAATTTAGATGTTCAACACACCTTGGCATGGAGAAAGCATGCACATTTGCAGCTTTATGTGCTTTATCTGGACTTGTTACTTGTTTCAGTTTTCAAATAAACTCAGTGTCTTAAAATAATTAAGTATTTTTGCCCCAGACCTCTAGGACTACGTGTGGAGGCATGTTGAATGAGCAAGTCTTGGCTTTGAACTTGAAAGATTTGGGTTCTGGTCCCGATGCAACCAGTTCCGAGCTGTGTAATCTTGGGAAGCTGCGGAACTCTTTGGGCCTTGGTTCATGTGTCTATTAAATAAATACTACCCAGCACACTCTACTGGATTTCAGTTGGAAGCAAGAGAAAATTATGTTTAGGATCATGTGAAAATAGTCTATAGAAAATGTTTGGTAAAATGGAAGCAGGAATACTGTTGTGAGAAATTATTAATCTAATCTTTAAAAATATTTTATTCATTCATTCATTCATTCATTTGACAGAGAGAGAGAGAGAGAGAGAGAGCACAAGCAGGTGGAGTGGCAAGCAGAGGGAGAGGGAGAAACAGGCTCGATATGACCCGAGCTGAAGGCAGACATTTAACTGACTGCACCATTCAGGTGCCCTGAAATTATTAATCTAGTTAAAACAGAACTTTGCAGGTATGTTGTAAAACATCATTAAGGGATAGATATCTTAAGTAATCTATTTTACAGTGAAAGAACATAATCCAGAAGAGAATCTGCTAGACTGTGTCTGAATTTAAAATATAAATGTAGAGGAAGCTCATACCAAGAAAAGCAAGCAAGCAAGCAATTGGTTCCAAAATTGAGAAAGTTATGCCACCTATGGAGATGATTACCAAATAGTGGACTTCCTAAGAGAGGAAATTTTAAAAAAAGATGAATTATTTATTTAGGAGCTCTTTTTGCAATAGATTTGGTGATCTTTGGCTGGTTTCCTCAGCCCATTCATTCATTCGTTCATTCATTCTTTCATTCACAGAATATAAACTCTTTTGGTTGTATTCCCTAATTTATTTTAAGGACACAGAGTAAATGCTCATTAAATATTTGTAGAGGAGTTGGTGAATTAATGAGTTTATTAACTCACAATTTGCTGTACTCTTCTTGTGCTAGTTGCTAAAGGTAAAAGAAATCTAGAGCTACAGTTTTGGCTTTCTGAGAGTTCCAAGCTCAGCGTGAAAAATAGGTACATAAGTACACAATAATATAGTATACGAGTCCCATGATCCAGCACTTATGATTCTTTTGGAAAATAGTTACAAATAATAATTAAAAATATAAATATAATAACAAAACATCAACATTAAATATAAATATATAATAATACATAGGTATATAATTCATATAAAATACAAATTATATAAGTATAGTAAACATAATAATATAATAAATAAAAGGAATCACAAGTGTGAATTTAAATAGCTCCACAATTTCCACTTAAATTTTTTAAAAACTTCTTTATATTTCCATTCATATTACTCAAAATTATAACAATACATATTTGGAAAGAGTACTTTGATGGTTCCACTAATCTCTCGGTCTCTTACCCATTTCCTCACAAGTAATTATTGCTATGAGTTTGGTCCATATCTTTCCAGAGATTTTCGCATGTATGTGTACACACACAAAGTATACCTTTTAAAGTGTATGCTAATGGGGGAGCCTGGGTGGCTCAGTCAGTTAAGCGTCCCACTCTTAGTTTTGCCTCAGGTCATGATCTCCGGATGGGGTGATCCAGGCCAGCGTTAAGCCCTGTATCCTTAGGCTTCATGCCTAGCGGGGGAATCTGCCTCCCTCCTCCCTTTCCTTCTTCTTCTGCCCCTCCCCGTTTGCATGCACACTCTTTCTCTCTCTGAAATAAATAAATCTTAAAAACAAAATAAAGTGTATGCTAATAAAAACATTAGCATGTATGAATATTCTTTTGAAACTTAGTTTCCCTCAACAGGGTGTCTCAGAAATCTATCCATATTAGGACATTTTAATCTTACTCTTTTTAGATGTTGCAATAGTGGCCACAGCACAGCTACCATTCATACATGGCACTGAAGGAGTTGCGCAGTGAACAGCCTGCACAACTGTTCCTGGCAGCTCTCTGCCCTGCTTATAGAACATGACTATACCATAGCTCATTTAGTTGTTCCTCTATTGGTAGACACATAGGTTGTTCCCAGTCTTTCAGTATCACCAACTTTGTTTTAATGAGTATCCTTGTACAACCTATAATTGCTAAAAATGTCCAGATAAGTCTAATGAAATCATTCATCTATTTCAAATCCTGTACTTGGCATCAGAAATTCCTTTCTGAATTCATGTGTGTTGTGCATACACTGAACAGCAGAAATATTAAAAACAAAACCAAAATAAGTCTTTTGAGAAATTGAGAGAGCCGAATAACCCAATTACTCTTTAAATCCAGAAGGTTTAAAAGACGAAAGCCTTCTCCTTTGATTTCTCCATGCAGTATGCACAGAAATTAAACTTTTTCTGAATCAGTCTTTTTGCCTCACCGGGATTTGATTTCATTGTGGGAATGTGAAGATATAATATGTATGCACTATTTGAAGCTAGCTAGGATTTTATGTGTTTTTGAATGGCAACATTTCTTTTCCACCAAAGATAACTTTATGACAAGTCACATTTATATTGCACTGCTCTAACATTGTGTTCTTAAAGATTCATATAGTTCCATGCATTTGGCAGAGACAGATGCTTTCCCCATAATTCCTTTGATCTTTTTTCTATACAGAGAGTTTTTGAATATTGAGGGCTATTTGTCTGAGGCACAGCCACTTGTAAACATGTAGGCATCTCTGGGGAGTTGTGTATTGCTCAGGTAATGGTGAAGCGACCAGTTCTTTCTGGTGTCAAAGAGAGCTTTTAGTGCAGTCCTCTTAAGGAAACATGGACCGGTGAAACAGACTTAATGAAATTGCTAAGTGTTAGAAATGGCATCTTTAAAAGGGGAGAAAATGGACAAGAGCCTCCTTGTTGTCATTTGGCTGTGATTTGTGGTATTGAATCCGGCCTTTGGCAGGATCTTGAACTAAGTACAGCAGAGGTCCAAGTACCTTGACCTCAAATGGAATGTTTACTCCATCACAGCAGGAACTGGCTTCCTGTATGTGAAGAGTGGAAGCTGGGAGAAAGGAAAGGCTGGAGAAAGAGCAACAGAAGCCACACCCATGGGTGAAGGTCAAAGGCCACATTCAAGGATCAGAGGAGGCTGCCTCCCTAAGAGGGAGCCTGATAACCTGACCTCACCTGCGGTTTTGTTTTGCGATGTTTGGTAGAGGAGTCTAAGACTGTAGGCAAGCCTTCTCACAGTGGCGTTGTGACACCCTCACTGGGGCTCGCTATGTGGCCCAGCAGTCTGCCTGACTGCCTTGGGGGTCGAGGCCCTCATTCCTGCCTTCAGGTTTGCATAAACACATGTAACTCAACCTGCTTCTCTACTTAGAGCTATTGAATTTTCAAACAGGAAAGTAGCATAAAGATTACCTATCAAAACCTTTTTCACTTGAAAGATCAAGGCGGCAATCCCCACAGTGGACCAGTGGCCTCTGAGGCTGGGTCATTCAGCAAGTTAGTGATTCTACAATTGACTTCAACTTTGGGTAATTTGACCGTCCCTGACTCTTTCTCATCCTTATCTTCATCCTCCTCATCATTGTCATCATTCCCATCACCGTCCTGGGTTTCCTTGAAGCTGCTATCCATTCCTCCTACGTAATTCATACAGTTCCGTCAACGTCCGGTAGCAAGGACTCAGCAGTACTTGTCCTTGCTGCGTAATGAAAAGACCTCTGGATTTGGAAGCACACACACTAGGATTTACAAACAGACTCGGCCCTTTACTTTACCCTGAGTAACCTTGAAAGCCACTTTATTCCTTGGAGTCTGTTTACTTGTCTATAAAACGAAGACAATAATGTCTGTTTTAGAGTTCCTATGAGGCTTAAATGGGAGCCATACCATTAGTGTCTACTGCCTGGTGCATGGTAGGCCCCCAGTAAATGGGACTTAGGATCACTGTTAGTATTGCTATTCTTATTACTATTTCCAGGAGGCTTGAGTTTGAGTCCTGGCTCTGTTAGCTAAGCTTGGGCAGGTCAATCCCTCTCTGAGAGCCTCATTTGCAAACTGAGGAGTTGAGGGAGGTTCTTTGTAAAGCTCAGTGACCTGTCGATACAGTGCTTCTCCAGCTTTGGCGTACTTTGGAACACCTGGAGGTCCCACACCCAGAGAGTCTGATTCCATAGGTCTGGGAGAAGCCCAAGAATTGGCCTTTTCAACAAGGACCCCAAATCTTAGTTTGCTTTTGTTAGAACTGGGGAAAGTGATAACACCCATGTGGTAGGATAACGGTGAGGAGGAACTGAAGTCGTACAGCACAGTTTCCCTCAACAGGGTGTGACAATTACCCGATGAATAGCTACTTGCTGTCACTCTTCCCTTTGTCACTTTGCTTAGCACAGATCCCCAGTCAGGTAGCTAAATTTGGGTCCTCATCAGGACTCTATGTGTACTAGATGCAAATATTTAAAAAATTAAAAGATTTCTGGATTCTCTTGAAGTCCCAAGAGGTCTGGCAACACTAAGCTTGCCACAGTGTCCAGTGGGTGTCCCTGGATGTAGCTACTTATTCAAACCAGTCTCCACTCACTCCCCTCCACTTGTTGATTTCTTCTTGTTTGTCCCCCGTGGGCATCTGGGTTTATAGATTCTTGTTGTAGGACTTAATGTCACCGCTCTATCCAGAGTTTCAGAAGAACTAAGACACGATCCCTTTCATGGTATTATTCCAGCTCTTCTCGATCAATTAGCCAGCAGTGCGCGGGCAGAGCCCCGCCCCCCTCTTCACATCACCGCTCCTTCTGAACCTGAAAAATAATGGACAGCGGAGTTTGACTTTGTAAGTCTTATGATATAGTGGCATAATTTGGGATGAGTTCCAAGGGGGCAACATTATGAAAGTCTACTGAAATAGTTTGCCAGGGAACCTAACCCAAGCTGAGATATTGCCTAACAGAATCAAAGCAGGGTTTAAAGTCAGCTGCTGCCTTTATTATACACTCAAAACTTGGCAGAGGAAGTTCTTTGGGTTGGGACCACATGAAAGAAATCCGGGCAAGTGAAGGGTGGTTGAAGAGAACAGATGCACTTGGACATCTTACACCATAGTAGTAATGCTCTGACTTCCAAAGATACCTACTTGGATGCTCTGAAAGTTATCATCATCTTTGTATTTTTTTTTTTCTTCGCTAGCTACGGGTGTCACACATGAAAAAAAAATGAGGCAAGAAAGGGCTTTATACAAAGGTATTGAGGCCACATTTGTCAAACCCAGAATCCCACACAGATTTGGGAACTATGTTTCAAGCTGAGCTCAAAACTTTCAACTCTCAAAAGTGCTACTTACCCCAAGTAAAAGGCAATTTTCCAGCTCAAAGAAAGGCAGTTCTGCAAGGTTCAGGAAAAAAGGTCAGAAGACTCCTTGTACATCAATCAGCTCCTGGAAAACAACATGTCAATGAGTTAAGTGAACACGAATCAGGCACATATGGATTGAATTTCCCTTGAAATACTCCTGGGGTCCAAGTTTAAGGGGTGGAGTGGAGGAGGGGTGAAAAGTCTTAGGAAAATCTAATGTATTCTTCTGCAGACCCCAAACATTTGAAAATGTTTCCAAGATGTTGACTGGCCAGGCCACAAGTCTAGCTGGCCCGAACCAATGCTGAGGCTAGCTGACCTTTGTTTCTGGAGATGAGAAGGTATCTAAAGCCTAAACGATAGCCCAGCACTTCACTGCTTTGGTTTCAACTTCATTTCATGGCATGGAGATAGGGTGCTCTGGTAGAGGGTGGCTTTGAGGTTCCAGGGAAGGGGAATAGATTTATTTCAGAGAAAAAATGAACTGTAAGAAACATTCAGGTTTACCAGTCATTACTGCCAGTAGCCTATGTTTCTAAGTAAGTAAATCAACCCTTCTCTGCTTTCTTCCTTCCTGGAATCATCAGAAAAACGAGAGGGAATTAATATAGATGTGGGGGAGAAAAGCAAGTGCAAGGGAATTTTCCTAAGACCATTCCACATGGAAGTGTGTAGCATAGTGGAAATATGCTTTATAAATAGGGGGTCTCATAAAATCTTAAGAAAGAAAACAATGCTGCAATGAAATCTATTCTAGCCCCGAGTGCTAAACAATAAATGCAATGGGTAAATAGCATTTGGATTTTGCATCCCACATAGAGTTCATATATGTGGAGGCTATTGAAATCTGATTTTAAGTGAAATTGTAAGAATTCACTGTTGACAATAAGCTAGTTCCATCATAACCACATGGGACCCAACACCACACCTTTTCCCAGAAAGCTCTCTAGAAAACTTAAACTGGGAATCATACATCTAAAACTCTTTAAAAAGAAACCTATTGAGAAAAACTATGGTTCACTTTTTGATTCTTTTTGTAGTTGAACTGTAATTCCTCTTAAGGAAAAGTACCAAACTAGAAACTTCTTGGGCGGCGGAGGGAACCATTATGGACTTTTTCTCCTTTTTCTTCTTCCTTTTTACTTTTATTTTTTAGAGGCAGGAGGTAATCAGAGATAAATGTTAATGGGATTTTTTTTAACAAATGATGCACCGTCAAGAGAAAATTTTTTCACAATTGTCAAATTGTGTAGACAGTGTTCAGATTGCTCGTTCATTATCGGGAGCACCACCAAGTTGAAAACATACTTTTTCTAGTCTGCAGTTGATTGATGTACATTACTCATATCAGGCTAATGGCACTTTATTTTCCAACAGTAGCAAGTAATGAGTGACCTTGAGTGCATATTGTTTCTCTGCAAGGGTTTGTTGCTCTGCTTCCTTCATAAGCACCCCAAGGAAACAAGGCCCCTGTATTGGTGTTTTGCAGCAAACCTCATTTCTTTCATGGCTTTCTGTAAAAGAATTTGATACAGGGATAGAAGCTAACCTCAGTGAGTAAATGAAATATTGATCCATGCTACTCTGGCCTTGCCTTCACCTTGTCCCAGGGCGGTGAGTTACTGACTTTTCCGTTTTGGCTGTAATAGGAATTATTACAACAGGCCTGTGCAAGTAATTACTTGGCATGGTAAAAAAGGAGACTCCATCATATATTTCTGTAGAGACGTTAGTTTCCATCAGCCCAGCAGTCTGCTTTTTTGGCTCTGTCTTTCCTACTCTTGATTCAATTCTTTTAACCATCATTAATCACACTCCTTGTCAGCAGAAGTTTATCAAAAGTATTAAGTGAGCAAGGTTGCCTGGCCTCCTTAAAAAAAAAATCAGCCAACACGGGGCAGTAAATTTCAAAATATGGAAGGTTGGTTCCGTGATATATATGAGTGTCTCTTCAGCTAGAATGAGCCGTTTGTTTTAGTGATAGATATTGTAGTTTGAGCTGTGATAGAATCCTTCTCAAGTTTATGTGTCGTGGGCTATCGTTTATGAGAGACCATGTGTTTCTAAATGGTGAAGGTCATGGCTGATGGCAAAAGTAAAAGCAGTGGTGATTCATTAAAAATAGTTAATAGGGCCTGCGGCTGACAGGGATAAATAGGAACATGTGGCTTGCCAAGCCACCAGCACCTAAATTGACATTGTGCTTTTTGGTCCCCACTCACTACTTCCAATTGCCAGACAGCTGTGAGTGGACAGACAGTAGGCAAAGCCGCCTCTTGGCGGAAAAACTTTCTGGAAACGCCACTGCAGATGATCCGTGGAAACTCATTTCCCTTCACTTTGGCACGGCTAATATTTATTTTTAAATGGGTACTGATTTTTTAACTGACCGCAAATATGTTCATCCCATGAAATTCGAATACCTTAGAAAAGTGTGAGGTAGAAAATGAAAAATTCTCTGTTCTATCTGAAATGTTTAATTTTTTTAAAAAATGATCTGAGGCGAAATAGGCCACAATGCTGGGATCTGATCAGGCTGAGAGATGGGTCCATGAACATTCTCATGTTAGTTTGTATTCTTTCCCGTCTGCTTGAAATAGTCACAACTAAATTTTTTCTCCCTTTCATGACTCAATGAAGCCCCAACCCTGAATCCCACCTTCCAGAGAGAATCCGTTCTATCCATCTGTGTATATTCCTCCACATATATGTGGTAAAATAAAATGTATATGCATATATGTATATATAAAGAAAAAATATATTCAATATCATAATTGAATAGAGGTAATATATGTTGAAGTATTAGGTTATAATACAGGTTCACAACTTGATTTAACAAAATTCTAATATTTAAATGTGAATCTTTGATTAAACTCATGGGTTCATTCATTCATTCATTCATTCAGAAAGTATGACAAATGTTACCCTAATAGCAAAATACATGCAAAACTTGAAGGAAGCAGAGGGTTATAGGTGTACTTCCGGTTTGCTTTCGGCAAATGCCTTGGCTCCTGGTCCTAATACAACATCCATTCTCTTTGTAAAACTTCCGGCCTAATTTGGAACCTCCTAAGAGCTAAAAAACAAAGAGGATTTTGCTGATTAAGATCAATAGAATTTGATGATCCATTTCAGAAGTGTAAATCAAAAAAAGAACGTGTGGAAGTGGATGCAGCCAGCCCTTAGGCATTTTCCAAATGAGCAAGTATGGATTTTCTTTACATTACTTCTAATGAAGAAGGTTTTAAACACAAAATTGTTTGGGGGATTTGTTGGGGTTTTGTTATTTGGGTGTTTTTTGGTTTTGTTTTTTTCCCTCTTTCTGAGAAGCAGTGAAAAATGAATGGTACAGGGGCTTGAACTAATACCAGGAGATAAACACCTTCACTTTTCACTTTAGATTGCCTCTTTTCCCTAGAAAAACAAATCGTCCGGGACAGTTACAGTGATTGCTGCCTCCGATGGGAAAGGGTAATAACTAAGGGGCATTGGGGAACCGGTTTCCGAATTCATTAGCAAGTTTCAGAGCGTAACACAAAACCGAAAACAAAAAAACAAACCCCAAATTTTATGTAAGGATATGAAATAAAAGGAAAAGAATAAGTAGGGAAAAAGAAAAGTCAAAGAAAGTGACCTTCCCCGCCCCCGCAACGAGAGCTCTGGTCTGCCCTGTCCGCAGCCTCCTTGCGGGCAGCTCCAGGTCGCTGTGCCCACATTTGCTGTCTGGAGAGCAGTCCCGCCCAGAGATACTCACCTCACAGAACGAACCATTCCTTTCCACGATTTGAAAAGGTGCAGGTAATCCCACGGTGCAAAGAGGTTGGGGTTTTGCAAATCAAGTCCTCAACCTAAACTTGAGTTTTTTTAATTTGTTGACAGTTACGTTGTAGGGGGAGAGGCATTACAACAAAACTTCTGGGCAACAGCAGTGCATTTGGTGGAGAAATGAGAAACGTTCATCAAGAGGATAGAACTGCATCGCAAATGAACATGTTTACGGGTTGGGGGGGCGGGGAAGCACTCAGCATCAAATCGGCCGGAGAGGACAGGGGAAATGTGTTGTGCTTTATTCAAGGCCAAATGGCTGTGGCCGCGGAGGATGTTTTGGATACCATCATACTCAAGAAGACGTTCACAGTGGTTACAAATTGACTTTTTATGGAGAAACTAAGACTATTTCTCACCTATTGCACTGATATTATATTTAGTTAATATTTTATGAAAGAAAAGTCCTCCCATTAGAGGTAGCAAATTGCTTTATAATTATAGTACTTCACAGAACAGACTGTCTGCCTCATTTTATGGCAAATGCACAAAACACAGCCGCCTTTCCCACATAACTTCTTTTCAGAGTCCCTGTGGTAAGTGACTTCCCTCTCATGCTTTTTTTCTTTATTTCAAATATTAGTTTAATTTGAACAGAAAATCACGTTGCCTACTTGGTATGGGTTAATGAAATATTGATGTAGAGATTTCACTGATGCAGGGCGGGAGCACCCTGGGGAACAGAGGTGAACAAAGATACTTTCTTCATATTTCGAACTCTGGTCTGACTTCGTGCCACTCTGACGGTGACTACAAGCCATTAAACATGATGGCTATTTGAGAATCATGGCTGTAATGAATTGGTGGGCCGAACGGCATAAAAATTTCATCAGACAGTGTAGATTGAATGGGAATGGAGACTGGGCTGGTTTCTATCCCACCACCTTCTTTTTCTACTTCTTTTCACAGTCTTCAAGGAGAAGCAAGAGAGCTAAGCTCCTAGCAGACAAGGAACATACTGTATTTATTTTTGTATTCAATAGAACATCACATGGTTGGCGCTAAATAAATGTTGCCATGAAAATACCTTCCTTTGATTGAAATGTGCTGTGTAGCAGAAGCTGTTAGTGCCCAGGCGTATCTTGCTGGCAATTCCTCATTCCTGTGCACACCAATGGAATCTTACTGCAGGCTTGGAACTTTCTACCTTGCGGCTTCTTCTGGCCCCCCAAGAATGCTCCCCCTTCAGCCAGCCGGATTGACTTGGGGAATTAGTGCCCTAAGAAGCAACTCATAACCAGTGATGGATGGGGTGGGGGGAGTTAGGGAACGAACGTTCCTGCTCCTCAGGTTGGACAACTCAAAGGTGTCTTCTAGAGACTTTCCAAGTCACCTGAACACCAAGTACCCTGAACTGCAGTTACCCACAAGGCCGTCTGCTCCTGAATATTCCCCACTGTCACTTCCTTTCTTTTCTTGTTTCACTTTCTCCTGCCCCTGTGGTGCTTCCAAGGATCACTCTCCAAACAAGTAATAGCACTCAAATCCTTATCTCAGGTCATGCTTCTGGGAAAGCCAAGCTGATACATGCTGCTATTCTGAGATAATAGGATAATCGGTTGATTAGAGTGGAAGGAGAGCCTTCTGTGTGCCTAACCTCGTGCCAGGGACTAGGAAGCTCCGATGAAGTCATTTAAGAGGTTTACTCTTGCCCTGCTCAGAAATCCTTTGCAATTAGCTTGCAAGATAAGACATACACATATAAAACCATGAGTGGACCAGACAGCATTACACAGGGCTACGATAAAGTCCAAAGTGCATTTTACAGGTAATTGGAGCAAGGACAGTGGAGTTCTACATGTGCAGTGTGGTTCCAAGTCAGAAAAAGGTTGTTGGACTGGGTTGGGGGGAGGCAATTTGGAGCTGAGGTTGTACAGGATTCAGGGGATGCTGCTCTTCCTGCACAGGAAGGGTACACCCCCAAGCATTGTGCTCTGCTTGCAGTAGGGGCTCGATTAATGCTGTGTGGATGGAAAAAGGTGCAGGCAAACAAAACTCGGATAAGCTCTGCTGTGTATTCTCCCTCCTAAACTTTTGGTTTGTATTATATAAATGCAAAAGTACAATCAGCTCTTACATGCTGTGATTTTATTTTAAGTATTTGCCTTCCCACTTTTCTTCTCCTTCCCTACTCCACCTACATCATCATCTTGTCTCTCTCCCTCAGAAGATCTGCCATTCCATAGCTGGGGGACCATAGGAAAGTTATTTAATCTCTTGAATTTCGGGTTCCTGATCTGCAAAATGTCCAAAGGTTGACTATGACTCTGAGGTACGGTTTATTTGACCAGAAAAAATAGAACCCCAACCTCTCTCTGTAGTCTTGTCCTCGACTCTACCCTATAGACTTTTATTGCTGAAATCCAAAAAATATTGGAGTTTGTCATTGCTGGGTTAGATGACATATACAATCCTTTTTAACTCTAATGAAGCATATTGAAACAAGCAGAAGGTTTGGACCTATGATTTTGTGGCCTTAAACAAGTCACTTAATCTCTCTGAGACTCAATTTCTATTTTCAAAAAATGAGGCCGTTGCTTTTATACTACAGATAATTATGTAAAGCATGTGGCTCATGAACGCTCGGAAAATCGTACATTTTTTCATTAACTATATTGAGCTAGAATTCACATAAAATAAGAAGCATACATTTTAAGGACACACAGTCTGATGAGTTTTGAAACATGTGTACACACATGTGACCACTCCTGTCAACATATGGAACATCTTTATCACCTCAGAATGTTCTCTAGTGCCTCTCTGCAGTCAGTCCACCCCTTCACCTCTGGCTCCAAGCAAGCACTGATCTGCTCTCTGTCACTATAGATTAGATGTGTCTTTTTCTAGAGTTTTATATAAATAGAATCATAGAGCATGTGCTCTTTTGTGTCTGACTTCTTCCGCTCACTGTAACATTTCTGTGATTCATTCATGTTTTTATTTATATCTGTGATTTGTTTCTTTTTAATAAGTCATAGATCTTATTTTACTAACCTAGACAAAAATGGTCTTTGTTTCTAGACAGCTTCGGGCATTATCATATTTTGCAGATATAACTGTGAATGGTGGATTAATTATAAGTGGATTTAAAAGATACCTAAGATAATAATATATAAGCCTTTTTCTCAGAAGTTATAATAATAATAATAATAATAGCTAATATGTATTAAGTACTTATTTTGTAACAGGTACAGAACAGAAAATAGGGGATGGATTAGTTATCTTTTGTTGTGTAACAAATTACTCCAAACTTAGGGGCTTTAAATAGTAAACATTTACTGTCTCGAAGTTTCTATGGGTCAGGGACTCAGAACTTGCTTAGGTCGATGATTCTGGCTCAAGATTTCTTATGAGTTATAGTTAAGATATTGGCTAGAGGGGCCATCTTCTAAAATCTTGACCAGTTCTGGAGTATCAGCTTCTTAGATGGCTCACTTATGTGGCTAGCAAATTGGTGTCTGCTGTTGGTGGGCACTCACAGTTCCTCCCTATGTGAACCTCTCTGGAGGGCTGTTCAAGTGTCTTCTCAGCATAGGTCGCTTTGCTCAGAATGAGTCATCCAAGAGAGAGCAAGTGAAAAGCTGCAATGTCTTTTCTGACATAGCTTCAAAAATTGCATATTCATTTCCCCATACTCCACTGGTTGCACAAATCAATCCTATGCAGTGTGGAAGGGGACAGTTGTGTTCCCCCAAAAAGATATGTTGAAGTATTAACCCTGTACCCATGATTGACCTTATTTGGAAACAGGGTCTTTGTAGATGTAATCAAATCAAGATCAGTTGTACTGGATCTGGTGGGCCTTAAACTCAATGACTAGTGTCCTTATAAGAAGAGAGAGAGATTTGGAGACAGAAAAACACCAGGGAAGAAGACTATGTGAAGACCGAGATTTCTGTGAGGCATCTACAAGCCAATGAGTACCAAATACTGTTGGCAACTACATGAAGCTAGAGGAGGAAAGGAAGGATTCTTTGCTAGAGCCTTCAGAGGGAGCATGGCCCTGCCAACACTTTGATTTTGCATTTATTTTTACCTTCCAAAACTGTGAGAGCATATATTTCTAATATTTCAAAGCTACCCAGTTTTTGGTAATTTGTTACGGTGGTCCTAGGATGCTAATGCATGGACTAAATAATGGCAAGACTACTAGGAGGTAGGGAATATTGGGGGCTACTTTGGAGGGTGGCAACCACTCTGACAGTGTGGTTAGGGAATGTGATAAAATTTAGACGGATACATGGAGAATGAGAAAGTAGGTGAAAAGTAGGAGGAGAACATTTCAGGCACAGGAAGCACCTTGTGAAGACTTAAGAAGAGGAAGAGTTTGGTGGTTTGGTGTGTCTGAGGAATGGAGAAGAGGCCCATCTTGATTGCTCCCTCTTGGTTAAAGGAGAGAGACACATAAAATAGGCTGGAAAGATGAGCAGAGGCCAGATGACTTAGGGTTCCCAGACCACTGGAGGGAGTTGTGATTTTATACAAAGGACAATAAGAAGTGACACAGTTTTGACTTTAGAGGATGACTGGCTGCCATGTGGACAGTAGACTGAAAAGATGCAAGAGTGAAGTGAGAAGACCATCTAGGAACTACTGGAGAAATCTAAACCAAAGTCCAAGAAATTGGTTGAGGGTGAGGGAATGAAGATGAGGGGAAGTAGATAGATCATTAGAAATATAGATTGGTGATAAAAATACGGGATTTACTCATTAGACATGGAGGATAGGGATAAGGATAAGGAAAAATAATCAAGGATAATGTTTACTGAATTCAGAATATTCATCCTCAAGTAACTGAAAATCCTATTAATTTTAAATATGAGCTTTATCCATTAGGAGATCTTCAAACTTAGGATTCTTCACCATTCGCCATCACCTCTAGGAAAAAATCCACAATCTGTAGCATGGTAGAACACCAATCTCAATCAGTCCTTTGCTTAAATGGCCAGCCTCATCTCTTCATCTACATTCAGTCATTCATCATTCCAGGAACTTGGCAGGCCTACAAAACACATTCCATTCCCTTTGCCTGGAACGTCCTAGCTCACATCCACAAAGCTGTCCATATCAGCTAGGTGTTTTGACAGCCCCCTACTTTGCTCCCATAGCATCCTGTATACCTCTGTCTTTGTTCTTATTCACCAAATGTTAATTATATATCCTGCCATATGTTATGTCTGTATGTCCCTTTAACCAGGAGCCTCCTGAGATCAAAACAACCAATCAAATTCTTATTTTTATTCTTAAATTCTTATTTTTAATAAGAATTTATTATTAAATTCTCAATTCTTATTCTTATTCATATTTGCTTTTAGCACTATCTCTGGCACATTGTAGAGACTCAATTAATGTTTCTCAAATGAATAACAGAGGTCAGGGAAGGATATTGACAGTTATTAGAATTATTTCTAATGATAGAATTATTTCTAATGATAGAATTATTTCTGATGATTATTGAGATACCATGTTTTCTCCCTCAATTAGAATCAAAGAACCCTAAAACTCAGCAGAAAAGATAAAGATGTGATTCATACATTTGCTAAATTTTCATTTGATAAATACTTACTGAGCACCAATTATGTGTCTATCATGGTTTTCAGGGACCGTAGCAAAAAATGAGACCAAAAAGTGCTCAATTCTCATAGATATTAAATTCTTTTGAGAAGAGATGAAAAATAATTAAATATATAGAGAAACTGCAGAAGGTAACTTCAGATGGTAATAAGGGCTGTGAAAAATAAAACAGCGGTGAGATGCCTGGGATTGTGTGGCAGGCTCTCTGACAAGTGAGTAAAGGAGTAGAGAAAATTTCTTCAGCCAGCATGTGACAATCTGGGAGACAAATTTTCCAGTGAGACAGACCCTGACTGCAAAGGCCTAGAGTGGGACCTGCATGGTGTGATTCAAGAAAAAAAAAAAAAAAGCAAAAAAAAAAAAAAAAGCCAGTTATATACACTAAGTTCTATTTCCAAATGTCATGTCAGGCTTTTTATTTAGGAAAATCAAAACAAAGAAAATTGTTAATATACTTTGAAACAAATTTAAAATTTCATTAACACTATGCAACATCTATATTTATCTATAACCTACTGTATCACCTATCTGTCACCTACTCCCCTTCCATGACTTGTTATCTTTCATTGCCATTTAATTTATTAAAAAAATTTTTTTGGGGACACCTGGGTGGCTCAGTTGGTTGGGCAGCTGCCTTTGGCTCAGGTCATGATCCCAGCGTCTTGGATCGAGTCCCGCATCGGGCTCCTTGCTCCGCAGGGAGCCTGCTCCTCTCTCTGCCTCTGCCTGCTTCTCTGCCTGCTTGTGTTCTCTCTCTGTTAAATAAATAAATAAAATCTTTAAAAAAAAGTTTTTAAGGGCTGTACAGTGTACTTGTCTGGATATAACTATAGTTTAATCAACTCTCCATGATACACATAGATGAAGTTCTATGGTAACCATCTTTAATTCTAAATATTTTGCACATACATGATTATTTTTCTTGTGATAAATTATGCAAAGAGACACTGCTGAGTCAAACTTTAATCCACATGATCAATTTGCCATTCAGAAAGTTTATAACAGTTTACTGCCCCCTCAACTGTGCACAGAAGAGTGGACTTTAGTGGCAATAATGGAGGTCAGATGCCTGATTAGAGTTAGCTTGCTTTGTAAGATATGAACAAAAGGAGAATTGTACGAGTCCCAAGCAAAGCCACAAATGTGATTGGAGGCAACCTTCCTTTAGCAGTTATTTCTACAATTGCTGGAGCTGTAGGTGCAGCCCTGAGCCATTTGAAGTAACTCAAAATCGACAAACCATTCTCAGTAGGCAGAATGAGAGGAATCCCATCTAATGGCATGCCCACATGGTTATTTTCTGATCCAACTATCTTTTTTTTTTTTAAACATCTTACCTAGACAAGCTCCTAAGCTCCTAAGCTTTACCAAACTGAGCACCAATAGTATCAGAAATGGCCAAATTATGCCAAAAACATTACTGAGAGTTCAAGGAAGCAGCCATTGCTAAATCTACTAGTTGCTGCTTTTTAGTGACTTTCTCCACAAAGCATTGGGGCATTCACTGACCTTGCCTAAAACAAAAGGGCAACCAACACGTGAAAACTGATGGCTTGAATTGGGAAAAAAGTATTCTAAATGCATTGTTCCTGAAAGTTTTAAAAATTAACAGCAAGTCATTTAAGTTCTTCCTTGAAAGCATGGAAATTTACAACTAGGAGGGTTTGGGGCTATTATCTTGACTTATGACTTCTTGCCTTTGAAGAAGCAAAAGCCCACTTTCATGTAAAAATTATTTTTGGAAAAAAAATTATTTTTGGGAATCCCGATTTGATAGTCATAAGTCTTTTAGTTTGCTATTTGAGAACATACATCATGACAAAGAGTCTCTGAATTCAGAACTAATTTTTAAGTTTATTTTAATATTCCAGAAACAAATATGCATGCCACTGAAACAGAAGCATGTATATAAGCAAAACATAGGACTTACTCAGCCTCCAACAGCACACGGATCACTTGCAATGAACTACAAGGCCATTTCTTGGCCCTTCTCCACCTGAGGAGTTGTGAGCCACAGATTGGGAATTACTGAGCTCGTAAATTCACCGAGGGAACTGAAGTGCATGAAAGTCTTGTAAATTATCCAGATCACAGTTAGAAAGGCGCTAGAAGCAGAACCAAAATGCCCGAGTTTTCCTCTAAGCTCTTTCCTGGCCTGAGCTGGAACCACAGTTAAACTATTTATCACCAGTGTTATCCTGGGCAAGTCACTTAACTTCACTAAGTCTATTACCTTCACACATGAAATGAATAGTCAGTCATAGAATTCGTGTAGAGGCTCCCTCTGAAAGCACAATGCCTGAAGCAGAAAACAAGGGATCTGTGCGTAGACTATTGATGATGATGATGATGATGATGATCATGATGATGATGATGTTGATTATTTCCATTTCCACAATATCTCTGCTTCAGGCTTTGTGGCAAATTAAAGAGCTCCAAACCTTCTTTACAATTTCCCTGCCAAGACTATGCTTGCCGATTTTTTAATTACCAGATGCAACCCATGTAATTCAAGGCTGCAGAGATGCCTTTTAATTTGGGGAGAAGGGGGAATCAGTTCCTTTTCTGTAACTTACAAACTAACCTTGCCTCCTGGGTATTTACATGAGAACACGAATTTATTTGTCAAGAAACTGTGGGGATAAATTGCCTTTAACTCATCTACAATTCTGTGCATTTCCATCATTTGCACCGACCCCTGCAGAATGATACTCTGTTTTGAAAAAGTGAAACTTTGTATGTCTTGACTTGTAAGATCATGAACTCTGCTGGAAAAAATTGTTATTATTTCTGCTATGAAAATTGGCCTACTGGCTGGATTTTCTTTTAAATACATTGTTCAAGTAAAACAAACAAAACATAAAACAGCAACATCCTGATTTCTCAACACTTCCATTAGTGTATGGAGAAATTCAGAGATCCTCTTTTTTCCCCTCTCCTAACTTTTTTGCTGTTAGGATTGTTAGGACTACAGTCCAATGAAAATGTTATCCTAAAACAAATTATAGTAGGAGCTAAGAATTTTATTACATTTTGCAAAGGACTTTCTGAGTTTATTTCAGATTGCTTTTCTATATTCACAAATGACAACGCATTTGACGCTTTTCTTTTTGGATCACACATGTGTATCACAAATTATCATATACATCGGGGAAGTGCTTGTTCAAGACAAAAATAGGCATAAAAAAAGAAGTTTTCACTATTCCTACGATGTAAATCTTAAATGAAACTGACACCAGTCACCTTGGCTAAAAGCTCACTGAATCTCTTGCAATAAAAATTGTTTGCCAACAGAGGACATGATGAGCTCCACAGTGAGAGGGTCAAAACCTGAATTAACTAAAAAGTGGAAAGAGAGGAAAGAGTGTGAGCTAGTGGAGAAAAAGGTCCCAGCTGTGCATTCACAATAAAAAGACTGCGTCTTGACTGGAACACCGATGATTTAATCTTATTAAATCATCTTAAGTGACTTATCACTTAACCTCTTGGAACATTTTCCCTTATTTATAAAGTGGGAATAAGATAAACTCAGCCAGTTTTGCCTCTCAGGTAAAAGGGTTGGTAAACTATAAATGTTCACAAAATGGTGCAAGTAAAGTGAAAGCTACTTAAAAATCTCTCTCTTCATTTATTGTCATGTGCCAAGGAAGAAATTAATAAGATGTAAAAATAGACTCAACTTTAATTCCCTATTTCCACACATGGTGAAATATGTATCATCTGCAAGAGAAATAAAACAATGCTTTTATTCTTGCATCAGGAAAACACAAAAATAAGATCTCTCTCTGCACACTGTGATCTAATCGTACTTTGCTGTATTTCATTTCCTTTAGAGTGGACATTCTTATCTGACTGTCAGAGGTTAGGGTCACGATGTTGAAACTCTATATTCACTTTTATCTCCCACCTCTCTAACAATCTGCTTGATGCAATCAGTACCAGGACTGCCTTATCTGCCCTCTAAAATATTTTGCTGTTAATCACCAGGTAATTCAATTGATGCAGTAATTGCTTCTTAAAAATAACTGAATGTATACAGTTTCCTTTTTGATGTATAACGAGTGATAAATTTTATCTGTTTGCATATATCCCTCTGTGACCTTTTAGAAATTATCAGCAGCTTTAAAAACATGGCTTTTTACATAAAATTTTAACATAAATGAGCTAAGCCAGTGCCATAATCAAATATGCATTATTTCTTAATTTTAAACTAATGATCAACATTCGAGAAAAGCCTTTCATAGGTGTGATCAGGCTGGAGATCAGACACAGTAAGTAATGTTCCTTTAACAAGAGACGTGGTGTTTGGAAAGGGAGTATCATTTGTTCTTTTTAGGGAAATCTGAACTTTTTCGTGTTCATCATTGTAACATTTAATCTCACTCTCTTGGTACCTGAGGTCTCTGGTCCCTGGGGTACACATTACTTTCTGAGGAGTATTTTAGAAGGATTTTAGTGGCTCTGTGCCCAGCATAGAGCAGACGAGGGGACCGGAGGGTAAATCTTACAGATGAGTTCCACAATAAGACGCAGATACAGTGTTTTCTTAGCAACGTTTGCACACACTTAGCTCACAAGGTGACAACACTCAGTGTGGTTATCCCAGTCACCAGTGTCATTGGTGGCAGCCCCCACGGGTTATAACCCAGTGCACATGGCCAAAATCATCGCCATGTGATTTACCACTGAATCAGACTGCACTTGCTTCTCTTAAGAAGAATGGTGCCTGTATGTAAAAACCATGAAGCGAGCACTGTTGGGCACACTTGGTGGCTTATTCATTATTCTGTTTGGTGGACTGGCGGAGGTAAAAGAATAAAAAAGAGTTATTGTTCACATCTCCAAGTGATTTGACTCAGGCATGTTTAAAGGGTAGCTTTTGTACCAGGGGGATGAAGATTTGATCCTGTGCTGCTCCTAAAGTAAATATTTATACTTCATTTGATTTAAATGAACATTGAACTCTACTATTATTTTTTTTTTCTTCTCCTGGTATTTTCTCTTCTCATTAAAATCTCTGATGCTGCTTTGTCATAGTTTCCACCCCGACTCCGGGTCTCATGCTCATTATATACTGGCTCTGAGTTTTGGGACAAAGGTCATTTAAAGAAGAGAAAATCATGTTAAATAAAACTGGGGGAGAAAATTTGAATATGGCAACCACCACAAATCTGTTATAAATATAATGAGTTTTGACTACTTTTTCTCTGGAGAAAAATTCAAGACATCAAAGAACATTCTTTAACTAGAAAACTTTTATTTCATAAAATATTGTCTTTTAACTTCTTACTGATCTCTCTTCTTTTGGAAATGTAAGCAATTGTTTAATGACATATTGACTCTTGCTGAAGCCAGAAACCAACTGTGTATCTTTCCAAAATAGATTTACATCACAGAGGGATGGAGACAGGGATGTGTAGAAGATATAAATAAAATTTTAAAATTCATTGAGAAAACAGAATAAAAGCCATTTCAACACAAAGTCAGTTATAAGTGACAAAGTGAAAACAAAAAAAGAGGTGAGCTGTATCTTTTACAGAGTCAAATATAAAAGTTGGACTGGAATAATGAAAAAGACGTAATGGTAAGACTGTGGCAATAAGGTATCACCAATTGCCACTTCTTTGAGCACTTTCTATGTGTCAGGCACACACTAACTACAGTTTCTATCTTATGTACAGTTGCAGCCAGAGGTGAGCTGATTTGGATTATAATAACTCAACTTCCTAAGCCATTTTATTTCACTATAGCCTTTCCCAGTTTATGTCAGTTGCATGTACAAAGACTGACATGGATTCTGTGAGCCCACACAAAGTTGAGGGCTGGGAGGGGAACTATCATGACTTTTTTTACTGAAGTTTGATCTCAGGATGTTCTACCCCAGAGCACTCTTGATTTACTGTCTCTGACAATCTCATCCATTCAGCATCATACATTTCATCATTCACACAATTTTCTTTTGTCCTATTATAGTTTTGTTTATTGTTTTGTTCCTGTGTTAAAAATGAATTACAGAAACATTGTTATAAGTGATTGTGTGAGAGTATGGTACAGGAGAGCCATAGTGGAAAAAATGGCCAAATGATAAAATAATTAATGAAGGTGATGCCTTGTTAGCTTATATAATGATAATCAATATTAACTAATGAAGAAATTAATTATTATTATGGGCTTTGGTGCTCTTTTGGCATAAGTGGTGTTAGAGTTCAGAAACACATAATACTTAATTTTTTTAAATTAATAGGGTTTCCATTTTTATTTCTAATAATTAACACTTTAGGAGGTAACAGAGACAAACTCTGTATAACAAGTATAATTAGGGGCACCTGGGTGGCTCAGTGGGTTAAAGCCTCTGCCTTTGGCAGAGGATTGAGCCCCACATCGGGCTTTCTGCCCAGCAGGGAGCCTGCTTCCCCCCTTTGTCTCTGCTTGCCTCTCTGCCCACTTGTGATCTCTCTCTCTCTCTCTGTCAAATAAGTAAATAAAATCTTTAAAAAAAAACCAAGTATAATTATTCTCATTTTGCCATATGAGAAACTAAACTGCAAATAACTTTAATGATATGCCCAAGGTCATACAGCTGGATAAGTGGTAAAGTTGGGGTACAAACTTAGTTCTGTCTGACTTCAAAAGTTGATGTTTCCAAATCTTGTTACTATAAGGACAATACTTGTCTAACAACTTGCTTGCCAAATGAGAGTTTGTGAACTTCCTCCAACAATAATGTCATGGTTTACAATAATTTTAGAAATTGTCTTTGAGTCTTATCTTTGGAGGCTACTTATTAGGTCTACAAAATAATGTTTCAATACTTTGTAGTCATCTTTGAACATAACTTGACCATCTATCTGTTGACAAGAGTTTTTGCTGACTGAAGCTTGCAAAACACCTAAAAGGACAAAGGCTTGGCATCAATGCTATTTTTTTTTTTTTGAGAGAGAGAGAGAGAGAGCACATGAGCAGGGGGAAGAGTGAGAGGGAAAGGGAGAATCTTAAGCAGGCTCCGTGCCTGTAGCAGCACTGGGAGCTGATATGGGGCTCGATCTCACAACCCTGAGATCATGACCCCAGTTGAAATCAAGAGCTGGGCATTCAACCAAATGAGCCACCCAGGTCCACCATCCCCCCAGGCACACCACCCCTACCCCCAGTACTATGTTTTAAAGAATGTGATGCAGGCCCTAGGTGCTGAAAGGAGAGTCTCTAAAATGGCTTGAACCATGACTATATTATTGTCTCCCAAGTAAAAAGTCATCAGCCAGTGCTTTAAGTTCTGTATATCTGTTAAAAACATAACTTTGGTGAGGGGGACACCTGGATGGATCAGTCAGTTAAATATTTGACTCTTGATTTCAGCTAAGGTCACAATCTTGGAGTCATGAAATTCAGCCCTGAATAGGGCTCTGCACTGGATGTGGAGCCAGCTTGGGATTCTCTCTCTACCTCTTTCTCTAACCCTTCCCCCTACCCCCAACTCATCCCCACTCATGCACTCACTCTCTCTCTCTAAATCATCATCATCATCATTATTTTGTTAATCATAGACTCAAGGATCTTAGCATTTAGAGGATTTTAAGAAAAGATAACACAAGGAGGTAAGAAGAATTATAATATAATTATAATTTTGCCAGATAATTTTTCTGAAGAGTAAATTCCATAGGAGATAATGGAATGATATATTCAAAGTGCTAGGAAAAAATAACTATCAACCTACAATTCTATACCCAGTTCAGTTGTCATTTAAGTAGGATCTAGGACTTTTCTTTTGGGTGAGACCATGAGGAAGATCCAGGGACAAAAACTGACAGCAGCAAGATCTTAGTAAGAAATAGCCAGTGATGTGTAGGCCAAATGAAGAAACTATTTCTAAGGGAGATCCTGACTGTCACAAATATATCCTGTCATTTCTGATGAGTTCTTGGTTTGAATTATTTATATTTTCTTTTCTCCACTCTTCTCCCTATTTCAGGCAGGAAATCACATACTCTGTTTATTGTTTCAGGAGAGGGATGTGGTAAATTGCCTACCAAATAGTTTTCATCCTGGATTTTTTTTAGAAGACTAAGATTCTGAGATCAGAAAAGCTTCACAGGCATAGACCACACAAATGGACAAAACAGGATGATATGAGAGAGAAATTCTCTTAGTCTCAAAAGAGACACCTCACTAGAAGTCTCTCCATCCTGCACTCTTGCGTCTCTGACTTCCCATGCTAGATGAATAAAAGGTAGGAAAGAGAAAGATTGAGGGAGGTCTAGAAAACTCAAGGGTAGAGTAGAACTCCACTTTACCTCCTAAAAGAGGTAGAGATGGTGCAAGACTTCAGAGAGGTTTGTAGAGCTCAATATCAGAAATAAATGGTGTCCTTTCTAACAATATCACCTAAGAGGAAACGCATTGGC
>CM052815.1:23899775-23915231 GCA_028533885.1 Nasua narica | reverse complement strand
TCTTCCTTTGTGTAATTCAAAGTTTAAAATAATTTGAGGAGGACAAAATCTGCTTCAGTAGAGACCATAGATTTCCTACCTCATCATCATAGAAGTTGTTCCTCTCACCCTCTTGCTTTCAGCAATAGTACTCCGATTCCTTTGGATACTTCTCTCTCCTCTACTTCCAGCCAACGTGGTTTGGATGGTGTTGACACCAGTTCTGCTCTAAAAATACATCTGGATTGCCTTAAACCAGTCATCCTATCACTTCCCTTGGATCAGCTAGGGATTAGAGGCAGTGTGAGGAGATGTTGGCTGGTTTCTGGGGAGTTTTGGGGGAAAGAAAGATTTCATTCTCTACCACTGTAATTAGCAGAGTATGGATGTGAAGCTTGGCTCTCCATTGTCTTAAACCTCAGAAGGACAAGACGGAAATTCACAAAGCCTGAAATGGAAATGGAACCAATCCATAAGAAGTAAAGCCAATCAGCTAGATGCTACTGTCATTGCTTGGGCCCTGAATCAAGCCACATCTGAAGGCAACTGAACCTGTGGGCCTTTAGTTCCATGAGCTGATTAATTTCTCTTTTCACTTAAATCCATTTTGACTTATTTTTTTCTATCACTTGCAGTAAAAAAAAAAAAAACTTAACTCACACAAGTGTAAATACCATGAATAACAAAAGCAATAGTAAAACACATTATGTTCTATAAGAGGTATAACCTACTCATTTCTACTCAAAGGGCAGTGGTCAACCTGAATTATTTAAATGGTTGAATTCATCATTATTTTTTTAAAGATTTTATTATTTACTTATTTTAGAGAGAGCAATAAAGAGATTGCACATTAGAAGTAGGGGGTGGATAGAGGGACAAGCAGACTCTGTGCTGAGCACAGACCCCATGCAGGGCTTGATCCCATGATCTCGAAATAAGGACCGGAGCAGAAACCAAGAGTCAGCCACTTAGCTGACTGAGCCACTCAGGCACCCCAAATTCATCATTATTAAACAGCAAGAACAATAACAAAACAGCAACTCTATCTATTTCATTATCTTAGGTGGTATCTCTAACAATGTATTTAATGGTGAAGGGAGGCACCCTGTGGATCTTGTGTCTATTTTGTTCTTAGTCAAATGACTGAGAATCACTCATAGCTAGCACCCTCAAGTTATTGTATTATGGGGGCTTGCTCAATGTTGTTTGAAGAAGTCGTTACATTTACTTTATTGCATGGCTAAAACGAATGCTAGTCTATCATCAGGCTTCCCTTTTAAAAAGTAATTCTGGGGGCTCTTTCATGGCAGCCATTATATTTATTTCTGTTGGTTGAATGACCCAAGGCCCCTATGAATTTAATAAAGCTTTTAAATAATGTTTTATTTTATCTATCACAACCGCATTAGTGTCCTTTTAGAAATTAGCCCGTTTATATGTATAGGCTTCATTCATGGCAACACTTACCTTCCAGGCTCTTGGATCTCTGAACTAATGCTGATACTCTCTCTCTGACTGATGCTGAAGCCCAGTCTCTTTCCAACTTTCCAATTATTGCAGTTGCCAAACTGGTGTGGTCTACAATAAGGACCAGCAACTTTTCCTGTAAAGTACCAGATAGTAAATATTTTAGCCTTCATGAGTCACATGATCTTTGTCATATCTGCTCCGCTGTAGCAGGAAAGCAATCACGGGCAATAGACAAATGAACGAGCCAGGCTTTGCTCTATTAAGAGTCTATTTACAAAAACAAGTGGCTGGTCAGCTTTGGATCATAAGCCGTGGTTTGTCCACCCCTCATGTAAAGCAATGACATTTTAAGGTGTTCGGCAGACATCTCAAGCCTGTGAGACGTTTGTTCCCTAGGTTTGAGTGTTTTTAAGTAGTCAGGTCATTTGATTTGGTAAGAAAAAAAGAAAGACGAATATTTTGAATCTTATTTACTATATCTTTCAGGAAACATTGAATATAATTACAAATCATTGTCAAATAAAAAGAGTATGAAAATGACAATTTAATGAGTACCAGTACGTGCCAGACACTGTGCTATCTGCTTTATTATATGACATCTTTAGTTCTCACTGTAACCCTGGGAAAGATAGATGTTTAGACATAGAAGAGCCTAGTAGGAAAGAGAAAATTTATAGGTGTGAGACAATGTAATGGAAAGAACATGAGTTTTGGACACAGAGACTTGATTTCAAGTTCTGGCTTCACCCCAATATTCCATGTGACCTTGGCCAGATTTTATACCTCTGTTAACATTAGTATCCTCATTTATAACTGAAAATATAAAATTATATGAAAAAATTACAGTGTAATCATAACTGATAATGCCACCTACATTTTAGAGGCACCATGAGGGTTTATTGAAGTGAGCAAATAAAGCATGTAGCCCAGCACGTGATAAGCACTCCTTGAACTTGAGCCATTCCCAGCTTTATACCCTATGAGGAAGTGACTTGTTGAAGGTTACCCTGTGGTAGGGGGTGGAACTAGGATTTTTACCCCAGCCTGGCTGACTTCAAAGGTTATGAACTTTCCACTACATCGCATTGACCCCCAGCTACAAATTTGAAGCGGTGGTGTCTGTGCATGCATGGGAATTGCTCCATCTGTTAAAATATGAAATTTCCAAAGCCAGCCACACTAGGTGAATCCCCTGTGTTGGGCCATAGAAGCTGGGTGCATGTTTCTAGAAGTGAACATGACCAATCTAGCATACCTCATAGCTGAAGCTGCCATGTAATGCCTGATTTGTCTTTCTTCCTCATGCAGACACTATGGGAAATACTCTTGACTTCCTAAATCTAGTTCAGATGCTCTTGCTGCCAAATTCCAGAACAGCCATAAAATGTAACCTGCACTCTGAGCCTCTCAGGAATCTCTCTGTTACCTCAAAGGATTTGGCCACAGACAGGACACAAGGGTGGAAATGGGCCCAACTTCTCAACCACAGGATAAGATAAGATCAACATCTCTCAACTGTGGCTCATGACAAGTCTCTAGTTATGGTAAGGACAATCTCAAACAAGACAAATGTAATTTGTGAATTTCAGGGTTAGAGATGAGTGAATATCTGGAGCTACACCATCATTTTGCAAATGTGACAACTGGAGCTTGGGTCAGTTAAATAAGCCCAAATAGCACACCCAGCCCTTCTCAGTTCCAGTCTCAAGTCCCTCTTATCCCCACATTGCATGCAATTTGAGGGGAAAAAAATGCTTAAATTAAGGTTGCCAAATCTAGCAAATAAATTTATTTCAGGTAAATAAATACTTCTTTTGGTATCACTATATCCCATGCAATATGTAAGACAATGTTTGGAACCTCCAGTCACACTAAATAATTGTTCTTTATTTGAAATTCAAATTTAACTGGGCACCCCGTATTTCATCTGGCAAACATAGCCTAAATCAAATAAGCAATGCTAAGATCTCTACCTTCTGAAAAACATTTGAAAGCATTGGAAATCTGACTTAAGTGGCAAAGAATTGAGTGGACAGGAAGAACTCAAAACCTCATAAATTGAAGTTGGAAATAATCAATGGCTAGAAAAGAAGTAACATGAAGCTTAAGAGGAACAAGGAAGGAAGGAAAGAAAAGAAGAATGAAAACAGAAGGTGGAAAATGTGGAAGGCAGAAAGAAAAGACCCTCTGGAGTGTGGTGCTTTCTCCTTCATCTGTGTAGTCTATACAGTTAGCCTTCTTTTCTCAACTAAAAGAGCATTTTATTTGTTTTAAATTTTTAATCAAAGCCATACATGTAGATGACTTAAAACTCAAACAGTACCAAAGAGCTTATAAATAAAAGCTCTAGTCCTTATTCCTATCTCTTGGTTTACTGCTTTGGGGAACCATTTTTAAACTTGATATCTGTTTCTGAGGTGACCAACTGTCCTTGTTTGCCCAGAACTGAAGGGTTTCACAGACTGGGCACTTCTGATACTAAAACAAGGACAGTTCTGAACAAACTGGAACCATTCATTGGTCATCCTAGTAGAGATTATTTTCATCGCCCCAAATAAGAACCCCTATTTTTGCTTAATTTGTCAGTTTTAGACATTATCTGTTGATTTCTTCCATTAAAAGGTGAGTATTCATTTTGATTATTCTCAAATAGTTGGTAAAACACCTTTTCTTTTCTTTTTTCTTTTCTTTCTTTTCTTTTCTTTTCTTTTCTTACTTTTTAAAGACTTTATTTAATTTGACAGATGAGACATAGTGAGAGAGGGAATACAAGCAGGGGGAGTGGGAGAGGGAGAAGCAGGCTTCCTGCTGAGCAGGGAGCCCAATGCGGGGCTCAATCCCAAAACCCTGTGATCATGACCTGAGCAGAAGGCAGACGCTCAATGACTGAGCCACTCAGGCGCCCCGAAACACATTTTCCATACAGATCAAGTTCACCAATTTGGCTTCAGAGGGAACCTTCAGAGACAATGTGTTTTCTCTAACCAGAGAAAACAAGAATCACATTATGTGAGTGTCAAGGTGCCATTTTATTTTCCCACTGAAATAGTTTGCCCCACCTAGGAATCCTTTTAAATATTCTTAACTTTAATTGCCTTTTTCCCTCCACAAAGAAGTCAATTTAAATTAAGCAGAATCCATCACTGTGATAATTTTTTAATGAGTAAAGATAATGTACTGTACAGAAATTGAAATGAGGTGTTCCCAGGATCATTTACAAAGTCTCGAAAAGTCCTCCTAAGAGTCAGCTGAAATTAATGAACCTTAGAGTCTCACGACCATCAATACCTTATAACTGAGGACTGAGTTCAATGAAAAAAAAACCTCACAATAATAATAGTTACACTTTCCAATTTGAACATTTATCTCCTTTCATCCTGAGATCCTGAGGAATTTTATAAACATTAATTAAACCTCACAGGTGTGATTTATTAGATTAATTCACTGATAGCCATCAAGAACTCTAAATGTGCACAGTACATTTAATAGAGCTGGATTAAAAAGAGGAATAAATTAGCATGCTAGGCAGACTGCCACCCTGGGCTAGAGCCCCCAGGATTTAGGAGAAGTCAGAAGAGGAAATGTGCTCCTTAGCTTAAACTTCTTAAATTAACTCTGATCTCAAAACAGAGTGACCATGGTTTGATGCTTCCTAATCTCTATTGAAATGTTCCCCCCTCACCGCTTATCTGAGCCCCTCTTTATTGCTTTGTCCTTGTTATATCATTGGGTGTCAAAGACAGACATGGTGAAAAGAGTGACCTTCAGTACAACAAAAGAAGTTTCTATGTGCTTTGTGGAAATCTAAATATATTTTTGGTGAAGTTTTGGGAGGAAGAGGAGGTAGTCTTGGTACAGATTCAAAAACTAGGGTTTAATCTTACAGGGTAGTCAAGCCCTTCTTGGAGTTGAGAGTAAGGTGGGGAGAAGAGAGTCACTACACTTTTGATACCATTCTAAGATACCGTACTGTGAACGATAGCCTTCGTTGCTTTGATAAAATTCTTTGTGCTCGGAAGGCAAGTGCTTGCAAATTAGAAATAAATTCTCAATGATAATTTGCAATAATGGATTGAGTTTATGGAGGTAAAAGGAAAATTTCTTTTATCCTCCCTGTGACCTGAGGGTTGTGTTAGCATGAATAATACAAGAACAATAAACTGAGGGATATTTTATTGTCTTATTTCAGCAAACTCTGAATCAAGAGGGGTCAAACATGATAAAATTAGGGAGTTAAAAAGACAACTCTCCATAAAATCCAGGATTCTAAAATAGACTTGGAATTCTAGACTCAAACCTTTGTCCTCCTAGATCAGCAAATTTAATCTCCTCATTCAATAGGTGATAAATTTGAGTCCTGGAGAAACTAAAGCAGCTTGAATAAGAAAGTTAATTAGTGACAGACCCAGAACCTCTGCTACAAAACCACATGGACATTTTGGCTGTGCTTTTCTAAATATTGCATTGTGTGAAAGCATTTTCTGGAGAGAGAAATGAGAAGTCAGATTTGCTTATCTGACAAATGTGAAACAGTAGATACAATTAGTAGGGCTTTCCTGGGAAGATGACAATGGCTTTTTAAAATGGCCTACTGACTCAATCAGTTAAGCATCTGACCCTTGGTTTCAGCTTAGGTCATGATCTCATGGGTTGAGGGATCAAACCCTGTGTCGGGCTCTATGCTGGGTATGGCATCTGCTTGGGATTCTCTCTCTCCTTCCCCCCCTCCCCCTCACAAAAAAAAAAGTTTTTTAAATAGCCTATTAAATCTGATAAACAATGGAGGAAGGCAGCCAAATATCATGGATAATCCAGAAGGAGAGTAATTCACCTTTGAGTAACAGAATTTACTATAATCTACTATTTAGAAAAGATCAGCATGAGCTATTAGTTCCCACTTATTCAGTCATTAAAAATGCCTCCAAAAGTAGTCAAGTGGGGAACAAAGGGTAACAGATAGTTTGTAATCTTTAATGAAACACCAGTATAATTTTGGGAGAAAGATTAAAAATAGTGAAAGCTCATGAATATTAGTGTCTTTGGAATTGAAAACCTATAACAGAAATTCCATCTATACTATCCTCTGCAACAGATAATAGTCTATTGATCAGACTCCACAGGAATAGAAGCCCACTAATTTATGTGGCAAGACTTTCATTGTCACACAAGCTGGATCATTGGAATGTTCTTTAGTACAGTGTTCCAATAAGATCATTGACATTGTATAATTCTTGTTCCATAGGCCAGTCCTACAAATATTTAAGATCTATTATTTTTCAGGGTGTACTGATTTTTCTCTGTTGGTTTCCTCTCCTCCCAAACTGTCCCAAGATCCAATGGCTGCCTCATAAACCCTTGTCTGGGTCCTGGGAAGTCGAACCCTACAGAGTGCAATCCAGGGCTCTCTTACCAGTTGATTCCCATTTGGGCTAGATCAATGGGAAGGACCCAGAGGAACTTTGGAGGTCAGAAGAAAAGAGAGGTCAGTGATTTCTTTCCTGATCTATATTTTTGCTTGTGGGGATGTCCTTTTGCAATTACAGTTCATATGCAATGGCCCTTCCTCCATGAACCCCTTAATTCTGCCCACACCTCTGTAAGCAGCCACTTCATTAAAGCCCTTGAACCATCTGAGCTGGATTCCATTTTCTGCTAGGATTTTTGTTGAGACCCAGGTTAAAGAAACAGTGTCTGTTTCTCAAACTTCTCAGTATGCTTTTCTGACATTCTGATTATTTTGGTTGCTTTTATCTCAACACAGTCTAGTTGGTCCAGTCCTTCTAAAGAGCTTAACCCATAGTGGGCCAGAGTGGTCCAGATTTGATCTATTACTGCATCCTTTAACCTGGTTGATGATACATTTTCTCTGTTAATTCATGCTTTTTTTGTGGGGTTTATTTTGTTTGTTGGTTGTTTTGACAGTTATGCTGCATTGGTACCTCACCTGAAGATTTCATTCAATTGAACTTCTAGTTTTTTTCCCCCATGTGAATTTCTCTTAAGTCAGGTCTCTTTTATATATTTTGCTCCTTGTCAGGAGACGGAATTATTTAACAGATCTGGCCCTGGTATTAACATGCTGGTTCCAAATAAAGACAGAGCACTGGGTACAATGTTTTAAAAACATTTTTAGCAAAGAACATCTTAGATTATCTTGTCCGAGACTTTATTTGCTCTCAGAGACTGTGTCATAAAACTTTCATGAATGTTAACTTCTTTTGGCTTCCATGATTTTGTCTCTTCTGGACGTTAACTCCCCTTTCCTGATTGTCTTGCTTTCTGTTGACTACTTTTCCTTTTTCTTCTCCTTTAGTTTAAGTGTTTGGCAAGGTTCTCTCTCAGGCCTTTGTCACTTCTTGTTCTCCAAAACAAAGAACACATGTATAATTGAAGGCCTACCCTGCACTAGGCACTGTGTAAATCACTTTGAAATCAATCTTCATAAAAACCTTTGGAGATATTTGTGTCCTTATTTGATTGATGAAGAACTTGGCATAGATACACTAACAGAGCTAAGCAAGGAAAAGTTCCACCTTATAGAGATAGACCAGACCATGTGGGAGGTCATCCCTGAGGGCAGATTTTCCTGGATGGTCTTTCCCATCTTCCTGCCATATTGTTGCACCTTCAGACGAATCTGAAGGAAGCATGTCCTACATATGGATAGTATAGCAGCTTTCCAAGAGGACACTAAGCCACTTTCATAGTTACTACTGACCAACATAGTCATTTATATGTGTTAGAGTGCCTCGTTGGTAAGCTCATTGGGCAGAGGGTTCATTTCTTATATTTTATATTTAAATTTTCCCCACCTTATAGAAACTTTTATTATCTTTACCACAATGTTTTGTTAAAGAGAGAAAGAATATCATATCTTATTTATAGGAGTTGGTGATATATGGGTTCTTGGAAACATTGCTCTTTAAATACATAATTAACATGTTAATTACTAAGAAAACTGAGGACTGAGAGGTAGAGGAAATCCTGATAAACAAACACAAATTAAGTATAACAATGAAAAGGAAATCATTTTATGGTAAATACATCTGAGAAAATCTGGAATAATATTATTTTCCAATTGTTAATAACTGCCACCGATTGATTGATGGAATAGTTTTTTATAACACATGATAGAAATATAATACTATATTTATGTTACCCATTAAAATTGTCAAGAAATTTAGAAGCTCTAAGATTTCAGTATTTCTTGAAAGGTAAATTTAGATGGGGAAAATAACACACACATAAAAGCACACATACACACACATGTGCACACACACAGACACACACAAAATAAAACATACTATGCCCTGCCCACGCTGTAATTTATCAACTGGGAAGGAAATTGGCATGTCTTTTCCTGCTGATTTATTGGTTAATTCCAACAATTCACTGTAGAAAAGGCCAACAATGAATTACAATGTGGGAAAAAAACTAAGCAGAGCATTTAGAAAGGTGTTGCAGTATACAGCCTTTAGAAACAACTTACGCAGGTATTTTATAGCCAGTCTCAAAGCAATTGGTGCATGTGAAATGCAGTGGACAGCATAGGAAATATGCCAGAAAATGTCACATGTCTCACTTCTCATATTTAGAAGAATATGTCATGCCACATGAAGGTTAGACTTCCCTTTTATCTTCAAGCTAGAATCAGATAACATTAGATCCTACTTACTATTTGTTTTAGGAATCAAGTTAGAAGGGCAGTAAGAAACATGAACTACCTTAGAGAAGCCAGTGATGGACACTTGGCTTCAGCAGATCTTTGGATCTTTGATCCAAAAGAAGCAGGAGGGGGAATAAAAACTGAAAGCTTGAATTCCTGTCACTATCAAGCATCTTCTCCCTAGGCCCACCTTCAAGGACTCAGAGCTGTTTGGAGAAGGGAATTTCCTCACTAAGAATCTCCATTTTTAATTTCTCAAATATGGTTTAACAAGCCAGTTGCCTCTCTTTTTTTGAAAGGTGAGTCCTTTTGAAATGACTTAAGAGGCATATGATGGTTATTTTTATGTGTTCATTTGGCAGGGTCATGGTGCCCAGATATTAGGTCAAAGAGCATTCTGGATGTTTCTGTGAGGGCTTTTTCAGGCTGAGATTTACCTTTAAATCAGTAGACTCTGAGTAAAGCAGATTGCCCTTTAAAATGTAGGTGGGCCTCATCCAATCAGTTGAAGGCCTGAATAGACAAAAGACTGACCTCCCCTGAACAAGAGGGAATTGTGCAGTAGAGACCTTTCAGACTTGAATTGCAACATGGGCTCTTCCTGGGTCTCTAGCCTGCTGTCCTACTCTGCTAATTTGGGACTTGTGGACCTCCATACTTGCACCAGCCAATTCCTTAAAATAAATTTTTTTTTCTCTACCTAAGCATCCCATTGATTCTGCCTTTCTGGACGACCTTGACTAATACAACGCACCAAGTAAATTTTAGCTTAAGATTTTAGAAAACATTGTAGATGTAATTTATAGTGTTAATGTTAAGAGACAGCAATATGACAGTATTTATAGGCTTTTTTTGTTGTTACTGTACTTCAGGTCAAAAAAAGGAGCATTATGCTTACTTACTTGTTTATAATTTGTTTATTTCTATAAGCACCATTGACTCTTTACAATGTTCCCAGGAAGAAGATATCATCTCCTTTCCACAGATGAGAAAAGGGAGACCCAGGAAGATCAGGCCACTTTCTAGAAGCCACATAGCTAGTGGGGAGCCTCTGTGTAGCTATTTAACTTCAGAGTCTTTCTATTTCTTTGTTTGCTTATTTGTTTATTGAATCAATGCTTTTTCCATTCTCCCATGCTGCTTTTTCAGGTGCCATGGTTAGTCCTGCTAGAAACCCACCTGTATATAGAAGCGTTCCTTTGCAAATGAAACTTCCATTGTTGGGAGCTTACCATGCACAAAGCACTGTGCTAAGGGCTTTTCCTATATCTCCTCGAATCCTCATTTTGACCTTGTCAGCCAGGTACTGGTGTTTCCATTTGGCACCCAGGGAAATGGAGGTCTAAAGTCAAGTAGCAGGTTTCAGGTCACACAGTTGAGCTGAGAGGCACGCCCAGGTTAGTTTGCCTGACTCCAAAATCCTCTCGTGACTCCTACATTAGGGCCGTAAGCTCATTTCCTGGGAATCCTATGTCAGCGTGTTCCTACAGATCAGAACCCTTGGTTTTCAAATAGATGAGCTCCTGTGTTGTTGAGTTTCCTTCTCACTAGCTCAAGGAAGGAGCAGAAAGATTGCTTTGCTTGCAGCATCCTATTTACTGAGGGGAAAAAGAGAAAACAAGTGTTCCCTTAGGAGAGTACAGAATATGTATTACTGTTTCTATTGACATGCTTTCTACTGATGGTGGGGTCTAGGGCTGCCTCTGTCCCGACACCCTGTTTTATGTTGGGGCAGCAGATTTCATGGGCAGAACTTTTTTAGTCTCTCGGCTTGTTCCTGGAAAGTGATCTATCAGTACTCACCTTCCCTCTTCCTGTCCCTGTGCCCATCTGGTCTGAAAAAAACAAAGGAGAAGGTGAAATAAGCACCTTGTTGGGGTTATTTTCCCACCTCCACAGTGTCCTAATCCTACCCAGACATCATTGTCCAAAGCCACATACACATCTAGAGAGAAAAGAGAAGGTGAATAAAACTTCAAGAAAAAAGATCAGAAAATGATGTTGAAAGAAAGGTGAGTTCTTGCGGAGGGGTGAAATGTGGATGGATCCCTCTCCTGGATGTTTGTAAATGTGCAGAGAAACCTGTCTTCGCTCGGGAGCAACAATGTGCTTTTTGATGTATATGCCTCTGCAGACTTCAGGAAGGTGAGCCCATTTTTTACCGAGGGAGAGTGACAGAAATCTATCAACCTGGTTTATCATCCCACAATTACAGCAATTTATAGTGTGCTTTTCGCAAGGTCACCTGTACTGGCAACCAAACAAAAGCCCTCTTCCTGCCTTTGTTCCAAAGAGACCTAACGGACTCTCTGTAACTCGGGCCATCCAGGATATTTTTCAATTAATTTGCAACCACTTGGGCTTAGCATCGCACAAGCCTGGCATATATATATCATTTTTCATTGGCTGGAAACACTGTCACAGTCCCCATGATATAGAAGAGCTGCTTTTCCTTTCCCTTTTCAACTCACTTCATTCAGCTTTTTCTTTCCTCTTGAGATAAGGAACTTGCAGTGAGGAAAAAAAAATCCTGTGATTTCAAGAAGGAGCTTTTCTTTCTGATAAGCTGCCTATATTTTTCTGTCATTGTCTGAAGTTGTCTGAAGCAATTAAAAGCACGACTAATTCTTCTGAAAGGATGTCGAACCTCTGAATTTAGAAGAGGACTCCCCGGAAACAGTGCTGGGTCTCAGGATCTGGTTCTTTGGTACCCAGAAGCTGTTTGTAGTGGACATGTGTGGAGACGGGGACTGAAGTTTTTAGGTAAAAAAATGTGCTCATGGACATTTTAAGAGAAGAAACTAGAAAACTCAATACCCAGGCCTTCTTTCCTCCACCACTGTCTCTCTTCAGCATTTTACCGGCCACAAAATCTATCTATTATCTGTCTATCTATGTATTTATTTATATTTTTAATTTTAATTCCAGTATAGTTAGCATACAGTGTTATATTCATATATTAGTTGCTGGTGTGATTCAACAATTCTTTTTTTTTTATTTGTTTTTTTAAAGATTTTTTTTTTTATTTGACAGAAAGGAAGAGATCACAAGTAGGCAGAGAGGCAGGCAGAGGGAGAGGGGGAAGCAGGCTCCCCGCTGAGCTGAGAGCTGGATGTGGGGCTGGATCCCAGGACCCTGAGATCATGACCTGAGCTGAAGGGAGAGGCTTTAACCCGCTGAGTCACCCAGGCGCCCCTGATTCAACAATTCTGTATCTTACTCAGGACACAAACTCTTTTTCTGTTGCTACTGGCTGCAGTTCTCACCTTCCCCTCCACCTCCAACCCAAGCACATCCCTCCTCCTCCCGCCCCCACCCCATCCTCCCTCATCCCTGTGCAGCTCACTCCAGAAAGGGCTTCTGCTCTGTTCTCCAAAACTCTAAGCCCATCTGATTATTTTCCTTTTCATAGTACCTGTTTCCCGATGGTCTCAAATCCAACCTCCCATTGCCCTTCAGGTTTGAGGAGAAATCTGTCATTCAAATGCCCCCTGGCTGAGAGGCCCATTCCATCTCTTCCACTCCCCCGGGGCCACAGGGGAGGTTCTTCTTTTTCTCGTTTTCGGCCCCTACCCCAGTCTGGGGGCCGCGGTCCCCCCACTCATTTTTGTCTTCACTCGCTTGCTCTGTGAGATTTTCTGCCATCTTCCCTCAGCCATTTTGGGGGAAGTACTGCTGAGTGGTTAACAGGTAGTACATCCGGGCTCTGGTGTCAGACCCATCTGGGTTCAAATCCTAAATCACCGCGCGGCTTCTGCTTCCTCCGTCTCTCTGGTGTCTCCATTCTCCTTTGTGGCTCCTTCACTGGGTAGGTGTGCTCCCATGTGGAAAGTGCTTGGTGTAGGGCTTCTGCATATATTCCAACAAATATAAATGATAGGAATTATTGTTTCTCAGGAGCTTTCCTTGTAATCTTCCTTTTTCTTTCTTCATTTTTGTCTTGGTTTGGTTTGGTTTCTGTGAAATTATAGTCTGCTTGTCCTGTTATTTGAAGGAAAATAATTACCACCATGAAATGGGCGCTAAAACTCAGACTCTGAGTGCTGGTGCAATGTATGCATTCGCAGTGGAGTAAACCAAAACACATCCATGGACAGACTCCCTACTTCAGAGCTAGAAGGTCTACTCTCTTTAGGATCATATCAGATGGAAGAAACAATGGGACACACTGGGAGTGTCTGGGATTGGCAAGCCAGTTATTTACTTGAAATGTCATTGGTGACACAGATCTGGACATGCAGTGAATCAAGTACAATGAGCTAGGGAGGGGGGTGGGGAAGTGGGCAGCTTCCAGGAAGTTAGTGAGCGGGACTGAGAATACTGATCCCAGGGAAGCTGTGCTTTCATCTCCATTATTTACTTTGGGTTATGGACACTTTTAGCCCCATATGTGATGGGCCCATATGTAGCCAGAAACTTTACATTTTTATAAACATTCACAATCTAAACAGCTGTTAGGTTCCCTGGAAACCCCAAAGTCGACTTGCTAGTATCTGTTGATCCCAGGTTAAAAATTCCATCTAACTCTCAAGTAGTTACTCAGTGACTAGATTTTTCAAAAGGAGGGCCTCCTTTTTCGTTGAAATATTCTGAAGACTTTCTAATTTCTTTTTCTATAAATCTATAACAATCAAATAGTCTTTTTTTGATTAATTTCATTTCTCTAAGACATTGAAAAGAGGGAAAGGGTACTCTGATTAAAGGAGAAACGTGTTGCCAAATAATGTACCAACATACCTTATGCCCGTGGGTGTCATTTTTTCCATTGACTTTGGACCCGATCTCAGAACCCCTCCCAGCAGTTATCCAGGTATTTATTTCCCCACCAACTGATTACGGTTGTCATATAACAGTGCGGATCTATATTCCATGTGTTCTGCCTTTCTCAGCTTCCCTTGGAAAAGCTGGGGCCATATGGCAAGTTCTACCAAATGGGTAGTGAGTGGAAGTGATGTGCTCCACTTTAGTTCATTGTAATTGCCAGAGACAATGGAAAGCCAATGTGCTTCCTCCATCTACCCTTCTTTCACTGTGGCACATGTGAGGATCATGTGTTCTGGGGTGCATGACTGAAAAGGGAGGATGGCCCCTTCTCATGTGCATAGGATGTTACAGGAATGAGAAATACAGCCATACTGGATAGCACCATGGATGTTTAGGATCTGTCTCCTCTAGCAGAAGAATGAGCCCTAACCTAACGAATAGAGCCTGTTAGATCAACTTTCTTTGCCATTCCTCTCCTGGGTACTAGAACGATTAAGCAACCAGCTTTAATGAACATGGTTAGTTGTGAGTCAACTGAGATAGTCTTCTAGACCTAAAGATACAAGGAACGTCGCCAATCTGGATGCATCCTATGTCTATGCCTGAGTTGCCCATTGGCTTTCCTCCAAGGACTCCTTCCTTCTACATTTAATAGACCTAATCTTCATAGATGAAGAAAAGAGAGCCCTTTGGCCAAATTCACACACATAGTGGATTAAAACCAGAAGCCAGATCTCCTGACTCCAGACCCAGGACCTCTCTCCTCTCCCTGCTGCTGCCTCTCCTTGCCTCCCATCTCCCTCTGCATTTTCAACAAGAGCAGTCAGGGTTCTAGCCATAGATTCATTTCCCTTGATGATGTGGAATAAACACCTAGGTAACAGCGGTGCACACATGCGAAATTACAAAGACCATTAGCTTTAGGAATTATCTTTAAATCTGCAAACTCTCTTCCTGTTAAGAGGGCCTCCTTTTTCGTTCCACACCAAAGTAGTCATTGAGTTTAGCAAGCGGGGATTCTCATTGTAGCATCAAGGAATGACTTTCTCTCCTTCTTGATTGATTGATTAATTAGTTATGTGTACTTGGGTCCAGCAGGGAGCCCAGTGACAGCTGTGACATGAAAATTACCAGAAAGTTACAAAAATATGTAGCAGTGTTGACTTGCTGAAATGTAGTACCAGGGATTGATTAGAAACAGACACGTATAACGATCACATCTTAAAATTACCTGTCACTGCTGAGGCCTTGAGAAGAATCCTTTTGATTAGGATGAATTAATTCAGTTCCAATTTAATCACCTGCAAAGAAAGTAGTGAATATTCTCTATTCTTATTTCAACATTTTTTTTTGTCTAGAATCCTGGAGTTTAGAAGAACAACTCCCATAGAGACAAAATGATCTTTGAAAAACTAAAGCCCAATCAGATCAGTCCCCGCTTAAATTCTCTAATGGTCTCCCATTGCCTTAGGGATAAAACTAATTACTGAACATTGCCACTAAGACCCCCACCTGTCCAGCCTTCAGCTTCTTCCCAGACTCATCATATGTCATCTCTCCCCCTTCCTCTCTGTGCT
>CM052815.1:23834891-23899275 GCA_028533885.1 Nasua narica | reverse complement strand
GGGGGGGGAGCACCTGGGTGGCACAGTTGGTTAAGTATCTGACTCCCGATTTTGGCTCAGGTCATGATCTCAGAGTCATGAGATCGAACCTTGAGTTGGGCTCTATGATCAGCACAGTCTGCTTAAGAGTCTCTCTCCTCCCTCTGCCCATCCCTACCCCCACCCCACCCTACCCTTCACACACTCTGTCTCTCTCTCTCTCTCAAATAAATAAATCTTTAAAAAACAAAGTACAAATAGATTTTTTTGTCACCAGTATAAATGGAAAATTGATATTTTTCTAATCTGCATTACACTAAATCATGAGTACAAAAATAAATTCATCCCTGTCCTACCTAAAATATTTTGTGCATTACTATCGGGCATTATATACTTTGGGAAGCACTGCCTTAGTGTGTTAGAAACACACATATGCAGACATCTCAAATGAGGAATGCCTACTGTTCAACAATGTGCAGAGAAAACATATCAAGGAAAAAAATCAATTAGCGGAGACTTCTAAGAGAAGTCACCTTTTTCCCCCTCTTTTTTCCCCCTCCCTTCCCTCTTTTCGCCTTTCCTTCTTTCCCTCCTCCTTCCCTTCTTTTCTTCCTTCTTTTGTTCTTCCCTCTTTTATTCCTCCCTCGCCTTCTCTCTGTCTCTCTCACTCTCTTTTTTCCTTGTCTCATTCTTTCTACTAGATAATGAAGAGGATTCGTTTGAGCAAGATCTTGGGAAAAGTTAGGGTTTAATAACTCCTCACGGTATTTTTCCCTTCTGGTCATGATGACAATATTCCAGGAGGATTTGAAAGTCCTGTCCCATGAATGCCCTTTTAAGCTTCAGAGTGACGCCCACAAAGCCCCTTCCCAACCCCAGTGCCCATCTTCATACCACAGTGAGCACCGTCCTTGAGGGGCTGAGTGGGCTTGTTCTCATCATTATCTGTGACCCCACTCTTCATAGCAGAAAGAATGGCACACTGTTTCATCTCTGACGGTGGATGTTAGTCACAGCAGAATCAGTTGAGATCCTTGGGTGGCGGGTCAGATTATGCCTGTCAGCCTCAGCCACAGGGTTGTGAAGCTGGAGTTGTATTTACCTGCCCTTGGTTATGTTGAAACAGGGAGAAAGCCTTCTAGCAAGGTACTGGATTCAGTTCGGTGATCAAAACAGCTCAATGCCAGTGCCTGTGAAAAGCATTCATTTTTCTATCGACAGAGTTTTACATCCATCCAGTAAATTTTATCGGAACCCTCTAACTCTAGTAAAATACAGTGAAGTGCAATAAATTTCACTTTATGGGTTTTACAGTTTGAAAACAGCTTCAGGGGAGTCTGGTTACTGAGGGGACCCAACTGGCACAGTCTCCAGGGGTTGGTTTCTCTATGCAAGGAACTCTAAGAGATGACCTGACACCCGTTCATACCCAGTCCACTCAGGTGAGGCATTACCATCCTTAACATTATTTAAGGCATGACTAAAGTCCTGTACCTCTACTTGCAAAGCTGGCTTTGAACAGTGAAGAGAAAAGCAATTAAGTTGCTAAGCAAAGGGCTGCTTGCTTCCCTGGGCAATGAGCAAACTAGCTTCATTAAAGACAGGGATTAAGTCTCTGACTTATTACAATATAGCCGACTGCCCCAGAAGGTCCCTTGGCCTTTTTGTCCTTGTCCAAGGAGCTTTGAAATGGGAATAAATCAGATAACATTCCTTAAGAGAAACTCTTCCAGCTGCCTCCCCAGTCAAAAAGGTCTCTGCAGTTTACCTGGAGGCAGGCTTTCTTGCTTTCAACTGGCCTTTAACTGACTATGTCCTTGTATTTGTAAATTGGTAAGACTTGAGAAATTCTCTTACCCTAAAGAGGCCTGGTCACTATAAAAATTTGCTTCACATAGGTTCTCCCCCTACCCAGACATCAACTGTCAAATTCCTATCATCTTTCGGTTTGGGTTTTTAAAAAAATCAGTTAGGATCTATGTTGAAACCTTGTGATGGCCTCACTGTTGAAAGCCTTTTGCCTTCATGGAAAGAAGCTTGATGGCATCTACTATTTGGCAGGCATGGTTGGAATCATTTTGTCTCTATTACCTTGTTTTATTCACACAAAGAGCCCATAGGGTAGAGAATTTATTCTAGTCCCTTTTACAGATAAGGACACTAAGGCAGAGTCTGGTTATGTAGTTGGCCCAGGGTCACAAAACCAGCAAATAAGAAAGCCAAACCCAGGTGCTCCTGTTCTTATCTGAGGGTCTTACCCAGAGGCTGTACTTCCCCCTGGGGAGTGCCTGGGGCGTGGACACAATGCTCCTCATGCCAAAGCATCCAGCTGCATGAATTGATAAGTAGGAGAGATTTCATTTTGACCCCAGGAGGAAGGAGTTGGCTTTGGAGGATGAAAGGAGTCTCAGGAGCAAGGGATAGAAGAAAGAATGGACTCAAATAAATACTCTGAACATTTTGGAATAGAAGGGGTAGGGTAGGAACCTAAGGCTGTGGTTTTAGGACCGAGTAGGAGACTTTGTGCTTTGGGAACCAGGTGATGTAGATAAACAGATTTGAGGGGGAAGGCGGACAAGCAGGGATCAGAGTAGGGATACTAGAGGCCCACTCTTCCCAAAGTGAGCACAGACCACAGACATTTCCCCCAGGCATTCCCTGAACAAGAACATTGTCTTTTCATTGATTCTCAGTGCTGGCATATGGTGAGACCTTAATAAATATTTATTGAATAAATGAATAAAAGACCTAGAAGGTGAAAGTAGAAGCCTAGGGACCAGTTAGTTCTTATGCAGACAGGAGATGAACCTGGAAGTCCCAGACATATTTCAAAGATGGTTGGTTGGAATAGGGGGTGAAGGCTGAATGTATGAGTTGGAATTTTTAAAGTAAGAACAAAGAGGCATCTTCATTTTGGAATGGTAAAGTCTTGGACAATTTGTTGCAAGCATCATCTCGATATAATTATAACCTGTGTGGTAAGCATCACCATCTCCATAATGTAGGTGAGAAAGCAAAGACTCATAAAAATTAAATAAATTACTTGCCCCTGGTCCTACAATCAATGTGGAGAAGAACAGACGCCTAAAGCCCTGTCTAGCAATTTCCATAGGTCATGTTATTTCCACCATACTGTGTTGGTTAATATTTCCCACTTGGGCCTATTTCCCATCCATGATGTAGATGGAGGGAAGAGACAGCAGGAACATAAATCTCTCAGAAGAACAGCTGCAGTTTCTCTTTTGTTTTGACAGTACTATGCAAAGCCCAAATTAAAAAACAAAACAAAAGAAAACATGGCCAAAGTTCATGACCTTTGTCTTCCAAGGCACAGTTAAAACAAAAGGGAGATCTCTTTGATGTAGGTGATCTGAAATGATCTCTTCATGGTCAGCTTATGACATAAAAATGTTTGTAAGCTGATGTTACACAAAAGTGATATTGAGCTATCATATTTCATGCCCCAAATAACTCTCTAGGTACAGAGTATGTGAGGGATAAGGTCACTCAGAAAGACATTGTGGTGTTGAATATGTGAGGTCTTCTTGCTTAAAGCTGGCTTCTTTTTATTGTGGTTGACTGAAGGATTCGTTGTCCTTGAAATAAATTTTCAAACATCAATGGTGGAGTCTGTGTCTCGTTCCTCATTCCCTTACAACTCTCATGAGAGCTCTAAACCTTATTTTGCTGGGTGCAAAGAGAGTCAATAAGTAGTCAATGGTTGTAGCTAATCGATATCTTACCCCCAATTCCATTTCAATGATGGAGAATGAAGTGACTTTTAAAGGAAGACCATAAGGAAACACTTTTAAGAATATCTCAGAAAGTGTACCAAGATTAAAATGAAACCCTCAATTCTTGGCTAAGAAATTTCATTTCTGTAAATGATTGGTGGGAAAATAATACAAAAGGATTCTCATGTTAAAAGGTCATTATTGAAATAGTACTTATGGTATTGGAAAATTGGAAATAAACATCTACAATAGATGAAAGGGTATGTAAATTATAGTTGAGTTCACATAGGGGATATTAGGTAGTAATTAAAAGTTATGAAATAACATAACGACATAAGGAATTGACTAATGCTTTAATGTTAAGTGGAAAAACATGTTAAGCAGGAAAAAGCAGAAAAAATTAAATATTTAGTATGAGAATAACTATAAGAAACAGTTTTAATGCATGGAAAATACACTAAATGTTTAAAGGACTAGATTTGTGTGATGGGACTATAGATTATTTTTCTTTCTTCAGTCGGCCTATCTGCACATTTTAGATATGTTTCATGTTTATGTAAAGGAAAATATTCTAATAAACTTTATTTTTTAACTTTATTTTTGAAAGAAATAAAATTTCCAACACTCCTGTAGGAAAACAAATTCATATGAGATCATTTGTATTTCTTAATGACTGTGGCTTTAGGCTGAGAAACAGTCTACATGAGAATAATAACCCAACCTCTTTAACTATCTTTTAGTTAGGTATCTCTAAACATCTCTGAGAGATTGCTGTTTTAGAAGTATCCCTGGTCTCAAGAGAAACGGGGAATTAACAGGCCCTAGTTCTTACGTGAGAATTGTTTTAACTCACTAAATGAGAACATCTGGCGAGTGTGGTAGCCGGAATTCTAAGATGGTCACCAAAATTCTTGGCCTTTGGTACAAACAACTGTTACTCAATCAAACACTAACCTAGGTGTTGCTGAGAAAGGTTTTTGTAGATGTAATTAAGGTCTCAAATCAGTTGACATTAAGATAGGGAGATTTTCTAGGTGGCCTGACTTAGTCGCATGAGCCCTCTAAATCCGAGCTTAGAGTTCAAAAGACAGGAGAGTCAGAGATTTGAAGCACAAGAAAGAGTTGATGATCCCAGAGTCCTGGGATCGAGTCCCGCATCGGGTTCCCTGTTGAGCAGGGAGCCTGCTTCTCTCTCTCCCTCTGCCTGCTGATCCACTTGCTTGTGCTCTCTCTTTTTGTCACATGAATAAATAAAATCTCAAAAAAAAAAAAGGAAGTTGACATGGCCTTGCTGATAGATAGAGGAGACCACATGGCAAAGAATATAGGCAGCTCTAAGAATGTAAGCAGTTGCTGGGAGTGAAACTCAGCAGACAGCCAGCAAGGACACAGAGGCCTATCTTATAACTTCAGGGAACAGAATCTGGCAAATCTGAATGAGCTTGGGAGTGGATTACTTGATTTATGTAAAAAGCACAGCTATGAATACAGTGTACAAAAAGATATACAGTTTATCTGTGGTACTAAAATTTCATGGAGACGATATGTATTAGGATTCTCCAAAGAAACAGAACAGAGAGAGAGGGAGAGTGTGTAAGTGTGTGTGTGTGTAAACTGACTCTGAAACTGACTCTTTCCCACTCTGAAATGGCTGACCGTCCCCATCCTGCAAGGGTAAAATGCTGTAGAGGATCAGCGGAAGCTTTGTGGCAAAGCACAAAGGTCAAGCACAGTTCTCTGAGCTGTGTGCCGTCCAATATGGTAGCAACTAGCCATAGGTGGCAATTTAATGGAAACACCTTTAAATAAATAAAGTGAATAATAAATGTGGCACTAGCCACATTTCAGTGCTTAAGAGCTCCGTATGGCTAATAGCTACCATGTTAGATAATGTTGCGTGGAGAAGTGTCATTGTAGACAACTCTACTGGACAATGGTAGAATGTCTTGAGTGGGATGAGTCTGGGCTCCAATCCCACATCTGCCATTTGCTATTTGAGTAACCTTGTGCAAGTGGCTATACTTTTCTTTGTCTCTGTTTCTTCACCTGTAATTTAAGATAATGAACAGGGTACCTATCTTAGAAAGTTTTGTGAGGAGTAGATGAATTAGTGCATGGAAGGAGGCTAGCACAGCTCTTGGGATATAATTAAATATGTCATAAGTGGGAGCTGTTATTTCAGTTATCTCTCTGTTGAGCTTTTTTGGGAGCATCAATTAATATTTATAGTATTACTTGACCTGAAACAAAAAAAGAAAAGGCCCACTCAAATAACTTAATTTTGGCCATTCAGATTAAATCATCTTGAAATAATCTCAATCATTATTTGAGATTTGCTCTTGGTAACTCCATTAACATAGTTTTTAAAATATGATTTTCATTTTGGATTGTTTCTGTGAAAGAAACTCACCCTCATCAAGATTTTAATTAATGCCTCAAATACAGATCTACTGTAATTTCATCAGCATCATAATTTAGCTGTTATAATGTCAAGGAAACAAATTGCACTAATCAGCAGTGTTTGGTCACTCACACAGAGGCGGTGTTAGCACTTGCAAGGCCGTTGGTAAACGTTACATGGGAGGCAGATTGCATCTCTTTCTCCAGAATTGCCCATTTAGGTCATTTTACATAATCTAATTCAGATCTGCTGCCCTTGTCTTATTCTGTCCTCTCAGTCACTTTGCCAGTGGGAACACACCTTGTTCCTTCTCAGCGTAAACCACAAGTAACTCATGCTCTTGGTTCATGTATATTGCTCCTAACGTGTCACCAGCAGTGAATACCCCAGTCTGGTTCCTGCATTTGGATATCCAGTGAAAATAAGAATTTCTATGTGTGGCCCATGTTGATCAGGACATGGCTGGCTTTTGATCAATGGACTTCATGTACAGTCTGATTATTTAAAAATCTACCCAGGGATGTTCCCCAGGATAACGGGTGGTAGTTACAGATCTAGTAGTAAAGAAAGTTGTCCGAGTTTCAAATTCTATGCAGTACAAAAATCATTTGTTGTTTTTTTTTTTCCAAAAATAGTTTTTATTTGTTTAAAAGAAATGCTGGACACTGTTTGGTTTTAAGAATTCTACAAACGAAGGGTGCCTGGGTGGCTCAGTCAGGTGAGCGATCGACTCCTGCTTTCTGCTTAGAGGCAGGCTCCTTGTTGAGCATGGAGTCTGCTTAAGAATCTCTCTCCCTCTCCCTTTGCCCCTCCCCCTACTTATGTGCATGTTCTCTCTAACATAAATAAATAAATATACTATTTTTACCATTTGATATCCTAGATGCTTGTGTAGTTTGATGGGTTGTAGCAATTTCCAAACTTTTTCTTTTTTTCAAATATCATCTCATGTAGTCATCTTTAGAAAGAAAAGAAACTAGAAAGGTGGAACCAAGAGACTTGCATTCAAGTCCTGAGTCACCTCAAAAGTGGGGTGTCCTTTGGCACGTCGTTTAACCTCTAAGCTCTTTTTACTTTGATGTCATCATTTATAGAATGAAAGGGTTGGAATTGATCCACTCTTGTAACCGGGTATTAAGTCCTACGGTGCCACAATTCTCTGGACACATACAGAGAATCCAACTTGGGTGAAAGACAGTATAAATACAAGTTGGATATTAGGAATAGTTTAGAGGAATCTAGAAAGTCACATACTAAACACATACACACACACACACACACACACACACACACACCCCACAGTATCCTAAGGATTTATTAGATAGAACATAGTAGAAAAACAATTTAAGGTAGAAAGAAAGGGAAATAATAGAAAATGTATTTTGAATCACCTACGTATCAATAACTTGCTCAGGGAATAAAAGTAAGTTCTGGGACACGGTAGCCTTGTGTTTGAGATGTGACTTATCCGTCGTTTTCTCTGTAGTATATGGCAAGCCAAGGAATGGTAATAGGAGCCTGTGTTAATTCTGTCTGAAAACACCATCTGGTTCTATGCACTTATCTAGGCCATGGATGTCACAGCCTAGATGTGGTCACCATGATATTCAAAGGTCAAAGAGGGGTCTAATTACATGCCCCAGTACTTAAAGGGCAAATTCACCAGAGCATGAACATAATCACTCAGGCCAAACAAGACCCATTTATAATTTTAATTATCAGTGAATCAGACAACTCTATCAAATACCAATTATTTGACTGTTGCTGAAAATAACTGTCTTGTCTTGTTAGTCTCTAGAATAATCTCTTGAGGGATGTTGAAATGTTCCCCTTAATGTAAATATTTGCTAATATCCATCAAGCAGAATTAAACTCATTTAATGTTTAGCATTGGTGATTTATTTCATTTATTGTTAAGGAACATCCGAAACAGGAAGAATGTCAAGGAAAGGCTGTTAACATTGTACACCATCACCATCCAGAAAGGTACATTAGGATGCAATACAGGTTCCACTCCAAAAGCTCACATTTTGTTTTCATTTAAAGAAATAGTTCACCTCATACCTCAGCAAAACTTTCTTTGGGGTCTTATTCATAATGATCATTTAGCGGCAAACATTTCTGTGTGTGTCTGTGCACCTGGGACATGCAATAGGGAGCCTCCCCGGAGGAGCTCACGGTCTACCTGCATCCACATCCAGAGAAATGAATACGCGCTAAAAAACATTTAGCTTCGGGCTAGAATGATTTATTTTTCTTTAATTTCAAAATCACGTTTTGCATAAAGCATCCAAGAAATCTTCCACAGTGGTTACCCTGTCTATTCTATTAAATGAACCATAGGAAATGATCAAGTCCGTAAGTGTTGAGTATCAGTAATTTCACATGGTTCAAACTAATAGCATCTGGGAGAAAGAAAAAAAAAGACAAAATCCAGACTGGCTCAGTTTTTAAAAATTGACTATCTCAAGAATGGCTATCTTTGAATAAATAGTTCCTCATTGTGTCCAGGGCTGTCACTTTGAGATCTGCCCTCTTGCCAGAGCGTCTCAAAGACCAGTATGAACCCCACCTTCTTTCTGCACTCAGCTGTCATCATTTCTTCCTTTTGCTTTTCAACCTACAGCAATTAAGACATGAGTAGTCTGTTATCTGCATGGCTTTGATATTTCCATTTCATTTGCAACTTCAGCGCTCCTCAGTCATTTTTGACACTCTTATAATTTTTATCTGCAATTATGCTTTCATTATCTTCCTTCCTGATATTTTACATGTCCAATAAGCCTCTCAATTTCCTTAATTAACAAGTAACCTTCCTTCTTCATGCCGAAGGCTATTTTTATTCCTACAATATTTATTACTAATTGGCACATGAACACTTTTATACTTATAATAATTTTTCTGGCCTGCCCTTTATTTACCCTCTGTTTCGCTCTTCTAGAAACATCTCATCTTCCTTGGCAATATTCGATATTAGTTCCTGGGAGTGGCGATCTGCTGTCAATATTCCTTAGACAGAGGTCTTACTCTTTATTTACGAATAATACTTCATGCTTCTGGAATGGTTGTCCCCAGCCTCTCCACCTCCCTTTTTCCCAAGGATATTTCCCCATCAAGCTCTGTAACCTAACGTTCTTTCTATGTACTGCTACTCGTTCGTTATTTTTTCATTTACCATTTAAATATTTTGCACTTCTCACTCTGGCCTTGGAATAAGGAATTTGCAACTTTGGACAGACGACAGCTTTGGTACCACTTCCTGTACATTTGGAGCACATCTCAGAAATGTCATCTCAGTTACAAGTTCATGTTGTCAATCACTACTTCAAATGAGATGAGTAGTAATTGGATCTCTGCTTCGTGACTTCTAGATCATCAGAAATTCCTAAGAAATAGCATGTTTAATTGAGTCACCAGAACATGCTTTTTTTTTTTTTTTTTAGGAAAAATAAAACTACCTTGAAAATACATATGCTCTATTACACCAGAAATACATATTGACTGCAGATGTATCAGACAATACAGTTAAGAAAAAAAAGTAAAACAACCTACCTATATTATCCTCATTCAGAGATAACTACAAACCCTAAATATTTTTAATCACCTTTTTTAACTGAGTCCGTCTCTCTGCATTCCTACTTTACAATTATATTTTTCTCTCCTGGAGTAAGGTTTATGATTTTCTTAATACTTTGGTCTTATGGTGTATTTTTGCTTTTTCTTTCATCTCGGAAGTGTGATTTTTAATGCATCGATTCCCCAAGAGTAAGTTTCTCCCAAATTCTCTGAATATATCCACTTTCCATTGTGCTAAGTGAGTGCCTGTCCTCGGCTTTTTCTCCTCTAGTCTGCACCACGTACAAAGCTAACATACGGAGGGACTCAGCCTTCCTTTGAGTCTACATGAAAGTTTTGATTTCACACATCGCAATGCCACACCATTCAATCAGAGATTAAAACCCATCTCCTGCTCTTGGGACAGATATGAAGGACAACCGGTGATTGTGATGAGGTATCCGCTCTGCAAGTCAAGTGTTTGCCGGCAAAGCTGTGTGATTGGAAAATCTAGCAGGCACGAATCCAGTAAAAGAACACTTGAACTAAAAGTGTGTTATCCTAAAGTGCACATTTTTATTTAATTCGGAGAAAGCGGAATGAATCATAATAGTTCAATAATAATGACTTATGGCTTCCTTCATATGGCACATTTACAATAAATGGTAATTTACCATTAAAGAGTGGCATATTCCTTTTTGTGTGTGCAAGAAAAATGAGCATTAAGTCATACTGAGAAAGAATAGGTTTTCCTTTCCTACATTTGGGATTTGTATTCAGTTATTCAGGCTTAGAATATCATATGCGAGCCACTTTCTCCCAGCTTCCCCCTCCTCCCCTTCCCATTTAGAAAATACAGGAAGGATTAAAATGTAACCATTTATGACATCATTCCAACTCTATGCTGATGGACTGCAGATCCATCGAGTGGAGCCATTTGGAAAATATTTCATGTTCCAATCATTAGACCTGCTAAATGAGTTCAGATTTGGAATTACATGGGTTGAGAAAGAGAAAGATAATATCTTTCTGTATATAGGTGACTATAGGTGACTGTATATAAATAAATGTAATATGTGCATATCATCCAGGCTTCTATCACCTTGATGAATTTTTTTAAGACTTATTTGTTTACTTGAGAGAAAGAGGATGTTGAAGGGGCAGAGGGAGAGGAGAGATGAATCTCCAACAGACTCTGAGTGTGGAGCCCAACCCCGGCACCCTGAGATCTTGATCTGAGCTGAAATCAAGAGTCAGTTGGCTGCTTAACTGTCTGAGCTACCCAGACACCCCCTCTAAACTTGATGTTTTAGTATATTTTGTGCTTTCTTTCCTCCCTCCCTCCCCTTTCCCTCCTTCCCTCCTTTCTCTCTCTTTCTTTCTATTAAAAAACAAAACAAAACAAAACAAAACAAAACAAAAAAAACTCTGATGTTTTACTCGAGGCATAGATAGATTGATTCTATTTATTGGCAAACTTATATATAGCACATTATTATTTTCATCAATACATAAGGGTCTCAGAGTTGAACCCTAATTTGGAATGGTGGAAACAGAAGGCGATTGACCCTGATTTGTTTGGTATCTAACTCCACCTTTTTTTCTCCATGAAAAGAAGTATCACCATAAAGTAGACTACAAAAATACAATTCTACAAGTTCTAGGTCTCTATCCACCTTTCAAATATTTGGCTAAAAGTCTCCTCCTTCTCAGAGAGAGGCCAGATTAAATTATAGGGAACAACCTAACACTTTAAAACCTGCATATTCTATTTCTGTGGTGTATTAACTGGCTCACAATAACCTGATTAGGGAAAAGTCTCGAGTAATTGGATGAAGTCAGGCTCAAAAGATTTGCCCAATAATCAATGAAATCTAGTGCCCCTAGCTCTGCTGGTTCCACACTGCTTTTCTATCTATCCAAATGGCCTTTTCAAAGCTGAAGCTTCAGAGAACAAATATCAAACCCTCAAAACTGAGCTAATTTTATAAGCTTTTTGAAAGTAGATTGGATTTAACAGGGCTGTGCTTTCGGAAATGAATGGTTGATATAAATCAGAGGTAGTGGAAAGGTAACGTTTATCTGATTTGATTTAGCAGCAATCTGGTCCAGATGGCAACGCAGAATTTAAAGATATTGAAATATACGGTTGCAGCTGGAGACTGTATAAACCTAAATATAAATAATTCAGATGTGCTTATGCATTTAACAATGTCAGTTTTAAATATAGATAAAAGCCAAGACTTTAGGCTAGCATTTGAAAATGGGAAGATGACTAAATGCAGGTGCTCTTACATATGTGGCCATATTTCAATGCCTTATTTAGCTCCAATCTCAGAATGCAGGTAGAATTCAATGGATGTACCTGTCTGTCCCAAGAGAAGGAAGCACAAATTAGTGTAAGGTTAAATCTGGTATATCAGAAGCAAGAGGTCTGATGAAAAACAAAAGCAAATAGGATGAACACCTGATTGAATAGGACTCAGAGATATACAACCCTTCTAGCCATGCCAGGATCACCTCACTTTTAAAAAGGAAGAGAAGAAAGATGGCACTATGTCAGCTTGAGCCAACAGAGGTTTGATACCCTCCTGAAAGCAGGCTGGAAAAAATCCCACAGTGCCAGACAGTCGAGAAGAGTTTCCATTGTGTGTCACACTGCTCATCTACCCACCACAAAGAACCTTGAATTTAAAAACCTGAGTTCAAATCTTGTCTGTCAGTCAAAAGCTCTGTGGCTGCCAGCCAAGTGCATAAAGAAGATAATAATCCACATCTCCTAGAGAGCTGTGCGGTCTTACTGAACGAAAAAGAATAAAAACCTGACCCCACAATACGTGGTAGTTTCTTCTCCTACTTTGCCTTTTCCTTTCCTTTTCTGTTTTCATTTTCCTTCTTTCTTTTCTTCACTATATTACCCCCCTGGCCCTGAGGGCTAGGAATGGACTAAGACTTTGTCCAAATTTGGGCTCTCATGAGATTCAGAGATGGTGATTTCTGCCAGTTTCACCAACACCTGATACTCTCTGTTCCCAAATCAGTCCTACACACCTACGCTTCTTCAAGGACTCTTTACGTGTTACTCTGCATACAGGCTCTTCATTCCTCTCCCTTAACTGAGGGCCTACTGAGAAGGCCCTCAAAATGATGGATTGATACTTGATAAGATCTTAAACTAAACTTGGGGATAGGAAGAAAGCGATAACTATAGAAGATATCGTAAAGGAAAAGTTGACAAGATTATTATAGGGTGTCTGTGGAGGGGAAAAGGTGATGATTAAGAAGAGACCTCAAAGATGACTCTAGGCCTCATACTCGGGTCTGATCAAAAACATACCTAGAATCAAAGGCTTTGTTGGAATATGAAGAATCTTCTTGGGAGATTGTGACTTGTCCAAGGTCATAAGGCTAAGTATAGTTTGGCTTAAAGAAAAGGTTCCCTGGCTCCTAAAACAGAGCCTGTTCATTCCATCTCTACAGAAAAATTGGCTGAAGAAGCTCACTAAAGTCATTGAGAAAGCAAGATTGATCTAGAAGATTTTCATAATTGAAAACAATTCTAGGGGTGCCTGGGTGGCTCAGTCATTAAGCGTATGTCTGCCTTTGGCTCTGGTCATGATCCCAGGGTCCTGGGATCGAGTGAGACCCACATCTAGCTCCCTGCTCAGCAAGGAATCTGCTACTCCCTCTCCCTCTGCCTTTCTCCACTGCTTGTGCTCTTTCTCTCAAATAAATAAAAAAAATCTTAAGAAAAAAAAAAAAAAGCTTTAAAGAAAACAAGTCTATGGGAGGATGCTGGGACTTTGGCATTCTTTCTAAAATAGAGCCAGGTCATCAGTTTTTCTGGAGTCAATTTTAGGAGGAGTAGGGAAGAAAAACCTTTTATGAGAGAGGCATGGTGGCAAGGATTGGACAAGAGTCATGTTCATCCTGACATACCTAACATTATCTCAGCTGCTTGAAATTACTTTATGAGAGTATTTTTTTCCCCTGAGTGATAGGTGGTTTGATTTCATTGAAATATTTTTGTAATGTCAGCCTCCTTCTCACCCGTCCACCACAGATGGCTCACAACCCTGGCTTGTCCTGTAAACAGAGCCCAATCTTACCAGTCAACAGAAGGAAACAGGGCCCCTTTTGGTATCACACGCAGGAGGCAGAGCTGACGAGTCCTACCTTTATACCAGATGCAGCTCACAATACATTCTGAAGACCCACAGCTTCCGGTCTGTATTTCTCCTATGGCCCACTGAGCTGCACAGTGTGGCAGCTGTCGAGACTGATTCTTGTCTGCCATCTTTATATTCCCAGTCCCTAAATTACAGAATCTGGAACAGGGGAGTCACATTCTAAATATCAGTTGAACAATATTATTTATGTTAAACCACTTACATCTACATTACAACTCATTCATTCATTCACTCATTCATTCATTCATTCATTCATTCATTCAAATATGCATCCCATACTGTTTTAGAGTTGGGATTACTATAGGGTTTATGATATAACTTCACCCTTGAGCTAATATAATCTTGTCACTGTGACAGTGGGTTAAAAAGATAATGCCAATAGAGCATAAAAAGTATTCTGCTAATGAAACTGTATGTGGAAGAACCAAGAAAGAGCCCTCAGCTCAATCTTAGGGACAGGGAAGCCTTATCTGAGGATGCAACAACTAAGCTGAGATTTTAAAGACTGAAGGAAAAGAGGGAAGGAAGTAAAGAAGGAAGAAAGGGTGAAAGAACAGGAAAATGCTTAGGGATATGGTAGAAAGTTATTTCGGGTAAAGGTGAGGAGCTAGAGAGCACATTCAAGAACTGCATCGTCTCCTTTTTTTTTTTTTCACTAGGACTTTCATTCCCATTATTTTATTTGATCCCTACAGTCACTCTCTGGGATACACAGTGTGTTAGGGGGTAGGGCTGGGCTTACTGTTGCATCTACTTTACAGATGAGTAGGGAGACACAGACTCCGAGTTTAAATGACTAGCTCTGATCACATTTGCCAGGGTCTTCTGGCTCCGATTTCAGTGCTCACTCTTCCATATCACAATGAAAATAATTTTGGCCTTGCTTGATTCCTGAGGTTCATGCCTAAGTGATCAAAACCACAGCTTTAGGCTGGCCCCTGGGTCAGAAGAGCATGCTGTTCCCATGCCTGGGATAGCATTGACCTTGCTCAGCCCAGTGGCCTCTGGCCTCCGCCTAAGTGCACACATGCCCAGAGGCTTTAACTTCAAAGACATGCCAACCTTAGAGGCTCCAGTTCTCTGTGGCTTCTCCTGGAATCCACAGTCCCTGTGCCAGGAACTCCAACTGCCATCATAGGAACAACTTGCTCCTGAGCCTGCCTAATGCACCTTTGGAAGAGCCCCTTGGGAAATCATGATGGATGGACCTGGTATTCTATGTTGAGCCAACCTCTAAGCCCACCACCAGATTGCACCAAAGTCATAGATCTTTGGGGTGGGAATGGTCACCAGGGTGAATTTTCGTTCTTCTCCTTCTCTCACCGTCTGCATCCAACAGTCCCACCTCCAGATGCACTTGTTTCTTAAATTCCTATAGAATCTACAACCTTCCATTCATAACTATTGCACGTTCAAAGCCTGCCAGACTCGAGGACAACATTTATGGAGCAGGCACTGTGCCGGGCGCTGTTTTCATTTCTGTACATGGATTAACTTGTTTAATTTTCACAACAATCTTGTAAAGTAGATAGTATTACTATCCTCATTTTATAGATGAGCAAACTAAGTCAGAGAAGGCTTATATAGCCTCCCCAAGACTGAACAGGTTAATATGTGGAACAGTGAGGCTGTGAACCTAAGCAGCCTGACTTGGAAGACACACTTAGCTGCTCTACCCTAAGTGAGGTCATAGACTGAGTGGCTGGAAGGAGTGGCGATGGGACCCGCAGACCGACTTCCATGCCTCCCTGCACATGCTCATGCTGTTCCCTCCGCCTGTGCCGCCTTCCTCTCTCTACCAGCGTTTCCATTCTCTCCCTTCTGTTTGTAAAACTAAACTCAACTTATTTATATGGTAACAAGAAAATGTGATCTTCCTTTGCTTTCTCCTGCCTCCCAAACCCCACCGAAATCAGGGTGAATTCATTACCCCTTAATCGGTGTCCTCATAGGTATGTAGTAATGATGTCTTTATGAGACTGACCCCTTATACCCACAAGAAGCAGCACTTTCTTTGAGGGTAAGGGCTTATTCATTCTGCCACTCTACTACACAACCTAGAGCCCGACATATGCTGACAACATTACAAGTGTTGCATGGAGAAAACAGGGAAACACGCAAAGGCCGCCATTGAAAGAGTCGTGTTCCTCAATTCAAGCAGTGAGAAAAACAACAGATGGAAGCTGCCCTGAGCCGTAATTATCTTAATAGAAGTAAAATTCAAAGGTAGAGCAAGCCGACAGGAGGTACTGAGTCCCTTGTCGCCTGCGGTCTGCAAGCTGGCCTGGGCAGCCGCATAAAGGAGAGGTTAGGAAGGGTTCCCAGGTTCGGCTGGGGAGGCAGATTTAAGATCCTGAACCAAGCCAGATTTCCACTGCTAAGACCTTGCCTGGACTAGTACAATAGTCTCTGTGATGGTTAATTCAATGTGTGAGCTTGACTGGGTTAAGGGCTGTCCAGATAGCTAGTAAACCATCATTTCTGGGTGTGTCTGTGAAGGTTTCTGGAAGAAGCTTACATTCGAACTGGTAGACTGAGTAAAGATGTGGATGGGACCATCGTCCCCACTGAGGGCCGGAATAGAACAAAGAGGCAGACGAAGGGCACATTCACCCTCTCTGCTTGCGCTGGGTTACCCGTCTTCCGCTCTCAGACCCTGACACTCCCGGTTCTCAGGACCTGAGGAACAGCTTGGGTGGAGCATTTCCCAGGGCCTACGCTGCTGCCCTATTCCTGCTTGTTGCCGGTGAATCTAACTCATTCAGGGTGAATTTTCGTTCTTCTCCTTCTCTCACCGTCTGCATCCAACAGTCCCACCTCCAGATGCACCTGTTTCTTAAATTCCTATAGAATCTACAACCTTCCATTCATAACTGTTGCACGTTCAAAGCCTGCCAGACTCGAGGACAACATTTATGGAGCAGGCACTGTGCCGGGCGCTGTTTTCATTTCTGTACATGGATTAACTTGTGCAGAAGAAAGATAGTCTGATGAGTAAAGGAAGGCCAGGGAAATGATAAAGGATTCCAACCTCAGCCTTTTCCAATTTAATGAGACCCTGCACAGTGTCTAAGTGTTGCCATGCCCGGGAGTGAAGTTGATGGCATTGGTTCTCACCAGGTGGAAATACCCATAAGAAGAAAGTGATGCCAGGTCTGCCAACATTTCCAAGAGAAGGCTGGGCCGCCCGAGCTGTACATGCTTTTGTGGAATATGCACTTGCCTTCAGCAAGTATAGGTCTTAGATTAGGAAAACTGTGGGATTACTCAGAAAAGCCTAATTTCACTTCAGCTCACGAAGAAGGTTCCTGTTGTGAAAATTCAACAGGCAGAAAAGGAATTGTGGTTCTGTGTGTGTTTTAGAGGCCAGGGAGAACATTTTGGCTGTATCTTCCCCAAACTGCTGTTTTATATCTGAACTTCAAGGGACTAATTTTTTAAGTTAAAGCACCAAGGGATCTAGGAGTCATTAGTACCAGTAACTTAAACTTCCAAAGACCAAAGCTGAAGAACTTGAAAGATCTCACCTTCTCCTCCAGTGGTCTAAATACAAGAACACCAGAAGGAGTTTTGATTCATTGAAGGCTGTGGTCTCCAGGCTCCAAAATGGCTCCACGGGGTCCTGGCCTTCCGGTATTCACACCTTTAAGTAGTCCCCTATTATCATTATTTGTAAAGAGTTTTCTACATATCTACATATATATACTGTTATATCAGTAAAATTGATAATAAACTAATGCATGTATATGTATACACACATTTCCTACCCCCTCCTCCCAAAGCATGGTTATTAAACATTGGATACTAGTTAAATAAAAGAGTGAATATGCAGCCTTATTCAGGCTAATAATTTGAGGCTCTTCTGTAGGCAGTGGGACCCATCAGTGGTTTTTGAGGAGGGGCATGGCATGATTAAATCTGCATTTCAGAAAGTTCATTTTGGCTGTGATATGGAGGGTAGACTGGGGGTGAGGGGAGACAAGGATTAGAAATCATTTAGAAAGTCTGTTCAAGTTCAAATGCAGTTACTAATATCTTTTGGCCAAATGCTAGACATTAGGCTAAGAAATTCCTTATGCTATTTCTTCTACGCTTTATAGTAACCCTATTGAGGTAGACTTCTCCACAACAGAGGCAGCAGGGCTGGACAGAAGGAACCAGTTAGAACAGGGTTGCCGGCTATAGCTTAGGTGTAGACTTCTTTGAGTGTCTGGAAGTCAGTGAAGAGGGAGCCATGGGGATCCTCTGAAGAATTACCTCTCCCGTTGTATGTACCCCACCACCCAAGGAGGGGTCACATTCCCCAAGCTGGGCCCAATGGCCTCTCTCTCCTTGTATAAAAAGCGTGGAGGATATTAATTCTAGAAGTCGCAGCTAGCATAGCTGGCTAAATAGTTCTGCCCATATCCGGACTGCACCGGTTCCTGTCCTCTTTCGAAACCTAGTCTCGGCCTCCAAGCCTCTCTTTGCTTTAGTTTTCCAGAATTTGGCCTATACTGTTTGCTACCAAAAATCTCTCACCGATACAGTGACCGATTAGGAGCGAGCAATGTTTAAGGAGGACCCTGGATGTTTCAGAAAATAGTAAACAGTTTGAATTTTGAGATACTGACCTAGTGACTATGCTTTTCTCCATGGGTCTCTTCTCCTGTGGGGAACTAACGCGATTTGACGCACGTCCGGTGGGTTTCCCGAGCTCACACGAAGAGGAAGCTTGGTTCCTTTGTTTCTGTGACTTTCCCCCAAAGCTGCACTGAGTTACGTGTTACTGATGGCTTGGCAGACCCGTACCCGGGGGGCTCGGGAGTATGAAAGACACAGCTGTGTATGTCTGAGGTGTGCTATCAAAGGCCACGGGAACATCCTTAAGAAGGAAAATTGACTCAGAGACAGAATGCACCCATTATCACACAGAAGGTTTCGACAAACCCTGATTAGAGGGGGTTCTGTGCTGTGGCCTGATCGAAATGTTTTGCTCTGCAAGGGTCCCGATGCAAAGGTCCAAGGGGTCTTGCAATCAGGTCTTCTAGCTTCTCTTTCTGTGGGGGGGATAAGGCAGCCTTAAAAGCAGCCAGGATCAGACTCCGGACTGGCAGGGATGCTTAATCAGCTGCCCTAGGTCCCAGGCAGGAAAATTCTGCCTGCTGCCAAGGAAGTATTGATGTCAGAGACCATAAATGGCAGTGACCTCATATCTCTTAACTTCCCTGTCAAAAACCCTAGTTGGTAACAGATCAAGGACACAGGTTGCCATGCTGGTCACATCTGGCTGGGTCTCTAACAAAGATTAAAGTGACCGACCTCTAAGTATGAGAGAGGCCCACTTACCAGTTTCCGTCTTAGTACCCCACGGCTTGGCCCTGGGGGGGATGCTCAATAAGCATTTGTGGTGAAGAGTGAGCAGTGGGAGGAGAAGGGAATCTGCTACCACCCAGAGCCTGGTAGGGAGGCTCTTCCCTTTCTCCTTGTTGCGGCTCCTGGGCCTTCAGTTCAGAGGGAAGACTTTTCTCCTGTTCCACTTCTGCCCCTCCGTTTCCAACATCCCGAATAAGGTAGAGGTTCTTGTTCAGGCAGGAGGAGGTCTAGGACTCTCCTAATAATACTTTCCATAACTTATCTGGGGGACTCCTTGAAAGATATGTGTAGGTAGAGCTCCAGCCTGGAGCCCGTACTTGAGATAGTCTAGCTTCGCCTAGAACAGGAGCTCTGTCGGGAGCCAGTCACTTCATTTGTTAGAAGGAAGGATAAACCAGTTATTATAGGGCCCTTGCTGAGCTGCCCTCTTCCACGTGGTGGGCTGGACAGCATCATGTCTGCCACTGCTTCCCCGTGTGAATGTGTCTTTACTTAAAACCCAGGTTCCCTAAACAGTGTTGCATGCCTTCCCCTCTTGACAACTATCTTTCATGTTGATACTGTTATAACCTTGACATTATCGAAGTCCAGAAAGCAAAACTCGATGCCAGAGATAACGAGGCATGGCCCCCACCACACAATCCCCGAGTCACGGTCATGCACGGGCAGCCACCTCAGCTACCGCAAGCCAGGGGACTCAATCTCTCAGTTAAGCCATTTCCTGGAGCAAAAACCCACATTTCTTGACAGAGCCAGCCATTTAAAGCTGCCCTCTCTGCCCTTTCGAATTTAATTTGTTTCAAATCTTGTAGGAGCCACAGAATTATTTCGGGATTGGAGTCAAGTGAAAACAGGTGTGCTGCTCTTTTATCCACCCCCTCCCCCATCTCCCCTTCAAAAGGGACTGATTAGGCGCCAGATTAATCGGACCAGACAATGGGGCTGGAGGAACCCCTTTATTCTCTTGGGCACCGGTCACCAGGATGCTGACCCAGATTCCTGAACGCACCGGTATAGAAGCCCTGACCCAAGTGACCCTCTCGCACTCCATCCGCACGCCCGTGCAGTGGTAGGACCAAGATATGGCGTCACCCACCCAACTGCCAATTGCCTTCTCTGCTCCTGTGCTGGTTGGTCGGCCTGACCCTGAGAGCCAAGGCCTGGTTGTCCTGCCTTCCAAGATCAACCTGAGCTCCGTTCTTGGCTATCTCAGCATTTTCTTTGGCTGTTCAATTTAGGCCGACCTTCCTGCTGTGTCAATATTTAGGGGGCTAAGCATGGAAAACATTCACAAAATTTAGGGTGAAGTAGAAAAATCTTATTCAAATAGGAAAATTGGAGTTCAGCAAAAAGTCACACCAGGAAGGAAAAAAATGGAAAAAAAAAACATTATTCAAATTGTGCAGTCCCGGAAGGGGAGCTGTTGGCACTAAGGGACACTGTGAATAGAGATTTTTTGCCTCAGTTCCTGCTCCCAGGCTTAGACCTGGAGCGACTTCACTCATCTATCTATATAAACACCTTGGTTTCTATATGTCTTCTCATGACTTGAAATTCCATTTCGAGGCTGACAGTTTCCAAACTCAAATCCTCAATCCACACCTCTCTCTCAATCACAAAACCACGTGTCAGTCATTGACTTGCTCTTTCTTCTTAGCACTGAATATACTCAAATCCACTCTACCCTAAGCCTTGCTCTTTCCTTGGTCTTCCCTATGGCAATGTCATCCTTTCTTTTGTTCAGCCCCAGAACTTTGGAGTCATCCCTGCCTCTTCTTCCCAGAGCTCTGTACCCCGTCTGTCAGCACATCTCATCTGTCCTACCTTCAAAATACTTCCCATGTGTAACCACTTCTTGCCATTGGTGTCCCCACCACTCTGGTACAAGCCACCACCATCTTCTACCTAAAAATTACAATAGGCTCCTAGCTGGTCACCCTACTCTACTTTGTCCCTTCCACCCCTACCCTGGCTGCACAGAGAAATGAAAATGATTCTCTTAGGATGTAGGTTAGGTTGTATCGCCATCTGCTCCACAGTCTTTCCCATTTCACTCATAGTAAAAGCCAAGTCTTCACAATGACTTTAAAGACCTTCCAATATCTGTTCCCTGTCTTATTTCCCTCCACTTAACTTCTGACCTCATCACAACCTCTTTCCTCCTTGCTCACTCTGTTCCAGCCACATTGGTCTCCTGCCTGGTCCTCAAACCTCCAAACATTCTGCCACCTCAGGACATTTGCCTTTGTTGTTCCCTTTGTGTGGAATGCTCTTTCCCTACATGTCTCTGTCTAGTTTGCTCACTCAACAATTTTAGTTTGTTTTCAGGTGTCACCTTAACAGAGGTGCCTCCTTTAGCCACTCTACATAAAATTGTATTGGTCATACATCCCATTCCCTTTGCCACATAGCCCTTACTATATTATCTTGCTTTATATTTTTATGTGGCAATTATTGTTAGCTGGTTTATTATATACATATTTATTTATTTATTTATTTTCTGTACTTTCCGCGTAGAGAATAAGCTCCAAGATGATGTAGTCTCATTTTGTTTGGTACTGTATTCCCAGAACCTAGACTGATGTCCCCTATGTGGTAGACATGACTACATACTTTTCTAGGTAATTAATACCCAGCACCCTTCAAGTCTTCTAGCACCTTCAACTTTTCTTTGCATGATTATGCCAGTTTTAAAGGTGGAGCATGAGACTCAGTCCTGACCAACCATAGCATTTCATTTATCCCCCTCTTGGCTTCCACCCCACACAAAGGAATTAAATCTCAGATGATCATGTGATGATCAAAGCCAATGAGATGCAAAGAACTTTTCTCTGCTGTCTGGGGGAAAAATATTGCTCTTCCTCATTGAAATTTAAGCTAACAAGATCTAGAAAGGACTGAACCTGTTGTAGCCATTTGGTTTCTTTGAGAAGAGTCTATGAAGTCTTTGTGATAAATTGATGTAGAGTCGTTACAAATCTTGAGGACAGAGGTTCTCTTGACCATGACCTATTCATCCCACATAGAGAACCTTGAACTTCAGGGAGAAAATACAGGGCAAAATAATAATAATGATAATGATAATGATGATGATGATAATAATAATAATAATACCCTCTTCTTTGCCCTGTCCTTTTGCTGAGCTTTCCCATTTCCACCATCTAGAACTGTGATGATGCCATAGTCTAGAACAAAGATGGCATGTTACATCCTCCTCCAACTGACATGTGGTGGTTACCTAGAGCTTAATATAGAAGAAGATACAGAATCTGTGAATAGTTCAGTGGGAAAATGTGCCATGATCGACCAGTAATATCTGTTATGAGTATGAGAGAGGAGAGTGGTGCATTTCAGTATAGAATTTTTCTGTCTACAAAAAAGCATGAAAATTACATAAAGTGTGGATCTGCTTTCAAGGATAAAGCATGAACATTGGGCTAATTTCAGAAACAGAATCCTTATTGAATATGTACATGATAAGTGGGACACAGAAAATAAGGTGTGATTATATTGAAGGGAAATTCAGGAATGGCTTCTGGCAGGTGAAATGCGCGTGGAAGCCCAAAAATAGAGACAGCTCATAGCCTGATTTATCTGGAGCAGAGGGGATGTGTCGCTGATAAATTTGAGAGAAGGCTGGAGATTTCCATGAGGAACAGCATGATTGACCAGAGAGCCTTGAATGCTAGGCTGAAAGGGGGGATTTCAGGGAGCAATAGGGAGGTTCTGTTGGGTCTTGGGCGGGTGACGGTTGTAATAAGATCGATGTTCAAGGCAGATTATTCTGTCAGTTGAATCCAAGATGAATTGAAGTGGTGGGAATTGGTGGTGGGGAGGCTGGTTAGCATCCTGCCGAATGAGTCAAGAAAATGCACTCTGGAAAATGTCTTAAGCAGACCTGTCATGAGTATGACCACAGACTCCTTAGCTGTGTCCAAACCTGTGTCATGGGCATGTTTAGAGAAGTTTCAGAACCTCCATAGAGCTTTCAGAGTAAATGACCTTAGCAATTGTGGAGGGTCCTTCAATTCCCTTTACGTGATGGTGGCCAGGGCAAAGAAAGAGGCAAATCTGAAGAAGCTGTTAAAGATTCTGGTGTGGAAGGAATTTTGTGCATTTTGTTACTGTGGCACCACAGAGTCGCTCCAACAGAGTCTCAGGAAGTTTCTGCTAAACCAAAACTACTCGATTTTACTCAGATAAGTGTAGAATATACACCTAGGTCAGCCACGGTCAGGGCATGAGGCACAAAAGAAATGTCGCAGGGTGCAGCCTGGTAAAAAACAAAACAAAACAAAACAAAGCCAAGTGTGGCAAAGAAGAGGAGAGTCTATATTCCAGAAAAGCAGCAGTTACTTAGCTCTCGCTAGAAGTTTTCATACCCAAATATGGGCTAACCATTTTTTTTTAAAGAGAAGTCCTCTCTCTAGAGTTTTATGTAAAATATTCATTTAATTTAACTAGTTGACTCTTCCATTCAGATCCCTCAACTCAGAATCTATACCAATGGGTTTAGCCCCCTTTATTGGGTCTAGCCCTTGATTTAAGAGCAGCGGAAGATGAGCTTTGAAGCAGGCAGTCTGGAATAAAATCTTGGCCTGGCCCCCTTTTTCCTCTGTAACCCCAAGCAGGAGACCCCACAGGCCCCAGCGTCCACTCCATTATTTGTTGAATAGAGATAGTAAGGGTAGTGATTAAGTTAACTGAGCACTTACTAAGTTCTGGGTACTGTTGTGGTGGCTGTGGCTTATATCACATCATTTAATTCTCACGATGATCCTATGGAAGTGTGGCTACTATTTTCTTTGTTTTTCAGATGAGGAGACTGAGACACAGAAAGTTTAAGTAATATTTCACGGGACTGTGGTAACAATAGATGTGAAGCTGTTAGGATGTTTGCAAACCACATTCTATGCGTTAACTATTCCTCTCAGTTTTGCTGAAATCTAATTGGAACATAATATTGTTTAGTTTTAGCTGTATAACACAATGACTGGATAAATGCATATAGAGTGAAGTGATTATCACAGTTAGGTGAGCTAACATTCATCACCTCACATAGTTACAGTGTTTTTCCTTGTAAGGAGAACTTTTCAGATCTACTCTCTGAGCAACTTTCAAATACACAATACAGTATTGTTAACTCTAGTCACCATGCTGTACGTTACATCCTCTGAACTTATCTGTCTTATAACTAGAAGTTTATACCTTTGACCACCTTCACCCATTATGACTTTATTATTAGTGTGATGAAGAGAAAAAATAGCCTTTACAAATTCTAACTGCTGGCCACTGCTTCTGCTGCCCGGGAACATCATACTTCCTTTCTTAAAAGGCTCTTTATTTAGGAAATACGCAAAAAGTCCTCTGAGGGTCGAAATCCTGAAGCTTCTGAGGGGTGGCTTGAAAGATGTCTGTAGGCAAGAGTATGCCGAACCCTTCTACAAAATAGTGGGGGCTCTGGAGGGTCCAGGGGAGGAGCCTGAGGCAGGAAAACAAGGGGGCCAACAAGAAGAAAGGTTGGGAAGGGGGGTGGGGGGCACAGAAGAAGAGCAGCTCAAGCCACCCCTACTTCCCTCAGCTAGAGACGGGAGGATGGAGGAGACGGTCAGTGAACTTGCTCCCAGCAAGACGGGCAGGGAATTGTAATCACTAACCTCTATGACTATTGAGAGGAGTCAAACACTTTGTACTGGCAGACGCTGCTTTAGAGAAGCAGAGGGAAAGGAATGGTCTCCCTTTGGGTAGGTGAGGAGCAGGGAGAGCAATAACTCACACTCTCAGAGATCTTCCTCTGTGCCAGTCCTCTTCCAAGTGCTTCTCCTCATTTAACGCAGACAACAACCTTCTGAGGTGTTCTATTAGCCCTTTTTTACAAAAGCAGGTGTTCTATTAGCCCTTTTTTACAAAAGGAGAAACTGAGGCAGAGTGGATAAGCGGATTGCCCAGAGTCGTCCATCTACAAGTGATCCCACCTGGGCTGTTAACGTCTACACTATTTTGAAAAACAAACCCAGCTGCAGGAAAGGAGATACCTGTAAAAATGAAGATTCAGAGGAAGGAATTAGCAAGAGGCTAAGAGAGATGGGTAAAGCCCCTGGGAATCCCCAAGGACTTTGGGAGACTCAGAGAGGGGGTGGCTAGTTGTTGGCTTTCCACTGATCTGTGGGGTGGGTCTTGAACCGTTTTAATTTAAACATTAAAACAAAGTGGCACAGTTTATGTTGATCTTTGGATGGTGACACCGTTTATATGTCCGGCAAGTGACTAAAATCATCATTTGGAAGTTAACTTTATCCTCCGCCACTGGCCCTGTGTTGATGCACGATTAATATGTCCAGACAGTGCATCCAAGTGGTGATAGCTGCTTCCCCCAAGGGTGGGGAGAAGCTAATAACCCCACAGAAGCCTCCTGGGCATCAGAGTAAACATAGTTTTGAGGATTTTCTGAATGGGGAGGGGAAGAGATCATTTTGTTATGCAGAAGCCTATTAAATGGCTAACTAATACCCAGATCTAAAAAGAGAAAATGGTAGAGCATTCATGAGGGAGGCTTTGATTTTATCTGATCATGGGGGAAAAAAGAGAGACAAACCTATAACATTGTTTTGAACTTTGTTAATTTGTATAACACATGCTGCTTAGGTTCTTAAGGAGACAAAGATCCACATGATGGACACTTTTTCTTCTTATTGATTTACTAAGAACGGGGCATTGCAATTACTTTTAAGAAACGATTTAACTTACAACGATGGAAAAATCTTTGAATGAAAATGCTATCCATCAAAGGTAAAAAAAAAAAACAAAAACTTAAGTCTTGTCACAGAGGAAAATGAGACAGGCATGATCAAAATGCAATGCATTTAAGCCTTAAAGAGATCAGGCAATCTCAGGATGTTTGATGTGCTGTCACTAGCATGCTTTTTCTTTATCATATTATTCTTTCTTCTTTCCCTTCTCTTTCTTCTTCTTCTTCTTCTCTTCCTCCTCTTCCTTTTTCTTCTTTTTTTTCCTAGTAATCCACCAAGCAAGTTCAAATCTTGTATTTTACTGAGGACCCAGTATCAACTTTCCAACTACAGAAACAGCCTCCTTCTTTCTATAGTGCTTCTGCTTTTGTTTCCCAAATATGACAGGGAACCTGGAGGAGGAAAGAGGCTTACCCAAGAACTATGATTTTCTTGAAACATCTCCTTGCAGGACCTCGAGAGAAATTTCATTTTCTCTTGTTAGGACTACACTGCTCTTTGCACTTAGTGTACACTTTACATCCACCTTTTCTGTCTTGGAAATTACACACACGGAGCAACTACAAGTGGCGGCTGAGCTAAAGTATTGGCATATGTAACGGGTATTTACGGAGAACCCCATCATGTGACCTCAAAATAGAGGGACTGCTTTTAGATGGAGCTTTGTTGGACTGATTGTGGTGAGCTCCACGAGAGGCAGAAGGGAGGGAAAAGACTCAAAGTGAGAAAAAGGCACTTGTGGAAGCTCGGAATTAAACAAAGACGTCTTTTTGAGTATTAAGAAACCAAAACAATGGATCCGGAGCCATGGAAGGGTGCCCAGTGGCCCCAAATGCTCATTTGCTTTTAAGGTTGTTTGGGTTTTAATTAGTGAAGGCTTGACAGAGGGATTAAAAAACTTGAACTTTGAAAAAGAACAATTTTGCAAGGCCAAATGGGAAGAAGGATGAGTGGAGGCAGATGGCAATGCATACCTCTCGGCTTGTTTAGCCAAGGATTAGAACTCCAAGCTCTGAGGCAGGGCTGGTGGTTTTATTCAAAAGAAAGGTTCAGATCACTTTATTCTGCTTTAGGCATGAGATAAACTTATCATGAAGAAACTGATATAAATAATGTCCCTCTTTCTGCCATTTTAATCCTCTTGCATTTATCAAGAATCAATAGCTCACATTTCTCCCACACTTGGTCCAAAGCATATTGAATTTTTTAGACTTCTTCCAAAGTGCAAGCTATTTTATGTGTTTGAACCCAGTGCATAAATTGCCCTTCTCTGCTTCTCCCTGGTAGGCTTCTGTGTAGCCCTCAAAATCATGTCCCTTTGTATCTTCTCTCTGAATCTTTTCTGAATTTTGTACCAGCTACCTAAATCTACCCCTGCGGTTGCACTTATCCTATTGTGTTGCAGGTATTTGGTAACATAGACTACATGCCAAAGAATGCATGTAGCATGTATGTACAATTTAAATAAGAATAATTCTAAAAACATGTATAAACTGTTTAAAAAAAAACAAATTCAACTGATTTGAATTTGAATTCAACATTTTAAAGATCTTATTGGCTTTATTCAAGAATTCATGAATCAGGATCCCCATCTAGCAGATAAGAAGAAGCTCCCAGAGGCTGTACAAAATGATAAGCAAAAGGGAATAGGAACAAGGAAGTTATACTGGCAAAAAGTGGATTGGTTGTGGCGAGGTCACTTTCCCTGAGGGGTTGGCAGGGGTCTATCAGGCAGATTCCCATACTAGTGTTGATCAGGTAGTTCTTGACTGACTGGTTTAAGATTCCATTTCTGGGAAAGGGTGAAACTATAGTTAAGTCTTGGTTTGGTGACATAGGGCTTAGTATGAGTGATACCATTTGGGGCTTCCTGTCTTACTTTTAACAGTACCAAGCAAACAGCTTAAGAAAGAAAATTTGCCAATAACTCAAAATTTCCTGCATGACTCACCCATCCCTTCACCTACTTGCACTGTAGAGGCAACTATTAAAGTATTTTATATTGATCGTATCCTTTTCTTTCTAGTTTTACTGCATATGTTTGTATCAAACAACATATTGTTTACCGTTGCCTTCTTGAACCTAATATAAAGAGAATCATATATGTTTTTAGGACTCATCCATATTGATGAATGAATCACACATTCTTAATGGAGTGAAAATTGGTTCTGGGAGTATAGAAAACTCTCACTCTTTTAATGTATAAAGTAAAGATATGCATACAGTATATAAATAGAGAGTTTGTCTATGGTGTTAAAGTTTCATAGGGGCTATTAGGAAAAAAATGTTTGTAAACATCTATTAGTGGTTTGATAATGAAAGAAAAAAGTCCGAGAAACACTCTGTGGGTCATATATTTTCATTGCTACACAGTATCTCATTAGAGATTAGACCACAATTTATCTATCTAATGTTGGTGGATATATGGTTTGTTTCCAATTGTTTTTGTTATTAAAATGATTTTGTGCCCACACATTTGATAACCTCGATGAAATGGACCTATTCTCTGAAAGACACTAAATCTCACACAAAAAGAAATGGATAGTCAAAACTCAAGGATTTCCCTGGGTGCCTGGGTGTCTCAGTTGATTGGGTGTCCCACTCTTGGTTTCAACTTGGGTTATGATCTCTGGGTGGTGGGAGTAAGCCCCTTGTCAGGCTTTGGACTCATCGTGGAGTGTGCTTGAGATTCTTTCTCTTTCCCTTCGCCCCTCCCACTGCTCTCTCTGTCTCTAAAATAAGTAAATAAAATATTTGAGGTGCCTGGGCGGCTCAGTTGGTTAAGTGTCCAACTCTTGATTTTGCCTGTGGTCGGATCTCAGGGTCCTGAGATCAAAAACCACATCCAGCTTCCTGCTCAGCACAGAGTGCCCTTGTTTGTCCCTCTCCCTCTGCTCCTCACCCTGCTCTCTCTTTCTCTCTCTCAAATAAACAAATAAAATCTTAAAAAAAAAAAAAAACCTCAAAGATTTCTCAACAAGGTCAGGAAGAAAATGAGGACCTCTCCTCTCATCAGTACTTTTGAACATCCTTTTGGAAGTTATAGCTAATACAATAAACAAGAAAAAAATTTAAAAAGGTATATAAATTGGGAAAGAGGAAATAATAAAACAGTCTTTGTTTGCAGGTGACATGATTGTTTTTATAGAAAATCCAAAAAGAATCACCAAAAAAATGGAACTAACAAGAGATTATGATAAAGTCGCAGGATACAAGTTAATATATAAAAGTCAGTTGCTTTCTATATACCAGCAATGAGATGGAAAACACATTACCATTTACATTAACAACACCCCCAAAATGAAATACTTAGGTATAAACTGAAAAAAATGTATACGAAATCTATGTGAGGAAACTACAAAACTATGATGAAAGAAATCAGTGAATAGCCAAATAAATGATGAGATAGTCCATGTTCATAGGTAAGAAAACGATATCATGAAGATAACAGTTCTTCTAACTTTGATGGATAGATTCAATACGATCACAACCAAAATCCCAGCAAGCTATTTTAGAGATATCAACAAGCTGATTATTATCTACAACTAATCTTTGATAAAGGAGTAAAGACACTCTAGTGGGGCAAATAGTCTTTCCAACAAATGATGTTGGACAACTGAAGACCCATAGGAATCTACACACAGAGACCTTACACCTGTCACAAAAATTAACTCAAGATGTATCATAATGAAAATCCTAGAAAAAGGTTGAGAATTGAAAGTTAACCATCAGAAGCTCTTTTGAGATAAATCGTTCAACTTTCAGACTCAGATGACATAATAATAATAGCAGGTGCACAATAACTTAGAATTTACTCTCCTACCACCTTGTTACCCTCTAAAAACCATTTCATTGCAATCAGAATCCTGTTGACTAAAGGTAAAATTCACATTTTCAATGTTATTAAATATTAGAGTGCAGTTTTAATTTTTATTAATTAAATCTTTATTAATATCTTTATTAATATCTGCTTGCTCTTACTTTAGCATTTTCTTTCTTCTACTTTCTGTGTTGGTCTGCTGTTCTTATTCAAAGTTCTTAATTTTCAGCCCTTCTTTTTTTCTTATACATTTATAAGACATTAATTTCTCTCAGTACTATTTTACTTTTTCCACTATTATTCATTATAAGTATTTTTAATTTCCATTGTGATTTCTTTTTTTTACTCATGTGCCTCCCCCCAAATACATAAGGTTATTTTAATCATCTTTTTGTTGTTGATTTCTGACATATTCTGTTATAGTTAGGGATGTGGTCTGTATGATACTGTTTGAAATTTGTTAGGCCCTCCTTTATGGCCTAAAATGTGCTATAGGCTCGGGGAAAATAATCTGTGTTCTCTAGTTCTTGGCATGGCATTTTAAAATGTCTGTTAGATCAAGTTTCCTAGTTATATTGTACAAGTCTCCTGTTTTATTCCTTGTCAGTGTAAGCTATCAATTACTAAGGCAAATGTGCTAAATATCACCTAGTCTGATGTTTACTTGTCCATTTTTCTTTGTAGATTTGTTGTTATTTGTTGCATGTATTTTGGAATATGCTTAGGTGCATACATTTTAGAATTTTATTACATTCTATATCTCATTGTTGTTTTTTTGCCTTAAAGTCCATTCTGACTAGCATTAATATAATTATACCATCTTTCTTTTGCCTGGAGCATCAGTCAGGGTCTAATTAAGAGAACAGAAACATCCTTAAATATCTAAACAGAGGGAATTTAATTCAAGAAATGGGTTACTCTCATAATAATCTAAGAAACCTACCATGGATGGTGAGACAACTTGGAGATTAGCAACAGCAAGAAGCTTCTAGCACTCATAGGGAGGGGAAGCAAAGGGAAGACATAGTGATATCAAAGCCCAGGGGCCATGGCCACCCAGCAGAAGTGGAACTACAGTGACCAAGAGGGGGCTAGAACAATAGAGGAGATACCCCAATACTGGAGACTCTGCCTGAAGGAGAGTAAAGAAGAAACCCCAGGTGGTGGCCTTTTACGGCCAGTCCAAACTCAGCTTCCCGTGGACCCAACATAGACAGGAACTAGGGACCTGGGCAAGGCAGCTACTGAGCATCAGCACCGCTTTGGTTTGACGAGTGGAAGCCCCTTCACACCAACCACTGTGCCCTTTTGACACATCCTAACTTAGCACTGCCTTATTTTATGACACAAAAAGATGTTACAGGCTCATCTTGTTCTTTCTCTGCAGCCCTCCGGGGAGATCTTTATCACCCGGCTCTGGCTCCAATTGCTTATGCAGGGCCCCATCTGGAGCAGAATTCTCCTTAACTGCTTGGACTCTGATTCCTCTTGCTTCTCCAGAGCAAGATAATGAGGACATGAGCCCAAGGGAAATGGCTCAAGGCTTATTCAGATTTCCACATCCTAATGTTCTAAGTTGGGCTCCTCTCCCACTTGTTTGTTTCTTAATAGTTTTGGTTCTTTCTTACCTTCTTTTAGATTGATTTAGGGTTTGTTTTTCCCCCCTTTTCCTTATTCCACTTTTCCCCCTTCCTGCTAGTTTGTGTCTTACACACCCCGCTTCATCCCCCATATTTTATCCCTCTTCCTTTTTTTTCCCTCCCCTCCCTTTCAAAATGATTTGATCCCAAACCCATTAAGTGGGCCTGGCAAGGTAGATGAGTCCACCAGGGTGGAGGTGGCAGAATCAACAGGGGAAAGAAGCTATCTCGATGGGAGAGGAGGGGCAGCCCATGTGGTATGACAGCCTGGCATAGGGTGTCAAGAGGGTGTCCTTGGAGGAGGTTGCTGGGAACAAGGTGTTGGAGCCTGATCATAATGTGTAGGGCAACCTTATGGAAGAGAAATTTGGTGAGGCGTATTGGAACTTGAGTGGGTGGGTTGAGAGTACCCTCTGGAAGGAAATCTGCCAGGACAAGCAGGTATCCATGTAGGAGGCAGGAGATAGGGATGGGGCAGGGAGTGAAGACAGGCTTCTGGCTCAGGATATTGAAAGTTTCAGAGTGAAGAGTCTTATGTGGGAAGGCAGCCTGTGGGGTGTCAAAGCCCAAGCTGTTAAGGAGGGCTTGTATTCAAGATGGTGGTCCTGCATAAAGCATCAGAACCAGAGCAGGATGAGGATTTCCCTGAGGCGGCTACAGAGAAAGAGCAAGATGAGCCTGGAACATTTTTTTATACCATAAAGTAGGAAAATACTCAAAGAATGCTGAGGACATTTCGAAACAATACAATAGCTAGCTTGAAGAGGCTTTCATGGATAAAGTTGAGGACAATTTAAACATCAAAACAAATAATGAAAGTAATGGATTATAAAGCATTTAATAAAATAAGAAAGCATGAGTCCATGTGATATAAATAAATAAATACATTGAAATTTTGATGAAAAATGAGGTATTTTTGTGGTTTTGTTACATTTTCAACCAGGTACTTTTTTTTTTATTGACATATAATGTATTATTTGCCCCAGGGTACATGTCTGTGAATCATCAGGCTTACACATTTCATGGCACTTACCACAGCACATACTCTCCCCAATGTCCATAACCCAGCCACCCTATCCCTACCCCCCAGCAACCCTCAGTTTGTTTCATGAGTTTAGGAGTCTCTTATGGTTTGGTTTGTCTCCTTCATGATCCCATCTTGTTTCATTTCCCTCCCACCCCCAACAACCTCCCCCAGCTCTCAAATTCTTCTTATCAGAGAGATCATATTCCACAAGGTACTTTTAAACTACAAAAGAAAAAAAAAGAGTAGCTTTTCTACAATGAGTGGAAAAGCTTGGCACATATCATTTTAGTCAAGTGATCAGATTTATCATCCTCAGAAAAGGACAGCCACATGACAGAATACAACAGCATTGGTTTTATGCTATTTCCTCCAAGGACGCATTAACTTATATCTAATCACAAGGAAACATCAGACAAATCCAAATGAGAGACATTCTACATTCTACAGAATAACTGGTCTATAATTTTCAAGTGTCAAGGTCATGAAAGTCAACGAAAAATTATTGAATTAAACTAAAAAGACACGGCAAGTAAATGCAATACATGATTCTGAACAGGATCTTTTTGCTATAAAAAATATTAAGACAGGTGGAAAAATGTGGCTAGGTATGAGGATTAGATGTAGTAATGTATCAATGTGAATTTACTGATTCTAATGGTTAATTTGGCTATATAGGAGCATGTTTTGTTTGTAGGAATCACACACTTAAGTATTCACGAATAATGGATCACCAGGTCTGCTACTTACTCTCAATTGCTTCAGGAGAAAAAAAGTTATTCTGTAAGTTTGAAAATAAATTTTTTAAGATAATTGTTATTTTTACTTTTCTGTGAATCACCTTGCAAGAGTTTAGGTCACTAACTCTATTCATCTCCCTCTTGACTTAAATATTATTGTACTAGATTTTCATTATATCTTTGTTTTAGTCCAATATATTAAACATTATTCTTTTATACATTAAGGTTCTCTAGATTTTCCCATATGTTTATATATATTTTTTGCTAACAACTACTCCTAATACTGTGGACTTTCCTTCTGAGGTTATTTTCCTCAAAAGAAAATCTTTCAGAAGTTCCTTCAGTGAGAGAACATCTATGGGTAGCACATACTTTTTTGTGTACCTGAAAATGTTTGTACATAACTCTCATTCTTGAAATATAGTTTCGTAGGTTATAGAATTCCTGAGTAACAATGATTTTCTTTCAGCACCTTGAGGTATTCTGTCTTTTGCTTTCTATTGTTGCTTTTAAGAACTGTATTGGCATTCTAATTATTGTATCTTTGTAGTTAATCTATCTTTTCTTTCTGGATAGTGTCAAAGTTTTCAGTTTGTTTTTGGTACTTCGCAGTTTCACTACAGAGTCCTTAGGGCTTTCTGAATCTGATGTTTGGTATCTTTTATGAATTCTAGAAAACTGTCATTCATTATCATATTGAATATTGACTATTCCCAAATCTTTAAGCAATTCTGAAATGCCAATAAGAATTTATTATACCTTTGCAATCTCTTCCTTGTCTTTTAAACTTCTTTCACGGTTTTTATCCTCTACATTTCTCAGAATTTCAATACTTTTATTTAAGTGTATTGAAATATCATTTTAGATTCTAAATCATATAATTCTACCATCTGTGGTCTTTATGGGTCAGATTCTATAGTTTGTTGTTTCTACTGACATTCAATCATGATGGCTTATTCATTCATATATTTAGTCATTTTTTATTGTTGGCTCATGTTCTTTGGAACTATTATCCACAGTAATTTTTTGAAACCTGGATTTAAAGTCTAGTCTTCTAAATGGTTTTTCCACTGTTTCTTCCAGACATCTGGTAGTATTATTACCTGAGACCTTTAAAGTACATTTTCACTTTGTGGTTTTTCAGGTCCAAATCTGAGAGCATAGGCTAATGTTTATAGATTCTTAGGAAAGATATTTCTCCCACATCAACCCAGAGCCATGACTCAGAAATTCATGTACTCCTATAATATCTCTTTGCAGGGTGGGCTTTTCTTTTTTCTAGTTCACATCCTGGGGGTATTATCCTATAGAGTTTCTACTGGTTTTATGTAGGAGGTCAGAAGTCCTTCAATTTCTTCTTCCATTTCCAGACCAGAAATCTCTCAAGTAGAGTGTTACTCTGAAAGGCCAAAGGACTCTGGTAATTTACCAAGACTTAATTTTTTCCACTACTCTAAAGTGATAGGGTCTGGGAATCAGACTTGATTTAAAGAAAACAAAAAACTATCCTAGGCACTAATCAAAGAAAACTACCACATATTTCTCCACTTTCAGTATGAAGTAGTTCTCTCCCCCTCCCCGCCTCCCCACCCCTTAGCTGTTCTATAACAATGTGAATCAAATAATCTAAAGAAAACAATAAAATAAAATAGGAAGACACCACATCTGGTATAAGAGGACAAGTCATGACAAGATAACTTCCTTCAAAGCCATTAGTAGCTACTATACTTCTTTCTACAGTTTCTCCCAAATTCCAAGTATGCTGATTATTTATACATAAAAAACTTACACAAAAGTTGTTACTAACTAGATTGAAAGTTCTTTGAGACTAACAACAGCACCTGGTTCTAGAGAGCCTAGAACAGGACTGCTGGGCATGCAGAAAAGAAAAATAATATAGATTACACAGAGATAAAGCACACTGACTATGAGTCAGGTCTCCTGGCTTCAAATCCAGGATCAGTTATTGTCAGAAATAAGATCTTAGGCGAACCTTCCTAAACTCAGTTTTTAATCTCGAAAATGAAAAAAAAAGTAGTAGTTTTTTTTTTAAATGAGGCACTTCTAAGCTAATTTGAGTGAATTGATTATTATAGAAAGGATTATGGATGTTCAGAAAATCTCTCTAGGAAGCAATTGCCAAGAAGTGGGCCTTGAGCAAAGCCTTGAAAGATGGTGAATATTTGGATGGTCTGAAACGAAACCAGGAAACTTCTCACACAGATGTATTTGGTTTCCTGATTCCAGAGGGATTAGAAGAACTCCTAAAGCCACTTTGGATTTCAATTTCCCTCCTGATTCATGAAGGGAATACCAAGTAGTACTTAAGGACTCTGGATTCATTGCCTGGGATTAAATCATAGAGTCATAGGTCTACCTAGCTGATTGCTTATGTTTTAAAAAAAGACTAAACCTCAGATTTTTTATCTGAAAAGTGGAAGAGTGCTTACTTATAGGGTTATTGAAAGGATAAAATGAAACAGCCAATACAAGTAGCATAGAGTAACTATTCAAAAGTACAATTTTTAAATTCATTTTTTAATTCTCAGTAATATTGCCATTTTCTCCTGTTTCTTTCTCAAGTCCTGACTCTCTGGAGTATTGCTACACTTACTTGATCTGCCTTCCTCATCCACCCTTTGCCCTACGTGGAAGAATACGTTTCCTGATTAAAGGGGTACATCCTGTGAAGATGACTATGAAGGCAAGTCCACAATAGACAGAGAAACAATGCATTCTTGTTCAGAGAAGCCACCAACAGTGATGACAACAGTCTTCAATGGGCTGGGGTCAAAGATCAGCTGTCCTTCTGTCACTTCATTCTTCTTCTGGCTCCCAATGGAGTTCATTAGGAACTCAATCTCAAGTCTAAAATTCAATCAAAGCCCATCCACACAGGCCCAAGCCAAGGACACCAAATGAACAAATTCATAAGGCAAAACAAAGTCTTCACTCACTCTTCTGAACAGTGGGTTTACCATTCCTTTGATGGTTGTGGAACCATGGGGCAGCCACCAGTCAGGTGGAAGATATTGAGAGAAGCTGGTGATTCAAGCTTCAAGCTAGGTGAGAGAAGCTGGTGATTCAAGCTAGGTGGAAGTTGGGGGTTAGTGGGAGGGCTAGATGGAAACCTTGGACACCCTCAGGAAACACTAGAGTGAGATCCAACAAGGCATCTCCAGGTGGGCATCCAAAGAAGCTTAAAATGCTGAACCAAACTAAAAATGGGAAATATGACCACAGGCTGTTTTTGACAAAGATCTTTTCTTAGCCTCATGGAAAACATGCTCCCTTGGAAACTTAGAGTAGTTGATGCCTTTCCTATGCTCCTCAGGGCGCATGCATGACATTTGTCCTGGGTGCAGCTGGAATCCATCCTTTATGGCACAGTGTATCCCTTGATTCCATTGTCTGCTGGGAGATTGCCCGGATACTGAAAGTGTGCAAGAAATACTTTTCAATTACCGTACCTACATTCTGACATGCTGTGTGGCCTTTACCAATTTGCTGCACAATCTGTCTTGATAGTACCCACAGAGCAGGTTTCTTGATAGTATAGATAAAGTAATTTCTCTTTTTTTGTTGCCTAGGACTCTTTGTAGGCTTAACTCATCAAAGGAGCTGCACATATCAGAATGTACCAGAAAGAAGCCTGAGTGGTTGCCACTAAAAGAAGGTGAGAACTAAATGGAGAAATGTGGATGGGGCCTCCATAATGTGCCTTGGGTAGCAGAAACTCCACTCAACAAAGGGAAGGATGTATCTAAATCAGAGAGACCCAGAAATCAGATCAGCATGAATGACTCTGCCAGGTATACCTAGTACCCTTCTTCTCCCTAATGTAGTTGGTTAATTTCTTTTGAAGAACAATTGCATTGTGAATGCTATTTCCAAGCATTATGCTCAATGCTTGAAATATATGATCTTACTTTTGTATTTTGGCTCAAGGAGACGACGGTGAAATTGTCTTTGGCCATCCCCAATCCAGGTTTATCTGACACCAGTCGTCTCCACCATGCTGCCTAAGTTTGACTGGAATGAAACCAAAATTGTATACCTGGGATGTACCAATGGGGAAATTGGTCTCCTCTGGCTCCAACGATAAGCCTGGTAGGTCTGTTTCCAAAAAAAGTTGGTGATGACATTGCCAAGGCAATCAGTGATTGGAAAGGTCTGAGGATTACAGTAAAACTGACCATTTGAAGCAGACAGGTCAAGATTGAGGTGGTACCTTCTGCCTCCGCCCTGATTATCAAAGCCCTTAAGGAAACACCAAGAGACAGAAAGAAGCAGAAAAACATTAAGCACAGTGGAACTATCACCTTTGGTGAGATTGTCAACATTGCCTGACAGAGACAGCACTGATCTTTAGCCAGAGAACTCTCTGGAACCATTAGAGATCCTGCGGAATGCCCAATCAGTGGGCTGCAGTGTTGATGGCCTCCACCCTCATGACGTGACAGATGACATCATCAGTGGTACTGTGGAATGCCCAGCCAGTTAAGAACTACAAAGGAAAATATATCAATAAAGGATCATTTGACAACCTAAGTAAATAAATAACCTTATTTAATCTCCATAATAATCTCATTAAGTTGATTTAATTTTCTCTCTTTTTCAGATGAGACAATCAATATTCAGGTCTAAGGAACTTTGGTAGAAGGTGAAATTCAAACATAGGCTGGGGTGAATCTAAATCCCATACTTTCAATGACATTGCTATCAATCTTGCTTTCTAAAAATACAAAACCTGTCCTCTTCTCTCTGCAGCTTGGTGTGTTTCCTCAATAGCCAAGGATGCCACAAACAGCCTCAGAAAAACTGAAGCAGGGTATTTGGTCACTTTTTATAGATTTGGATATTTAATGATATATAATTTTCTTATTAAATTTCTATAAACCTATACTACTTCAAGACAAAGTTATTTCTTCTTATTCTGACCCACCTCATGTATCATCACCAGAAGAGTCTGGTCTAGCTTCAGAGTCTGGTCTAACTTCAGAACCAACTAATACCCTCTAGTTGTCCCCAGCGCAATGGGCACAATTGGACGTCTAAAACTGGCCACACCCTGCCTTCTAGGCTGACTTCCTTTTGTTCTGGTTCCAGCACTGGGGTTTCAACTATGTATATCTACAACAATCAGTATTTTAGACCAGATGAGGTCTGTTTTAAGCATTTTCTGGGTCTGCATAGCATCTCACTTCAAGAAGGATTCCATGTTTATATGTAGTTTGAAAAATACTTCTGTCACCCAACTACACCCCAGTTCATTCACCTGAATGAAGGAATCTCCCTACTTTACACCTTGGCTCAAAGCTTATCTTTCTTCTGAACTGTTCTTCTTCCAATACTGCCTTTTGATATCTTACAAGTCCTTCAAGGCCTGGTTGAAATGCCACTGCCTCCTTGTCCTTTATGTATTTTCATAGCTCTTTGTTTATACTGCTCTTGTAGAATTTGCCACTTCAAACCTGTGGTGTGGTTATTTGGGTCCATCTCATCTTGTCTCTCCCACTTGATTCTGATACCCTGTCCTAAAAGAGGCAGGTAGAGACCAGCCCAGATGTCCATTATATCTGTGTGCTACCCAGCATCTACTATTATGTTCTAAACATGCCAGGCACTTAATATGTGCTGATTTGAACTTACCTGGCATTGATTATTGGGTATCATTTTAAGCAATGGCTTAGGTAAACTGATTGGTGAACACCATCTTTAGTTCTTGGAAGATATTATGGTTTAATAGGTGCTAATCAAAATGACTGGTGTCCTTATAAAGAGGGGAAATTTGGACACAGAGATGACATACATAGAAGATGATGTGTAGATACAAGGAGAAGATGACCATCTATAAGTCAAGGTGGGAGACTTGGAACAGACCATTTCTTTACAGCTCTTACAAGGAATGGCACCTTGATTTTAGATTTCTGGCATCTAGAACTGTAAGATAATACATTTCTCTTGTTTAAGCCACTCAGTGTATGGTATTTTGTTATGGCAATCCTAGCAAACCAATATGGAAGCCAAGTGTTCCAGGGACTATCAAAAGTATCCTGTGCCTACCTTTATAGTCCATGCCTGATTTCAGAGGTAAGGCAGTAAGTGCTACATTCATTTTCTTCCTTCAAAGGATCTTTATCTAGGCAGGAGAGTTCCAAATTTTGTTTTGTTTTGTTCTGTTTGTTTTTTACAGAAACCCTTTGGGACATTTCTTTCTTCAACTGAAGGTTTGTTGAGAGTCAAGCATGGTACTAATGCTGAAATATAGCCTGGTCACTCATGCTTTAGTTTTGTCTTTCTCCAAGTTTTCAAATTCCTTAAGCACAATAACAGTGGCCTTCATTTTTCTTATATCCTCACTAGTATCTCTCTAGCTATATGATGAACAGTATGAGCACTTAAATAGCAGTGATTCTCCACTTCCTCTGAATTCCACTGTAGGATGTCCGTCCCTCCTGACCCTTATCACTCGCTAACTCTTTTTACAGTTAGGTGTGTGTGCATGTTTTATCTTTTCCTCTAGAATGTCAGTTTCTGAGATGGAATTTATGCATGAACAATACCTAGAACTCAGTAACAAATGCCCATCGACTGGACAGATGGATGAATAGATAAAAGGGGGTGAGGAGAGAGCAGTGGCTAAACACCTAATCTTGGAAATAATAGAGGGGAAAACTTGGTCCAAAAAGGAAAAGGGAGGTGGATCATCATTCTTTGGCTCCTGATTTAAATACATGAAGCTAAGGTACACCTGGGGCTCATTTATAATTATTTATAGCCACGATGTCAGAATTTAATGGACAGAACCTAAAGATATATGAGGGAACCTATGGAATATTCATTTTGGCTGTCACTGACTACTAAGGGCTTCTAAGAAAAGCCATTTAGATTAATAATAATAATAATAATAATAGCTAATGTTTATTGATCTCTTGCTATGGGCCAGCCACAATGCTAAGAGTTTTTATACATCATTTCATTTAATCCTTCAAACAACCCTGTAAGATAGATAACATATTAAAAATATAGCTTCATGAAATGTTAAGTAAAATACTCAAGGTTCCAAGACAGGAAATGGTGGAGCTGGGATTCCAGTTTAGTTGGTACAGTGCCAGAGCCTAAGCTTATGACCTCTGCTACAAAGACTCATTTCTAAAATGTCCTTGCCGGAAGCAGCCAAAGCTTTAGTCCTGTTTGCAAGGTTGTCTCTTGCGACAAAAATTATGAAAAACTTTTGTTGTACTGTGAATGCTGTTTTGTTGTACAATGGATACAATTTCCTGTATATCCGTCTGTATCTAGTTAAAGAAAGAGGAGGAGATATATTGATAAGAATACCTCTGTAAGAATAGAATAGCAAATGTTTCATGTGAAGTTTGGTTCTTCATATCTACTGGTGCTCAATAAATGTTAATTTAATTGAACGCATTCGATTTTGCCTGAACAGCCAAGAGTTATTTCTGGATGGCAGCTTTCAGATGCTATTTGCTCCTAGTGGTGATTTAAAGCGAAAGGCCAGCATCATTATTGTAATAGAGATTGGAATCTGGGAACACAGGGAAGGGAGAAGTCACTTTGAATTGCATGTTATGAGGTAGCCCTTGCAAACATATCAAGGCTTTTAGCTTAGAAGTCAATGCATTCTTCCTTGTTGTTTATTCAGCAAATATTTTTTGAGTACCAGGCGCTATTGTTCACCCCCTGGATTTGAATCCAGTAGTAAACAGGATGGTGAGGTTCTCTGTCCTCACTGAGCTTATAGTCTGGAGGGGGAGTCAAGTATCAACAACAGGCAGTTGTAGTCCCGTGTAGGGGGGATTGACGGCAGAAATAGAGGGTGCTATGGGCGCACGTGGGAGAAGCAACTTGCCCACACCCAGGAAGTCAAGAAAGACTATAAATTCTAGTGTCTTTGAGTACAATTTTTGAAGAACTGTATTTTTTAGATGACAATGGAATTTTATTTCATTTTAAAGCATTTTATACTCATTTTAAAGCACATGGCTATTAAATTAAAGGTACTTTTATAAAGTTTGAAAGATGACAGAAGACTTTAAAAAATATCCTCTTGGCCAAATGGCTAGTTATCCCTAGAGGGGCAGGGCCACTGCTTGGATGCTCACGTTAACTGAGGCGCCACCACCAGAGGAGGGATTGTGCTTCTTCATCCAAAGGGGTGTTTCCTGAGCTCAGAAATGCTACATGTTAGAAGAGGGCATTACTGTTTTTCTAAATCTGGCCTAAGTGACCCCAGATACTCTGTTAATTGTTAACTTAAATGCCTTTTGTGCCACAGTTTCTGCAGGTGTATGTCCTTTAATCACACCCCCCCATGACAACTTTTCATCCTTGGATGCAGTTTCAGAACAGTGCTTTAATGGCAGTGAGATTCTATTAGAATATCTCTTATCTAATACAAAAACATAGTTCCTTTGCCACAGAATCTTCCAGTTCACAAATGCTGAAAGTTTCAATGATATTACAACCGTATAGTTCAATGCAATTTAAAACCTATTTTTGAAACAGTGTAGTGGATTCATTTCCAATGCATAGATCCAGCTTTCTGTGTGTTGAGATGCCACCTAGTGGAACACACTGCATACAAAAAGTAAACCTAATACGAGTTACACTTTAGTATTGCCTTCCTAAAATTTGAGGTCCAAGGGATAAATCTTAACTGGTGGAATCTCTAAATTTAAAAAAGTAACATATATTTGGCATAGGTTCAGCTTGAAACGGACCAAATTTGGAATTCCCTTCAAACATTCTATCAAGTAAGATTTAAAAAGAGAGTATCGGAAAATATCTGCATCGAAGGGATTGGTTTTGAGCTACCATTGGTGGTCATGGAAAGAGAAGCTGATGCAAAATAAAAGCCTATTTTATCCAAGATGACTAAGATGTGGAGCAAACAGAAAAAAAAAACTGACTTCAGAACTCAACGTAGATAACAATTTTACAGATACATTGTTTCACAGCCTCTTACATCTTTAATGCACCTCTGTGTTCAGCGAGGGCTGAGGTTCAGAGAAGTTTTATTGACTCTCTACCATGCGCTGAGCACAAAGCTAGGGACTCAGATAGAATAATGAGCAAAACTGAAGAAGCAGTTCTGCCCTAAGGAAGCAGAACATTCTGGGGTCTGCCACTTAATTTTACAGCTAGGATTATGTCACTGTTTCATCTATTTTTCCTTTGGTGCAATCCTAACAGAAAGGATTGTTCTGTTACTAAAGGCCAGAGGAAGCTCTGCTGAGATGATTTGAGATCACTGACTTTCCAGAATTCCAGCACTCTTAGGAGAGTTGCTACATTTATGGCAATACATTTTTGAGGTGCTTTGATCTATTATTTGACTAAAAATCAGATAAATCTTACCATCTTGCTACTGTGGGGCTTTGGGAGAATTATTTGTACTCACCTGGGATTGGCCGAGACTCACCTTTCATGGAGTGCCCCAATCATTTCCACGAGGCCCAGACATCAAGCAGTTAAAAGGGCTTAAGACAATGCAAATAATCACTGTCCACCAAACCGAAAATTCAGTGCATACTTGAATCCAGATGATTCCCAGGATGATGTGAGTAGAGGGGGAGAAGTTGGGGGAGGGGCTGAGCTGAACTACCTCCTTTTCCATCCCTGTGGTTGAAGCAGCGATTATCCTCAACTCTCCTTTGACTCCTCACACCTCTCCCTGGAAAACAGCTTCAAAATTTCCCAGATAATCTAAATCTAAAGAGCAACCGGATGATTTGAGTAGAAAAGAGTTAATGGAAGGAGGCATGACATTTACCACACACCCCCAATCCTCCCTTAGTTTTTTTTTTTTTTTTTTCTCCCTTAGTTTTGATAGACGCTTAGTCTTGGGATCCAGCAGTATAATCTCTAACAAAGATGTCTGTGAATGTATGCATGATGCAAGTGGAATGTACGAGTAATGAGAGCCCCGGTGCTGCAGATTGTGCAACATGTTGTTAAAGATTGGGGAAATCTTGATGGGAACAGGTGAGCAGAAATGGGGAAAAAAAAGCTAATAGAGTGTTTAGCTACATTGAGAAGTATAGTCAAGTGGATAGAGCGCAGTTTTGGGCTCAGGGACACCTAGGTTTGGATCTCATTATTACCACTTAGTGGTGGGGGTTTTGGATGAGTGACTTAGCCTCTTAGAAGCTCATTCTCCTCCTCTGTAAAAGGGGATAATAACAGAACCCCTGAAAGAATTCTTATAAGGATTAAGTTAAATATTATAAGTAAAATGCTTATCACAATGCCTGGCATATGGTGAGTTATATATTTAGCTCAGTTGGCTGTAACTATCATGACTTTAATAATCATTTGGTATTTAGCTCTATTAGTGAAATTCACTTGGATAATGCTTGACTACGGCATTCAATAAGAGGGCTATGCTATGATAAATGAGAGAGAATTCAAAGTTTTGACCAGCTGTATCACGAAATTATGTTTCCCAAGGTCTATGTGAGAAAGTTACAGCTTTGGAGAAGTATCATATTGGACTTCGACTGTTGAAAAGCCCGTATGTGGTAGAAGGTTTACGCTTTTTCCTTGTAGACCCAGACAGAGAACTAATTAGAATGTACGCATGATGTGAATGTATGCATGATGCAAGTGGAATGTACGAATTCAATACAAGTTCTAAGAACAATACAAGTTCTAAGCATATATATTTCAGGTCAATATAGAATTTTCCTTGTGGTGCCTGGGTGGTTAGTGGGTTAAAGCCTCTGCCTTCGGCTCAGGTCATGATCTCAGGGTCCTGGGATCGAGCCCCGCATGGGGCTCTCTGCTCAGCAGGGAGCCTGCTTCCCCCTCTCTCTCTGCCTGCCTCTCTGCCTACTTGTGATCTCTCTCTCTCTGTGTCAAATAAGTAAGTAAGTAAATAAATAAATAAATAAATATCTTATATTAAAAAAAGGAATTTTCCTTAAAATGTGCTGTCTAGGAAGGCAGTGAATTTCCTATATGTGGAGGTGTTTAAATCTGGATGATCGGTTGTCATGCATATTGTTTGTGGGGGAGAGGGCCACACTCTGAACATTAGATGAGTATCTCAATTAGGAGCTTGTCCAAATCTCCTTCAACCCTGAGATTTTCTCATCTAGGAAATAGAAGAGATAGACAAGAAAGAAGTGATACAGGTAAGAGATGGAGGGAGGTAGCCATCTTTGTTTCCTTTCTTCCCTTCTTCCTGTGTGGTGTGGGATTTAGTGATGGCCATTATTAGTCCCTAAAACACCTTTGTGCAAATTATAACATGGAATCCAATAGTATTTATGCTGGGAGGCTGCAATACCACAGTTGTAGGGTACACCAAAGATGGCAGTGTCTCATGAAAATTGTAAGAAGGAGCTTCTTTGGGAGTGCCTGGGTGGCACAGTTGGTTAAGTGGCTGACTCTTGGTTTTGGCTCAGGTCATGATCTCAGAGCCATGAGATGGAGCCCCAGGTCAGGCTCCATACTCTGCATGAAGTCTGCTTGGGATTCTCTCTCTCTCTTTTCCTCTGGCTTTCTCCATTTCCCCCTACCCTTTACTCCTCTCTCTTTTTCTCTCCCTCAAATAAATTTATTCTAAAAAAAGAAGAAGGAGGAGGAGGAACCTTTTCCTCTTGGCTGAGGTGTGGTGAGAGGAGTGAAGACTGAATTTCAGCCCCCACTTGCTTTCCCAGCTGGGCACTTCTAGGTAGTAGATACTCTGCACAATGTATGCAGCAATCAGAGCTTTAACATTCTGGCCTCTACAGTGTGTGTGTGTGTGTGTGTGTGTGTGTGTGTGTGTGTGTGTTTTATAGATTGGTCTCTTCTCAGAGGATTATCACCTGTTCAGCAGTCTACTTGGCAAGTCTTAGAGAAAGAGAGGTTGGAGATGAAGGCTGGGCACTACTTTCCCTTGCAGAGTCACTCAATGCAGACAAATTGGTCATCATGTTTAAGTCTCCTTCAGCCCTTAGAACCTGGGAATGTGCCTTGAGCAGCATGATTGTTATATCGAAAAGCCTGTGGCTTAAAACAAAGTGGAAATCCTGTGGAATGTAATGATGGACATACACGGGGTTCGGCTACCAGCATACATCCCAATTTCCCTGGTGACTGATTAGGGTAAGAGTGTAATTTCAGGGACTGATCGTCTATAGATTCTTCTTTTCCCTGCCCTCATACAGCCAGGGTTTGGGCATGTAAACTGAGATTGGCCAAACAAGCATGATCTCCTCTCTTGAGACTTGGAATTTTGGGCAACTGACTTGAGACCAAAGGGAATGATAGGAAATCATTCACCTGGCTGGCTGCCCTGGGGACAGAGGGTTGCTGCATCTCCCCTCTGTTTTGGAAGTTGTCTTCTGTTTGTTTCTTGGAGTTTCTGTCCATTTCCAAGGCTTATCCTCTGGCATCCCTTCAATCTTAAGATCCTCCTGTTATCTTTCTAGTAATCTTCTGGTTGCTTATATCAATAGTAAATTTGTGTTACTTGCAACTATGATTCCAACTGAAATACCAATACTAAAGTTGAAAATAGCAGGCATCTGTTAATGATATGAAATGCTTGTAAGTTCAAAATCCCCATTGCTAGAGACTATGATCTTTTCATGCCAGGATTATGCTTCATCTGCTGGTCCAAACATCATTCCTAGAATATTAATAATCATCATGTTAGCTTATATTTATTGAGCATTAATTGAGTATTAGGCTAAGTGTTTTACATATATCACCACATCTAATTCTTAGAACAATGCTTCTAAAATAAATGACAATATTATACTTATTTTAAAGATAAGGAAGCTGAGGCTTGGAATAACTTGCCCCAAGATCAAGTTAAGAAGTGGCAGAGCCAATATTTAAACCCAAGTGTGGGTCACTTCAAGAACTGTGTTTATAATCGCTCTGCTATTCTGCCTTACTGACTAATACCTAGTGAACTTTTGCTCAATATTTTTTCAAATAATGAAATAGTCATGATAAATAAAATAATAGGAAGTTGAGAAAACCCGCATATTTCCAAATTACAAACGAGCGTTAGGAAAAGATTTCAGTTCAGCCCATTTACAGCATAGCCCCTTCTCAGAGTTGGGTATTTATGTGTTACCATCAGGACTCCATGTTTCCTTCTGTTCTTGGCAAATGGGGGTAGCCATGATATCTCAGCTGGGTCTTTCCTGCCTGTTAAATGTCTGCTGGACTGAGCACTCTCCAAGCGCCCAGCAAGTTCATTAGTTACCTGAAAATACCTACCTCATCTGTCATCAACACTCAAATGGCCTGCGGGATTTTTCATTTCCACTCCATTTTCCAAACCCTTCCTAGCATTTACCTCCCACATCTGGAATCAATCCTGACCAGAAGCAAAATGCTGAACGGTTGGGCTCCTCCCCGGGCCGCTTTTCTCCCGAGGAGTGACAAGAATATGTTGTGTATGAATTAGCCATTCTCTTCCTGAGGAAACTGCCACGGCAGAGGCAGCCTTCATGCATTCTAATTTGCTCATATACCCGCTCTGTCTTTACTTGTTGAAGCAAAATATTTAGTTCAACATTTGCAGTCATTAGAGCCTAAAAACACCAAATTTTAAAACCAGATTTATTTGAGTTGTAAACTGTGAGAATCCTTTAAAAATACCTTAGCTCATTATCTTTTTATCTGTCTCTGTAGAAAAGATTTGAGATGGAGGCTTAAGAAAACATCTCTGACTTTCATGTCTCCTGCCGCTGCCCCCGACACTGTTTCTGTCTGTCCGATACCCACTCTAGGGAGAAAAAAGATGATCAGTTTGCCAATTACAAGGAATTCAATTTCAGGAGTGACTTAAACATTCGATTTTATGCCTTTTTTTTTTTTTTTTCCTTTTCTAGGTAGTTTGGAGGCCAACTTCATAGACTTCTAGAATTCCTTTCAGGGGACAACTGTCAGATCCTCGTGAAGGAACAATAGTTAATTTAAATTTTTCTTTCTTTTTGGGAGGAATGGAGTGTAGGATTGAATAGGAAAGGTGACCTCAGGATACTCAATTCCAGACATCTTTCTCTGGGAAAATCTTCATGAAAAAAAATTAGTAACAATAAAAGCTGCTTTCTGACGGCCTCTAAGAAAATATGTGTATGTAGATGAAAAAAGTCCCTCTCTTGATTAGGGAAACTGTGTTATTTTAGGAACACAGCACATCCTGTCCTTAATTTCAAATAACCAAAAGATTTTTTGTTTTGTAGTGCCAGAGGAAGCGTAGTAAGAAAACTCTTAAGATTTAGCCCTCAGCACCTGCGGGGAGATTATCTAGGCTGATGAAGTAAAATATTTCTATGGCTAATAGCAAGTTATGAAACAGAAGAGAGAAAATAATGAAAGGCAATCGGGACTCTTGAAGAGGCCGTGATTTAAGACAGCGAATCTAGGCATTTTGTTCGGCTTTATTTAAGGTCAATAATTGAACCATGACGAGACTTTTAAACAAGACTCCGTTGTAAACAATTTTGAAGTGCCCATCCTCTGCCGTCACCGTGCAAAGGGTCTGCTCGACACCATGGCATCCACGGCGCAGCCTAGCACACGCACTAGGCACCGCGGGGAATGCAAATGAACCACCAGACCCTTTTTACTCAATTGGGCAATGCAAGGGTGAAACTCCTGAGAAAGCAAATCCGACCTCCGGATCCAGGGAACAAAAACAATGTGAACAGTAAGCTCTTTGAAAAGAAAACTGCTTCCCTATGGTAGAAAATAAGGGGGGAAGGGGGCCCATGCAGGGAGCCCAGCGAGCAGGGAAGGTGGGCCCTAGGGAGTGTGATATTACACAGGACATAATGGGGTTGACTGCATACTTGTCTAATTACTGGAGCTATTAAAATCTCTATAATTTAGATTCAGGCAAAAAAAAAAAAAAAAAAAAAAAGCTTATATAAATGCACACACATGCTCCTGATTGAATTTTATGAATCCACCCCTCTTGATTCTAAAAGGATACCATCCTGCTGTGTCCATGTGGCTGCCAAAGCTGAGTGACCTTCTCCCCCCGCCGGCCCTGCCCCCGGCCCCCAGACTAGTGTACTCTGTTACTGTAATAAGCAGTTAGGTTAGATAAGGCGCCGGGTGACGGGATCATCTGTGTTGAAGCCGAATTATAATGCCTCGGTCAACGGATTTAATCTAAACCAAATGCTCTGGGATTCTGTAAGCTCAGGGAACAGAAGAAAATATAAGTTTTATATTTGCCCAAGTTCAAACAGAGAGCAGACGGAGAGATTCCAGAAGCTCAGAGAGTGGTAGCAAAAAATATGTTGTTTCTCCTGTGTTCAATCAAAGGAATAAATAAGGTATACTTTGTATTCACTTCTTTTTTCTCTCTCTCTCTCCTGTGCATTCTGTTTTCTCTTGATGCGAAGGAGGGTTATCTGCCTAATGCCAAACTGAACTTGATCAAATACTTAATACATAGTAGGTGCTCAATAAATAAACACTTCATGAATGAGTGAACGGACAATGGTTAGTATAGGGGTTTAGTGCCCATGCTTTCAGCCTCAGGCTTCACTCAGCTCTTCCATAGCTGTGAGACCACAGGCAGTTTACTTAACATCAGTGCCTCAGTTTCCAGATCTGCAAAATGGAGCTAATAATAAATGTGAGGACTAAACAGGTTAATAAATGTCATGAACTAGCAGAGTGCCTGATACACAGGGGGTAGCTTCCTAGCTAACATTTATTGCCCCTGGCGCCTGTGTTCCCATCCACTGGGCAACACTTTCCCTCCTGACAATCTTGGTGGTAATGGTGGGGGTGGTGGCAGGGATGACAATTTCCTGAGACCCCAAGAGAGAGAAATACAAATTCAATAACATTTCAAAAGACATCTCAAAATTTACCCTTTGCATCTGTCGGAAGCCAGCATATCTAAAAGTTGGGCATCTTCTGCTGAATGAGATGATATTTTGATAATATCTTCTAGTCTCTATTCAAGACACAGAGGGAACAGGTGAATTTCCCCAGATCGCACAGCTTGATGAGGATAGCCAAGATAATTCCTTATTTACTAATTCCAAGTCTACTGCCCTCTTCCCCAAACTCTTTCAAAGAGTACTTCCAAAGTAGCAAATTTCAGTTATTATACTCGGTAAGCAATATTTTTTATATCACCATTTACTTATTTATTCACTCAACAAATATGTTTTGACAACTATATGCATTTAAATATCCATTGGTTCAGCTGCTTTCTGTCCCTTTATGTCGTGTTCTTTCCTTCATAATGCTTATCACTAGTTGTTATCCTACCTATTTTTTGTTTTCCTTCTTTATTGACTGTGCACCTTCCCCAAGTCAGTAAGGTCCATGAGAACTAAGACTCCTTCTCCTTCAGCACTAGAGGCCCAGGCCCCCAAACAGTATTAGCATATCACAGAACTTCCATAAACAGATGTTACATGAATAAATGATGCCAATTTCCTCTAGATTTGGGGTATTCCTTGCTTTTCAAATTCTTGAATAAATCATAGTCATATGAAAGTATACTATCAGCACCTCTTTAAAATAACTTTGCTAACTTTCAACTGAAGCATCTGCCTTCCCCTCCCCTATTGAGGATCAGAAGAGTCCTTCTCCCCAACTTACAAGGATGTCATGTAACCCCTCCCCTACTGGCTACAAGGAGTTCTGAAATGCCTTAGGTTGTAGACACAAATTAGAGAAAGCTTGGAATTTTGATGCATTAAGGCCTAGGGCATGGTGATCTCTCCTTCTAGCATCTAAACACTCCCCTTCTTCATTTCAGCATTAACATTCTATAAAATAGTTGATTTTGAATTCTAAGTCTGTAATCTCTTTCTTTCTCCTACAATTGTCCAATGATACTTCTTTTAGTACACTTACTTCTTTTATATTGGCATAAGATCATATGCCTAATTTGAAGCCTATTTCTTTCTTCAGAAAAAAAAAAGGAAAAGTGTTTTTCCACATTTTATCTCATCTGATGCTAAAAACAACTTTTGGGAGGGTTGAAGGAAATATTAGTATTCTCATGTCACTGTTGAGAAAGTAGATATGTCCCATGGGTAGTAAGAAGCACAGCCAGGGTTGAAATGTGGCTCCTCATTTGATATTGAACAAAGATTTAATGAGTACCTACTGGGTTCCAGGCACCGTGCTGGGCTCTGGGAACAAAACAGAGAACAGACAGAGCCCCTTTACAGGATGTCTTGGACTCCTGAATCTAGATCTTTTCGAATCGGAGAACTCTAGCCAAGGACAGTGACATTAAACCATAACCCAATATATTTTTCATATAAAAATGTAACCGTTGTAAGGACGTTTGTAAACAACACCTCAAAGAGAGTTTAAAGGCATTTTAACCTCATTTCTGACAGGGTAGAGTTAGTTTTGACTAAATCAAACTGAAGTACATTCGTAACATGACTCAGAATGAAATGATCAGAAAGTTATCTGCACGTTTGGAAACATCACCATCTTCTATGCACGTGCATAGTACAGCAGTGGAGCCGACTGGACGTTCCAATCCAGGGTACCCTATTTCTCTGTGGCCAGGTAGCCGTGATTTCCAGGCAGACTCCAGACATCTGAGGCCACTCCTCTGCGGAGGTTCTGTTCAGGGCTGCCAGGCCCGTCAGCAATCCCTATTTTTCTCCTGACAGTCAAAAGAGAAACAGCATGTATTCCCTTCTGCCTATAAGAGTAGCAAGTAAAGTGGCTTTGTGATTGTAAGAAATGTCGACTTAATTAGCTTTTTTCTTCCAGGTAATAAGTGTTATCTCCAAGGAATGCCCCAAATTAACAACACTGAAGTTTATATTTCCTTCTTCTTTCCTGTTTAAGATTCATAGATGCAAAAATTCTACTCAAAAATGGTAAGAAACCTTCATGGTTTATTGTTTTTGAGTATAGCAAGATAACATTACCACAGTGAAAGTTAGAGCCCACTTCATCTGACGTATATTTTAAAATCTTCCATTGAGAAGTATAGATCCTATGTCCCCTAAACCTTAAAGAATGTTGAACTCAGAAATATCTTCCCTTATATCAGAAGTTCTTTATGTGAAAGTTCACAGATGTTTTTTAGGTAGGTCTGAGAACTCCATGAAATGGTAAGGAAAAAAAAAAAAGCTTTGTTTTGTACGTGCATTTTTGTAAGCTTCTGGTTTTTCAAATGATTCTCAGAGGTAGTACATGAACCAAAACAGTTTGAGAACTCCTTTAAAAAGTCTGTTGAGATTTGAAATGTTATCAATTCAGATATAAGTAATTTCACATCATTTTAAGATTTTGGGGGGACAACTGGCCTGCTCCGTTGGTAAAGCATGTGATTCTTGATATCAGGGTTGTGAGTTCAAGCCCCACACCCGGTGTAGAGCTTACTTAAAATCTTTTTTTTTTTTTTTTAAAGATTTTTTTAAAACTTGCATTTTAAACCAAAATGTATAATCATCAAAGATATTTTTTGAGAATATAAGATGGCTAGTTTACACCATCATGTTTATTTCGTTTATGCAATTTGGAGAAGTGTTTCTTGCCTCTGAAGAGCAGAAAGGATTATCCAACTATAACTCGATTTCATTTGACTCTGAGGATGTAGCTCCTGAACAGCCGGCTGAAATGAAATTCTATAAAGCAGATCCTCTATCCCCATTGTACTGTTGTAATTTCAGTCTGTGGCCCAGCACGAGAGTGGAGTATGGTTTCACCTCACCTTCCTGTAACACTGCTCTGGCAGCAGGACTGCTGGGCATTAGCATGGAGTCCTTGTGGCCAGAGCCCTGGCCCAAGTGAATGACAAACATTTACTTTACATTACATACATACATTACAAGTGCTCTCCAGGTGCTTGCCCCCTAGTTGGGGAGACAAAAAATGTGTTCGACATATACGCAACTTTTTCCAACAGGCCTCTCTTATAGACTGGAAAAATTAGACAATATATATAAGATTTCACTAGAATATAAAGTCTCTATGGCTAACACTGCCTTTAATTATGATATGTCTTCTTACTAATTTATAAATAACTTGTAGCTGATTTATCCGTGTTGGTAATTCTTCAAAATCAGTCCATGAAAAATCCCGTTATTTTGAAAGATAGACTTTAGGACTAAATTTCTAAGTGAACACACAGATTTCTTTTATAGAAGGGGATTTTCCTAAATTTGAGTCTTCAGCAATCTAAATAATTGGCCTTTCTATCACAGCCTTCGGTTTGCAAGTAGATGAAGAAAGTTTTCTTTCCTATAAGATAGAAAAAGAGAAATATATGTCTTTATGTACATACATATACTTATTTATACACACACATATATATGAAGTTCAGTAGAAGTTGCTATCTTAAAAATATTTATCAGAATAGGTTATTAAAACTTGATAAGGTTTGTAAAATTTATAGAGGCATTCCCTTCAAGGCCTGATGTGAGTTATGAAATCTAATTTTGTTTTCATAGCTCTGTGATAAAATTTTATCAATGTTATAAAAAGGGGTCTTTACTAAGACTGACCGGAAATCTGAACTATCTGGCCAGGCAATAAAAACACATTCCTTAGCTGCAAAGTGTCAGACAAGCAAGGTGTAACTGAAATTGATCGATAAGTCTTCCTTTTACAGTTGAGTGCATTCACTTTACCTCATAGGATAATAGTTTTTTTTTTAATGGTTTTTCCATTAATATCAGACTTCAGTGTTAGTAAGAAACAAGAAAGACATAAAAGGGAGAGAGACATGCCATCAAGAAAGAATGTTGTGATCTTTAATGGTAGAGCGCTTGAGCTCAGAGGAAGTTCTTGTGTGGGTGAGGGGTGGGACTTTTGTTTCAGACTGTTATGGCTTGAATTGTATCTCCCCCTCTCCCCCCCACCCCCAATTCATATGTCAAAATCCTAGCCCTCAGTATCTCAGAATGTGTTCTTGTTTGGAAATAGGGTCTTTGCAAATGTAATTAGTTAAGATGAGGTCATACTGGACGAGGGTGGGCCCCTAATCCAATATGGCTGGTATCTTTATAAAAGAGGGAGATTTGGACATAGGCATACAGGGAGAATGTCATGTGAAGATGAAGGCAGAGATTGGGGTAATGATTCTACAAGCCACGGAACAACAAAGATTGGAAACCACTAGAAGCTACAGCAGATGCATGGAACAGATCATTCTGTTTTACCCTAGAGAGGGAACCAAACCTGCTGCCAACTTAATGTTGGCTTTCTAGCTTCTAGAACTGTGAGACAAGAAATTTCTGTTGTTTGTACCACTCAGTTTGTGGTACCTTGTTACAGCAGCCCTAGCAACTAATACATGGGTGAATACAGCTACTGGGGTAGAGAAGACCCCAGATGACTTGCTATACCCTGAAAAGTAGGTGAGGGCCACTCCCATGCATATGGCAGTGCCCCTCTTACTGTGGGTTGGGCAACAGACTGTAGCTCACTTTGCATAACTTAGTTGTCTTTGGGGAAATGTTCCAAACACGCAGTGACTAAACCATTACTCTTTGAAGGTATCCAGTAATTTTACTTTCAGAATTACCAATACCAGTAAGTTGAAATTTCTACAAGTTTTGAGGTTCTAATCCAAGTTCTGCCACTTATAGCCTGGTGGCTTTTTTAAAATTTATTTTTTATGTTTTTTAAAATTTTAATTCCAATATATTTAACATACATTATTATATTAGTCTTGGGTGTACAATATAGTGATTCAACAATTCCATACATTACCCAGTGCTCATCACAACAAGTGCACTCCTTAATCTCCATCACCTATTTCACCCATCACCCCACCAGCTTTGGGCAAGATAGTTCACCTCTTAGAAATTCAGCTTCCTCATTTGTAAAAGGCAAAAGTAGAAGTAGAAAAAATATCTACTTCCAAGGGTGGTCATGAGTACAGAATGAAACAGATGACAACAACAGTGTAAAAGTCCAACATGGTACCTGGCATGTGTAGACATTCTACCAGGATTAGTGTCCTTCCCTTTCAACATTTATGATCTTATTGATCTGTATATCAAATACAAAACAACTTGCCCAACAGTGCAGGAGGCAAGATTCAATTCAGGCCTCTGACACTACATCCAAAGATCCTTCCCTGGAAGCAACTGCTTCCAGTCTTTGGCCACCACTAAGCTGTGCCTTGGCCTCCTTCTGTTGCTCTGGTGAAATCTGGACTGGGCTTCTGAGGGTGAAGATGATCTGGACGCAGGTCCTAGTGAATACCTGTAACAAGGCCTTACTAGGCAGATGGATAGGCTTCCTGGGGTCAGCTAGAATTCTGGCTGTCACAACTCTTGTTGCCCAGTTGTATTTCACAGCTGAATCAGAATCAGACTTTTAAAGTTGGGTGGAACTTTAGAGATGCAAGAGTCTGCTTTCCTTATTTTATAGAAGAGATAGCAGCTGTTCAGATGGGCCCTTGGCCAGTTAGCATGGAACTGAATGGTCTTATGAGCCACAGTCTAATGTTTCTTATTCTATTGTGTCCCCAGTAATCACAATAGCCCAGGAATGGAGGACCCAGAATAGATCCAAAGCTATGTAACATATTCTCAGAATAAACCTTTACCATTGAAGAGAAAGGTGGCTTTAGTGGAATCGTGGTCCTTCCTAGCCCTATCATATTTAGACCAAGGCAAGGTGAAAGTCGATTTCAAAATGGTACTGCAACTGCCATTTAGTAAAGGGATGGGAGCACATCAGTGCTTTTTTAGTACATACTCGGGGGGAAGTGAAGTTTGCTCATCTCAGTTCCCAGCACCTAGCAGCCCCTGAAGGAGCCCATGGCAGTTTCTGAGTAGGCAGAGGAGGTGAGGAGCAGTGACCCTTGTTTGGAAATCTCCTAAATTGGCTGACTCCCATTTACATGCTGTTTCTGTCAGTCTGGGTCACTTCTATGTCACCGAGTGAATATGCTGGAAATTATTACTATTTCAGACAAATGTTTAACTATTCTCAGATTATCTATGACACCACAGGCCAAAGTCACAGCAATGTAACCTGGGAGTGAGTTTACTTTACTTCATGATTTATGGAATGAGAATTCTAAGCACTCTGTGGGACTAATTTAATACGAAACATTCAGATGTCTGTCTTATAATGCTATTCATCTTTCCTTAGCCTGCCCACACCAGGGGGCATGTGGTTCAGAGAGCAGGCTCTCCCTTCTCAGCCACAAATCATCACACTTGTGAAAGGGGGTGATGTGTCTTCCCTCCCAAGCCAGGCTGCCTGCAGCAGAGGCCACTGAACAGTTAAGGGTTCATTTGGGCACCAGTGGGAGAATGCTCCATCAGACCTCAGGAGCATTTTGAAAGCTACAGTTGACAAAGAAGGGATCACAATCAACCTTATCTTGGTTTGCCTGGTGATGAAAGAAATTCAGTCAGGCTATACTGTCTTAATAAGTACAAGACTTCTTTTATAAGAAGTTTATATGGTATTTTACAGATTATTGTGATAATGTGTGTCTTAGCTCAGGTTGCTACAATGAAGTACCATAGGCTTATAAACAACAGAAATTTATTTCTCTCAAGTCTGGAACCTGGATGTCTGAGATCAGAATGCCAGTATGGTTATGTTCTGGTGAGAGCCCTCTTCTGGGCTGCATACTACAGACTTCTCATTGTATCCTCATAGGGTAGAGAGCAGAGCATATGAAGGAAACTCTCTAGTGGCTTATAACGGCACTAATTCCATTCATGAGGGCTCCATCTTCATGATGTCATCTGCTCCTAATTACCTCCTAATACCATCACATTGGGGCACAGGGTTTCAACATATAAACTCTGTGGGAACATCTTGTCCAAAACAGTGCATGTGAAGAGAAGAAAATTCTACAAAAAGTCAAACTCTGATTCAATGTGTATATTAAAAAGCGGGTTTTTAACCAATCAATTACCCTAAATCTTACATTCATTCAACAAATATTCATTAAGGCCTACTGTAGAGCAAGGAATATTCAAGCACCAGGAATACAGTTGTGAACAAGACTGGCCTACTTTCAAGGAGCTTAGAGACCAGTGGGAGGGAAAAAAAGGCACCAACAGTGATAAGTGATAAGCAAAGGGGGCAGAGGGTGCACATGGAAGTTTCTAACAGAGACGAGTGTGGGGAGTGATCAAGGACAATTTCCCAAGGAGAATAATGTGCAAAGATGTGGAAATACGAGAGATCACGTGATTGGGGGAGGGGACTGAGGGAATGTCTAGGATGAGTGGGGTGTAGATCTCTGTGAGCAAAGGGTGAGAAAACAGAGACTGCAGGGCTCAAGGGCATAATATTCTCATGGGTGTTGGGTTTGCTCTTTACTTCTATGACAAAGGTGGGGGAGGCACTGCCGAAAGATTTTAAGCAAAGTAACATGGTACGATTTTCATTCTCAAAAAATGATCTTGGCTACAACTTGGATAAAAAATTGGAGAGGAAGAAGGCTGGGATTGTACAATGGCTGGTTAAAAAACCACCAGGATCGTCCATGTGAGCAATGCCATGGCCTGCTGTAAGATAGTGTTAAGTAAACAACTTCAAAAGACCCAAAAATCCCACAAATGAATCCCTTTTATTCTCCCTAACAACACTTGGAAATTGGAGCAATGAAAACTGCCCTTTGTCGTTGAGTCATTTCCTGAGCGAGGACCTGGAGTGCAGGGTGATGTTGATACTTTTAAAGGTAGCTGCTGCCCTATGTCTCACTGCTGGTGAGAACTCCTCCCTGAGAAGCCTCTTAAGTACATAGCTTTAGCTCCATATCTAGTTGTAGCCCCTATCAACTTCTGCATGGGAACTGGGCATTATTTAACAGATAATACTACTCCATGGGTGTCCTGGAGCATAACGAGGATTTACAACTCAAACCCAGCAGACCACTGACAAGCCCACTGAGCAGAACTCACATTTCAACACTGAGAAAGTTGTTAGCCAGGTTCGCCTTGCAGAGTTGGGGGAGGGAGAGAAATGGTAATAAAAAATCAAAATCCACAATGGAATTCTGCCTATCAAAATGACTGCATGAAATAAGAGAGTCAAGGAAAGGTCTGATAAAGAGTAGGCATTCTGAATTGATTTGGGAAAATCGCCTGGATGGCAGAGTGCCTTGAGTTCTAGATGCCAGGATATCCCTGCAAGATCCACTTCCTTAGACAGAGTTGGTTGTATTAAGAAGTATAACTTGTGAGTCCATCTGGTATCCTTCTTGATGTTGTAACCAAAGTCACAGATTCCAACCTCAAGTTTGTGTTGCCTATATAGCAAAGATCTCCCCATCAAGGCCAATTTTGAGGATGTACCCAAGGGCAAGCCTCTCAGTGACTAAAGAGAAATAGTGACAGCCTAGATAATTTCATTGTTAATTTCACCCCTCAATGGTAAAGAGAGAAAAGGACCAAAACAATGGCAGAACAATGGTCTATATTGAAAATGGCTTGGAGCCCCAAATGGCAGCCACATCCACAGCTTCCTGAGGAAACCAACCCACACTGTTGCTTCAACAGGCAAGCTGTGCTTTGTATCATGTGACCCCTGATATCCTAATCTAAAGGAATGAGTAAAAGGCTGGCCTCTGGCCATTCAGTCTTCCATTAGAAGACACAAAGAAAGTAATTCAGATGGTGGAGTGGCCCTGGAGCCAAAAGAAATACAAAGAGAAGGCAGGAAACAGAAGCCACCAAGCAGCAGAGGCTAAGAGCAGAGGAGACAAGTAAGCCTCTTAGTGCAGAGCAGAAGAGCCTGTGGAGAAGTAGAAAATTCACAGCAGAAGCAAGAAGCACCAAGAAACAACCAAGTCAAGAGGAGGAATGGTAGACTGCTGGGTGGCCATCTGGACAAAGACAGGCCATGCATCTTGAACAGAGACCACCATGAAGCTTGTATGCTGGGCTTCCCTGTGCATTCTTACTTCCTTGTTAATCCTCCTAACAAAACTCCATCACTAGAGGTAAATCAAGTACATCTCTATAACTTGTAACCTGAGACAGCTTAATTTAATACACAATATCTAATCCAGTTTTCATGTTCGTTCCCTTTAACGGTTTCCTACTGCACTTAAAAAAGAAAAATCCGGGGCACCTGGGGTGCCTGGGTGGCACAGTGGGTCAAAGCCTCTGCCTTCGGCTCAGGTCATGTTCTCAGGATCCTGGGATCCAGGCCCCACATCGGGCTCTCTGCTCAGCAGGGAGCCTGCTTCCCTCTCTCTCTGCCTGCCTCTCTGCCTACTTGTGATCTCTTGCTCTCTGTCAAATAATAAATAAAATCTTTAAAAAAAAAAAAGAAAAATCCAACTCCTTAGCATGACCTACAAGGCCCTCCACATTTTCACGCCCACCCCTCCCACCTCACCTTATGGCTATTAATCCAACATTCTCAGCCTCTGCACTATCCAAGTAACCACACACCTTTGCATGTCCAGTACCTAGAACAGAACAGAGAGGGCCTGGAGATAGATGATAGATAGAGAGATAGATAGATAATAGATAGATGAATTTGTTCTTCAAAGAACTAATTTTCTTAGTATTTTCTGTCTTCTAAGGTATCTGTCTCCCAGCCTATATGGATTTCATTTAGGGAGCAAGAGAACTGTTTTGAAAATTAATTTTTCTTAGAGTACTTGTTATTGAACTGAACTAATATCCTGTGGAATTTCACACTCTTAGATGAGTCTGCCAGGGATGTGGATGGCTGAGGCTTCCGTGTTAACTAGACTTAGAGCACACATAAAGAGGTTTGGCCTCCCCCTCCCCAGAAATCAGCTCCCTCCATGAGGAAAGGGTCATTTTGGCCAATAGAACCCCTCCTTGTTCTAAAGTGCTCTCTCTTTGTACATATAAAAATGCACAAGAAAACTCCACAAAGCTTGCTTTTTTTTCCCACCCTCAAAATTACTCTGCTCCTTGATATGTGTACCACAGCCCAGAAATTATTCCTGTGACCTTTAAAATAGCAAGTTATCAGCATTGAAGGCAGCTTAATTAACATGGGAAGCTCCACTACCTCAGACTCACTTGTTTTGCCTCTAATGTCTGGGTCCTGGTTATAGTCTCTGGGTGGTTGATCCTGATCCAAGAACATTTCCATTATTTCTTCAGCAAATAGTGATAAGTAAATGTGAGGACATGGAAACTCAAGCCATCACACATGCAGCAAGTATTTCCTTGCCTTCATATTCCAGTGTTCTTGAAACTGGTCCTCAGCACTTGAGCCATGCCCAGCTGATGGTCACAAAATTCCTGGCCTAGTTCCTCAAAGTGTGGTCAGCTAACCACTCTCTATCCCTGGGGCTTATTAAATGCAGACTGCCTGACCCACCTCAGGCATACCGAATAAGAACCTCTGTGATCAGCCTGGGACTGTGTTTTATCGAGCTCTCCAGTGAAACTTTGAGAATCACACTAAGGAAGCAGCCCTGCTGATCCACAAATTGCTCCAGAAAGGATTGTTTTCAAAATAAAAGATGGAATTTAAAGGCCCTTAGAAGAGAAAAGCACGGAAGACAGAGAAAACCAACAGGCAAGGAGAGAGAAGAAAGGAAGAGGGGAAAGAGGTAGAAATGAAGAGAGTGATATAATCTGATCTCATACTTTGGGGGCACCAACCCTAGAAGTTCTGGAAGACTCCCTCCTCTCTTCCACTCCAGTCCAACCCAGTCTGCTGGCTTACTAAGGGAGAGGATGCCTTTGAGAAATTTCCTCTAAAATACAGCTGCTGGTGGTGGCAGGTAGAGTCTGACTGCACAGTTTCCTCAGGTGGTCAGACAGAGGTGACACCTTGAGAATCCACACCATGGCCCAAATCCCAGAATTCTTTCCCAGGTTCGAAACTTCTAGGACTGAAAAACCAGGACCTAATGGATCCAGTGGTTGAAGCTTGTATCTACCCTTAAACCAGCACAGGAATACAGCAGACAAGGAGCGATAGCATATCTAATTCAGAATCACCACTTTACTTGCCATATAAATATAATTTCTTGTCTTCTTTCTTCCTCCCTCCCCCGACCCAGTCACACGATGGGCGTAAGCACTTCCTCTCCTCTCGTATATTTCTATTTGCACATACGGTACAGGGTGACAGCCTACTGATAGTAGTTTCTTATTACAGACTCACAGAATGAGAAAATACTGTAGCTGGCCGCAGGCACCCACCATACAACCTCGCTACACAGTCCGACCATTTACTTTCATCAGGACTTACCTGAGTGGTGGTCTTCGTTGATCTTCTTTGCAATTGCTTATGGCCAAGCAGCCCTGGACCGTACCATTTATCCAGAATTTTAGTTTATTGCATTGAGAACAAACAAAACTGCTGCTCTCTCTGCTTACCTAGCCTTAGGAGGCTTTGAGATGTGCTCAGAAGCAAGAGGGAACTGGAGCCATTGGTTTAATAAAAACAACTAAGAATCACCAATGGGTCCAAATCCCATTTAATTGAGGACATTTGCATCTGATTTGTGATGACCTGGAATAACACAGATCTGTGGAGTTTGATGGCTCTCTTCCAAATGATGCCCAGAAAACAGAACAAAACAAAACCAAAAACAACTGCTGCCTTGGTGAATCACAAATCTCAATGACACTCAGCACACCTGGGCTATTATTAAAGATTAGCTCATAAACACAGCAATAGCCACTAGCCACAATTTCTAAGTGATTCTCTCGTAAAGAGAACAAATTTATCTTTCCCTTTTTGTTGTTTTTTACTTTGCTTCCTTAATCCACAAAAAAATTAATTATTGTGAATAATCAAGTCGGGGTTATTGCTCTAGAAAACTACCTTTGCATTCTGAATCGTTACTGATGTGTACTGTTTTGCAAAACTGACGTTAAGTACCCAGATAAATATTTCTTATTTATAAAACACTCTTGGTAAATCTCACAATGTCTGTCAAACTTTGGGGCATGTTACTTTTAGTCAGCTGGCTTAGAAACACGCAGCTTCACCCCAACACTTCATCAGGCAACCAAAGCTAGAGATGGGGCAGAAACATTCAGAAAAGTCTTGCTGAGGATAATCGCAGATGCTGGCACTCTGTTGATTAACATCTGGATCACCTTAAGGGTATTTGTGAACCAGCAGGAAATAAATTTCTGGACAAGGCCACAGACTTGAGGATGGTTGTTTTAGCATTTAATAATAAATGGTTTCCAGTTGATAGGAAAATATTGAAATGCGACTTATATATACGAAGCTGATTCAAATTTGATAAACACGTCCCCAAAGGAAATTACTGGGTTTATTAAAAGCCTAGGGAGGCTGGATGGAGTAGTCTTATCCTCTAGTCCTTGCTGAGGTGGAGTAACCACTCCCCAGTCCATCTTGCAACCGACCAAGGAGGAAGGTCAATAATAAGGAAAGAGCAGGGCTGTCCTTGGTCTGAGTTAAAAGCGGCTATGAACTGCCGAGATAACCCCGTGCAAGCCGTCGTCCACAAAGTAAGTGTCGCTGCCTTGCTGGTAAAATGTGATGTGTTGATGACTGTTATATTACATCTAAAATCCCATTTACTAGTAATAGAAAAGTTCACTTAAGAGTTTTGCCTTATGTCTCCTGGTGCTTGATAGAGCGTTGTGTGATATTGCCAATTTTCGCTTCAGGCGTATTCACATGCAACAGCGAAGACTTCACAAGAATTTGCACATTTGATCCAGGGTGAAATTATGCCATTTTCATAGCAAATCAACTTTTCGTTGGCAGCAAAATGATAGGTACTTTTGCACCCAGAGAAATGCCTTTGTTTTCACGGAATTCGAAAAAAATAAAAGAAAAAAAATACAAAGTTCTTTGTCTAAGGGGATTGAGGTCCAGTCATTCTCAGCAGAAGTCCCACAGGTAAGAATCCTGTTGTCCTGCTAGCTGATCCGGAGCATGGTCCTTAACCTTTCTTATTTTGACTTTCTTCTTTAAAAAAAAAAAAAAAGAAAAAGAAAAATGGGGGTCACACGCAATCTTTCTCTCCTATGTGTCACAAGGCCATTCTAGGATGCCTTCACATCTCTAACATTGTACAACAGTGTCTGCAAAAGGGCAAATGCTGTGGATGTAACATGTGAAATTTCACCTCAGTGGGCTCTCCTTTGAGTGGTGTTGGAAGCAGCAGGAATTTACTCATGCAACCCTACTGATTTGCAGACTGGGAGTAAATACGAGGCCTTTTGCAGCGATTACCAAGAGCCCCCCTTCAGTAGACATGATCTACTGCATCACATTAAAGTGGTGGATTGAGGAGTGAGCCAGCTGAGCCATTCTGTATACACCTAGCCAGGATGCAATTTAGAATTCAGGCAGAGCTGTGAGTGGCTTTCAGAGGGAGAGAGCAGTTCTCTCGAAATTTTCGAACAGGATCAGAAACCAAACTCTGCTTTGTCGCTGAGAGACTGCGGACTCTGAGCAATAAACTGAGGGTTTGGGAGGGGAAGGGGTGGAGGGTTGGGTGAGCCTGGTGGTGGGTATTGAGGAGGGCACGTATTGCATGGAGCACTGGGTGTGGTGCATGAACAGTTAATCTCATAATATTGAAAGAACAAAATAAAACTATTTGGGGAAAAAAATAAAAATAAGATAAAATAAAGTGCATGCCAGATTTTAAAGACTTAGTATAAGAAATATTTAAAATAGCTTATGAAAAATTTTTATTGATTACATGTATTTACTTACATTAAGTAAAATTATCAAAATTAAAAAAAAATAAAAAAATTAAACAACAACAACAAAAGATTCTTTCTTCATTGCAGGAAGAAATTAACAGATAAGTTTTTCTCTTCTCTTCCATTTGTGTTGCTTTCTAAGATTGCTAAGGAGTTCCCTTGACTCCTTATGTGACTTTTCTTTTTAACAGTGCATAGATCCTTTCTCCAAATTCTGTGTTGAGGACACAGTCTGACTCTTGCTCGCTGAGCTTAGTCTGGAATTACCCAGCTTCGTTTTGGGAACAACATGTTCTGTAGAGTCCTACATTGCTATTACAGGCCAAATTGAAGGGAAACTGGAGGAGGGAAGGTTGATTCTTGTGGTATTCAGTGGTCACCAGCCATTTCATTTTTATTCAGTAAATACAGGATTTTAACATGAAGGTTTGGAAAATATGGTGGCCGAACCAGAAAAAATGTCAGTTTGGGCCAAATTTAGTGTTAGGTGATCAGTCTATTTTATTATCGAATTGCATATATATACATATATATGTACACACACACACACACACACACACACACACACTATTTGACCACACTAAATTACATATATAAATACATATAATGTATTTATAATAAATAAATATAAATCACATGTGTGTGTATGTGTGTGTATATAGATATGTAAATATATATATATATATATATATATATATATATATATATAATATTACTTGACTCGACTAAATTATTTTTCAATAATAATAGTAGTTTCCTGGTTTTGTCTGGAAGAAAATGCATCTAAGATAGTTATTTTATTGACATTATTTTGTCTAATTTTGTTGCCTTTCCAAGAACATATTTAAGGCATCAAATGCCATTCCAGGTAGAAGGTAGTAACTTTTTTTAAAAGATGCTACACAAAATTAAAAAGGATGAATAATTGTCATATCACAGCAAACATGTGACTGAGTGCACATAGTTTATCCCAGCAAAATACAGCACAAAAAGCGATGGCTCTCACAGAAATTAACTGTGTAGCTGTACCGGAAATTGCAGCTTGTCAGGTTGTGACACCATGATGTTTGTGGCTTCAGGGCCCTGCTGCCTTCGGATTCTGGCATAATTTGCTCTGACCTCCATCAGTTGCTTTAACTCTGTTAAAAAGATTATTTTGAGAACATGTCAATGTATTTATAGAAAGTAATTAAAAGTCCAAGACGATGAAAACTTAGAGATCCCTCAGAAATCCTTGACTCCCACACTGGACTCTCTCATTACACACTTGGCTTGTTTATCACATCAGATACGTGTTAACATTCTTTGGATTTCTACAGAATGGCATTTCTGGAGAGGGCTTCCTTCCAGGCTTTGTACAAAGCCTGAATTGGAGGCTAACCTGGGAGTGGTCTAGAAATCGAACCCAGTGAAAAGACGGTAAACACAGTAGTGTGAACAGTGTTCTAATTTGATGACAAAGGGCATAAAGCACTCTTTTAATTTTGTTGGGGATTTGTGTGAAAGAAAGCCATTCTAACAGCATCTGGTTTGTTTTGCCAAAACAAACCCATTTTTCAAAAACCCAGTGTGATCCTTTGATGACTAACTT
>CM052815.1:23801899-23834391 GCA_028533885.1 Nasua narica | reverse complement strand
TTTTATATCCTGACACTTGATTGAATTCCTGTATGAGTTCTAGCAGTCTTGGAGTGGAGTCTTTTGGGTTTTCCACATAAAGTATCATATCATCTGCACAGAGTGAGAGTTTGACTTCTTCTTTGCCAATTTGGATGCCTTCCTTCTGCTTATATTGTTTCAGTGGCTTCCTACCATCAGCACCACCTTTGGTCCATCATCAGTTTACCGGAACACTCATGAATGAGGATAATCACACATACGACACTCCCACAGGTGTGCCTGCCACACTAGATATCACTTGACTCCAAAAAGCATATTAAGATGCACATGATTTTAGGTGACTTTAAATATATTACATTATATCACACAAAAATCTAAATCTGAATACCTGTAGTACTCTGATTTTTAGAGGAAATAATTTTTCAAATGTGGACTTGTAGTTTTTATTAGTAAGGAATTGCTGCATACTTTACAAATACCTAAGGTATTTGTGGGTCTGTATGTCAAACTACCTTGCTATTGTTGATTACTATTGGCCTATAGAAATCTCATAATGTACACTGCAAGGTTCTCTATCCTCTTTGCTTCTCAGACATCTTTAAATAGCTGCCTCTTCTCCTTCACCCAAAATTCACTGGCCCTACTAAATAATTTGTATTTGACCAAATTTACCATACCATTTTGCATGTCTTTGGTTTTGACTATGCTATCCTCCCCCCAGGACGATAGCATAGTCTGGGTTTTTTTGCCTTTGTCTGCGAACTTTTTGCCTTTGTCTGTGAACTCATACCAGTTAGCAAATATGCTGTCAAAGACTAAGGTCATCTTAAAAGGAATCAAGTCAGCTTGAAAGGCTCCCAGTTCAAAGACAGAACAATTAAGCATCAGTAAGACTACTGAATGTGGTGGACTGACATACATCAAATATATTTAAATCCATATGTTCATACTGATATTAAACAAGAGCAACAATAATTCATTGATCACAATTAGATGATGCTAAAGAACCAATTAGTTACTTTGAGAACTAGGAAATAAAGAATCAAGCATTTATTTTTTTCTTACTTTATGATCTGTATCTTAGGATAACAAAATAGTAGATGAGAAGGTTCACTTCATAGGAATATCCCAACTAGTAATTGAATAAGGTATGAAAAAATTGGAGTGCCACTATGTTGTAAACTTTGATAAATTAATTGATCTAGACAATGATTATCAGTGTCTACTACTTAAAATTACAGAGACACAGCAGATAATATATGCCCCTTGATGGAAGTACATAGTACCACTTATGAAGTGTTCCTCCCTCCAAAAATGTAACTGGAATTTAATCAAGTTTTTCATTCTAACTAATAATTTACTGGAAATATAGGAGATAGAGGAACATGGTAAATGACACAAAAACCATGTAGTCATCAAAATCCTGACAATAAATATACATTAAATAAATTACAATAAAAGAAAAAAGAGAGAAAGAGTTATGGGAAGAACATGGAGATTAATAAAAGAAATTTAAGAAGTATAGAAACCACTTATAATGTACTGAACTGATTTTGATTCTGTTTCAAACAAATTATAAGAGGAGAGCGAGATGATTGTAGAAATTTGAATAGTGACTAAATATTATATTAAGGTATTATTATGGTTAATTTTAGGGGTAGATATTATAGTTACAATAAAATAATTTTTATCTTTTGGAGGTACATACCTAAATATTTAAGAATGAAATGATAGGATGCCTGGGAGTTGCTTCAGAGTAATCTAGGGTAGGAATAAAAGTGGATTGGGGATGCAGATCAAATAAGATTGGTAATTGTTGATAATTGTTGAAACTAGGTGAAGGGTAGAGGGGGGTTTATCATACTTCGGTGTATATGATTGAAATTTTCTAGTAATTATACAATTCATGTTTTTATTGAAAGACACAGGAAAGGAGGAACTGGACAGCTGGTGGGAAAGAAAAGAAGGGAGTAATTACAGAGATAGATGGTAGAATGCAGCCTGAGTTTTAGAGGGTGGTGGCTTGGAAGGTGTGGGGGATAGTGGAACAGAGGTCTCAGTGGACATTTTGGTGTTCTGCTTAAGAAAAGGTTAATAGTTGAAGTATCAGAATCTTCTGCTTGACAATTTTGTTAGAAATATTTTAAAAACTCTTTTGTATAGTTTTTCTTAACCAGAATAGGCAAAGCTAAATTGAACTAAAGGTTAATAGTTTAAGAAAGGTTAAGAAAAGGTTAATAGTTGAAGTATCAGAATCTTCTACTTGACAATTTTGTTAGAAATATTTTTAAAACTCTTTTGTGTACTTTTTCCTAACCAGAATTACCAGAGCATCAATAGGTTGGTTACAGTGCCACACAGCAGATAGTTGGCACACTAGGTTTACTCTGAACTCATCCTAAAATCATAATGCAACTTACTTTCTTCAAAATTATTCTTGAAGGCAATTTGCTGTCATTTTTCTTATTAATAAGAGTGCAACTTAGAAGATACGTCACCATCACTCCAATGCAATATAAACTGGCTCTTTTTGTAAAATGAGTTCTTTCATCAGAGATTGAAATGGCCTTCTAAGGTCATTTTTTTTAACTTGAACACAGTTGCCACTTTCAGTGGCTTCATCAGTAACTTCTGGTCTTTAGCACCAATCACAGCACTCTTATTTCATCACCTGGAAACTATTCAATTAACAACTCAGGAAAAAAAACAGATGTTGGTGAGAATAGGGAGAAAGAGGAACCCTCTTACACTGTTGGTGAGAATGCAAATTGGTGCAGTCACTTTAGAAAACAGTATAGAGGTTCCTCAAAAAAGTTAGAAATTGAACTACCCTATGACCTGGTAATTGCACTACTAGGTATTTATCCAAAGGATACAAACATAGTGATTTGAAGGGGCACATGCACTCCAATGTTTATAGCAGCAATGTCCACAGTAGCCAAAATATGGAAAGAGCACAGATGTCCATAAACAAATGAATGGATAAAAACATGTGACATATATATATGTGTGTGTGTGTGTGTGTGTACACACACACTCCCCTACATACACACAATGGAATATTACTCAGCCATCAAAAAAATGACATCTTGCCATTTGCAATAACATGCATGGAAGTTGAGGGTATTATGCTATGAAATAAGTCAGTCAGAGGAAGACAAGTATCATATGATTTCATTCATATGAGGAATTTAAGAAACAAAACAGATGAACATAAGGGAAGGGGAAAAAATAAGATAAAAATAGGGAGGCAAACCATAAGATGCTGAACTCAAAGAAACAAACTGAGGGTTGCTAAAGGGGAGGTGGGTGAGGTGAAAGGGTGATTGGGTGATGGGCATTAAGGAGGGCAGTTGATGTAATGAGCGCTGGATATTATATGCAACTGATGAATCACTAAATTCTACCCCTGAAACTAATAATACAGTATATGTTAACTAAATTGAATTGAAATAAATAATTTAAAAATATATTTTCATTTAAAAAAAACCCTCAATTTCTTCCTGGTCCACACCAATCCAATTATTAATTTTACTTAGTAGCCATCTTGTGAATTTTGGGGTATTTTCCCTATAGGCCTTTAAAACTTGGTTGCATTTTAGTAAATCTAGACAAAATTTAGATAATTTTTGTTAACTTTTATTAACTTCCAGATAGTAATTGTAGAGGCTGAGTGTGGGTTCATTGGGGATTACTATACTGTACTATTTTTGTATGACTGAAATTTTTATAATAAAAATGGAAAGAAAGGAGACCTAGAGTTTAGGTCTCAATGATTTTAAAACTAGTGCCTTTCTTTAATCATCTAATCAAGATGTTCTTTTTATGCTAACCAAAATACAGCTTTCCAGTTTCTAGAAATTATTTGTTCTAAAAGATTATAATTTTACTTTCTCAATAGTTAAATGATAGCCTATCTGATAGAAGTTAATATGATTAATCTGAAGAGTACAATAATATATCAATTCTAGGATACATAGATGAAAAACCTCTCTTGAAATTACTCATTGTACAAAGGCTCTAGGCCAGTGGTTAGTCTTAACTTTTTTGGAGATATAGACTTCTTTGAGAGTTTCGTGAAAATTATGGATATTCTTTTCCCCAAGAAATGCACGTGTGTACACAAACACCTTTTGTATAAGTTTTAGGGAGTTTATAGACTCCCCTGAAATTCATTTTGGATGTAGGGTAAGAACCCCTTTTCTAGACCTCATCCTTAGGGATAGCTTAGGAAAAGAAAACTAATATGAACTAACTATTATATGTTAGATAGCTACTGTATGTTACATCCGGATCAATCTTAGTGATTTTCATACATGGTATCTCATTTAATTAATAAAAATGATAAAGACCCTGAATAATTTATTTACAATCACCTTAGCTGCTATGCAATGGTAACTGTCATTATTGATCATACTAACCCTATGTAATAGACCATATATCTGTAAGGCCACATGAATGGATCAAGTTATTCATTTCAATAAATCAAGGAAAATTTTATAGAGGAAAGAATTAGTCAAGTCAATTGCCTGGCATTCTAGATAGAATACCAGTGACTGACTTACTGAACTTTTAAACTCTGTTTGCATTCTTTAGGCGTAGGTAACCTGGGAGCTCCCCAAATGTATTGCCTTTTTCTTTCCATCAGCAGTTTCCAAACAATATTAAATGTGAATGAATTAATCAAAACTCTAGTTTACATCATGTGCATGCACGGTTGCCAAAATAAACAATTCAGAGATCATCAAACCTGTAGCACCACAGTCATGGGGATTGATGTTTTAATGAATGAAATATTTTCTGGATACTTTTCAATGGGCTTCTTTAGTATAATAAGGAAAATTATTGGCATGCAATTCATCATGAAGTACATGCTTTTCTATAGAAATGATTCTGCTCATAATATTCATTCAATTCCATCTAAGCAGGGATATTTTAATTTTCTGCCTTTCAGTAATGTGTAGAAAAATGTGCATATGGAGAAATCCATAATGAAATTTAAGAATTACATCTTCAAAAATATCATCTAAATGTTGAGTTTGAATTGAGGTAGCTCTACATACTTATAGGGAGTACTTGAAGCAATATGAGAAAGGTAAAAAAGCCAAGAACTTGGAATCAGAAGTCACTTTTATGTTTCAGTTCTGCCATGTACTACTGGAGTATTCTTAAATGAAAACTTCCCTCTTGGAGCTTTTGTTTTCTCATCTGTAAATGGATTGAGAATGATAGTAACTCTGGCTATATTTAAGTTTTAGCTTTGTGAGGACCAAAACAAATTAGAGAGTCTATATAAAAGTACTTTAAAATTTTATTATGGAAATTTTCATGCATAGACTAGAATGGTATAGTATAGAATAGTATGCTAGAATATAGTATACCAAAATATACTAAAAATAGAAATAGTATAATGAAAAATAAAATAGTATAATGAATTCTAATATACTTTTCATCCAAATTCAACTATTATCATGGTTTTGCAATCTTTACAAACCCCAGACATGATACCATTCCACCTTAAACTTAAGTATATACCTCTAAAAATTTGAACATTTTCTTACATAATCATTATACCATTATGACACCTAACAAAATTAACAATAATCCTTTGGCCATCAATCAAGTATCCTGTTCTTTTTTTTTTTTTTAAAGATTTTTAAATTTATTTATTTGACAGAGAGAAATCACAAGTAGGCAGAGAGGCAGACAGAGAGTGAGGAGGAAGCAGGCTCCCCGGTGAGCAGAGATCCCGATGCGGAGCTCGATCCCAGGACCCCGAGATCACAACCCGAGCCAAAGGCAGAGGCTTTAACCCACTGAGCCACTCAGGCGCCCCAAGTATCCTGTTCTTAATCAAATTTCCTAGATTCTTTAAAAAATTCTTCTTATGGTTGGTTGATGTGAATCAGGATTCAGGCAAGGTCCTTATATGATATTTAGTTGTAGATTCTAGAATTGTCCTTATAAAATGCCTCCAGTTTGGATTTGTCTGTTTGCTTTCTATGGCATTTTAAAATTTGTTTATCTAGCTCCCATAATTCCTGTAAAAGGAATTTAACACTAGGGTTGTAATTAGATTTATGATCAACATTTTTTGACAAGAATCTTCATGGGTGTATTTCATATTGGTCACTTATGCAAGAATACAATGTCTGGATTTTACATTTTTAGTGATAATGGATATCAGTGAATATCATGATTAAAACCTAACCTTACATTTAATAAATCTCCCAATGACCTTTCATCTAGTGTCACTCTTTGGTGATATTTCCTTGAATCAATTATTTTATTAAGAGTTTCAAAAGGGTCATTTTTGTCTAATTCTATCATTTCCCCCAACATTTATTAGTTAAGCTCTTAATGTAAGGAAGAACCTCAGTGAGGTTCATCCTCTTCAACTACGTATTTGACTACCCAAAAATATGGTTTGTAAGGGATGGTAGGATTAATGTTAATTCTTTCTATCCACTCACTTATCTACTGTGGTACAGTAAACCACCTGAAAACTTAGTGGCTTAAACCAAGAACCATTTTTTTTTTTTTTATTCTGTGGGCCAAAAATTTGAGCTGGGCTCAGTGGGGCCGCTCTGCTGGTTTTGCCCAGGGTCAGTAAATGTGACCCTAATGTGTGGGGATTTGGTGGTATGTCAGTAGTTTGGCGGTTCTGTGGGGTCTAGATGGTTAAAGATGGTCTCTCTTACATGTCCAGAGATTGCCGGCTGTGAGCCGGGGGCCTAGGTTCTCCTCAAGGCTTCTTAAGTAGGCTAGCTCAAGTTTGTGCACATTGTGGTCTCAGGGTTCCCATTGCAGCCAAAGAAACAACCTCCAATGTGTAAGCACATCTTACACATCTGCTCGCCTCACATTTACTAATGCTACTTTGGCCAAAGCAAGTCACATAGCCTTGCTCAGATTCAAGGAAAGGACAAAAGGAGAAAGATTTCTTGATTGGAGGAGCAGCAAAGTCCATTTCAGAAGAACATGCAGACCAGGATGCCGTGGTTTTCTCGTGGCCATCTCTGCAAATAATTGGCCACACTTGCTAATGGCCAGTTTTCCGAGTTATAAATTGGTGCCAGTTTACTTACAAGTATTTTTAGCATCATTATGAGCTCATGGGATTTTATATTTTTAAGCATATCCAAGGTACCAAAACACTTATATTTTTAAGCATATCCAGAGTACCAAAACACATCATTCTTTTTGCTATTCCCAAATTGTCCCACTTTGGACCAGTGGAGGATCCTTCATGATGTTGGTTCTTGTGTCTTTTTAAAATGATTCCTTTACTCTTGGATGGCTTCTTTCCAGGCACCACAAGACATCACTTACTCACCTTATATATTTCTTGCCCCAAGGCTGAAATTGGCCATTTCTCCAGGAAACTCCGGTCCTTGACATAAGTTATACTAATTGATGTTGAATTGTCATTGCCTCTAGCCTTTTTCAGTCAACAGAATTTGGAAGTATATTTTTTTAAAAATATATAATTAGGAGCAAAATAATGCATTCATGTTGAGATTTCAAATTTAGCATTTGGGGATTAATAAAGTGCTCTATTTGTATTGTAAATATTCTACAAAAATGCTCTCATCATTTAGATGTGCCTACATAAAACCATCTTTGTTCCTTTTTTTAGGGATACTATTATCTCTCACCCACTGGAAAGAAAACAATGCTCTGCTTAGCATGTGGACGATCCATGAGAGCAGAGAAGGGGCTCAAACAGTTGCTTCCAGGGCTGCCATTCCTCTGTGCCTCGGGTTCCAAGACCCAGAAGCGGTTCTCACGAGGCCCTCTCAAGGTCATCGGTGTGGCAGAGGTGTGTAATGACCTGAGCTTTGCTAATACGTGTGTGGCATCGCTTTGGAAACTTTGATGCATTCATTATCTGCCTTGCACTCAAGTTCATCTGCACTCATCCAATTCATCTTCCTCTGATGCCCCTTTACCATTCCACCTGCATTGATTTCCTCTTCCCCATTGTAATTTAAAATACCTTGTCTATTAATAGTTCGATACACTCTTTGAAGTTAATTGGGCACTTCTGCGGCTTTAATCATCTACCAACACCTTCCACTGCTCTCTGTGTTGCTTTTAGATGAGGAAGTAACTGCAAATCTTTACTTAGTGGAGCAGCTTTTTTGCCTATACTCACAGGGCAAACTTCTTTTTACTAGTATGAACATTTCAGGAGGAATTTGACGTGTTGTTAATGGCTGTTCAGGTTGGGTGCCTGAATTCATGCATCCATGTCTAATACTATTTATAGCTCATGGAGGAAAAAAAAATCCCTGCCACTTTCCTGCAATCTTAATTTAAAATGACACCATTTAAAAAGTCCTCTCCTTTAAGTTTTGAGTAGGATGTGCTAAGGGAACTTACACACCTATATAAAAAGAAGCAGTTCCTAAGAGGAAACTTCCAACTTGGTGTGCTGTCTCTATTTCCAGATCTTTCTTCTCGGTCCCCTAAACTGGATACACAGTGCAGGGTGGGAGGGGTCTGGAGGGGACAAGAACAGTTGCAATAAATATTAAGTGCAACAGTCATTCTAAAGGTGAAAAGAAGTCAGTCCTCCTATCTGAAGGCATTTGTCTTGGCTTTAGTGATGGTGGGGTTAAGGAGGTGCTGGTGAGCTGATTGGAAAGAATCGCCAGTGTTAAAGCCTCTCAGACAGAGTTTTTCCTTCAAAGCAGCATCCCGAGTAGGGATGGAAAGGGAAAGGTGAAGTGTGGTGTCCACCACCCTCATTACCATGTCGATTAGGACTGCACTCATTCCCCTCCCTATTCGTCAGTATCTGCCACCACAGGATGGCATTGTCCTCAGATTAAAGAGGAAGAGATTATCTGTAGTGCCAGCCTTCCATTACTTGAAGGCCAGGCTTTCTCTGGCCCTGGCATCCTCCTCCCTCAACTCCTGTCACAGGAGAAGGCAAGTAGAAAGCAGGAGAAGGCCAGAAACACAAGCCAGAGGCCTTAAGTCACCTAGAGACTCAGTGACAGGGCTGGGAAGAGAACTGAGTTCTGACCCAATGTTCTTCCCACTGTCGTATCCAATACCTACAGCATGCGGAGTGTCTCAAAATTTAGATTCCACACCCAGGTACATGCCAATATTTATTAAATTAAGAGACTGAAGTATACCAGAATAACAAAAACTAAAAGAAAAATCTTGAGTAGATCTCTGGGTTTTTTCGTTTTTGTTTTTGTTTTTAATCAGGCTGATTTATCTTCTTATGAGGCTGAGAAAACGCTAAGTTATTATGAAGAACGCCTGTTATCTTTACGGTTGAAGACCTGCACGCAGGTTGTACCTCGTAGTGGTACAGCAGCTACGCACCAGAAGGCGGTGAAAATAATTGCATACAAAAACGGAGATGGGTATCGAAATGGGAAGTTAATTGTGGCTGGAACATTCCCCACAGTAAGTGGCTATCACTTAAACGTTTCTTGCATCCTCTGAGGTAATGATAATAGTGATTCTTCCGACAAGAAAAAAAGCATTGGGATTGAATGACAAATGTCCCTGGCCAGTTTCAGCAATTTAAGCTGATGAGATCAAGATCTCTGTTTTCTTATTCTTTTGTATTGTATTTCTTTGGATATTGACTTAGAAAAATGAGAAACCAGAATATGGTTTTTAGATTGGCTCCAGTGCAAAGATACATAAAAGCAGGGGGAAACAAAGCTACCAGATTTTCTTCACTTGTGTGATAGAGAGAATGCCCCCCCTTTTTTTCTGTCTTCCTTCCCTTTCCAGCTTCAAGTTGTATGTCATCTGAATATTCTAAGAGCTGCCACCTCATTTATCATTTGTAGAATCTGAGCGCTTATTTGTTGACAGGTTGTTTCATTTCATTCTCAAATCAGAGAAGCAAGAGTTGTGTTAGGAAGGAACATGTGGTTTCTGTTGTAGAGCTCAAAAGGTCCAAACCCAGCTTTGTCCTTCCTTTGCTTGGTGATTATCTTGTCTGTACATTCTGGCCAACGCCTTTAACAGAGTAGTTTATAAGCAAAATTAAATATGATATGGACATACCCTGGAGACTTCCTTGCAAACACACACATACACACCTACTCGTTCTATTCATCTTTTGAATACAGATAGCCTTTTTATTAAGATATTGTTCAGTGAACTAAGCAAATCACAAAAGTTCGCAACTCCAAGATTCACTCTGATCCCCACAGCTGGCTTCTGGAGTCTTGAACAAAAATGTTAACCTGTCAGCCTGTTTTCCTATCTGCAAAATGAAAGTAAGAATATGTGTTAGTTTGGGTTTGAAAGTCAGCTACTCATTTATTTTAAAACAGTTCATCGGTACGAAGTGTTACAGTTTTATACCTTATAAAGCAACAAAGTTGAAAATGGATCTCTAAGTTGAGCACTTCTTAGGGAGTAAATACTCTGATGATAAATGTATTAACATACATCAGCTGCTGTGCTGAATTTTTGGAGCTAATCTTCACAATTTGAGTGGATGAATTTTGTGAGATTATGTAGAACAGTCTGATACCAAAAATTGTCTCTAATCAAAAATCAAGTTGGTAGTTATTTAGCTTTCTATTTTTGCAGATTAATGGATTTTCTCAAATTTCTAAAATTACAAGATCTTCACCATTATTCCCCGCTCTATCACTCTTTCCTCTCATCAGTTCCTTACAATCTGTGTTATTTAGCTTCTCACAGAATGCACGGAGCAACTTGGCCTCACCAGAGCAGCCTCCAAAGTATATACCAAAGATGGGACCACGATCCTTTCCTTACATGACTTGGTTTTATGGGCGCTAGAGGAGTCTTTTATCCAGAGAAACACCAAGAAACAAAAGAAAGAGGCAGTTCCTGTTCAAACAGAGAAGACAACTATTAAAAGTATGAAAGGTTGGTTACATTCTATAGGATTTAGCTGATTCTACTTACTCTTCATCATAAAAAAGTTAAATGCTATTCTGTGACTCAGTCACCCCTTCTAGAATTACAAAATCACAGGAAGCTGCTGTCCTGTGAGATTCTCATATTGCTTTTACCTTGCAGAATAAGAAAAAGTTAATAAATAATGTAAATTTAGTTTCAACACCAAAACAATAAATAAATTGCCTCAAATTTATAGACTATATTTGACAACTTAGCTACTTTATGTAACATGAGCAGCTTTTGTTTTTAAATTTAAAACCAAAACCAACCAGAGAGCACTTAAAAAGGTGGGGCTGGATCAGTAAAATCTCTATCATTTGAAGAGAAGATGTCCTCTCTATACCTCCTGCCCGCTAGCTGCCCTTATTTGCCCCTGCCCATCTTCACCACTCCTCTAAACTCCCAGAAGGACCAGCGAAGGCACCTGTATTGCAGCTCCTAGCACACTGTGTTCTAATGATCTTTGTGTGTCTCATTAAACTGTATACAGCTTGAGGGCAGAAACTGTGTCCCCAGCAACAATTCGCTTATTACAAATGAGTCTTACAGTGAATCAGCGAGTGATCTCAGCTTTCCACTATTGTGCAGACAGTCATGATTTGAAGATTAAGAACTTGGGTTTTGGAGCCAGAATCCCAGGGTTCAGATCCTACCTCTGTTCCTTTCTAGCTGAATGGTCTTGGGTAAAGTTGTTTAACTTCTTCTATCTCAGTTTCCTCATTTTACGAATTGCACACTGATAGTCATGTAAATGCATACTCATTTAGTCCTCATAAATATGAACGTGTGTTCATAAAAACATATAAATAGGGGTTTATATATAAATGTATATGTCACTGAGAATAGTGCCTGGTTGGTGTTTACTAAACATTTAATGAGTATTAGCGATCATTATTGTGTGTACAATCAAGTAGAAAAAACCCACTCTTCTTCCTGTGAATCCCTTCTTTACTCTCACACTCTTATCACATTCACAACACTTCTGACACCCAATGTGTGTTCTTTTCCCCCACACCAAACAATTCTGCAACACCAGCTGGGTGTCCTACAATTTAACTCAATTTTTCCACTCTCTACCTGGTTATAGCATCAGATCCCATGGGTTAAGAGCTTAGTCCCACAAGACCGCTCCCCTTTCCATCCCCACTTCAGATATCCAGACCTGTGTTTCTGACCAATTGGTTTAAATTGGAAACTCCCATGATTCCTTCTTTCAGTTGGATTAATTTGCTAGAGCAGCTCACAGAACTCAAGGAAATGGTCTACGTACTATCTACTGGTTTATTATAAAAGGGTATGATAAAGAATACAGATGAACATCCAGGTGTAAGAGATGAGTAGGGCAAAGTGTGTGGGAAGGGGTACAGGACTTCTCTGCTCTCTCCAAGCCCACCCTCTCCTACCATCTCCATGCCTTCACCAATTCAGAATGTCTCCAAACCCTGTACTTTTGAGATTTTTATGGAGATTTCATCATGTAGCCATGATTGTTCACTAATTCCACTTCCAGCCTCTCTCCCTACTCTGGAGAATAAAGGGTAGGTTGGAAAATTCCAAGGTTCTAATCATGGCTTGATCTTTCTGGTGACCAGTCTTCATCTAAGAGTCTCCCAAATGTGGTCTCATTAGAAGACGAGATACTGCTATCATCCAGGAAATTCCAAAGGATTTAGGAGCTCCGTGTCAGGAGCCAGATCAAAGACAGAATATTAGAACAAGAGATGCTCCTAGTGCTCTTATCACTAAGAAAATGACCAGAATTTTAGAAACTCTCTGCCAGGAACATAGGGCAGAGACAAATATATATATTTTCTATTATTTCACAACGATATTATTTGTCCTGTTTTCTAATGAGTTTTTAAAAAAATAATTATGTCAACATTTAATGCCTAGCTAATCATTAAAGGATATAGTTTAGCCTTTATTTGGCATATAGAATAGCTGATCTCCAGGTTCTGGCAGATTACAATCTCAAAGGCTCTTCTTTCAAATTGTTATTTAAAACTTGACTGGAAGTAGGGTTATGTTATTCATGCTGGGTATTAAAAACGTATGGCCATCCCTTCCCCTCTATATTCTAGAGGTTATCCTTGAATCAGGCTGGTCCATTAGTGGGTTGCCTCCTTTTATTGAATCTTGGCTTGTTTTATGCCACCAGTTTGCATTGAGGAACTTTAAAAAAAAAAAAAAAAACAGGCATCAGGGAGTATCATGTTTGCTCTAGAGATAGTGGTAAAGGGCACAGGCTTTGGAGGCATATGGCCTGGTTTCTAATCCTGACTCTGCCGCTACTTAGCTATATGATTAAACCTCAGTTACTCTGTAAAAGAAGAATGGACCTACCTCAGAGTATCATTCTGAGACTTACCTGAGATAATGCAGAGGTCTTAGTGAAATGCCCAGCATGTTCTAAGTTCCCAATGTTGTTCATTTCTATTATAGGAGACTGTTTGCTACCTCACAAGTAAGCCCCTTATGAAGACCTTGAAATAAATTTCTCTCAGATCTCAGGACTAGGAAATTTAACTCTCTGTGTGGGTCATGCGAATCTTGAAATTGTGTTTTCTTCTTTGCTTGGGCCCCTAGAATGCTCAGAACCCAAACTGTGCTTTAACTCTAGCAAACAAAAAGAGTGGCTGTCATGTCCATTCAATAACAAAATTATTATCTAGCATTTTTTTGGATGCACATCCAATTAAATAGACCAAACACCAGTTATTCTAAGCACTTTCCTTTTTTTTTCCTTTTAATCTTCCCAACAGGAGAATGAGATAGATACTATTATTCATTTAAAAGATGAGGACACTAAAGCATTTTATCTTCAGCTTTGGTCTGTTGCTATACTTCTTTCTTCCTTTCCTTGGCTTTCTTATCTCTTTATTTTATTCCTCTTCAGAGTAGATATTTTGGTAAGCCACCTCAGATTTCTTTCATAACTTTCTTTCATAAGAAAAGAATTTAAAAGTAACATTTACAATCAGATTACTTTAAATTATTTGGTTGCATATGAAGTTTCTGATCATATTTATGTATTTGCATCTGGTTTAACTGTTACCTATTTAAATCAAGTCATTAATGAGAAAGGAAATATTTTGAATAAACAAATTCAGGAGGCAAATTTATTCATTATTCATTGTGCAATGGTTAATGTGCCATTTGTTTCCTAGAAAACCCGAGAATGAAAGTGAAAAATAAATTGTTTCCAAAGTCTGTGACATCCGATAGTTTGGATAGTATAGATAAGTCTTTGCTCACCCTCGTCCTCAGAAATCCCATTGCCATCTGGGTATCTTGCGGGGAACCATTTCTATCTCCGAAGGGTAAGTTTTTTTTGTTTTTGCTTGCTTTCAAGCAAGTGTATAAAGGAGAGAGAAATAAATTTTATGTCACCATAAGAATTAAATGTGTATAATGCCAACATAATAACATCACATTTATGCAAAGAACAGGAGGTCCATCAATTAACGTGCACAAGAATAGCTGTACTCCTATATTTGCACAGTTGCCTGTTTTTTCTTACTGGAATGGAGTATTCTGCATAGAAAAATGTCTAATTTAGTTGATAAAGAGATCCTTGGTCTATAAGACTGAGAATAATGGTATACATTAGAAAATAACAAATGAGTTTAATTCACACTGAAGACGACCTGTCTGCACATTTTCATTTTTAAGAATTGCACCCTTTAGGCAGTAGGTGGATGTTTAAAAAATGAATGGTTCCAAGCCAGGCTTTCATCACCTCCAAATAGTTTGTGGAAGCGGAAAATGAAATATGGCTATTGCATATGGTAAATCTATATAATAAAACAGCACTGTTCTTCTTCCCCCCCTTCTCTATTCCATAAAGAAATGCCTTAAGCCCTGTCATCTTTCAAATGAGGTTTCTTTTAATGACCCTTACCTTTTAATTACTTATTTCTAATTGAATCTATTTCTTGGAGCAGAAAGTTCTTTATAAATTATTGGCTTGCATGATAAATTACTGTTGATAACACAATGCAAGATAAAAACTATGTATTTTTTTCTAGCTTTGCAGAAAGCAAAAAAATTAGAAAAACAGAACTGGTTAAAAAAGGACAAAATTTTGGCTGATTTAGACACCATGAAACACAAAATGAGACTGTTAAAAGGTCAGTATGAACTAAATCAAGTATCACCATGTTTAATTCTAAATGTAACCCCAATTTGCTGGAAATTTTTTCCTACTATTAGATACCAGATGTTTAACTGAGTACTATAAATATTGTGTCACAAAAGTCACTTGAGCAAGTCTAAAACCTAACAATATATCTTTTGGTACCGATTTTATATTTGTAACTTTTATATTAAAATGAATACCACATGAATTATATATAAATTTTTTAAAGTATGAGAGTGTCTGGGTCATCTAACCCCTATGTTAGGGTTGAAGCAGTCACTGAAGTATCATTTTGTGGGCTTTGGAATTAGTCCTTAAACAAAACTTTCAGTTTATTCCTTAGGTATTGCCGGGGAAGAAGTTTGGGGGTTGTTTTTGTTTGCTTGGTTGTTTGGTTGATTTTATTTATTTATTTACTTTTAAGATTTGTTTATTTATTAGAGAGAGAGAGCCTGAGCACAGGGAAAGGGAAGAGGAAGAGGGAGAGAGTCTTTTTGTTGTTTATTTGAGAGAGAGAGAGAAAGCGAGCATGAGTGGGGGAGAGGCAAAGGGAGAAGGAGAAGCAGACTCCCTGCTGATCAGGGAACCTGATGCTCCATCTTAGGACCCTGGGATCATGACCTGAGCCAAAGGTAGGGCCTTAACCATCTGAGTCACTCAGGTGCCCCTGTTTGTTTATTTTATAATCTGAGTGAGGAAGGACTGAATTTTTCAAAGGTCAATAGCAATATCTCAGAAGGGCTTCTTCATGTTAGGCAGCATAAGATATGCTATTCAAAGTCAAAGTGATCAACTGACAGTATTTGTTCTTCTCTTTCATTCTCTTTGTCATAGAATCTTAGGTTCCAGACCTTATTCTATTCCAAGCACTTGAGATACAAGCTGATTCTTTGGAGAGAAACAGTATATTATGGACTTTAGAAAGGAATACATTTAGTGCTCTGTAATTGCTATAACAGGATTTCAGCTCCTAAATAGCCACACTGTCTGTTGTCAAAAGCATGTGAATTTTACTTCAATAAGCAACACAACTAGTTGTAAGTGCACTAAGTGGAAATCTGGGTTGAAATGTCTATTACTCAGTTCTTTCCTAAAGAATTATTAGGTCTACATGAAAAGCATCTATCATAACTGGTAATCTCTGCTATTCTAAATACTACACATTTTCACTAGAATGTCCCTTGGGCATGTCCAAAACTAAAGTTTTCATATCACCAGTCCAGTATCTCCTTCATTTCTTCTAGCTGCGGGCCCTACCACCATCCACCCGGGTGTTCCATGTTAAAAACCTGGGAGTTATCCTTGGCATCTCCCTCTCTCTCACTTTCTCCAAGCAAATATCAGTAAGTCTTGTTGCTTCCAACCTATCTTCTCAAATGAATTCGGTTTCCATCCACAACTGTATTACCTAAATTTTAGCTCTTGTCATCTATTCCTTGAATTACTAGTACAGCTTTGTGACTTGACTCCCTGCTTCTGGTTTTGATAGTAGTTTCTATTCTATGCATAATGGTGACATTCTGAAGCTGGAGTGATCAGGCAAAAAATACAAAGGTGTTATGGTCCTCTGGGTATAAAATCTTTCAAATTTCCCTGTGATCTTTAGGACAAACTCTTCAATGTGGTCTTTCATGCTCTGGTTCTGTGTAAGCTGCTCTCTTTCCTTGTCTTCTCCACTCCACCAGTTGGACTGTTTGTCAGTCCCCAAAACATATCAGGAACTTTCTTAACTCAGATTTTGGCACAATTCAGTTTTCTCTGCCTCAAACTTTTCTCTCCCTTGTCCTTTTGGATTGCTTCTACTGATTAAAATGATTTTCAGCTTATTTGTTATTTCTTCCTAAAAGTCTTCCCTTTTCCATGTTAGGAATAATATGGTTTATCATACCTTGAACTTCCCCTCTGATAATCATTATTACATTAATATAATGACCTGGCCATGTGACTATCTTCCCTATGTTAACATAATAAATTCTGCTACCTTCTTACTTGTGCTGTGAATACTTGTAGAATGACTGAATTAAAGAATGAATGGAATTTCAACCATTCATTCCACTGAGTTTTGTAAGATATATTCCTGTATCAAATTAAATCAATAAAAAGCAACATACTGAAAATAACACCACCCAGAGCTGCCTTTACTGTATTCTGATTTTATATCATGTCTTCAGCTTTTATTATAATTAAGTATTAAAAAGGCATTTATAAAAAAAGCATTTAAAGTTCAGTTGGTATCATCTGCAATATCACTGTTGATAGTTGTCGGATAGTGTCCATTATGGAGGAATCCACTAATGAAATTTCTCTTAGAATTTAGTGCTAAGATAAATCTTGTCTCTATTGACAAACTGTTATATTTTCTGCTATTAAGTGTAAATTCAGTACATGCATATAAAATACCTACTCTGAGGAAGAACTTTTCTAGCTGTTGGGATTATGAAGATAAATAAGAACAAGTCAGTGTCCAGTTAACATTAGTCCTTGTTGGATGATGAGCTTCTTGGGGATTAGATGAAAGAGGAGGTATAGGAGGTATAAATAGTGGCTAAGTAGATTATTTTCCATTATTATAGCCATTGGTGAATGCAACAAGTATTTATTAAGCATATATAAAGTACTGTGCTATGCTGATTTTACATTTCATTTGTAAGTATGGTCATTGCTAATATTAATCACAATATTAGTAATAATAACTTTTTAGGGTCTTATGATGAAGTAACAAATGTCAAGTATTTACTGCATGTGCAGCACATAATAAATACTCAATAAATATTAGGATAAGGGTTACTAAGAAGGCAGCCCATTTTCTGACTTGGGGTCTTAAAAACTGATCAGTGAAATGAAGAAATGGCAGATTAGGCCAGAGTATCACATTTGTTACATATAAAGGTGATGCTGGGGCATTTTATTTAGTGTGAGAGCTAAATGGATTTGCCAATTAAAACCTAAAATGAGGTGGACTTACCCTCCCAAGCATAGATAATACTGAAACAAGGTGGACTTCTGAACAAGGGAGGGGCGTGGGGGAGCTGCCTGGGTGAGATTTATAGTTTGAAAGAACAGCAAAGCACTCATGTTCTCTAGATTTCCCCATTAATTGTTAGCTATTATTGTTACTTTCCCCGGATCTCATATGAACTAAAATAGGATATATGGAGAACATAATAAGAAAATAAAAATAATTTAATCAATACATTTTGCTTGGTTTCAATTTGTATTCTTACCTACATAAATAGTAGTTTGTTATGAACATCTTTCCCTGAACCAAAACATTTTCTGATGAATTTATGTCTCTTTATGAAAATTATAGTGCAAATGCATTCATTTTTTTTAACACCATTAGAAGCAAGTTGACAAAAAACAAATAAAGCATAATGGTTTTTGCTCTTTCCTACATTCAAATCTTGGCTCTTAAGAGTGTAAATGATAAACTATTGCTGAGCTCTCTTTGGTTGAGCAAAGTTTTAGTGTTCAAAAGGCACTATAAATAAAATATTTTTGTGTCATAAATTAGTGTCGTCTACTCTTTATGAATAGAGTAGGCTAAAAACTATATTTGCGTAAATTTGTGTTATGTGTTTTTCTCGTACCACTGTGGTCTTCTCCAAAGCATGTAACCTAATGGCATTGCCACTATAACTCATTGGTTGACTGATTCAATTATGTTTTCTCCCACATCCATAAATTGCATAGAATGCTTATTAGGTATGTAGAATTCTGGTTTCCCTGAAAAGTCATTGCTGCCATTTATTTTTATTGCTGGATCTATTTCCACAAACTTGAGCTTACAAGAGCTCAGATGCTTTATTCTCTGCAAATACTAAATTGTTTTCGAAGAGTTCTGTTTGTAGTCATGGTCTGAAAATCTGCATAATAAGACTCCCTTGGCAACAAAATTAGGACTCAACTTGATGTTAGTATTTCTATTATTTTATCCACCTCAGCATTACTTTCTCAAAGAAACCTTCTCTGGCACTTCAGACTAGGGCGGTGGCCCCTGTGAGATGCTTTTATAGAGATCCTGCTCTTCTCTGGTGTAGCACAATTGCAATCAATTATTGATGTAATCATTTCCTTGACATCTGCCTTCCCCACCAAACTTGAGACAAGGACTAAATCTTGAGCATGTTTGGACTGACCTCCTCTAGCCCAATGCCTGTCTGACAGCTGGTGTGCAACAATAAGTTTCTAGGAGCCACATGCAAAAGAAAGCGTTATTGTTACTTAAAAAGTTTAGAGATCAGTATATGACTCAGTGTGAGTTTATCTTCAACACAGAAAAAGAAAACAATTTCATAAGTATGATTTTTAAATCTCTTTTATGATTTTAAGTGGACTAGTTGAAAGAATGCATACATTCAAATCAACACACTTATTAAATTATGCCTATTATTCTTTGTGGAGTACAGTATTGCAATAAATATTTTCTCTTGCCACAGCTTTTTAACAACCTAAAGGGCACAACAGAGGTGTCAGAAACTAATCGTGCTTGTGGGTATTATCAGATAGAAAAAAGGCCTCCTGTCTCTTGGGTTAACATTATTTTAGAAGTACTTAATCCCCAGGCTGCTAAGCTAATTGTTGGGGAAAGGCTTATTATTAGTGAAGAGAACAAAACATATGTTCCATGACTGGAAGAGATGATGGGCTATATAGGTCATGGATTCTATTTGACTAAATTACCACTGAACCATATCATGCAGGAGAGGCCGGGGCCACTGTGGAAGTCAGCATGTTATCTTTCTTTTCCATCTGTACAGTGAATATGCATATCCTGGCTATTTGAGGCTATTTGAAGCCTCAAGCTCCCATATGAAGAGGCATTGTTAGATATTATTACCTTAGGCATCTTTGCTTTTATGATATATTTAGTATTTTAGCCTATGCTCCCAAGTGGAATGATTTATGCATAGAACGCCAAACCAATTTATTTGAAATCTGAAAGCCCATCTTCAGAAACAACATTACCAGGGACTTGTTTCCCCAGGGCGGCGAGTAGCAGCATGTCAGCCAGCCGCCATGGTTCCCAACAAAAGCCCCGTGCAGCCGGTGGTGGTGGAGGGAGGCTGGACTGAGCAGACTCAAGAGGAAATTAAACTCATGGAACTCATAAGACATACAGAGGTATGTTCTTCAGGACTCCAGACACTAAAGACTCTGCCTCTTTAATAAGGTTTTTAAAGTATAGTATTGAATTTTAAAATTATGCTATTAATATATCCTTAGCATCCGGTCAGTTATGACCACATAAGCATATGCCAAGCATTGAGTTGGCATTTGGAGAGTAGTTATCTAAAAGACAGCCAGCTCGTATGAAAGTCTGTTTTGTTTGAATGGAGACCAGAAATTATGACCTTAGCAAAGAAGAGAAAAAGGCCCAGTGGATATGTACAAAGGTAATTATAATAAGTGTAGTCAAGTTGAGCCTTATGGCTTCATTGCTCATCACTCCTAAGGGTATGTCTCAATATGTAGAAAGAGCAAGGAGCAAAATACTAATTGCAATGGAGACATTCAGGAGTGAGGAATTCAAAAAGCAGTTTCAGTCCAATTGGTTAATCAGTCAGGATTGCCAGACATAAAAAAGTCAAGAAGAGAAAGGTCAGCTGTTGAGAGAGGATTGGGGATAGAGACCTGGGAAAACTTTTTGCTTTGGGAAGTTTTTCATCAAAATGATATGTTCTTATTTAATAGGGTTTCTCAAATTGTGAAATGTGTTCAATCTAAATCTTAGGTGTGTGCCCAAGTCAAGGTTACTAGAAAAAAGAAATTGACATTGCTAGAAATATGACTTCTTGCCAAGCTGAGAAGGATAAATCACTGACCAGGGAATGAATGCAAAGCATTGAACTAGGACATGCTTGAAGTAGGATGAAAAGCTGCCTGGCAGGGATCTGGCAAAGTATAAGGGTGGCTGCTGTATTTTAAAAGACAGAGAGTAAAGACTCAAACAACAGTCATGCACATTCCCTTAAGCATTTCTTGGTTAAAGAAAATGATGTTGTGATTCTAATCAAAAACTCATTTGTTAGATACAGAGAAATTGCTCAGTAGGAGAAACACCATGCAGAAATCCAAAACACATCTCCATTCATTTCTCCAAATTATAAATGAAAGTTAAGTGTTTTGTCAAAATAAGTACCTTATTATTATTACTCCAATCGTTATTATTGCCTTTGGTGACTCATGGAAGCAAGGGGAATTCATAGAAGAGTCAGTGACAGGAGAGGGTAATACACTTCCTAAAATTTTAAAAATATAATTTGCAATTATAAGTATTTCTGTTTTCATCACATTCTTCATACACACACTAGCCAGGCAGTTCTCTAACCCCAGTATTCTCTGGGCTTTTCTTACCAGGAGCACCTTTCTGCAGTTCAAGAACTGCAAGCCAAGAGAAATTCTCCAGTTGCAACTACACGTATCGCACTCGGGCAGAGCAGCCTGTATCAGCAACCGAATGCAAAACGCGTATGGATTTATCTAAATGGAGGCAGACCTGAAGATGGCACTTATGCCTGGGGCAAAACTATTTCAGAGGTAAATCTGGTGTGAAAGGAGATTGCTTCATATGCCTGGATTCAAATCCCAGCTCTGGCATTTCTAGATTATAAGGTTTGGCAAATTATTTTTTCTCTAAACCTCATTTTTTCTTTTCTTTTCTTTTCTTTTTTTAAAGGTTTTATTCATTTATTTGACAGAGAGGAGAGAGATCACAAATAGGCAGAGAGGCAGGCAGAGAGGGAGGGAGAAGCAGGCTCCCTGTTGAACAGAGAGCCCGATGAGGGGCTCGATCCCAGGACCCTGAGATCATGACCTGAGCCGAAGGCAGAGGCTTTAACCCACTGAGCTACCCAGGCACCCTAAACCTAATTTTTTCATCTGTAAAATGGGAATATTACTTTCCTCACAGGGTGGATATAATGATTAAATGAGCTCAATGCTGTCTGACCTGTGTGTGAATCAGAATATGACATTGGCCAGGAGGGACCAATGGTAATTAAATCCACTATAGCCAAAGAGGAAAATCTAAACTTTAAAAGAGTAAATAGTTTTCCTGTTGTGTTTAAAACCCGATTCACAAAAGCATGATTTATTTCCCCATCAGGAATTATTCACTAGATATGTTTTCTGTAGGGAAAACAACAGTATTCTTAGAGAAAACCTAATCACGACCTCGAGTCCTGGAACTGTGGCAAACTTTTCCACTTCCCAAAGTTAAAGCATTGACCAAGGAAATGATGAGTAGCAGTTCATTTATTTTTGTAATATCGAGGATGTAGTCACAGCGCCTGGGTGGTTCAGTTGGTTAAGCCTCTGGCTCAGGTCGTGATCTCAGGGTCATGAGACAGAGCTTCATGTCTGCTTGTCTCTCTCCCTCTACTCCTCTCCCCACTTGCACCCCCTCTCTTTATCTTTCTTTCTCTCTCTCTCTCAAATAAAGGAATAAATAAATAAATAATTATATAGTTCTAAAATTTGACATTTTGTCTTAGTCTTTACATAAAAACTTTAGGCAACTAATAAATGGATTTTGGTAGACTTTTTAAAAGTCTTGTGGTGAAATCTCAAATAATTGGCTTTTTTTATCTTGTGAAATGTTTTCATATAATTTTTCTGGGCAAAGAGGAAGGCATTTAAAAATCAGATGTTGTAAAAAATAAAATAAAATAAAAATTAAAAAAGGGGCGCCTGAGTGGCTCAGTGGGTTAAGGCCTCTGCCTTTGGCTCAGGTCATGGTCTCGGGATCCTGGGATCGAGCCCCACATTGGGGTCTCTGCTCAGCAGGGAGCCTGCTTCCCCCTCTCTCTTTGCCTGCCTCTCTGCCTACTTGTGATCTCTCTCTCTGTCAAATAAATAAATCTTAAAAAAATAAAATAAAATAAAAATCAGATGTTGGTCGGAGGGAAGGGCAAGACAGGATATTAGACTGACCTGGAGGAGTTCATGGAAGCTCATAAGGGCACACAGAGTAGGAGGTGTACCTCAGAAGAGTTCTAGAACTTTTATCCCAGGGTTTTTTAATGAATTTATACAAAGATTATTTGGTAAGAATACTTATCACAGAGTATTTATAACACAGATATATTAGAAATAATTTAAACAGTCATCACTGAGAATTTGGTAAATTATAATACATAGGATAGAATATTATGACTCAATTAAAATCAACTTTGGAAAGAATAATGACTATTGTCGATGTTCCAGACTAAGTGAAAGAAGCATAACACAAAGCATGTGGAGTTGGGTTCTGTATATACACATGCATACACTTAGAACAAAAAGCATTTTTTGTTCTAAAATGAAGCATTTTATTTTTTGCAAGTATTTATCTGATGGTCTGATTGCTGGTGAGCTAATAAAGGTGGTATTTCTTTCTGGTGTATTTTTCTCTGTGTTCCATATTTTGTAATGATGAACACAGATTGTAAGAAAAATGTGTGAGCTAAGGGATCTGACATTCCTCTCAGAGAAGTACTAACAGCACATGATAAAGGTCAAATTAGCAGTGCAGGCAGGAAGTTCAGTAGGAGTTCAGAGGAGGGGAACACTGCCCACCTGGGGTGAAGGAGAAAGACTCCACAAAGGAATCAATCAGGACCTCTGAGGAAACTTGAGAAATGGGTAAGACTCAATATCTTAATGCTTCAGAAAAAGCATTAATAAGGATGAGTGGCACTGAACACAAAGGTATGGTTGTTAGGATTCATAAATCATATAATGTACATAGTGCTTGGACTCAGAAATAGGGAGAGATACTCCTGGAGAGAGAGTTTAGAAGCATATGGTGGACCCCGCAGGCTATCTATGAGTCTACTTGGGCTACCGTAACAGAATATCACAGGCTGGGTGGCTCAAACAACAGAAATTTATTTTTCACAGTCTTAGAGGCTGGAAAGTCCAAGATCAAGGTGCCAGCATGGTTGGTTTTGGAAAAGGGCTCTCCAGCCTGTGGATGGCCACACCTCACCACTTTGTGTCCTCACATAGCCTTTCCTCTGTGCGTATGTGGAGAGATCTCTAGTGCCTCATTCTCTTCTAATAAGGCTGCAGTCCTGTCATATTAGTGCCCAACCCTTATGACTTCATTTAATCTTCATTACCTCCTTAAAAGACCCTTTCCAAATACAAGCACATCAGGGGTTAGGGCTTCAGCCTGTGAGTTTGGGGGAGGACACAGTTCAGTCCACTACACTATCCCAGATTAAAGTGCTTGAGCCATTAGCTTTCTCTGAATAAGGTAATGGTATGATACAAGCAATGTGTTTCAGAGCTTGATGTGGTCTCACTATGTGGAAAGATACTTGGGAAATGTCTGAAAGTTTCTGCGTATTGTTCCTTCCTTTGCTTTATTTAAAAAAAAAAAGTTCTTTCTGATACCTATCCTTTTCTTTCCCATGTTGTCTGTTTTTGTATTTGGAGACTTGCATGAAATCCTTTGTGATCAGTTAGAAATGTTTCCATTCAGGCTATCAGGCTATAAAGAATACGCCTGGAGAGTGGACTGTGTGTGAAACAAATAGACAACGGGAAGAGTAGGACTCAGATTTCACTGGGGAGTCTGGCTAACACCACCAGCTCCAAAGAAACTCTGTTTCAATGGTTGGTACTTTTACCAGAGAAATGAGGACAAGGACACATTTCAAAGTGCCTCCCTCAACTTTCAGTAATAAAACCCCTGGATGGTATTTGAATCCCCTCTAATGCGGACTTTCTCTCTGCTTCTTTCACTGCTGTGGCTATTCTGGATGATTTAACCACATTCTTCCTACCCACTCCTTGAGCATTTTTAGAGCAGCTCTCAACTCCAACCGGTGCGGACTCATCTGTCATCGGTGCACTAAGGCGGCTCCCTCTCAAGGGTTAGTGGCTCGTTCCTTGCGGCCAGCATCTTTCTCTGATTTATGTTTGCCCAGCCCCTCTTCTGTGGTCCTGAAGCGTTTGTCTTCTCCCATCCCTGCAACAACTCTGATTCTACAGAATCTCAAAACCAGTGTTTTCTCCTTCTCAGCCGCACACAGCTCTCCATGCATAAGTGGAAGCCGAAGGCAGGGGAAACGGGTCCTTCTGATCTGAGGAGGCAAGTACCTCAGGCCGGCAGGGAGTCTGCAGTAGTCCTGTTATGCCCATGTGCCCTATCCTGAGAAGACTTGTCTCTGAAAAGTAACCCCCAAAATAGATTGTGGGTGAGGAACTGTGCACAGAACATTGTTCTTTTATTACAAGCTTTTGTTATTGCAGAAATTATAAACATACAATTTCGATGCTCCACTGTAAAGAAGATACCTGGTAGGTTTAGATACATGTAAAAACTAGGAATTAAGAATGTTATTGAAGGTCATAAGCTGACTAGATATTGTAGAGCCTTTTCGTACTGAAAATGCCTTATTTCAGATTTTATTTCAGATTTATTTTTAAAAGAATTTTATGAACTCATTAACTTTGTCTTGTGTAAATAAATCTTTGTGAAAACCAAGGGAAATAGCTATGTATTTAATTCACATTTTGCATTTAGCATATGTTTTTTATTAAATAACATTCATTTTTCTAATTATAAATGGCACACACAATCTTAATAAATAAAATAGTGACATTTTAGTGGTAGAGTCAGGAAAAACGTAAGAATTACCTTTATGTAGGATCTTTTCAAGCTGCGAGACTTTTTCCCAGAGACCTGTCCATACATATTTTAGGACAGTTCCCCATTGCTCCCACCCCAGATAGAAATCCAGTTGTTAACTTGTTGGTTGTCTTAAAGCATAAAAGCAAAATAACTGCCATGGACTGAATTGTGCCACCCATCCCCAAATTTTTATGCTGAAGCCTAATGCCCAGTATGACTGTATATAGAGATACGGCTTTTAGGAGGCATTTAAGGTTAAATGGGGTCATAAGGGTGGAGTCCTAACCTGATAGAATGTGTGGCCTTTTTAAGAAGAGGAAATGAGAGCCCTCTCTTTTTCCACCACGTGAGGACACAACAAGGAACCAGGAAGCGAGCTGTCACCAGCAACTGAATCAACCGCCCCCTTACTCTTGGATTTCCCAGCTTCCACAACTGTTAGAAATAAATTTCTGTTGTTCAAGCTTCCCAGTCTATGATATTTATTTTGGCAGCTTGAGCAGACTAAGACAGTGACTATTGTTACGGAAAATTTAGAGAAATCACAAAGAAAAACCATGTGACTCAATTGTAATCACTATGAATTTTTTGATTATTTGAATAACATTTGTTCTGTTTTCAGATTATATAAAAACATATAGTCACTGAATTAAAATTAGAAAAAGAAAAAGCACCAAGAGGGAAAATAAAATTCTATAACCCACAAATCATTAGCTATAATTTTAGTGGCTATGTTTCTATGATTGCCATATAGTTATTTTTTTTTGCCATTGTGATCATAGCAGATCACATGGTATATATAATTTTGCAGCCTACATTATTCACCTAACAAACTATTATACTTTCCCCCATATTTTAACATTCTTTAACGAAAGAATTATTTTTAATGGCATGGTAATCTGTCCTATCAAATGGGTGGATTATTATTTATTCATTCAGTTTTCTATTGTTTTCCATTTTGGTTGTTTCTAATTCTTTGCTGTCATAAAGTATGTTCCAATGGATATATATAAAATTATATGATATATAATATAATATATAATCTAGCATATAATATATATAAAATATAATTATCCATACATATATATTTAATTTTCTGATTATTTGCCCCAGATAAATTCTTAGAAGGGTTGCTAGGTCAAATTATGTAAACATGCTTGAGAATTTTGGTAACTATTGCCAATAGTGAATGAGAGTTTCTACCTACCTGTTGTATATGTGAAGTGTTAACAGTGCTAAATGTAGTCATTTAGAAAAATTTATTTGCAGGTTTGACAGGAGGGAATGTTATATCCATGCTTTAGTTTACATGCCTTTAATTGCTTTTATAAGTGATTTCAATTTGATTTGACTTGATTTATCATTTATTAGTTATCTGTGAATATCCTGTTAAATCCTTTGCTATTTTTCTATCGGACATATTTTTCACAGTGATAGGAATTTTCTTTTTTTAAAAGCAATAAGCCTTATTTGCATGTAATTTTATTAGATTTATTGTAACAAATTCCAAATTTGTAACAAATTTGCAATTTGTCTATGGGTTTTTTAATGTATAGAAATTAATGTATTTTAAAAGTTTGTTCTTTGCTTTTAAATGTCTGATAGTCTTTTACTATCATGAGGTAATATAGTCACCAGATTTTCTTCAAATTTTTTATAATTCTGTTTTTTCTTTTACTTTTTAAGCTGTGTGAAACTCTCTTCTAGTGTAAAATTTGAGTGAGCCACTACTTCTCTGCTTTATTTCTTGGCTTAAAATTATTATCTTAGCCCTACTTACTGACTAATCCCAGCTGAGTTGGTATACAAATGTTATAATATGCTAAATTTTTAATTAGCTTCTGCTTTTAAACAATCTAATGTATCTAATACTCTTTGAATTATTATAGCTGTATATTTTACTATCTGATAGAAATTGCCTCTTGTACTTTGTTTTCAAATTTTACTTGAATATTCTTGCATGTTGATGTTTTTAGATGAATTTTGGAATTATATTTCAACACCTAAAAATTATCCTGCAGGTGTTTTGACTGTAACTGTATTAGACTATTAATTTCATAAAAATCAACACCTTTCATGATATTCAATCTTTACAGCCAGACTGAATTCTTTGGCATTGTTTTTATGTGTTTGTGTGTATATATGTATACACACATATATGTGTGTGTGTGTGTGTGTGTGTGTGTAAAGATTTATTTATTTATTTTAGAGGGAGAGAAAGAGAGAGTGCATGAGGGGTGAGTAGGGCAGGGGTGGAGGGAGAGAGAGAGAGAGAATCTCAAGCAGACTCCACACTGAGTGTGGGAGCTCCACATGGGGCTTGATCTCAGGATCCTGAGATCATGACCTGAGCTGAAATCAAGAGTCGGACCATTAACCAACTGAGCCACCCAAGAGCCCTCCATCACACATTTTAAAATAATTGTCATTCCTAATTGGTTTTGCTGTTAGGATAGATTTCCCCAACTCTATTTTCAAAATGCTTATTTTTGTGAACAAAAAAAACTATCAATGTTTTATAACTAATTTTGTGCTTGGCCACTTTATTAAACATTTTTCTCTTGTTATTAATATTTTACTTGATTCATATAAATTTTCTAGGACTAAAATCATATTAAGTTCACATGCTGATTTTGTTTATTCTTATAGATGAACTATTTCTCTTATTCTGATTTTAGGTTTTATTGCATTGGTTATAATCATAAAAATAAATGTTCTTAACAAGGGAAAATCAAAAAAAAAAAAAAACCAGCATCTTTTTACCTCATGAATAACTAGAAAATTGGAATGCTTTGGTTTTCTTTTCCTTGCCCATGTCCCTTTTTGATGATACTTTGCATTTTTACTTTATTTTACTTTATATTTACTTTATTTCTCTGTGAAAACTTTAAAATTGTTAATTCATTTATTTTATGACCACTTTTTTGTAGCAGTTATATCATGTTCTAATGGTCTCACTGCTTACTATTAGTCATTTCATACTATGACTTTCCCATAGTGAAGGAATTTCATTCATTCCTTAATAATCTAAAATGTATGTGGGTGATATGTTTTCTGAGCTTTTGTATACATGAGGGTATCTTTTGTTCCTTGTAACTAGAAGTAAAAATTCAGCTAGATACAGAATTCTTACGTTAAAAACTTTTCTCCTAAAAACTTCATATTTTATTCTATTTTTTTGGCATTCATTTTTTTTTTAAGATTTTTATTTATTTATTAGAGAGCGAGAGACTGAGAATGAGAGGGGAGAAGGTCAGAGGGAGAAGCAGACTTCCCGCAGAGCCGGGAGTCCGATATGGGACTCGATCCCGGGACTCCGGGATCATGACCTGAGCCGAAGGCAGTTGCTCAACCAACTGAGCCACCCAGGCGCCCTTTTGCATTCATTTTTGCAGCTAAAAGGTCTCAATATAACTGAATTTCCCCCCGTGTCTGAAATTCATACTTTTCAACTCAATTATATTTAAATGTTAGTCATTTTTTCATTAACTTTGCCTTGTCCTAAGTTAGCCTATTTGATCTGAAGACATGGGTCTTTGTTGGGACAGAAAAATTTCCTTCAATTTTTTTTTTGATAGTTGCTTAAGTTTAATTTATTCTGAATTCCTCTCCAGTATCACCAATAATGTATAGGTTTAATATCTTATGTCTTGACATTCCAGATGTTTAACTTTTCTCTCATAAAATTTATGTCTTCTGCTTTCTCTATATCCTATGAGATTTTCTCAATTTAGTCCTCCCTAATACTGATTTAATTTTCTACAATATTCAGTCTGCTCATTTTCTGCTTTCAAGAGAGATTTTAATTCTACTATTGAGTCTTTTATTTCCTTACCTTCTCTCCTCTTTTCATTTAGCTCTCTGTTCATCCCAGTTTGAAACCCTGTTCCTTCTCTTATTAGCTGTGTGACCTGGGTTAAGATATTTAATCTCTGTTCTCCAATTTCATCATCAATAAAATGGAGATAATAATTCTTTCCAGAGAATGAAATCAGATTGTTCTTGGAAACTTTTAGAAAAGTTTCTATCCCATAGAAATGTGTCAATAAATGTTAATTGCTGTTATTGTTACCGTCATCATCATCCCCACTATTATTCATATATCTGCCCATATCTCAGCCCAGATCATCGTATCTGCCCATATCTCAGTGATACTTCTTTCCTTTAAACTGCTGTCATCTCACTATTGCATGCACACCTGTGTGTGTGTTTACAGAAGTCATATTTTATTGGGTTTGGGGAAAACCCAATACAGATATTCTCTAAAATGTATTCCTGCTGTAAATATTTTACTGACTCTTCACCTTGAGTACAGTGTAAAACATACAGCTTTTAATGTTGTAGAATACTTTCACAAGCCTCATATTGTTGCTGTGTTAATTTTTTATCTATACCGCCTTATACAAGGAGAGAACTTTTGACAGAAGACAGACAGGATAGATCAGTTCTCTTTGATTGCCCTAAATTTTGACTTGGGAGCTGTCAGGATCCTCTACTGGATCTTTAAGTCCCAGGCTTGTTCACATGCACGGTATGAGGTCAGACCGCTGCTGACCGGGGCCGTTACCTAGCAGGACGACTGGGGTGCTTCGGAGACCACTCTCCCACTATTCTCTGACGATCTGCGGAAGGGAATGTATTCTTAGGTAATTTCAATTCTTATTCAATTCAATTTACTCATCCCTTGCCCAAAGTAGTGGGTGAAATCTGCACTCTGATTGCAGCGTCTCATCACCGTCTTGTCTTGCTTCACATTATTGATTCATTTTCCATATGCAAGGTGTCATTATGTGCCCAGTTCTGCCCCCTGCCAGGACATATTGTCGTGAGTTGTAGCCCTTAAATAAATCTACCTTTGGGGTTCCTGTGGACCTGGTTCCTGCATTTTGGAGGAACAGGCCTTTGGCATACATGGGAAGAAAAAGTCATACAGGCAAATATGTAGAAACCTCTAATTTTTCTCCTCCTGGCTTTTATTATTCTGTCTTAAAGTCTTATTTACACGTTAGGGGTCTGGCAACATGTTGACTGAACATTCTAGTACCGTTGACACTTTGTATCTGTATATGTATTTTTATGAATATTTCTAGGAAAATTGAGAAAAATCGAATAAGGCTCTTATAGATAGTTTTTAAATTTTCCGAATTAAAAAGGGGGAAAAAAGACTCCTAATCATAGGATCAAAAAGCTCTTAGATCAAAACTTTGATTTTATAGTTGAAGAGACTCTTCTCAGAGAAGTTGCCTGACTAGTCTGAGGTCATGCAGAGCCCAGAGGCCCAGGTCACCCCATCTCTAGGTCAGTGCTTTTGTCCTTCAGGTTCCTTGCTTTGGGGAAAAAAAAAAAAACTTTCTGCTATTCTGACAAATCTAGATTCTTAAGCCAGGGTCTTTCATATTTAGGCATTTTTTAAAACAGCAAGATGCCTTCCTCCACATGGAAATAGAACTACAAGAAAAAATCCACTAAGAGCACTGAAGTTCTTCATTGTTAAAGCACTTTGGGGAAATTTTGTATGCTCTCCCCACCTCCTTCTATACCTCTTTCTAAAAATCACAAGTAAAATAAATATTCAACCTGAGATAAGAGTTCTCTTAAAGGAGTTGATTCTTTAAGACTTAATTTTTGTTGTGACATCTCACATTCCAATACGTCATTCTCTTTGTGTTTCAGCTGCTGGATGACTGCTCCTCTCGTCTTAAAATGGCCCGCCCAGCCAGAACACTGTACACACCCGACGGAGAACCAATTCACTCATGGGACGACATAGAACGAGACATGGTCATCTGTGTGTCCACGGGACATGGCTTTATAACCCAAAAAGGTACGGAGGTCGCTTTTCCATCGAGTTTTTGAAGAATTAAAATATTCAGTCCTCTCTTCAAAGAGCTTGCTTTCTGAATTTTATATCCCATCATGATGCTTTTTAATAATTACCTTCTTCCACACTTTTCTACTCAATGTTACTAAAGTTAAATTTATATACTTCTGTGCTGGAAACTCACTGTTGACATTGTTTGCACTCAAGAATTCAATCAAAGTTCTGTTAGCCTTGAGCCTTATCCAAGGGGCTTCCGTTCAGAAATTCTAAATGGCCTCATTTGAAGGTATTCCCTTAGCATGAATGCTGAGGAAAGGAGGCTCTGTTGACTTCCTACTTTCAAGTTATTTAAAACTTAATGGTTTATTAATAGCAACTATCCAGTTTGCAGACTTTTTTTTAAGATTTTATTTATTTATTTATTTATTTATTTGATAGAGAGAGAGAGAGCATGAGCGGAGGGAGGAGGGGCAAAGGGAGAGGGACAGACCAGAGTCCAACTTAGCAGGGAGCGGGAAGGGGGGCTTGATCCCTGGACTCTGAAATCATGACCATAGCCAAAGTCAGATGCTTAATTGACCGAGCCACCCAGGTGCCCCTGCAGATTTCTTTTTTTAATAATAAGAATGTATATGCTCATTTTATTATGTTATCTATTCTTTGCTAATTTTCTTTTAGAAGTGATAGAAATGGAAAAGAACCTATATTTGTTATTAAACCAATTCTTATCCTATTTGCCTGAGGAATTTAAAGCCCCTTCTAGGGGTAGGTATACATTAACGAAGTCGTAATTTTCAGGAATTCTGAAGAACGTGCTATCACTTTAAAGGAAATCAAAAAATTAAGAAGTGAATCAATCACCTGGGATCCCTAAAAGAATGAATACTAGATTATTTCTTTTTAAAAGTCACTGTAAAATTGTTATTACTGTGTTATATATAAGGTACAGAAACCAGAACCTTTTAAAACAGCTGCAGTTGTATCTTTACATTTAGCCCAGAACAAAAGTA
>CM052815.1:23767562-23801399 GCA_028533885.1 Nasua narica | reverse complement strand
GTTGCTGGGAGGTGGGGGGAGGTAGGGATATGGACATTGGGGAGGGTATGTGCTATGGCAAATGCTGTGAAATGTGTAAGCCTGATGATTCACAGACATGTACCCTGGGGTAAATAATACTTTATATGTTAATAAAAAAATTTAAAAAAAATAAGCAGAAGGAATGAAAACATTCCTTCATTGTTTGCTATCCAGAATCACAGAATCTAAGTAATTTCATTCACAAATCAGTGTTTAATTTGTGTGAATATAAGGTTTTCTAGGAAAAAAAGTTCTACCTTTATTAAATTACTCCATTTTCTCCTATTTTTCTTTTATCCTTAGTAGAAAAGCACCACTTACTGGTTGATCAATGTTTTCTTCTTTAATCACAGAGGATGTACAAATACCAGCATAATTAGCTGCTGTGATCTCCTTATCCAGTGCAGTGCTATGAAAGGCCACAAAAGCTTTGATATTTTCCACATAATTCCACTTTTGATTAGACTTCCCATTGTTAAATGGTTTATATTTCTGAAAAAAGGATAAAATATGGAGTCAGACAGGAGAGTTTATGAATCGATTATAGCTGTCACAGTTTCATTGCATTAACTCAGAAAATATAGATAATTACTCATAATTCTATGCAGTAATAACCATTATTTATATGTGATGATTGTGCAACATTTTTTATATTTATAAATATGCACCCTTTGATTTACAAAAATGAAATCACAAAATGCATATAACTTGGTAAATGCATTAGTTTTTTTAAACAAGAATATTCCATAAAACTTTTCCTAACATTTTTAAAGGATATGTCCTATTTGATCTTAGTGATGTTTTATTTTACCAGTGATAAACATGTAGATTATTTCTCAAATTTTCTTTATTATAAGCAAAAAAGCAATGAATAATCATATAAATAAATTTCCATGTAAATCCATGAAAAAATCTTTAGAACAAACTCAAGTACAATTGCTTATAAAATAACATGATCATTTTTAAATACTATGAGACATTATATTAAGCTTTATCATATCAAAATGCTTTCTAGAAAGGTTATTCTAGTTTACACTTACACCAATAGTATATGATACAGCCTGTTTTCCTCACATTCTTGCCCAAACATCAATTTAATAAATGCAAAATAGTGTCTTGTTGCTACTTTATGTTTCCCTGATTATTGAGAAGATTTAAAAAAAATATGAGTACAAACAGTTTTATATGTAACAGAAACAGCGCATTTACTCTAATTGTAAAACTTGGCTCAAGCATAAGTAAAGAGTAGTTTCAATTTTAGAGAATTTAAACTAGTAGATTAGTTCCAACTAAATATATCATGACACCTAAAGGAACTTTATAATGAATAGCATTCACTTTACCAAGGAAAGATTGATAGTAAAGAGGAAAATAAATGGGTCTTAAGAATTGATTTAATAGGTCAGACAATAGAGCATCCCTCAGAGACATGGAAAACAAAGACTATATTTCAAGGAACAGAGAGTGGGGGAGGTCTAGTAACATTAACCTAACATGCCTCACTTCTTTTATTTTACATGAACTTTAATATTTTCTCACAAACTGTTTCAAGAAACAAAAATGGAACATCAGCAAAGAAAAAGTCTTGAAAGGTAATACAAATTACCTTGAGATCAAACTCATTTCTTAAATATGGGAAACTTAGGGGAAAATGTCAATATCTATAATTTTTTGAAGCTATTTAAGGTACAAAATTTGCATCTGCATGAGGTTTTAATCCCACTGTGGCCCATGCCAAAGAGGCACCTGACAGGGAAGAATGTGATGTTATATATATATGATGTCTCCTAGAATAAATTTTTTGTCCATATTTATCAGCAGGATAGAAGATTTAATTAAGCTTTGATATTTGTCCAGATTGCTATATCCCAATTATGGATTCAGGACCTGTGAAACAAGCTGCCTCGCTGCTGTTAAAAACATGGAATAAAACAAATGTACTTTGGGGATAATATATTCTGTTCAACAAAAAGACGGTAAATACAGAAAATAAATTCAGAGCAGGGGTGCTCCTAAGCTTTCTTTCCTCCTAATAAGGAAAAACACATATCCATTTAGGAGTGTCTTTGGTTACAAGTAAGGATGACAGATAAACATGAAAAAAGAACTCGACAGATCTTTACCCGAAACTCAAATGAACCCAGATTTCTCTGAAGTCCCCAAAAGCTGTTTGGCAGCTACGAGCGTTTGCTCAAGTATGTTACGTGTATTTCAAATGAGTAACTTAGTAGAATTAACACTGATGAGTTCACATCCTTCAGGAAGACCTCTCTGATCATGTTCTTTCCCTCCAGTTGCCAAGTAAGAGGGGACTTGCATATGTCCCAGTCACCGAGCTTAAAACACGTGCCTCTACAGCTAGCTATTCACTTGGCTGTAGCCACGACTGAGACTGTATGAATGCTACTGGGATAATTTCTCACGCTTGCCCTTGGATTTGATTTAAGTAACTAGCATAACTCCTGACAGGCAGCAAGCCCACAATCACCATCTGTTGGATTAAACTAAATTAAGAGCTACGTGAACATGTTGAATTTGAAATCTAGGCAGACTATTGTAAATATTTTAACAATGGCATTCAAAATAGGTTTCTATGACAGCCATTATCTTTCTCCACAACAAGGAAGCATAGAGCTTTACTTAACTTTAAATAAAAGGCCATGATTACTACTTGGGCTATATATATCTTACCTGAACAATAACTGGATAGCCACAGGCTTCATTTCTTGTTTTGGTCATAGACACTGCCAGAACAAGGTCTGGGTTACTCACCAGGTGAAAGGTCCTTCGGGGAAACAGGATTAGGCTTGTTATCAAGTAGCATAACCAGATCAGAGCTCCCTCTGTGCCACTTACCAGAGTGCTGCCTCTTAGCTCCATGCGTGCTCTGTGATAATGGATATGAATCCTTTAAGCATTTCTCCTCCACAGAAGCACAATATTAAGCTTTCTCAGTAGAGAGTGCTGGAGGAACACTGCAGGAGGAAGGGGCTCCCTTGCTCTTCCTGGCTGCTGCATGGGGTCAGCAGTTGGGAGTGAGGACATCCAGGGATGCTCTGCCCTAACCAGGTGCCTGGAATGAGTGGCCCCTGGGAAGCTTCACAGCCCCGACCTGGGAATCATTTGCTCGTGGCCCTCCTGACATGGACATGACATGCTCTAAACCTTCTGCCCCCCCAGCACCCCACTCCCTTTCTGTACCCATGTGCCCCCAAACCAGCTGTACCCCTGCGTATGTTCCAGAGGGCTACTTCCTGCTTGCAGAGCAACCACAGACCAGATCTGACCAGGCAAACCAACAGATTTTTGCCATCCAGTTAGCTATATCCATACCTTTTCTAATGAGTTCTCAACGCCAGCTTTGGAAATGGGCCCGATTTCAAGTTTGTCCTCAACTCCCTTAGCCCCAGAGCACCATACACAGGATTTTTTTTTTAAATATCTGATAGTTACTCTTTTAATAAGTCTTTACATTACACATCTCCTTGAAATCACTGTGTGGTTTCTGTCTCCAAATTGAACCCAGACTGATATGCCCTCCTCACCTCCTGCTATTTATTATGAGAGGCACTGTGACAGAATGATTAAGAACACGGATTCTGGAGCCAGAGTGCTCAAGTCTGAATCCTGAATCTACTTCTTAGGAGCTATATGGCTTTGGTTAACAACTCCGCACCTCCGTTTCCTCATCTGTAAAATAGGATAATGGCGCCTGCCTCAAAGGACTCTTGTGTGAATGAAATGAATCAACGCACAGAAAATGCAAAGAATATTGGCTGACACACGTCACTTAGAATGAGCCACTATTATTGATGGTTGTGATTTTTTATAGCTTTTCCTCCAATTCTCTTTTTCTAAAGGAGTCTAAGATATATGTTGAATATTGTTAAGTTGTCTTATATAGGAGCTCATATAAAGCCTCTTTGACCGAAAGAAGGAAAGAAAATTATTGAGCTAAAACCCTCGAATTCTTTTCCTTGCATCACTTAAAAGCAAAATAAGCCAAACATTCAAGGAACTTGCCTGTGTATAAAAAGCCAGTTCTTTATGTCTGTCAACATAGTTACATTACACACACACCAGCAGTGGCATTCCTGCTGTGGAAAATATAACTCGTCCTATAAAATTTAATGATGTGGGAGTGGAGGGGAGAGGAGAAGGTGAGAAAGGGTCTGTTATAAAAGTAATATATGTCTCCTTTCAAGACTTAAAAAATTCCAGATTATAATTTAAACTTCTGTACTATAAATAAATATAAAACAACATAACCTCACTGTAAAGAATTTATGAAGAACTGGAAAATAGAATAAAAATTGTAATAGACTTTTAGACATTACTCATATTACAAGATAATCCCTATTAATCTTGCAATGTATTTCTTCCTTCTATTGTTAATTAATGATATATCATTTTAAATTAAAAAGTGGGTGTTGGATCTCATCAAATACCTTTTTAGCATTTATCGAAAGTGGGCACTGCACAAGAGCTGCTATTCTCTATTATTCACCTGTGTAACCTTGCCATTTGCATAGTTTGGGTCCTGCATTTTTATTGACACTCAATATTATTCATATGAATGAATGATCGTACGTCTCTGCAATGACCTACGGAGATGCCAACAACTTTTACCTAGCTATCTATGTTTCTGCTGCTTAGAACAGCCGTAGCAACTTCTCCCATGCTTCAGTGCCATGCTCAGCCGTGATGGTGTTGGTTTTCCTTTTCGTTTTTGAACAGAACGGTCAACTGGCACCTGGCCTTAGCAGGAGTACTTGAGTTTTGCAGGAAGCTTGAGTTTATGAACCTGTACATAAAACACACTATGTGCCAAATGGCACCGTGAGACCTTGTTCTTTGTCTTAGGGATATCCAGCACGATACAGCCCTTTCCACAAACCCAGGGAATGAGTGCTTGCAAGTCAGTCTCTGGTGCCTCAGTGTACCTAGCTTTGAAATCAAGTGATCAAGTCATTAAGGAAATTTTAAAGATCTCTTGTAGCTCCAAAGTCCATGACCCTGTACTTTCCCTTGTATAATCCTCGGCCCCGTTGAGGGGTTATTTGCATCCCTGAGCATTGTCTTCATATTTCCCTTTAGAAGCCAAACGATTGATTCAGATTTTGCCTGAGGTGAAAACAGGAGAAAGATGCCAGGTGATCTCAAAAGTTGACCTGCACCATTCTTCTGTGTGGCTGGAAACCAAGTGAGTGTATCTCTGGCAATGTCCAACTTAGGTTCAAGGAGGACCTCCACTGTAATACAGTAAGCTAAAGCAGTGAGATGTGTTGCTAAACTCCAGAAATGTAGAGCCAAGTAGCACTAGCTCTGCAGGGGCGGGCATTTTCTTCTGTTTTGTTCTCAGCTAAAGCACCAGCACCCAGAACACCACCCTAATCACTGTTTGCAGCAGAATGAATGAATTCTGGTCCCACACAGCAAATCATACAAGACCCTGCTTCTTAGCTCCCTGTCATAAAGTTAGCTTAGCTAGGATGAACGGGGCAAAGGAACACACTCACAGGTCTAGCTACAGGTTGGCTTTTCAGCCTTCTCGAAAACAAGCCCAGTAAGCATTCCTTGCTGGCGCCTGGCTCATCTCAGACAGTGAACGGTAAGACTAGCCCCCTTCCTGCCCATGCTGGGCTGCCGCCGCTCTCCAAAGCTTACACAATCTCCGTCAAGGCAGCCATTCCTAAACCTTTCACATCACACACCTTTTGAGAAGCCAATGAAAGTCACAGCTCTTTCCCAGGGGAAAAAAAAAGTATCACACAGATGTCAAGAGATCGAAGAGGCCCCTGGAGCCCCATCATACAAGACTAGTAACTAAATTTGAAACAAACCAATCTAAAAACCAAGGAGTTGTTTTCTTTCTGGTTAAAGATATGTTCATATATGAACAAAAACAGAGAGAAAAGTCTAAGAAGCCACCACAACTCAATAGCTGTCAACATTCTGCCATTCTCATTTCATCCATCCGCCCAGCTTTTTACATTTTTGCTTTTGCTAGAGTATTTCAATGCAAATCTGACCTACTTCTTAATTGTATCTGCAAATACTACAATATATATCCCAGTTGTCGGAACTTTTCTTTAATTGAACACAGCCATTAAACTATTAGGACACCCAGCAAAATTAATAAGACTTTTTTGGTGTGATCTGGTACCCAGGCAATTTCCTCTAATTGTCTTAGAATAACCTTTGATAGTGGTTGGCTTGAATCTGGATCCAAACAAGGGCCAGCCATTAGGTCAGATTGGATTGATATATTTGTTAAGGTAAGAATTCATTTTCACTGTGGAAGCAGAAGCCATATCAGGTGGTTATTTGATGGAAATAAGGAATGGAGGAAAAGTGTGCATGTGGGGAGAAGCAGGAGATTGAGTTAATGAAAAGTACTGCAAAATTTTTTAAATGGGGACTCTTTGAGTTCTTACTTGATGCTTCCAGATCATAAAAATAGTTTTCTCTTAACTTCCATAGCCAGTTAAAACTATGAACCCAGTAGGTCAGATTTCCTATTTCTTATCTGAATTGACAGTGGATAAGTTGCGTATAGACTACTGAACACTTACATTTGATTTCACTCTCTTTCTCTTCTTCGAGTAGGATTTAAAAAAATTACTGGTTACCTTACATAGAAAATCCAAAGTCCTCACATATACCCCTGTCTGCTCTGTGGGGACCATACCAGATCTCTTAGGCTGCCATTCATATATTTTGATACATTGACACCCACTATAATGGGTTTACCTGCTGCCTTCCTTGTGCATCCATCGTTGATGACTATCATCTGCTTTTTTCTCCACCAAAACTACCTCCATGCCTGAGCGCAGATCAGGACCTCGAACTCCCAAAACTAGCTGAGGAGCAGCACCGCTTATAATGTGCCCATCTCTGTATTCAAACTGCTGGTGGCAAAGCTTCTGCAATTTACTCTGCTCTGGAGAATGGCTGAGATAAAGAAAATCCCATTAGAGGCCAAAAAATGTGCTGTGCACTCAGTGCGCTGGAGACCAAAAGCTCTGTTGGCGAGAGACCCGCTGCAAACCGAATTCACTGGTAATGGTGAGGCATTCCCCTCGGGACCGCAGCACGGCCATGTGCCTGGCGGGGCCAAGCAGATGGAAAGAGCAGAATTCTGAGTTTATTCTGAAACAGGAATAAATGTCCATCCAAGAGAATATGAGAAACTCATCAGCATAGCAAAAGAAATTGAGTTGAAGAGATAATTTAGTTACAGAGGAAAAGGAATGGGAGAAGGAGAGGGCCAGGTAGAAACGGAAGAGGAAGAAACAAAGGTGCAAACCATGGTTGTTTTTAGCTTCTATCTACAGTCTCCCTGGCAAATAGAATGCCATTCTCCAAGTTTTTCAATCTTTCCTAACAACTCATAGAATATCATAAAAAAGAATGATATGCTAATAAGTTAATTCAAAGGAATATCTTGCTTAAGGAGTTCTTAAGGCAAAAAGCAGACTTATGAAGTATACTAAACATCACAATGCATTGTTAATTAAGTTAATTTATAAACATCTACAAATCTCCTAGTATGTGAATGGGGCAATGCTAACTGTTGAAATGCCAATGCTGTTTGATTTATACAAAATGCGATAATGTTAAGCAAATGTCTAAAGGTTATGAAATAATACAGAGTACTATAAATTGCTATTATTTCATTGGACACTGGCCAGAAAAAATAAAATTAAAAAGGAAGAAACTACATTTTACTAATTCCTTGAGGACAACAGCGCATCTTACATGCTTACTCTTAAATTCATTCACACATTTGTTCAACTTATACAGGGCTTTATGTTAAGTTATCAGGAGGCAAAGGTGGATAAGCTTACTTCTTAATAGAAAAGACACATCAGTGAACAAGAAATTATACTACATGGCACAAAACAAGCTAAAGGGAGGAGGGCCTTCCCATAGATACATGCAAACACTTAGTCAAAAACACAGGAAAGACACACATGTGTAGGTTAATGTAAATGGCAGCGAACAGTAATGCAAACCCTCAGGAATCATTTTGTCCCAAAGTGAGCAAATCTAAGACCATGCAGAAATCTCTAACAAGAATTCCTTGCAACTTTTTACCTGTATTTCTTCTGTGGTTCCACATTTTCAAAGAGTTCTTCTTCCATTTTCTTTGGAAGACTGTCATCCTCATCAAAGTCATGAGGAGTGTCCTGCCAGGCATACCTGAGAAGTGTGTGACAAGCTTTCATTCGGAGATGGGCTCTGGCATGTGAATCTCTATCAAGGTTCAGAAGCAAACACAAGTCTAAGAATTCTGATTTTTACTCACAGAATTTCCTCTGAGGTATAGTCTGATCATATCCTGAAGGATGTTGATGCATCTGTAAATCACATTTCCATTATGGTGCCTAACATTGCAAATCTATCTCCTACTAATGCATAATTTAGCTCTTTCAATATAAGGCTACAAATAAAATCCCCAATTACATAATAAACAGCACTCATCTTTATCTAATCAGGAAAAAATGGGGCCATATATTATATTTCAAGAACTGCAAGATTGGGGGGTCTGGGTGGCTCAGTCTGTTACGCATCGGACTCGTGATTTCAGGTCAGGTCATGATCCCAGGGTTGTGAGATCAAGCCCTGTATCATGCTCTGCCCACACTCGCCCTGGAGCCTGCTTAAGATTCTCTCTCTCCCTCTCCCTTTGCCCCTCCTCCCTCTAAAAAAACTGCAAGATTAAGACTATTCGGTAGTTTAAGAAATTCATAATGAATGCGTAACGAGATTCCTCTGCCTACTCCAGAAGTGGGTCATAATTCTGCCTGGGACAGGATAGCCTAGATTACTGCATTTCATAAAGTTTACTCATTAGACGATATTAAGAAATCTTAATTAACTTTTCCTCTCAAATCTAGAGAGGCTCGAATAGCATCAGCACAGACATGCAAGCTTTTGATAGAAAATAATGGACCAAAACACTGAAATAGTCAGAGCTTGAATAACTGAGTCATCAGCCTTCCGGCTTCTTACTAAGATGAAGATATGAACAGGAGCATAGCCACCATACAGATCTATCGCTATCACATTCTGGAGCACTGTTGAAATACATTTGCTTCCAAGAGATCACAACACAATATGAAGACTGCTCTGCTCAAGGTAAGATAAATATACAGGCAAAGCAGCGAGCATAGTCTAGCACTCTAAATATGCATACGTGTAAACAAAGCTGGAGGGGAGTGGGGAGGAGGTGGTCGTCAAGGTGCTCCTGGCTATTGATAGAACTGGAAGCAATATAAATTATAAAATCTTTCGGGTCAATTCCTGTGTTGGCACAGCAGACTATACACTTTTCAAATGTAACACAACTATTATACGTGGATATGAAATTGGAGGGTAACAGCTGCCTCATTCAAACTGTGCACAAGTGGCTTCGCAAGTCAAAAATCTTTCCAGCAGTTAAAAAACAACAGTGCCATCTAGTGTTAAAAATAAAAAACACAGCTTTCCCACCAACTTCATTTCTTTGAGGAAAACAGAAAAGGAAAATGTCATTCTTGGTTACAACACATTCAGCAAGGTGTCAGCAAGATTCTTCCTCCAAGTCCAGATGTTTAATTTTCTAACTTGGAATTTATCTGTATTCTCTTTGGCTTCCAGGCAAATGAAGTACAGCCTAGTCACTTTAGAACAGCCCTTTTTAAATATACCTTGCTTTATTAATTCATTCATTTTGTCCATTCACTCATAGAACTAATCATTCCATTGTTAGCCACTCATTCTTTTAAGTGATATTTCTTGAACATCTGCTGTATGACAGGCACAGAGTTCTAAGTGATGAACAAAACAGGTAAGTTCTCAGGGTTCCTGGAGCTTACATTCTAGTGGTCAGAAGAGATATAACAGACAAGTCAGTGAATAAGTAATAATATAAGTGCCATAAGTGGAATAAACAAGATATTGTGACAGAGACTAGCCAGCGTGGGGTGGGGTCTACTTAAGCAGTGGAGTCTGAGAAGGCTCCTCTGAGAAATAATGTTTGAGTTGAGACCTGGAAAATGGGAAGGAGCCATCCATGTGAGGTTCTAGAGAGAGAATATTCCGGGCAAAGAGAATAAATGGAAAGCTTCTAAAGCAAGAATATGCTTGGTTCATTTGTTGTGACAGGTGTAGAGTGGGTGAGAAAGGTAGTAAGTGAAAAGGCTTAAGAAGTGGGCAGGGCTTGCCTGTGATTCAGTAAGGAAATGGGAAAGTTCTCCCTGAGCTCCATGCTAAAAAAGCCTTTTCTTTCACAAGGCACCAAAGCTGAGGTGAGTGCTTCCAGAGTTTCTCTTCTATTTTGCTTATTTTTATTACCAGAAATCTTGACACAGAATCCAACCATCAAAAAGATTCCTTCTTGATCTATGTTTACCCTCTCGCTTCATGGATATCCCTCGTTAAATCATCCCACTTTTCAAATATGTAAAACTTCCAAACAAACATATCTGAGAAATTCTGGGGAAATCTTAAAGTGACTCTCTAACATAAGATGATTTAGGATTGAGTCATCAGAAGTAGCTCAAAGTAGTAGTGAAAGCTAACCCAAAAAAGAGAGAAACCAGTAGCCTGATGATGATGAACTCTGCATATTTTAAGGACTTTTAAGTAGAACAGGAATGGGTATAAACAGAAACGAAACCATAGGATGGAGATGTTCTAAATAATTTCTACATTAGAATGTGCTGCCCTGCGAAATAGTGATCTCTCTATTACTATGAGTATTCAACAAAAGATGGGATCAAAAGAGCCTGCCTGGAATGTGTGGGAGATTCCTGCCTTATGTTTTGAGTAGACTCAAGAACTCCAGGCCTCGAAGAAATCTATAAATTAGAACAATGTGGATCTTTGTTCTCAAACATGTTCTTTCTGTTTTGCTCACTTTCTGTTTACTTTTTTTCCATGGGCAGTTTAATAACTCAGAGGCCAGATGATACATTCTTCAGAAATTCTCTAGCCATTGAGGAATATACCCATGTAGGCCAAATCATTTCTCTCTGAAAAAGGCCTCCGGGTGCCTTATTGAGTGTCAGGACTGAGACCAGATGAATCACTCATCAAGATGAGGGGGTTTGTTTCCTAAAATAAGAGTTGAAATTCTTATAATAGAGGATAGAAGTAGTCTTTTAAAATGGTTTGTAAAATAGTTTCAAATGACAAATAAATTAGTTTTGACTATTATCACAAGGGTAGTTGACTAGCCAGCTATATATGGTTTAGAATTTGGAAACTCATTCAAGAGTTCCTTCATTTATTCAGTATAGGATGATTAAAGTCAGCTACCCTGGTCTTCACAGAACAACCCGGAACCCGGACAAGGGTTTTTACCTGAAAGGAATTGCGGGAGAAGCAGGGCTGGGGGGGGGGGGGGGCGGAGGCTGCTGCTAAGCACAGCGCTCTGTACAATTATTACTATGATTGATTTCAATGATGAAGAATCATTCCACACGTGAGTACCGGGCAGGTCAAGGCACTTCAGGCGGAGAGAAACAAGCAAGGGGCTCAGAGGCCTGCAATGGTGCATAAACGGAATATGCCACATTCAGTGGCAGCTTGTCGTTGCTGAGCTGGAGCTTAGTTCATGTATCAGGAAGAAAAAGTGGGATTGGTGGTGGGCGTGGGGATGCAAATGAGGGTCAGTGACAGGCCTGGACTCCGGTAAGAAGGGCTTGGGATTATAGACTAAATGTTTTTTCTCTCTGCAGTGGGTAGCCACTGAAGAACTGTATAAAAAGGATTAGGTTTTAGCAAGATAATTGTCTGTAGATGGAACACCTATAGAGGTGAAGTGGAAGGAGGAGAAAAGGGAGAGCGAAACCATTCCGGAAACCACGTGGGCGACCCAGGAATGACGATTATGTTAACATGCATCCGGCTTGAACCTATATTAATTTCATTGTTCCTGGACTTGACGTTAATGGAAACAAAACATGATGGATTCCTCAAATAATTTGCAATTCCCGCATTCTAGTCTTTTTAAAAATAGTACTATAATAATAAAATTACTGAAAGTAGATCATTGTGATGGCTGAACATTGAAGCTCCAGCTCGATCTTTTTGCCAGAAAACTAATTAAATACTAGCTCTTCACCTGACATCCATATCACAAATGTGGCACGCGTTCCCTGCATGGGCTCCGTGCTGTCATTGAGCTAATGAGCTGAGTTCAGATAGGAACCAGGTAGTTTCTCTGGCCATGCCGATTACTTACAGAATTTCACTGGAAGCCTTTTCCGTTGTTAAAGCATTTTTTTGCATTTGCTTTTCCTTTGGTCCTATCATTTGCTTCTCTTCTCCAAAAATTGCTACAGGTTTATGCACAGCAAGCTTGGCTCCAGATACAATGTCACTTTGGACTTCTAAAACAAGAACTGAGCAGAAATGCACAGATTGCAAGGACATATTAGTTATGTTCGTGGAACACTAGGAATTGGAAAACACATGTTAAAATAAGAATGCAGACAATTTTCAGCTTTTTGGTCTAAGAGAACACTGATAGTTGCTCTTTAATAAATTAGATTTCACTTAATTTTTGTAGATGCTTTCCCCCCAAGATATTCGCAGTCAAAAGTACTAAAAAAGGGAGTTAGCATCTAAAATATCTAAAGAACTCATAAAATTTAATATCTAAAAACAAACTGATTAAAAAATGGGCAGAGGACCTGAATAGACATTCTTCCAGAGACGATATACAGGTGGCCAACCTACACATGAAAAGATGCTCAGTATTACTAAGCATCAGGGAAATGCAAATCAAATCAAATCAAAATCACAGTGAGATATCGCCTCACACCCGTCAGAATGTCTATTAACAAACAAGAACAAAAACAAGAAGATGCTGAGGAAAGGGGGCCCTAGTACATGTTGGTGATATACAATTGGTGAGCCCACTACAGAAAACAGTATGGAGGGTCCTCCAAACTAGAACTACCATATGATCCAGCAATTCCACTTGTAGGTATTCATCCAAAGACAATGAAAACACTAATTTGAAAAAAAAAAAACCCACTAATTTGAAAAGACATATGTACCCTTATGTCCATCACAGCATTATTTAGAATAGCCAAGATATGGAAAAAATCTAAGTGTCCATCAACAGATGAATGGATAAAGAAGTGGTATATAGATAATGGAATATTATGCAGTCATAAAAAATGAAATCTTGCCATTTGTGTCAACATGGTGGTAAATTGAGGGTATTTTGCAAAGTAAAATAAGTGAAAGACACATACTGTATTATTTCACATACATTTCACTTACAGCTGAAAAACAAAACAAGTAAAACAAAAGTAAGACAGACTCATAGATACAGAGAACAAACTGATAATTGTCAGAAGGGTAGAACGATAGATGAAATAGATGAAGGAGATTAAGAGGTATAATCTTCCAGTTACAAAAATGATCAGACATGGGGATGCAATGAATGGCATAGGGAATATGGTCAATAATATTCTAACAACTTTGTATGGTGACAAATGGTAACTAGATTTATCACAGTGACCATTTCATACTGTATATAAATATCAAATCACTATGTTATATACCTGAAATAAATATAGCCACATAGTCAGTTATCCTTCAATTTTAAAAATGCCCAAGAGAAAAAAAAGTACTAAAGGATAGGTCTTTCCAAAAAAATGTTAGTTATTATAAATTCTAACCATTCAAATGGGCCTATTATTTAGATATATGTCTCTAGATCATTTTCTAGGATCCCAAATCCCTCAGTGGAAGTCTCTAATGCCTTGAAAGACACATGCCAAACTTACTGTACAACATTCAATGTATGTAATAGGGAAACGTTTTAAATTATATTAATGATTTTTCTCTTTTTGACTTTCTGTGTATAGGACCTTTGTCCTAGTTCCTGGGGCAGGACTAAGGGAAGGAGGAAGACCACGAGTTGATGAGAAAGGTTACAAAGGAAACCAAAAATAGGAAGATAGTTGTGACACTCAAGCACCGCCTTTTGCTATAAGACAAGGGACATGTAAATCAGGATGACACTATCATGATTTAGGATTCTTCTAAATGCTGTGAGATCCCATTTAGCATATCAAAGCTTTAACTTCAAGTTGACTTGGAGAAAACTCACCATTTCTGGGCCTGCGGGAATTTGAGACAGAAGATAAAGGAAGGCAGAAAACCAGTGCGAGATGTCATGATTCCCCCTCCTGGCTTCACTTCAGGTATCTAAGCTACATCAAGGAACACTGAGGACACTGTCCATTATTCAGAACACTGTGACAAGTCACCTCTCCAGTTGCCCTCACCACTCCACTATGAGGCACAGCCCTGTGAACCTGGATCTGGTTTCTGAGGCATGCAGCCATGAGCCATGATTTGCTGAGACTCATGATAGAGAGCTTTCCAGAAGTGGTTGCCAAGGAGGGGTGAAGAGGTCCTGTAGTAAGGACTTCAGAGATGACCACTCAGCCATAGCCAGGCTTCGGGGGGACCAAAGGGAGCAGAGGAGAGTCCGAGTCAGGCAGGAAGCATCACCCACCCAAAGCACTATCTGGGCCAAAAGAATGGAACACAGTCACCCAGCCATGGACATCAGCCACCAAGACCCAGAAAGCAAGAGACTCTGTACCCCAAGTTCTTCCCTTCCATCTGAGAGAGGAACCGAAGAGAGACTCTGAGGACTAGAGAATCTGAAAGCTTTCCCTAAAGGGACTATATAAATTAATGGATGAGGTAAAATTTAAACCCAACTAGAAATTTTATTTCCCTTAACAGAAAACAAAGAAGTCCTGATTTGTTAAAGACAAAATAAACTACATTTTCTTTACACATCCAAAGTGTGGTGTGAATTAAAATATGCAATCATGTTAAATATATAATCTTGTCTAAAGAGCGAAACAGCAGGATATAGGGGTGAAATATGACCTATTTAAACAAACAAAAAAGCAATATTAAGCATTTAATTTTGGCCATATATATTATTGTAAATAATTCCAACGCTCACCCTCTATCTTACGTATACTGCAGAAAGTTTGGATTTTGGAAATATCTGATGCTAAGTTCCTCAGGAAGATTTGCTTCTTTTGCTGAGCAACGGACACATCAGGATTGATCCAGTGTTCTCCACATGAAGCATATACCTAGCAAAGAAGTGAATCTCTGATCCCGTGTACGACTGTTCACAGCAGCGTTATCAGCAATAGCCAAGACCAGTCAAAAGTCCAAACAAAATGTCCTATAATAGGCAAATGGTTAAACAAACCATGACACTGTGGACTAATACTCGGTGATAAAAAGGCAAAACTGTTGATTAGCGTAACAACTTTGAAGGACCTCAAGGGTTTTCTACCAAAAAAAAAAAAAGAAAGAAAAGTACTTCTCCATACTATCTTTGCAACTTCCTGTGAATCTATAATTTTTTTCAAAATAAAGAATTTTATGAAATAATTTTTTAAAGGAAGGAAAGAAAGAAAGGACAGGAGGAACGGAAAGAGGAAGGAAGGAAAGGGAGGTAGGCATATATTAGGGCTCTGTAAACTACGGCTGAGGCCCAGATCTGGCCTGCTGTCTGTCTGTGTAAATAGTTTTATTAGAACACAGTTGTGCCCACTCATTTCCACGCTGTCTCTCGCTGCTTTTGTGCTTTATGATGGCAGGAGCTGATGTTTCATTAGAGATCAGATAGTCTGTAAATATTTACTAGCTGGTCTGTTATGGAAGAAGTTTGACCAAACCACTGGTATAAATGAACTCGTAATGTGTTAATGTGGCTATTTCTTGGCTACTTATAAATGCTGAGATTACGGATGATACCTGTTCTTCATGCCGTTTATATTTATTTCTTAAATGAATTTATATTTCTTTGAAGTAAGAAAAAATAGAGTGATGTATTGAAAACATTCAGTAGGAAGAAAAATGCCCCTCGGTGCTCTTCAGTGGCCCCACAATGGTGATTATACACACCCCTAAATGACGACTCGGGGAAAACTTTCTCGTACATTTATTCTGTTGGAACAATGGGCTTCCTTTTTCCCTCTGGACACACATGTAACTGTTGATGTTTCTGTCTCTACCTGGGCTGCTCAGAACAGTGACAGGTTTGTTTCTAGCAAATACATGGAATCTTTAACAGTCACTCCTGGCTTCATCTTCTCTTCCTTTCACTCATACTCCCTTCACTTGGTGGCCTCCTCTACTTAGCCTTACCTTAAATGTATCCTTCTGTATCCTGGGTTTTAATGTGATCTACCTTGAATTCTTTCTGAAATAACACAGTGAATTAACAGAGCAGCAAAAGCAAAGAAAAAAAATGAAAAGCCAACAAACTAAAACCATGGAAGTGACAATGTTAGAATTCAAAAGAGACCTCCCCAATTCCAAGAACACAGACTTTCCCCTCTGTCGTACTGCTCCTGACATTAGTCATCAGTACTATGGTTCAAGACTCGCTCACGGGGTCGTTACATTCAGAGCCTGAACTGAGTTCTGATACTATGGTGCGAGCTCCGTTCTTTGTTCAAAGAATTTCAAGCATCGGTCAGGCAAGTTTTCTTTTTGAGCTGATATCTCAAATTCCATAAATGGGAGAAAGGCCTGGCTGCTAAAGTCCTTCTTCTCCAGCCACCCAAGTAGGCGGTGTGAAACACTAGATAAAATTTTTTTTTTTCTGAAAGAGTGAAATTATCATTTAGTAAGAAATCACTAAAAATAACTACATTTTGAAAGCCTCAAAAAGAGAAGAGGATCTACCTTTTAGAGTAGGAGATGGAAATCATAAGTGGTTAATAATCTGGTCTTGCCTACCTTCCAACCTCATTTCTAAAGTGGGGATCATGAAAGCATCCATCTCATAGGGTCGTGCTGATCCTTAAATGAGTTCATTCTTAGAAAGCCCTGGAAGTCAGGCCTGAAAGTAGCTCTCAACAGCAAGTTGTTAGTATGCCTTTCTGAGGGTTGCTGAGTAAGGCTAACTTTGAGAGAAAATAAGGGGGGAAGCAGTTAGTGTTTGAAGTCTTGTATTTTAAATAATTTGTCTTTCAGTTGTGTGTGTATACTCATATTTCCAGTTTCACATTCATGTCTTTACCAGTTCATCCCTTTGAAGGTCTTTTAAGGCAAAGATTTCTTTTCCCTTTTCATTGAACAATCTCCGAGCTGCAGAAGGTAAATTTAAAATTTCAGTGCACCTATAATAAAAGACACAAAAATTGAGCTTGTAGATAGAAGGCTTCCAGCAGAGAAGAGAGAAAATGTGAGAAATCAAGGGTCTGGACCATCAATGCCCACTTCTGCTGCAGACTTGTGAGACTATCCAGAGGTAGGCCCTGGAGCCCATCAGACCCCTCTGGAGTCTCATTCCCCTATCCAAGCTGTGGGACTTGGGCAAATTAACCTCTCTAAGCCTCAATTTCTTATCTTCCAGAGCTTTAGTGAGGATTAAAGGCTGATTTTGAGAAGTACTTAGCACAGTGCCAGGCATGATCAACAAATAAGTAGGCATATCATTATTGATTTTTCATTCTTCAATATGCTGCACACTCTCTAATTGTGTGTCTTTGCTCATGCTCTTCCTTCTACCTAAAACACTTTCCTTGGCTTTTTCTGTTGAAGTTCTGTTCTCTCCCCCGAGTCATATCCACCACTGAGCAGTTTCTTATCTCCCTCCGCTGGAAGTGATCTCCACAGCCTTTTAACTCCCTTTCAAACAGGAATTTTTAGCCTGGTTAACCACTCGGCAGTGATTTCCACCCCCAGCCCTCAAACAAGCATTTGGCCTGCCCTGTGGATATCGAAATGAATGATACAGTTTTCTTGTTCCCTGAGGGTCTCCCTGTCTCACCAGGGGGGAGACAGGCCAGCAACTGAAGTATAATATGCAGGGGTGGGTGCTGTCATAGGCACCTGGCCAGGGTGCTGGGAGAACACAGGAAAAACAAAACAACTAATTCCTCCAGGGAACACTTATGGAAGGAAGTGACGTTTGGGTTGAGCCTTTTCAGATGAATAGGAGTTAGTCAAGAAGGATTAGGACCTAGAGAAGTTTTGTATGGCTGGACCCAAGTGTATGGATGGGAGTAGGAGCCAGATGAAGCTGGACAAGAAGACAGGAACCCATGGTAAGCATCTAAGATACCAAGCTAAGAAACCTGGCCTTTATCTCACAAACAGCAAGAAGTCACTGAAGGTAGAAGAGTAGAGGTGTGGTTTTATCAGATCTGCTTTTTAGGAAGTTAGCTGTAGGACAGGTGGAAGATGCACTCAAGTAGGAGAGGCTAGAGGTTACACAGCCAGTGCAGGAGTGCAGTAAGGAGGTTGAATTGCGGAGAAGAGGAGGGATGGGTAAAGGAATGTGGTGGGGCTGTAGAGAAAACCGTTGAGATGATCCCGGGTTTTGAACAAGGAAAGTAAAGGATTCTTGCTAAATATATTTTACATTAGAATGTACTGTCTATAGTAAGTGAATTAGAAGTGACTTCATGCTGATCAGGAAGGCTAAACTGTATTTTGAATATTTCTCAATTTTATTTCCTTAGATGGGACAAAGTAATTGAGCAGATAATTAGGATCTCCATTTCTCTGAGAAGTCTCAGAAGGAAATAAGCCGATGGGACCTAAGTCTCTGCATCTTGTGTCATAGCTCTGGAAGCCGGTGGACCACAGGAGCTAGCAGGGAGGGAGTGGGAAGGAACTCTAAGAAGATTGAGCCCCCAGGCACAAGACGTGCCTGATTCTCTTTCTTTGCTGCCCAAAGACCGAACCTGATTCCTTCTACTTTCCCAAAATGGATATCTTTGTGGGTCCAGGCAGTTAGAGCATGCCCCAAGAAGAGTTACCATTATCGTATCTGCTCCTACTCACATTTTCCTGTAGAACATTTGGTCTATGGGAATATCCTGTTTTAGGACAACGAGTGGGAGAATAGAAGGAATGGGTGGTTGGTAAATCTCCCTTCCTTTTTTTGAAATACTGGTTTTAACAGTGCTGAATTTAATTGGCCCATGTAGTTGGGTTAAAGAGGATTAGGATAAGCTTTTTCCTCTCTATTTAATTCCTCCAACTTGTCCACATGCCAGTCAGCACAAATGGAGAGAGAAAAGACCTGGGCGTTAAGTGGCTAAGGAGGAATGTGGACACTGGGGTCAGATTGCCTGGGTTCAAATTCTAGCCCTCCTGTTCTGCTTGTGTAACCTTGAAAAAGTCTCAACTTCTCCGAGCCTCATTTGCTCTGTCAGTAAAAGACTGATGTAGTAGCACTTATCTCACAGTGGTATTTTACAGATTAAGTGTGTGGATATCTGTAAAGCGCCAGGCACATGACCAGTCAGCAACACTTGATCAAAATGGATCAAGCCCTGCAGAATTTCATGGCTACTCTCACTGAATTCTCACATCATTTCTGAGAGGCCCACTTTACTGATGAGGAAACCGAGCCTGGAGGCTAATTTCTTTGCCCAAGATTGCAAACTAGTAAGGAGGAAAGCTGAAATTCAAACCTAAATCTGAGTCCCTCACAACACTGGAGGGTCCCCTCACCCCAAGAGGCCATCATCATAGAATAATGAGAGAGTTGATCTACATAGTGAGGGGACTGAGTCTGAGGTGCTGAGCAAACCGTCCGGGATTTCTCCGTCACGCGGAGGCAAAGGTCCTAGGAATAAGGTCTTCTGACTTGCACACCAGAAGTTAGGACTGGCAACCACGTGGCCCACTCCGACTTACAGGGAGTCCAGAAAAGTAGAGTCTTATATCTCTGTGCTCTGTCAGGACTAGAGTGGAGAGGGAATGGCAAGTGGAGCTGGTACCTTGAGGGCTATATTTCAATACAAGCCAGGATGCCCTGGGAGGAAAGGGCAGGGGTGGAAGGGAGCAAGTGCGTCTCCCAGGTCTGCAGATGGCTAGAGCTCCATAAGAGTGGGGACTTCCTTCTCCCAATCACTGGCCGGAGCACCTATCCCAGGAACCCCACCACAGCCTTCCAGTTATTTCCAGCAAAATGTACTGAAGCTATGGATACATACTTTCTTCTTTTCTTTATCTTCTTGCTTTGTATCTCTGTCTTTTTATATATCTCTCATTTTCTCTCTTCTCTGTGTGGCCTTCACTAACAGCTGCCCCTCACCAGGTTCTTCCTCCTTCCTGGTCATCGATAAAATGATCCCTTGATTATTTTCACTTCTGCACAATTAAATACTGCCTTCTGAGGCTTTCTGACTGTTTCACTAAGCAAACTGTCTTCCCAACAAATTGGGAGTTTCCTGAGAGCAAGGAATGTCTTGCCCCCCACCCCTTTCAATCTCCAGTAGGTTGTATAACACCAGTTGATGCACATGATATGAACACAACAGATACTGAAAAGAATCAAATTCTTTTGTGCTTTCCTCTTAACTTTTCATCCAATCCTGTTTAATAAAAAGGAAAACAGGACTCAGAGAAGGGGAGTACTTTGCTGAAGTTTTCCAGTTAGTTAATGGCAAACCTGGGGTTAAAATCAATCCCCTTGACTCTTAATACAATGGTATTTCCAATACCCTGTATTGCCTGCAACTTAAACTATCAACAAAAAGTTCCATATTTACTGTTGAAAAATAATGCTTATTATACTACTAGATCTTCTTTTGGCTTTGGAAGTGGAAGAACCACCACTACCAAAAAAAGATCATCAAAACTGTCTGGAGTGAATTATTAAATAAAAATTAGCATAATTTCCTTACATTCTGTAAGATTGCCCCTTGTATTCAACAAGACATATTTTGCCAAAATATTTATACCTGTTGGTCTACCTTTAAAGAGTTATCAAATTCTATGGGAATAATTCTTGTTTTGGTAGGAAAATATTGATCAAAAGAAAATTACAACATATTTCACGAATATGATATGGGTTGATGACATTTAAAAATTGGTTTAAAGAAGATAAATATTGATTTCAATCAAACAAATGTAAACCAAAGAAAAGTGCTATACAATTATGAAATATTTTTAATGTGGATAATTTATATTTACAGAGTTGGTATTTCAGAAGCTAGGGGAAATGGCCAGCCCATGACATTTGGAGCAAAAATTTATTAATTAGCACTAGTATCATAAACTCACACAGCTTATATATTTCACAGATTAAAAACTCTAAAATCATTGTATTAGCAACATCTTCTTATGTAGGTTCATATGTATTTTGTATTACGTGTTATACATAATTATTCATGCACTAGAATGGAAAATATCTTTTCATTTAGGATACTAAGTATTTACCTCTCCAAAAGTTGGTGAAATTCAGTTTGGGTTGTTTCCGTTTCAAAATACTTAGTAATGTGGTTTTTCACATGCTTTTTCCTTTCAACGTCAACATTTCTGAAACAAATGATCGAAGATTTCACTGATATGTCTCCATATGTTATCAGTTATCTTTTATCTTTAAATATGTGAAAAAATCATGAGCTTTTAATTTATCATTATTTGTCCTAAAATAATATGCCTCCTTTAAAAAAAAGGCGGGGGGAGGATTTCAGGGACATCTGGGTGGCTCAGTCAGGTAAGAATCTGGCTCTCAATTTTGGCTGAGGTGGTGACGTCAGGGTAGGTCTCCACACTCAGCACAGAGTCTGCTTAGGATTCTCTCTCTCCCTTTCCCTCTGCCCTTCTTCCCACTCTCTTCTCTCTCTCTAAGAACAAATGAATAAATAAAATATTAAAAAAAATAAAAGTTTAAAAAAAGGATTTCAAAAACTATTGCACTTAAATTATGTTTATAAACATTTATATTATGAATATTTTATATAAGAAAATGAATTTTCAGTATTTTAATCCTCTTCTAAAAATGTTGAAGATTCTTAGGTGTGAACTTACCAGTTTTAAAGAAAATGCAGAGATAACATTCATTTTGTCTGTGTTTTATTTATATATTGTTCATATTCATATGTTTATTCATATATTATTTAGGTTATCAATCCCAACCTAAAAATTTTTAAACTGTTAAGTGATTAATAATGGTCATAGAAAAAATGCTTAATTGGAATATGTATCTGCTCAAATTTTCAAGTTAGAAAACTATCTGGTATATTTTTAGAATCTCTATATTTTATTGAATATAGTCAAATATAGTTATTCATTCATTCACAAAAAAAGTGGTAATCAAGTGCAGTTAATCATAAATAAACAAATAGATAAATGAATGAATAAATTCAATAAGCACTAATTTAGGGCCTATTGTGGGCCCTATGTCTTGTGGCAAATAAAATGGCTTAATACTTGATTAACGAGGACACACTGTCCCATGACCAGACCACAGCAGAATGCACATATATAGATGGATAACACACCATGGGCAGAAATATAAAGAGATAATCACAGCACAGAGTGGTAGGAGTTATGCTGGGGAAAAGCCCACAGGGATGAGAGCAATGGAGAACATAGAAGCTACAGCTAATTCAGGAGTGGGTAGGAAAGCGTCAAGTTCAAGGGTCAGCATCTAGAAATGAAGTCCAAACTCATGCTCGGAACACCTTTATTATTTTAAGGCAGGTGGAAGGTATTGGTGAGTGCAGGGGTTTAAGGGTAGAAATGGAGTGTTGATAAGAGATAGAGCTAGAAAAATGCACAGGAACAGTTCACAAAGGGCTTGATAAGCTATATTAAGGTGATTTATAGAGTCCAGGGATCATAAATTACTAATAACTTACTCATTAAAATTATGTAAAAATATAAAGTTTATTACATAGCTTCAAATGGAGCCTTTCCTCTTACAATTCCTTAAAATACCACTTATAAAATTCTCCTTGTTTAACTTGCTATTCTGAGAGATGAAATTCACCTGGAAATCAAATGGTTTGAATTTATTCGAATTTGACAGGACAGCCACTATTCAAGACTAACTGACAAGATCTTGTTACTCACCAAGAGTAATGATCGACTAAATCACAAACAAATGATATTTGATCTTCCTTTGGCTTTGTAGATAGAGGAACCAGCACCAACAAATTTCCCCCAAAACTGTCTAGAATGAATCACTAACTAACTAAAGGACAGCATGCAACCGGGTAAGATTTGGTTAAAACGGATCTATATTTCATCATTCGAGCTTGATTTTGCTTGTAAAGACACCAAATAGCCCAACTATCTTTCTTCTTACAAATAAGTTTCAAGTTAATACAAGTAATATACCCCTACATGTCACTGGCATTTATTTCTTCTGAAAGAGAAAACATTTAGCTTGGATATATGAAAAGTAGCACAGCAGGACTCCTACTTTGCACAACTCTGGGATGCTGTTTGTTTAGAATACAATGTGAAAGTGTCCTCTGGAACTGGGCAACGCAGCTGCCCCATAATGTTAGCCAAACTCTTTCCATTTGAACCTTCTGTTAACCAATATTTACATAGAGCTCTGGGGCAAACAATGCTATTGATGATCCTGTAGAAAATTTTCTGAAATGACCAAGAAAAATTAATGTATATTTAGAAGAGTTTAATGTCAAGTGTAGGCCAGTGTACTTTAATTTGGGGGGGTATAGTTAATTCATGTAGTGACCAAAGTGAATACTTGATTAATGAGGGCACACCATTTCATGATCAGAGGGTTTCACATACTTTCTGCTGGAACAGTTGTCCAAATTAACAAATTTCTCAAATTATGTTTGGATTACCTGATTGAACTATGCATTTTAAAACATTAGTGCGAAAAGATAAATCTGTATATAATTTTGAGCCCCATGAGGGATAAGTGTGAAAAAATAAGTGGAGAAAGGGACAAAAATTATTTGTTAACTTTGGTTGTTAAAAAAAGTCATATATGCTACTTTAAGGGCATTACCCTCACATTTTACATCTAGCAGAATGAGCTAATTATGCAATGTATGCGTCAAAGATTTCAATTTCAGGCTTGACTTTACTTTGAAGATTAATTTTTTACTTTATCATCTTTACAGGCAGTTCAGTGGACAGCCGATTTGAATGTTACTCATTGTTCAGCGATGTATGAAGTATATTTAATCAATGTGAAGAAAGTAATATTAAATGATTATCAGCAGCCTCAAATATTCTAAACATCTCAAAAGAAAGGTCAGGAGGTAACATCACTGCTAATAATATGAGAAACAATGTATTTAACTCATTCTTTACATTATAGCTTTGCACTGGTCTATGATTTCTTTTGTCATAAAATGTAATGAAAATACAGCAAGTGATTTATCTCCAATGTTGGAGAAATACTGGATATATGGGAAGATTTTATTCCAATCTTATAACATAAACTAAAGTGCAGATTGATGTTTTTCCAGAATGATAAGCTTTTAAATGTTATTCCAAGGCAGAGATATAAATTATATGAAATTATATTTTGAGAACTATATTTGCTTGTTAAATATGCAAAGATCTTAATGTAAATAATAATGTACAATAATAATTTAAATAAGGAATTACACAGCTATATGTAAGAAGAAATTTATGAATTCAGTTATTTTGAAACACATTAATAAAACTTAAAACAAAAATGCTAATTCAAAATAGACATTAATCCCAGAACTTTTTTTTGATCAGAATCACCCATTTCTAACTCATAATTTTTACCTGTGCTTAGCCTCAATCAGAAGAGTTAAAATTAAGTTCCTGACAAGTTTTAATTAAATCTCAGTCTGTATTTTATCTCCAAATATCAACATGGGAGAGTTTTTATTTATTAACTAATTTGTTTACTTATTTATTTTAAAGATTTATTTATTTATTTGAGAGACTGAATAGAGGGAGGGGCAAAGGGAGAGCAAGAGAGAGAGAATGTCAAGCAGACTCCCCCTTAAGTGTGGAGCCTGAGGCAGGGCTTGATCCTAGGACCCTAAAACCCTGAGATCATGACCTGAGCCAAAATTAAGAGTTGCTTAAACAATGGAGCCATCCAGGCACCTTGGGAGCCCTTTTTAAAAATAAACACAGAATTCTCCCAGAAACACATCCATAATGAAGACAAAAATTTGTAGAAATTAGAAATGAGAAGTATGAGCAAACTGTTCTTACTGTATTTTCCGTACAGGCGAGATGTCTGGACCAATTATAACAAAGGCTCTGTTTTTATTCGTGTCTCCATTCCGCAGAACTCTGAACCTCACAGGGAGACACAGCTCTGGGCTCTTACAGACGGATTTCTTCATAGGAGGACTGTTTGGAATAAGCAGTCCTTCTATTGGCCAATCAAACTCCTTAAGAGAGAAATGCCAAAGAATGTGATGATAAGTAAGAAGAGTCATTTCTAGATAAAAAAAAAATTAAACACAGAACTTATACCTTCAATTTTTCATTCATGCATCAAAAAATGTATCAGGCATCATCTAAGCTGTTCCAGAGAATTCTAATTGATGTTTCATTTAATTAAAAAAGAACAATTATCTTAAAATTTAAATTTAAATTTAAAAACTATTGATCTTAATAATAGTTTTTTAAATGTGTGTAAAACCTGTGTTGTGTCACAATACAGAAGACTTAGTTCCTCTCAGAGAGTCAACAGTCTAAAAAGATAAAACTGAATTAGCTTGGGATATTTTTGCTTGTATGTGACATATCTTTAATCAATGTGGAGAACGTATGAACAGTGGTTTTATCATAGCCTGCTGTAGTATTATCTTAAACTAGATCTATTTGGCAAAGAAGAATACATTCGAGGAACTCTCCAAAAACCAGAATGAAATGACAAAAGAACTTAGACCAATCTCCTATGTTTTAGTTGCAGAACTCACTTACTGTGGATCTATTATTTATTTATTTATTTATTTATTTATTTATTTATTTATTCATGCGTTTTCTAAATATTGATTGATGGTTTACTGTATTCTAGGCACAGTGGTAGACCCTGGAAATAAAACTGAACAAGACAGAATACTCTTCCACAAGGAATTTTCAGCAGATCTTCAGAAATTCACCGAGAAATAAACTGGCAATTACAATAGTATAATAGCAACAGAGTAGTGAGTGTGATGGGACGACATAGGAGGAGAACCTAACTTAGAAATGCCATGTAGTGGAGCTGTAAAAGGACAGGGCAGAGTGTACGTATGAAACTTAAGGATTAACAGCACATGCTATCTGAGGGATAAGGAGAGGGAAGGATTAATTGCTCCCAGGTCTGTAGTTTGAGCAACTGGGTGGATAGTATGACCAGTCACAAAAATAAGTATTTGTGGAAGAAGCGTAAATGAGGGAGCGGATGATCAGAGATGATGTTGTTAGGCATTGTCTCAATTGTTTCATTTTTTTTCTTCCAAAACAATTGTTCTGGCAGCAGTTAATTCCCCACTAATCTGCAATGACCATCCTATAATATAACACAATTCCGTATAAGTGTGCATCTGTTTTTATTCTCTTCAATTGTTGATTTTCTTATCCTGCACAATACCATGCTGCCTTGATTATAATACCTTTATATCTAATAAAGTTTGATATCTGATAGGGCAACTACTCCACCTTGTTATTGTTCTTTGGAAAATGACTCTTATTAGCCCTTTGATATTTCACATACATTTATAATCAGCTTGCTTAGTTTTCTAACAGTCTGTGTGGGATATAAATGTTCTGCAGAGCTTTCTATAAATCCTATTTTGTTAGGTTTTTTTCTTGAATATCCGTTGAATCATGTAAGGTTCTATTTTCTGTATTTATTGAGATGTCCTCATATGATTAATTTTCCTTTCACTGGCTATGTGTTAATTACATTAATTGATTTTTTGGATGTTAAACTAATATTGCATTTCTGGACCAATCCAAATTGGTCACAACATATTATCTTTTTTATAGATTGCAGAATTCAATTTGCTACTATTTTCTTTAGGATTTTTACATGAATGTTCGTAAGTGAAATTAATGTGCAATTTTCTTATACGCACCTTGTCAAGGTTTGGTATTAAGTTTATCCCAGCCTCATGAAATGAGTTAGAAACTCTTGCTTCTTTTTTGTATTCTGAAATACTTGTTTCTTATACATTTGGTAGAATTTTGCCAATAAAACTATTTGGTATTGGTGTTCTCTTTGTGGGGAGATTTTAGCTATTGATTCTATTTCTTCTATGATTATTGGATTCATTATGGGAGATTCATTCCACAGTGAATTTTCTTGATTCCATTCTAAGTTACTTAAGTGTGCAAACTTAACCATTCTATTTATCTAATATTTGTTAGCATAAAGTTACTTATCCTTATTATCTTCTTAATCTCTCAGTATCTATATTTGTATATTTCCTTTATTTTTAGTATTATTTACTTTTACTATTTCTTTCTTAATCAGTGTAGCCAGGTATATCCACTTTATTAATGTTTTCAAAACATTTTTGACTTTGTTGATTCTGTTTTGTATGCATCACATATTGTATCAGTTTCTGTTCTTATAATTCCTATTTCCTTCCTTTTAATTGAATTCATTTTGTTATTATTTTCCTAACCTTTCAAATTGGAAGCTTATCACATTAATTTTTAGTCTCTCTTCTTTTGAAATTTAATTATTTAAGTTTATAATTTTCCTTCAAGTACACTTTAGCTGCATCTCACACATTTTGCTTTGATTATAAATACACTATTTACTTTTTAAATATTCATCATGATTTCTTTGTCCCATGAGTTAAAATGTCTATTTAAATTTCCCAATATAAAGCCTTTTCTATTTATTTATTTATTTATTTATTTATTTATTTATTTATAACTTGATCCATCAGCATAACCTGCTTCTACTTTCAAAATATATCTACGACCCATCTACTCTTCATCACCTCCACCACCCTGGCCCACTAGTTTCTCTCACCTACAAATTGCAAAAGTCTTCTAACTGCTTATTCCTACTTCCATCTTAACCTCTTTCTACTCCATTATCGTAATGATTTTACTATTGTTTAAGTCAGAGTACATCACTCCTCTGACTCCTCTGTTCCAAAATCTCCAGTCCCCTCCCATCTTAATAAGAGTCAAATGTTTTAAAATGGTGTACAGGTTCTGCAGGATCTGTAACCTAACTTTTCTCTCTGATCTTATCTCCCACTTGCTCTCCCCCTCACTCACACCACTGCTGCCATATTTACCTCATTGTTCCTCAAAGACACCATTTCAGGTTCTTTGCATTTCTTGGCATTCTCTTGGCATGCTCTTGCCAAGAAGAGAGAGCTGCTTGTTCTACAGGTCTTTACTCAAGTATCACCTCAATGAAGCCTTCCCAGGTCAATCAAAAATTCCAAATTCTGTCCTGCCTCACCTGCTCCCTACAACATCCCCTACACACTATCCTTGCTTCTATTTTCTTCTTCACTCTTAACACTGACTAACATTAAGAAGAGCATCTCGTGAAGAGGCTAAGAGCTTGAGCTGTAGAGCCAGACTTTCTGAACTTGAATTTTTGACCCATCAATCTTGTTGTGTAAACTTGGGTAAACCTTTGACCTAAAAGAGATGGAAGTTGATGGATAAATTCTTTCCTTTTTCTCCTCCAGGAGAGATGCTCCTAGGATCACTGTTCAAATGGATTCTTGGAGGACATCTTGATAACACATTCTTACATTGATTCTCCTTCCGTTCCTGCTTATCCTTGGGACTGTACATTCTAATAATGTAGTAGCACATAAGCCATTTCCCTCAGGTTTTGTCTTCTGAGGAGCCCAAGCACAGACACCATAATCCACATGAACTATAAACAGAAGAAGTTTCCTAAAAGGGATATGGGTACTGTGAAATGTATAAATGTATACTGTTTTATCCTCCCAGAGGAAGTCAGGATGACCAGGCAGAAAGCTCGGACAATCACTACAGGGGTGGTCGTACCATCCTAGCAGTGTCTACTGACATGACAAAGATAAAGATCCAGATAGGTGAGACATGCTGGCCTGTTAGACTAATACAGACCAAGATGCATGGCCATTAGTTTATGGAAAAGGAGACCATTTTTTAAAAGCTAGTATAATATGAAAAATTTACTAATTTATATTCTTTTATATATATTCTTTATATTCTTTTAAAAAATTTTATAATCTTGCATTTATATTGAACAATCAATCACATAGTAAAAAAAGGGGCTTTAAATAAGTTATAAACAAAGTCTGAAGGTTGTGGAAATTATTCTGAAATGGCATCCAATTATAATGCTTTAATTTGTGAAATGAATGAGTAAATAACATTAATTGCATTTAATTAGGATAACATAGTATATATAAATGTTTAAAAATCTCATGAGTAGAGTCCTTGCCAGTTTAGTGTTTTTCCTTTATATTTTAATATAATATTTTGTTTAGTAAACATGTTCATAATAATGGCATACAATGAGGCTAACTTATCATACTTCTAAACAAGCAAAATTTGAATTAATAAAGTCTTTCCATACTCCTGGACTTTCACTGAGGACCATTTACCTATATGGAATTTAAGTTGCAAAGGGCAGACTATAAAGTGCTTATATAGACATGTATCTATTATTATGAATGGATAAACATGGGGCCACTCTCCCTTACTAGAGTTACTGGAAAGAAATATGTTATGACAAACTCATTATATAGTTTCATTTGAGATGTTCCTATTATCCAAGATTTCACTTAATGTGCGGGATGGTGAAAGAATGGATTTGCATAACTTCTTTAAGAAGTAAGTTGAGAACTTACCTGTAACTCTTTTACAACTAGATATTAAGCATTTCAGAGCAAATCAACATTTGCATGAGTTTTAGACAAAAATGATCATGAAACTAGAGCTGGATAAATGGGAGAGAAGCGGAAGAATAGCCTTCTCATCAAAAAATTACTGTCACATTAACTGGAAGTCCTAGCCATAGCAATTAGACAACAAAAAGAAATAAAAGTCATCCAAATTGATACAGAAGAAGCAAAATTTCACCATTTGTGGATGACATAATACTCTACATAGAAAACCCAAAAGACTGCATTAAAAAAACTGCTAGAAATGGCATGCCTGTCTGACTCAGTTGGTTAAGTATCTGCCTTCAGCTCAGGTCATGATCCAGGGTCCTGGGATTGAGCCCCATGTCAGCCTCCCCAAGTCTGCTTCTCCCCTGCTTGTGCTCTCTTTCTACTCTTTCTCTCAAATAAATAAATAAATAAGTAAAATCTTAAAAATCTGCTAGAATTTATAAACAAATTCAGTAAAGTCACAGGATACAAAGTAATTAACAGAAATCTGTTGCATTTCTATACACTAATAATGAAGCAGCAGAAAAAGAAATTAAGAAAACAATCTCAATTACAATTGCACCAAAATAATAAGATACTTAGGAATAAACCTAACTAAAGAGGTGAAAGACCTGTACTCTGAAAACTATAGAACAATGATGAGAGAAATTGAAGATGACACAAAGAAATGGAAAGACATTCCATGCTCATGAACTGGAAGAATAAACATTGTTAAAATGTCTCACCACATGAAGCAATCTACACATTTAATGTAATCCCTATGAAAATACCAACAGCATTTTTCACAGAACTAGAACAAACATTCCTAAAATTTGTACAGAACTGCAAAAGACCCCAAATAGCCAAAGCAATCTTGAAAAAGAAAAGCAAGGCTTGAGGCGTCACAATTCTGGACTTCAAGTTATATTACAAAGCTTTAGTGATCAAAACGGTATGGTACTGGCACAAAAATGGACACACATATCAATGGAATACAATAGAAAACCCAGAAATAAACCCACAACTATATGGTCAATTAATCTTCAACAAAGCAGGAAAAACTATCCAATGGGAAAAAGTCTCTCCAACAAATGGTGTTGGGAAAACTGGACAGCAACATGCAAGACAATGAAACTGGACCCCTTTCTTACACCAAACACAAAAATAAATTCCAAATGGATTAAAGACCTAAATGTGAGGCCTGAAACCATAGAAACCCTAGAAGAGAACAGGCAGTAACTTCTCTGACATCAGCTGTAGCAATTTTTTTCTCCATATGTCTTCTAAGGTAAGAGAAACAAAGCAAAAATAAATTATTGGGACTATATCAAAATAAAAAGCTTTGCACAGCAAAGGAAACAATCAACAAAACTGAAAAGCAACATGTGGAATAGGAGAAGATATTTGCAAATGACATATCCAATAAAGGGGTAGTATCCAAAATATAAAAAGAACTTCTAAAACACCCAGAAAACACCCCCCAAAACAAATAATCCACTTAAAGAGTGAGCAGAAGACATAAACAGACATTTCTCCAAAGAAGACATACAGATGGCTTACAGAGACATGAAAAGATGTTTATCATCACTTATCGTCAGGGAGATGCAAATCAAAACTACAAGGAGATACCACCGCACACCTGTCAGAATGGCAAAGATCAACAACACAGGAAACAACAGGTGTTGGCAAGGATGCAGAGAATTATAATAATGGTTAGATAAGTCGTAAGGTTGGAAGAGTCAATCTTTAATAAATTTAATACATATGCTTATAGTGACCAAAATGTTCTGAATCCCCACAACATGAAGGTCACATTTCCTAACTGCAGTTTATTTAACTGGAAAGTCCTTTCAAGTAAAATTTAATTGCATTTCATTATACACTGATAATATCATCTTTTTGCTTAAAAAATCAATTCCGTAGAAACGGGACTGGAAGAAAATATGGTTCCTTCAGATAAAATGGATCCAAACTTTAAGTGAAATAGATTGTATTTGAGCAAGAACTATTTGAGTTCCCTGGTTGGTATTTTCTTCTCTTCCTCAAACATGGCAAGAAGTAACTGTACTTAGGCTGAGTCATTTTGAAATCTATGGTCAATTTGTCTTACTTTAGCTAATTTGGTGTCTTAGTCCTTTCCTTTGGTTTAAAAGTGAGGACCAGAGTTTTGTTGGGGTACAGTCTTATCTCTCTACCCAAAAGCTATTATTCTGTTTGAACAGCTATAGAACTTTGGAGTAGTCCATTTCTATTTCTAAAATAGGATATTTCTATTCCTACTTAGTTGTCAAATCTCAGGCCATTAGCAAAAACGTATCTTTTTTAATGGTACATTTTAAAGGAACCAGGTTAATTTAGGTTTCCTAATATAATTACCATACATCATTTAATTAATTAACCAAATTACTCTACTTATATACTGAGGTTTGAAAATGTAAGCACAATATCTGTGAAATTTGCGATAATTATAATTTTATCTCTTTTCTTAATTAGAAAGAATAACTCCTTGTGAAGCATCCCTGTCCATTGGGTGGTGGAAACTTGATATTCCAATCAGAGGTGTTCCAATTTTTTCCAATTTAAAACAGTATTTTTTTTCGGCTTTTTAAAGCTGCATCCTTTTGTATACATATTCAACCAAATTGAAGTTTCAAATTTCTTACCAGAACTGTTGTTTCTTTTCAAGGATATACCTCCTCCCTTCTCCTTCCTCAGTGTGGTTCCTGGTAGATGAAAGTTCAACAAACTGTGTACTCTCGGGATAGGGGTCCATGGTCTATATGTGAGTATGTGGCCTTGAACCTTGGAGGCCTCTAAGTATGTGCCTCTTGTGCTCTTTGGCCACTGGGCAACCTGCTGGCATCTGACCGCAACCAGTTAAGGTGTAAATTATCCTGCCTGCTTTCTCTGTTTTAGCTTCTGTTTTCCCTGAACCTCTGGAGAAAAATCTACAATTAGTGCACTTCACAGTTTGTTTTTTTTTTTCTTGGCTTATTCTGGGTCTATTGGTCTCTTGGTGCCACTTCCCCACCCTTGGCTCCATGTTGGCTCTCGCTAGGCTACAAACCTGAGTCTCAGACACATAATTCACCTAGCCACTGGTCAGGCTGCCCAACCCTCAGCCTCTGGTATTTTGAAGAACTCTTTTCTCACTCAACAAAAGTCAGCTATCTAAACTGTTGCTTTACTGCTAAATATAAGAACATCTAAATGTAAGTATAAATATAAGAACACCTTTGGGGCCTAAGTAATGACCTCTTGGTTTCAGACTCCATCTGTCTTTTTCCTAAAGTGCCGAGACTCATTTAATTAGTGAGGAGGCATTGGAAATTGTGATTTAAGGAGAAAGAGAAAACTTGATTAACCCAGAAAACATGACCAAACAACTAAAAAAATCAGGAGAAAGTCTTTTTAAAAAATCTTTAGAGCGTATCATTGACATAGCAATAAAGCAAAATATACTAGGGACCCAGAGAGGTAAATAGAGTGCCGAAACTGGATTTTATTTTTAGGAAATTTGCCAAACCCCAATGAACTTGAGTTTCTGTTTCCATGGTCTTGCAGGGGAGGACAAAGGAGGCAAATTTCAGGGCCTAGTCAAGGTGGGAGATCTAACAGAAAACTCCTCTCATAAAACAAGAGTCACAGGCTAAATTTCATTGAAAAGGCAACACTCACAAAACAGATAATCACATCAAAAAGTGGGTAGAAGACATAAACAGATACTTCTCCGAAGAAGACATACAAATGGCTAACAGGCACATGAAAAAATGTTCATGTTCTTTAGCCATCAGGGAGATTCAAATCAAAACCATATTGAGATACCACCTTACACCAGTTAGAATGGCCAAAATCAACAAGACAGTAAACAACAAATGCTGGAGAAGATGTGGAGAAAGGGGAACCCTCTTACACTGTTGGTGGGAATGCAAGTTGGTGCAGCCACTTTGGAAAACAGTGTGGAGATTCTTCGAGAAATTAAAAATAGAGCTACCCTATGACCCTGCAATTGCACTACTGGGTATTTACCCCAAAGAAGCAGATGCAGTACAAAGAAGGAACACATGTACCCCAATGTTCATAGCAGCAATGGCCACAATTGCCAAACTGTGGAAAGAACCAAAATGCCCTTCAACAGATGAATGGATAAAGAAGATATGGTCCATATATACAATGGAATATTATGCCCCCATCAGAA
>CM052815.1:23730317-23767462 GCA_028533885.1 Nasua narica | reverse complement strand
AAAGGAAGGGTGAATGGGGGGAAATCAGAAAGGGAGATGAACCATGAGAGACTGTGGACTCTGAGCAACAATCTGAGGGTTTTAGAGGGGTAGGGGTGGGGGATTGGGCAAGCCTGGTGGTGGGTATTGAGAAGGGCACGTATTGCATGGAGCACTGGGTGTGGTGCATGAACAATCAATCTTGTAACACTGAAAAAATAAAATGAAAGTATTTGGGGAAAAAAAAAAAAAGAAAAGCCGAGCCAGAAATAATACCCTCCAGGTGGCTGCAAGTAAACTAGATTGTCTCAAACATTTTCTCTTATAGAAGAGAAAAATAATCTTCATTGAGAATCATAATACAGGCTGGCCCTCACTTGCTGTTTAGAATACATGAGATAAAGATGAAGAGAAAATTAATTGTCCAAAATAAATATGCCTGAAAGCATGATGCAAAAATGTACCATAAAGAGACAAAGGCATGAAAAATATGAAAGAGAGGTTAAGAGATATGGAGGTCAAAATAAGAAGCTCTAGCTTACACATAATCAGGGTTTTCTATAAAGAATGGAGTGAGGGGATATAAGAGAGAGAATATTTGGTAATGAGTGATACATTTCCAGAACTGATGCATGATACCAATCCACAGAGTCAGGAACCCCAAGCATAAACAATAAAAAGCAATCTTCTCTCAGACATTGTGGTGAAACTGAAAATACCAAAGGAAAGGAAAGATACAAAAAAGCAGTCAGAGAAAAGAGAGATGGCCTTCAAAGGAATAAACATTTAGAATAACATTTAGAATAACATTTAGAAACTGCTGATAGCAACAATGGATGTTAGAAGTCAGTGATGACATCTTCCATTTGCTAAGTGGAAATACCTTATATAAAGGAGGGCAAAAAGACATTTTCATATAAGTAAAAACTGAAAGAGTTTGCTACCAATAACTAAAAGAAAGGTATATGAGGTTGAAGGAAAGTAATCACAGGTGGAAGAACTGAGACGTAAGAAGGAATTTAACAACAAAAGAGGAAAATAGGGCTAAATCTAAATATATATTTGATACCCATAATGATTTAATATTTCATGGAAGTTTTTCAAAAGATAAAATTCTTAACATCTTGAGGAACCTCCAGGAAATAAATAAATAAATAAACAAACAAACAAACAAATAAATATGATAAAATTTATGACAATAATAGCACATGTTACAAATCATGTGATTGAAGTTAAGGTTTTCGAATGTTCTTGATTATTTGGGAGAAGAGCAAATACATTTGTTAACTTTAGATTTTGATCATTTACATATGCAAGCTGCAACATTCAGAGTAATAACAAAAAAGAATGGAAAATAAGTAATAAAAAAAATGGATATGGAGTGTACAATTTCCAAACTAGTAGTCTTTTTTCCAAAGAGAAAAAAAATCAATATAAAAGAACATAAGAATGGAGAAAAAATGAAACACAGGAAAGGCAGGACAAATAGAAAGCAAATAATAATCCAAATATATCTGTTACGGCAATAAATAGACAAGACCAAATCCTTTAGTTTAGAGATAAAGTTTGTCAGATATTTGTTTTTATATTAACTATATGCTTATTATTAGAGACCCTCCTAACAGAAGAACATAAAAATATAGAAAGTAAAAGGATGGAAAGAAGATATATTAAGCAAATAATAATTGTAATAATTACCTGGGCTATTTCTATTAATATCGCATATCTGAGATTTTTTCCCTAGAGCTAGAACAGTATCTGCATAATTATAAAAGTTTCAAATCACTAGGGAGAAATAATATTTCTAAATATGTATGTGTCTAAGAACTAAATTTCAAAATACATAAAGTAAAATTTGACAGACTACAAGAAGAAGTAAGTTCATTTTTGTAACAAAAGACTTAAACACATCTTTCTAATGAATGGGTACAAAAGCAGAATTAATTGATCTCTTGCACATAAGAATTGTAATTTAAAAGATTCATGGGAATTTTCGAAAAAATTGAGCACATCCTGGAGCTAAAAGGAAATCTCAACAACCACCTCTTATACTAAAAGATACAACCTCATTAAGTTGTCCACTGGGAAGAACTGGCCACATGTAGGTAAGCTTGTTCCAGAGAGGATTTTCAACTCTGGAATGTTTCCATTGGCCTGGTTTATTAGTTCCTTCATGTTTTATGGCCCACCTAAAACAAAACAAGATACAAAAAGGAATTTAGTAAGATTAAATATTACTTCAAAATATTTTTAAAAATCAGGGACGCCTGGGTGGCTCAGTTGGTTGGGCAGCTGCCTTTGGCTCAGGTCATGATCCCAGCATCTTGGGATAGAGCCCTGCATCCGGCTCCTTGTTCCGCAGGGAGCCTGCTCCCCTCTCTGCCTCTGCCTGCCTCTCTGCCTGCTTGTGTTCTCTCTCTGTTAAATAAATGAATAAAATCTTTAAAAAAATATATTTTTAAAAATCGGGAAAAATTTGCAATGTCATAACTGACAGTGGAATTTGAAGCAAAAGTCAGTAAATAACCATTTTATAATAATAGTGGTATAAATAACAATTCCAACAGAAAAAAATCAAACAAAACTTTTTAGACACTCAAAGAGAAACTGACATAAACACAGTTATTGTGAGAGACAACACTGCAAGACACACAGATTGTAAACTACCCGGTAAATTTTTCTAGGGTAACAAATAAGGATATGAAATATCTGACTGGTATAACAATAAATGTTAGTATTATTTATTCATATACATTGTAGCCTACTAACAGAAAATAACTTTCTCAATAATTCTTTGAACATTTGTAGTATTTGCCACATACTAACAATGTAAACTTAAATACAGTCTTAAAATTTAAATTAAAAAGCAACACTTTGTGGAAAATTATAGAATAAAACTAGATTTAAATAAAAGTTTAAATTTATAACTCCAATAGCATAATTAAAAAATAAACCACATTCTTTGGGGACCTAGGTGGCTCAGTCAGTTAAGCATCTGCTTAAATGTCTGCGTTAGGCTCAGGCCATGATCCCAGGGTCCTGGCATGAGGCTTCATCAGGCTCTCTGCTCAGCGGAGAGCCTGCTTTTCCCTCTCCCCCACTCCTAGTGCTCTCTCTCTCACGCATGCTCTCTCTCTCAAATAAGTAAATAAAATCCTTAAAACGAACAAACAAAACACATTCTTTCTCCCCAAGTACTATTATATCATATAAAGAAAAAAAATAATATGATCAATAGCTGTTTAGAAAGCAATAATATATAATCTAGAATTACATTCAAAGGTGAATTCACAATGTTAAGTGCTTTTTTATTAAAAGTCAAGTTGAGAAGGAGAACTAATAAACATTCAAGTCAGTTATTTTAAAGTATATATAAATTGAGGGTTTTGGAAGAGGGGTGGGAGGATGGGTGAGTCTGGTGGTGGGTGATGGGGGGGCACGTATTGCATAGAGCACTGGGTTTCGTGCATGAACAATGAGTCTTGGAACACTGAAAAAAAAATTAAATAAAAAAAATTGAAAAAAAGAATCACACGCACATAGTTACTTGACATTTTCAGATAAGGAATTTAAAATAGTTATGATCAATATGTTAAAGTTTTTAATGGAACAGATAAATAGTATAAAATATGAGATAGGTTAATTCAGCAGAAAGTCAGAAACTATAAAAAAAATTGTTCCATGGAAAAGCCAAATTGAGAAGGAGAACTAATAAATATTCAAGTCAATTATTTTAGAGAATAAATAAAATTGTCACATGGAAAATATATGAAAGGAAATAATAGTCAAATAGAAATAAATAAATTAGAAAATAGAACATGAGTAGACTGGTTCATAGAAATGTTTTTGAAATAAAAATAAAATAGGAAATCTCTTGCAAATAAAGCTAGATTAATATAATACAAACCAAACAGAAAATTGAGCTAAATATTTGGCATAGAAAAGACTGAAAGAGTATATTATGCATGTGTAAGTTAATAAATGCAAAAATTCTGATGAAATAAATGATTTTTTTTTAAACCTCATAGATTTGAAACGGAAAATAAGAACATGCCCTTGCTCATGTAACTTCACAGCTCATGGAACAGATCATTTTCATGCTATATAAAATATTTTAAACCATAAAAATATAGAAAACCAGTTAATTTATCCCATGAAGGAGAGATAAGCTTCATAATAAAGTCTATCACTGATAATGTAGAAATAATACAGTAATTTTACTTAAAATTAAAGATGTAAAATTCCTCAATCAATATTAGCCAATAAAATTTAACATTATGGCAAGAGAATAATCACTATATATACTAAGTCATACTGAGCCTAGAGAGGAAACGATGGGCATTTATTAATATAATAAATCACTGATTAATGAGTGAGAATACAAGAAGCAACCCATCACTCATACTTTTCAAGCACCTCACTAAAAGTTTTCTGAAATAGCCCAGGCCCAATGAGAACCATTTGCAATACTCAATCTCCCATAAGCTTGATGGAAATTCTTAGGGCCTGGGCAGCAAGGGGTGGGGGGCAGCACGGGGTGGGGTGGTTCCTCACCAACTTGGAACCAGGTGGACCAAGTTGAAGGCTTTTATAAGCCAGGGCATATGGCCCCTGTGTTACATTTCTCTTCTTCTCTCAGTGAAATGATGTTTAATTTCCCACAAAGCCTCTCGGAGTGTCAGCTACATACATTAAATACCCAACCACTTGAAATGAAGTCTAAGGAGAAATGGAAAGCTCGTTCTTTCAGACAACATATTTGAACTATGGGAAAATGAGTAAACCCCAGAAGAGGGTAACTCCTGCTGTTGCTGGTAAAAATGACAGGAATACACATAATTGGTTCACATCAATTTTTATTTTTCTGAATACCTGGCAATCTCCTAAGGATCTGCTTTTATTGCAAACCTCACTAGTAGTTTTTTCATCCACATCTCAAGTTCTTGTGGCCCTGAAGGTGGAGGTGGAAGCTTTTTCTTGCTCCTCATAACCACTTCCAGACTATTGTTCCTTCATCCTCCTCCAAAGGTCTTTGCTTTGAAGCACATATCAGTAGACCAGAGCACCTATTGTCCTTCCTTGTTGCATTCATATCAGTTCTGCTGTATCCTTCCCTCTCGTTTATTGAAGATTTTACCATCCTGGCTTGTTTTTGTTCTCTCTCCCTCTGCTCCTGTAAACATTCAATGTCTTTTAAATATCTCAGTAGACAATCCCCCCTGGCCTCTCAGTGCCTCTAATGATCTTAACTCCATCTCATATCAGCTCCCCTTCCTGCGGACACAGACTCAAACCGGTCATTATAAACAACTGTACCACTTCTAAAATATCAGTTGCAAGAAGCCCACTTTCTCACCACCATCTCCTTTTTCTCTAGTTCACACACTTAAGTAGCCCACTCTAACAATTCTTCACTCTACCAGATACTCCAAACCATTGTTCCTATCACCTCGTCATACTCCACATCTCCCTGCCAGGTCTACTCTTCCCTCTTACTTAGCTAGGATTCAGAGTCCAGCATTACAGCCGCCGTCTTGTCCTGACTCATCGCTCTACCCTTCCTTCTTTGTAGTCAATTAAAGAAAAATAGAAACCAGCCCTGGTCCAATTCTTTACCTACTGTAGGTCTATACCTTAACAGTGGAACGGTGGCTAGAGAAAACACATAAGAAACTATTAATGGAATCATAATAAATCAACGGAGATCAAGGAGAATGGGAGGCAATATGGATATATTACAGAGTGTTTTGAGAATTTGAGGAGTTTGGGGTTCTCACAATGGTTGGAGGAGATTACTGTCATCCCAACTGGCAGGGAATGAAGAATACCAAATGCCCTTCAAAGTATGGGAGAGTTTTACACCAAGAAAGTGTGTCCTGCATTCCACAGACTTTCAAATAATTTCCCTCCAAACATTCATGTTAGGTGAATACCTATTTATCTGAGCTGAAAACCAAACTACATTTTATAATAAACACAATATTTTTGCATGATTATAATACACACCAAATTTTCTAGGAGTAAACACCCTCAAATATCTCAAAGTAGAAAAATTTGTTGGATGCTTCATGTGTCATTTACTCTTTTGGGAAAATCCTATCACTAATAACACTACCATTCATGGTTTTTCAGTCACAGGTATAACATAACTCTATAATTTGGCATTTGTAGTTTACACATTTAACTAATATTACACATAGGAATAAGAATCTGTAAACTTAATCATTATCCAGTATAGCTATACTGAAAATTTATAGTGAAATGTATATTATTTTAATTTTTAAATTATTTTTCTTTTACTACCATTATTATTACTAAACAGGCATTTCTTTAGAAATTATATTGATGTTGGGGCACCTAGGTGGCTCAGTCGTTAAGCATCTGCCTTTGGCTCAGGTCATGATCCCAGGGTCCTGGGATCGAGCCTCACATCGGGCTCCCTGCCCAGTGGGAAGCCTGCTTCTCCCTCACTCACTCCCCCTGCTTGTGTTCCCTCTCTCACTGTGTCTCTCTCTGTCAAATAAATAAATAAAATCTAAAAAAAAATTTAAAAAAAGAGAAATTATATTGGTGTTTAGTTTATCTTAACTATGCATTTTTATTTTAGTATAGTAAAGGATCATTACAAAATATTTGTTATACAAAAGGAGCCTCAGATATAATACTGCTGACAACCACTATTTTTAAATGTATAACCACAGAGAGTGGGGTGCCTGAGTGGCTCAGTGAGTTACAGCCTCTGCCGTTGGCTCCAGTCATGGTCTCAGGGTCCTGGGATTGGCCCTGCATTGGGCTCTCTGCTCAGCGGGGAGCCTGCTTCCCCTGCCCCTCTCTCTGCCTGCCTCTCTGCCTACTTGTGATCTCTCTCTCTGTCAAATAAATAAATAAAATCTTTAAAAAAAATAAAAATAAATAAATGTATAACCACAAACCTCAAGTGGGCCCTTAGGACTTCTGGGCCATCCCACTGCCTTCCTCCAGCCCAGTGACTTTGGAACTCTAAGAAACACACCATTTTCTTCTCATTAAGTCTCACATATCCTGCCATCCATTGCTCAGTGCTGCTGGAGATCTTATTTCATTGAGAAAACACAAGTGTTCAAAAGAGACCTTTTTGTTCCCCTCAGCAAATCTTCCAGACTCCCTCCCTCTAGACTCCTAAACCTTGCCTGTCTTTCTAGGACAGTGGAATAGTCCGTGCTCCAGTCTAAGGCCAAAACTTTTGCTCGTGGCCTACATGCTTATCCTCTTTCATCTAGGAATTTTTTCCTACCCTATACTACTCATCTTCCTGTCCTCTAAGTCATTCCATCTGTATATCTGACAATCAGACATCTTTAAAGAAAAAAGAAAAAAAAAAACCTCTATACCCCACATTTCTTTGTATTATTTTACAGCAAATTCCTTAAAAGATTCATCTCCTTTTTCTTCTCTCCTTTCTCTTAGACCAATTGGTCAGAAGTGGATTATTTCTAGGTTATAGTCCCACTTGGGTGTCGCTTTGAAGAATATGGAATTCTGAGAAAAAGGTATGAAGATGAACCTACAGGGAGGATACTAAGCATGTGGATTTTACTTCTCTTGTTAATGTCCACGAGAAAGCACCCATCACAGAAGAGGTTCTCAACAACCAAGTGGAAAGAACGACCATAGTGCTCATGAAAATGTTTATACATAAGGGACACACTTTATATCAAAAGAAGTATATAACAGTGAGCCACAGGATTCACTTGTCTTACATTGTATTTTATCACTCAAAAGCAGCTCACCTGACAGAATGGAGAAGTGACCTTAAAGTCTCAACTAAGGTTCCAGCTTGAGAAACACTTCACAGGGTTCAGGTGCTATTCTAAAGGATCAGTATATGCAGTGACTCCAGCAGTATGTGTTGTTTTGTCCTCAATAGCTAGAATGTGTGGGTCCAGAAAGCAACGGGTAGAGGAAGGATTGGCCCTTACCTTTACTCCTTACGGCCAACTTCAAAATTTGTGCTTCTGTTTCCAAAAGCAGGCTTTTCTGGGTTAGCGTAATAATTTTCACTGTGGGAACACTTCTTCCATAAGATACAATACGTCTTCCACTGACCTATAGAAATTAACATTACCTGGCCACTTTGGGTTCCTCATGCTGGTAGATCAGAAGGTCAATAAAGGAGTTACTCTATTGATTGGAGAACTGATCTTGATTACCATTATGTGTGAAATTTTCTCCTACACAGTGGAGGCAAGGAGGAGGCAAAAGTCTGAAACCCAGGACCTCAGGGGCATCCCTGAGTGCTTCTATGCACAGTGAAAGAGCAAATGGGCAATTGCAGCAGTTAGTCTGATAATGAGAGAGAAATAAAGAGCTGAGACCTCTCAGGGATACAGTCTTGGATAAAGTAATGCAGACTAAAAGTGCTGGACAAGAGTAAGAGAAATCTAGAATGGGTGGAGGAGGGAGTTAATGCCTATCAATAAGTTTTAAGGTCAGCAGGAGGTACTGAGACTTAATTTGCTAACCCTATTTAAGTCATTTTAGAAGAATGCAACAAATGACCACACTGAAGTACTGGACTGTCACTTCCCCTCCTGAGACAGACTTGAGGGCATCTTGTTCACTTATGAGATCTGGGTACAATTAGAGGTGAAATGGATTGGAGTGGAGCCAGAGGTATATAGAACTGGGCCCAGTTCCTGTGTCTCTTCAAGTTCACTCAACTCTATAAGCTTCCCTTGTTCACATGCTCAGTGGAGATCTTCAGTCACCAGGGTTGTCACTTTATCTCCTACCACCTCCAGCTCACTCATCCACCTCTAGCAAGAGGGCCAGGCTTTGGCATAGCCTCCTTAATATCCATTGCATCAGGAGCCAGAGTAGCTCCATTTCCAAAAAACAGGTTTTTCCCACTATATCAGCATGCAGATAAAACACTGCAGCATGGAGCATGAGGCTCTGGCTTCCCCTGCGACTACCTGAAAAGGCCTGGAAAGGTCACTAACATGACCCAGAGGGGGTCATGAGGGGGTAGTCAATGTGTCCTGGGGTGAACTTTGATTAATGAGGACTCAGAGACAAGAAGAAGTCAATAAAAAAATCCCTTTCCCTTTCTCACCAAGATACAGTGGCTGAACAAGTCTGGTGAAAGTCATTCCAAGTGAGATTACTTAGGAAACTATGGCCACCTCCCTAATACTCCACCCAGGATCTTATTTCCCCTCTTCCCTGCCACACTCTCCTTTTTCTTTGACCTAGGACTGCACTTCCTAATAAAACCTTAGCATATATAAATTCTACCCTAGGCCATTGTTTTCTAGAAGACTAGAATGAAAACACCAAAAAGGGATTGGGAGAGGTAACTTAAATCTCTAGCCAGTCAGGTAGGGTATTTTTTCATAAGGGGTGGGGACAGGATTTAATTATCACATGTAACAATTCAAAAATAGAATTTCAAACATATTGTACTGAATACTTATAACTTCTAGAAGCATACTTATATGGATGTATGGATAGAAACTTATTTTTCAGTTTAATTCTAAGGTTTTTCAAGAAAGTAAAAACATTCGTTCTTCTAGTTGCAGGTTATGTGTGTGTGTGTGTGTGTATATATATATATATATATATATATATATCTATATATATATCTATATCTTCAGCCCATCAGTGTCTTTTAAGGGAGCTGGTCAAGTTCAACTTACACTGTTAATAAACATTCTCATCGAGTAAAGGCCATTAGACTTCAGAGTTCCAGCACAGTATGAGCTTTTATGTAAAAGCAATAGACATCTTAATATTCTGTTTTATAAATGAAGAACTGACAGACCCTTAACTGTAATGGCACCCACAGGCCGAGCTGTAATGACTCTACATGTGCATAACATAAATTGAACTTTAGAGCATTGTTAAGGACTCCAGAATCTTAATTCCTGAAAGCCTACACTAGGTGGAGACAGTGATTCGTACAATGTTTGCAGGCAGCCTTTCTCTGGCCCCTGAAGAATTTATCTCTATTTAATATTTTCCCTTTTTCTCTTCAGTGAGAAAAAGGGTATTCTTGAACAATTAGGTGTTTTTAATAGAAACATTTTATAAAACAAAATATCTTGGGCTTTGGAAAGACCTACTTGAAAACATACACATATACACAACCTACAAGGCAGCCAAATAAGGTCTGAAGGCAAGTTTATTTATTTAAAATAATGTCTGTATTAACCCTGCATTTCCATTAAAGGTAAAATTCTATTTATGACATTTCATGAGTATCTATCCCCAAGGATAGGAGTATGACTGAAGTTAAAATATCCTCGAAGATTTATCTGAGCCTAAAAGATAAAAAATGAGGAGCACTCAGCATTTCAGTTACCTTCTCCCTCAAAAACTAGGTTCAGGATTGATCATATCAATTTCAGCCTGATTATTGGACTCATAGCTTCACCAGAATGCTCTAGTCAATCTTATAAAGGTATGGGAAACAAAAACACTTTAGATAATGGTTTTGGAATCCAGTGCCTTTGATGGAACTTCAGTGTGTTGGCAGGCTATGAGAAATTGTGCAAGACGGTACCCACTGTAACAGAAAGGTATTATTTTACACTCTTAGAAATCAACAGTAAAATAAAAACAAACCTAAATGTGTTGTGGTTGAAGAGCAAACTATCTTTTTCATATTCTATCAGGATACAGTTAAGGATACAGTTATATTGTTTCCAACAATTTAATAAACAGTAATAATATATGATATAATATACAATTTGGACTTGATAGAGTAAGTTATAAATGCTTTGGCAAATTCCAACTCAAATCAGCAGTGTCTAACAAATACGCAGGTAAAAATGATCATATTCATATCCCACAACTGTCAGGGAAGCTCTTTAACTCTTTGCTTTGGAAGAAGACCTCTTTATTTATTTAACTGGTCACTTTTCAGTTTTTAAGGTCATCTAGGCCACAGATTAGACCACTTAGAATTCATCCATAATTAATTTTAAATTGCATGGTTCCTCAGAAACAGCAAATAGCTTACTATTCATATAGAATGCTAATATATTTCATACATTGACTTTAGTAGAAATCAGTTCATAAGACTAGCTTTAAGTACCTCATGTCTGAAAAAAAGGAAGAAATGAGTAGATTATAAATAATAATATTAATAACAACAGCAACTACCTACTTTAATGGGATTTAATAATACTCCAAGATTCTCATGGATTTCAAGTATTGTGTAGCTTTGCATGGTTCTAGCCCTTTAGACAGGGAATAAATCACTTAAAATCAGAACCATACATACAAGCTAATTATTTTAAATGCTGTATAATGGTTAAAAGAAATTTGGAGCCATCAAATAGAACTCTCTAGTCTTATACCAGTACCACTGAATGAAATATTTTAGGTTACATCTATCTTGCAATATGCACTGAATATTAAAGATAAATTTAATAGTTTATGTAAATAATTATTTTTGAGATTTAAATTTCAAATAAATTTATCCTATCAGAAATAAGGCACTAAAGACTGGAGCATCAGTAATTTACAAGCCAAAATTTACAAAAATCAAGTAAATTGTGCATATTAACATTATTCTACTTTATTCCTGGAATATTTTGTATAAACTAATAAATATAGTTGGAATTTGTTTATCTGTCTTATGCATTCTCATTAACCCCATCTCTTCACATTATCTTGATAACTAGCAAAGTACTTAAAGACAGAGACTGGATTTTAATGGCAAGTAGGGGCTAAGAAGGAGAACTTTATGATCATGTTTCCACCTTGCATAACTAGGAATGTCTAAGAATAAGAAATTGCTCTAAAAATTACACTGAAAATAATACTAATTTCATAAGAAATCCCATAATTTTATATTATATTCCTCTAAGTTGAAGATTATTAATTAAGTTAAAAACCATTAATTAAGCCCTTTAACAGAATCCAAAGTTATTCTTTAAAGATCACTAATGAAATATGGTGAAAACCTATCATACATTAATGGTAATTGCTAGCAATATGTATGTATTTAGTGTAGAAAAATTCATGGATATGCAGATGGATATAAAGCCAAACCTGACATCTTTTGCAACTTTCCTTTTTTAAAATAAATCTTTGACCTGCTCTATTTTGTTTTGTTTTTCTAGTTGGTTGAGCTTCCTGGTTATTTAGATTCTGGATACATAGAAGTAATCTATATTCAGCACTAAAAACCTATCATTATCTCCCATACTCAGAGAGTTTCATACTTGTGTAAAAGCAAAGCTCTCTTTGCAACTACAGTAAAATCTCTATCAAGTGCAAGATTTGTAAACAAATAAAAAAATCCATTCTTCTTTCAACAATATTTGCTTATGGTGGAGTCCCATGTGATTTGTGAATTCCTAAAATCTATTTCATTTATCACATACCTGGACCTGATAGGTTAGCTTTCGTATCCCAGCTCTTTGTGAGATTAGCTCTCTGAAGTTCTTATACTGATTTTGGTGTAAATAAGACAAATGAATAACTGTCTATTGAGTGCCTGCTCTTTCTCCCCAGCTCAATGCTAGGCGCTATAGAGAATCCAAAAGAAGTTAGAGGGCTTCTGCCCTCAGGAAAGGTGCTACATATTAGGAAGAAGCAAAAATTATTTATCTGAGGAAATTTTTGAAAAAATACAACACTTAATTTAAAAATGGCACTTTCAATAGGAGTTATGACAGTTACAACTAAAGGAAAGGAAATAAAATGAGATTTATATTATGGAAAGAAACTGTTGGGGGGAAGGCAATCCTTAAAGGATGCTTGAATTTTACTTTTTTTAAAGATTTATTTATTTATTTGAGAGAGAGAGTGAGAAAGGGAGGGGCAGAGAGAGAATCTCAAGCTGACTCCCACTGAGTGTGGAGCTGGATGTGGGGTTTGATTTCACAACCCTGAGATCATGACCTGTGCCAAAACCAAGAGTCAAACACTTAACTGACTGAGCCACCCAGGTACCCCTTGAACTTTAAATACATGAAACTCCCATGAGTTTGGGTTAGTGAAGGAGAAGACAGATGCCATTTTAAAAAACAGAAAAGAATACAATCTTTTGGTATCATATAATAATTGCAAAATATGTGCTTCTTTGTGTAAAAGGAGAGTTGTAGCTGGAAGAGAGTGATTTATATCTACAGCCCTTTATTTTCCAGTCCTTGTAATGTCTAGTCAATTTTTTTGCCTAAAGTATTTCACCATGTAAAGCTCTTGATTGCTTCTATTTATCCATATCAGGAAGGAACAGTTATCCTCCAAATTATTCTTCTTTCCTTCAGTAGTGATAAGTTTTTAAACGGCCACATGGCTACCCAGCTAAAGACAAGATTTGATTGCATTTAGGTATAGCCACGTAGCAAAGTTCTGGCCAAATAAGCTATGAGTGGAAATGCTGTGCTCCGCTCATCGGCTCCTGTTCTGTCCTTTTCTTCCTTTAATGTCCACCCACTTGTTTATCCAATGGCAAACTTCTCTGATTTCTTTAAGAAATACTCTTGGGGGAAGTGAATTATAGCTCTTCAAAAATATTGGTATTAAAATGATGGGCCCCAGTTGTGTGGTCTAAGGGTGATACAGTATGGGTTTCTAGGGTACCTTGGGATGGACTTTAGTCATCACTACATCACTACTCAGGATGAGTCCACAGAGGTTATAGTCATGAGGAAGTGAGTGATACCTTTTCATAACTATTTCCTCTTCAGAAATATTTTTCCTAACAGCTTTTAAGGTCTACAGATGATCTACTGTGAGTCACATTTAGTTCGGCATCAAGCAAAGATCCTGAAAAAACAGATGAGAAAAAAGAAGAACCAGTAATTGAGAGGGAAAGAAGAACACAGTTAAGTATCCAAATGGAAAAGTCAAGAACAGTTATCCAGAGAAAAATAATGAGATATGAGAGCACTGGAAAAAGAATGAATAGCAAGCTAAAAAAATGTAATCAAATAACAAGAATCTTTTGCCTAAAGTTTGTGTTGGGAAACATCATCCACATTTCCACATTTATGCTGCTGGGTGCCAGGAATTCAGGAACTGGCACATTTCTATCCTGAAGAGTCCCAGTTTGGTAAGAGGACAGACCAATAGAATAAGTATCACACAAAGTGACCAGGGTGATTAATCATGGAGGCTTATACAAGTACTGCAGGGAGCTAACCAGAGAGTCACTGAGTATTCTTGAAAGGTGTGTAGTGCGTAGTAGAGGAGGTCAGTGTGGAGGAAATGAGAAGTCCTAAGTCCCATGATTCAGAGTCTGGTATAGAACATACTCTGCCCACATGAATGAATGACTGAGCTTACCTGGACTATATTTAAAAATCTAGCTTGTGAATTCTAGGTTCCCGATTCTCCATACACTCATACTCAAATTATTGAATTCTTAAATCTAAAGTGAGAGAATATAAGTATTCAAGATTTCCCTTACATATAAGCAGAGTAAGAGATAACTTGCACAATATGATTCAGCAGATAATAGAACGGCCCCCAACTCAAAACTATTTCCAAAACTAAATCCTGAAGTTCCATCATTACCATACAATTTCTTTGTGCTCAAATGAGTATTTAGTTGTTTGGCCAAGACCACTGTAAGATTTGCAAAACAAAAGGTCAGTATATTACAATTTGTGGTAGGCTGAATAAAGATATCCATGTCCTAATCCCTGAAACACGTCCATGCTACTTTATAAGGCAAAAACAGACATTGCAGATATGATTAAGTTAGGGATCTTGAAATGGAGAGATAATCCTGAATTATCTGAGTGCACTCTGAATATTATCACCAGAGTTTTTATTTTTATTTATTTAATTTATTCATTAAGATTTTATTTATTTATTTATTTGACAGAGAGAGAGAGAGCAAGATTTCAAGTAAGCAGAGAGGCAGGCAGAGAGAGGGGGGAAGAAGGCTCCCTGCTGAGCAGAGAGCCCGATGCAGGGCTCGATCCCAGCACCCTGAGATCATGACCTGAGCCAAAGGCAGAGGCTTTAACCCACTGGGCCACCCAGGTGCCCCTATTTATTTATTTTTAAAAGATTTTATTTATTTACTTGACAGAGAGTAAAGATCACAGGCAGGCAGAGGCAGAGAGGGGGAAGCAGGCTCCCCGCTGAACAGAGAGTCCGATGTGAGGCTCAATCTCAGGACCCTGAGATCATGACCTGAGCTGAAGGCAGAGGCTTTAATCCACTGAGCCACCCAGGCACCCCTCACCAGTGTTTTTAAAAGAGAAGACGGAGAAAGATTTGGCCCTATGGAAGAGGAGGAGAAAACAACATAATCATGGAAGAAGGAGAGATTAGATTGATAAGACCACAAACCAAGGAATGTCAGCAGCTACTAGGGCAAAGAATGGATTTTTCCCTTAGAGCCTGCAGAGGTACTATGGCCCTGCTAATACCCTGATTTCAGCACATGATATTAATTTGGGACTTTTGGCTTCCAGATTTGTGAGGAAAAAAGTTGTTTTAACCCAAGTTTGTGATAGTTTGATACAGCAGGCATAGAAAATTCATACCTAATATTCAAAATAAGTTACAATGATCAACACTAGTTGTTTCTGTGTTTTAGAATAAGTTTGTGAGTATAAAAATAGATGAGATTTTATAATTTATATTTGTATATTCCTCTCCTACTTATCTTTTTTACCATAGACTTTTTTGGGGTGGTTTTCATTCATTTCTTTTTATTAAAAAGTTGTAAAATTGCATTCAGACTACATGTAAAATTTTTTGTCCTGCATTTTTTAAACTAACATAACATTTTTCATTATCATGTTTTTCATAATTATCACTCTTAGCAATTGCATAAAATTTCATCAAAAATATACCTTAGATTTCTTAACCAATTCCTTATTAGTAAGTTTTTAGGTTGTTTGTGATTTTTACAATTATATGAAACACTGAAATAGATATATCTCTGCATAAAACTTATTTTCCCTCAATATTTAGCATCACTTCCTTTGACAAGACATTTAGAAATATAATGGCTAAGTCGAAGAACATCAACATTTAAAATTCTTGATGCATATTGCCATTTTGTTTTCTAAAGGAGTGGAGCCAATTGGAATTATTTTTTGTAAAATAAGTCATTAAGCCATTATCTAAGGTTTGGGCCATAGGGTTTAAAATTACTTAACTTTGGGGGGTGCCTGGGTGGCTCAGTCATTAAGCATCTGCCTTCGGCTCAGGTCACGATCCCAGGATCATGGGCTCCCTGGTCTGCACGGGGCCTGCTTCTCCCTCTCCCACTCTCTCTGCCTGTGTTCCCCCTCTTTCTGTGTCTCTCTGTCAAACAAAATTACTTAATTCTGGCACACCTGGCTGACTCAGTTGGAAGAGCATGTGACTCTTGATCTTGGGGTTGTGAGCTCTAGCCCCATGTTGGGTGTAGAGATTACTTAAATAAATAAACAAATTTTATATAAAGTAAAATTACTTAACTCTGATTCAGGAAGGGACCAAAAAAAAAAAAAAAAAGAAGTACTCTAATAATTATATAATCATTCACATCAATTGTGGGTGATCTGCCTACTCTGGTGTGGGTCTGAAAACTTAGTGTGACCTTCTCAGAACTATCTGAATTCAGTGCTTCTGTACACTGGACCTTTTTAAACAAGATTCACAACAGCTATTTGTTTAATTTTCTACTCACCTCCTACGCTGCAAGGTTTGTGAGGACAAAGATCCTGACTACCTTGCATATGGCTGTATCCCCCCAAATCTGGCATAGTATCTCAAAATGGGAGACACTAAATAATATTTCTTATAAGAATAGAGGAGTAAAGGTTAGAGGGGACAGTTATCTAGTTCAGAGTTCAAAGGTTCTAAAATGAGAGTTCCCACTTCTATATTTGAAGGTAATCCATTCCTTATGATCTTTTAAAAATATAAGCGGGGGCGCCTGGGTGGCTCAGTTGGTTGAGCAACTGCCTTTGGCTCAGGTCATGATCCTTGAATTCCGGGATCGAGTCCCACATCGGGCTCCCAGCTCCACGGGGAGTCTGCTTCTTCCTCTAACCTTCTCTCCTCTCATGCTTTCTCTCACTTTCTCTGTCTCTCAGATAAATAAATAAAATCTTTAAAAAATATATAAGCATAATTATCAAGCATCTACATATACTATATATATATATAGTATACGTATATATATACATACGTATATATAACTGTGATAAATTTTTGTAGGGATTTAAAGAGAAGTATAAAAACGTAATGTCTGGCCTTCCTATTTGAATGGACAGGATATACATGGTGAAATAGGATTTCACAGAGCTATGTTGTCCAGTATGGCAGCCACTAATCACATGTGGCTCCTTAAACATAATTTGAATGAACTGAAATTAAGTAAAATAAAAAATGTATTCATCAGGCATACTAGCCACATTTGAAGTGCTCAATAGCTCCACAGTGCAATATAGCACAAAAGAAGGCAGTAATATGTGAGAGGCAGATTGTTAGAAGTTGAGAGGACATCAACAGGGGACAACCAATTTGAACTGATTCCCATGGGACAGAACAGCCCATGAGTGAAAGAAGAAAAGTAAAAGCTTTTTGTTGGGAATTTAAAGAATGATTTAAGAAGCAAGCAGATCAGGAACCTCTCTTCCCATATAAATGACCTCAATTGTTGACTCAACTCAAAAGTTGTCTAACTGGGTCTGCATTTGACCACTATAGGGACTGAAAATGTAATCATCCCTGAAATGCCTTCATTCAAGATTTCCATTCTCATAACTTGTTATGCTTTCTAAGTGGCAAATGTTTAAATGCTAAATCCTCAAATAAGATTGTGTTAAAGAATCCCTTTGACCAATGCTAGATATAAACTCAGCTGAGGCTCTTCTTTCTTCTATCCCTCTCCCCTTTTCTTTCAGCTCTGTTGCTGTGATTGCTGAAAGACTACGGCATGGCCTCTGTTCTGGGATAAGGCTTGTGGGCATCCACAAGTCACTGTGGAGAAGCACTTGACTCTTAAGCACTTTAATGCCATGTTGCTTTCCAAATTAGGCCATAATGAAAATATTAAAATCATGTAGACATTTATCAGTAGGATTAGCCGACCCACCCAGATATACTCAAATAACTGATGGGAAGTTGTAGAAATGAAAGATTTATACTAGTCTTTAGGCATGATGAAAAACTAAACTCACAACAAGGGAAGCTTTAAAGCATCTCACCAACTGCTTTTTAATGTTTTCTTTCTCACTATTGTGACCAAGAGTGGATGGGAGACACATTCCTTTTCCAGGATTTAGGTCCTGATGATTCTTCTTTGAATCTGAGAGGAACATATGGACTATTTTATCTAGCCTATCATTTCTCAATGAAGAGAAAGGAGGTCCCTTAAGACTTACGCAGCTAATACAAGTCTTAAGTCTTAAGAAGAACTTATAGTAAACTCAGATCCCTACAGCTCAGTGAATCACACAATCTACATGGGACGAAAAATCCCTTTAGACATATTGAGCCTTGAATGTCCAGGAAGTAACCTAGTTTTTGCTAAAATTTTAACAATTCAGTTCAAGTGTGACTGCCGATAAGTTTGTTGAGTAAACTGTTAAAATCAGGAAGTAAGATGGACTTACCTCTGTTCTATCACAGCAAAACTGAGAATGTCACTCTGAGAAACAAGAAGCAATAGCAAATTCCCATTGTCTCTGAGCCTCTCTAAGGTGGTTGAAAGGCTGAGCCTCTAAAGGGTTCTTTGTATTTTCCTTTTCGTGCAGTGCTTTATACAAAGGAAACTCTGAACAGACACACATGTGAACAGTCCTACATCTGCCATAGCATGAGACTGTGGGAAGCATAAAATTCACTGTATAAGAAATGGTGTTTATTTCTACTAGACATAAGGATTTTGTCTGTTTTGTTTCAGTGCAATCCAGTGCCCAGGAAATAATCTGGTACAGACTCCGCACTGAATAAACGTTTGTAGAATGCAGCACCAATTGTCATCTTGGGCCACCAAGGGCTCTGACCTGAGCCTCACTTCTTCCCTTTTCCTGCTTTGCTCAGTGGGTGAGAAGTCCACGGATCTGAGAGAAGGTGCCCACCTGGAGTCTCTGTGTCTCCTTCCCACTTCTAGCCCATTCTCTGAGACCTCAGGGTTCCCTGGCCAAAGAGCCCCAAACTTGCTTCCGGGGATAGAAACAACCGCTTCCCTCATTCTATTTTGAGAACAGATCATTGCTGGTATGCAGTGACTAGTACTGAAAGTGTCCAAAGGATAGCTCTGTCTGGGTGGGACAAAGAATGGACATGTGCCTTTATTCCAATCCTGCACATTTTAGAGGAGGCTTGGATGAATAAGTGAATGGATTTATGCATGGACAAATGAATGCAAGCAATGCCCTTACATGAGTCACTAAAATATACCGGGGAAAGAGAAAGGAATGGGGCACATGGGCTTTTCCAAACATTCTGAAAATGGCTAATTCTGTCAAGTTGGACAAGGAACTCTTTTTTTTTTTTTAAGATTTTATTTATGTATTTGACACAGAGAGCAAGAGAGCACAAGCAGGCAGAGCAGCAGAGGGAGAGGGAGAAGCAGGCTCCCCACTGAACAGGGAGCCCAATGAGGGGCTTGATCCCTGGGATCATGACCTGAGCCGAAGGCAGTCACTTAACCAACTGAAGCCACCCAAGTGCCCCTGGACAAGGACCTCTTTTATTGCTTTTAATGATCCATATCAACAACAACAACATTGTCCAGAAAAACGGTCAATGTTCATGAGATACCTTAAAGTTGCCAAAGAAAGCTGTTCTTTAATTTTTAGTCTGAAAATGACATAAAATGTAGATTTTTAAATAAAGTCCTTAAAGAAATGAAATTTTAAGATGTGTCCCTTAAAATCAAAATAGATTCAAGCTTCAAATATAAGAAGAAAATTATAAATTCACAAAAGTGAAGCATTTTCTCTTGTCAAGGCTCCACCTGGCACCAGACCTGGCACCTAGAGGGGCCCACCAGGCTTTTGTCAGCAGAGCTGAGTGGATGAGAACAAGCATTTTGATGCCAGACCCCTGGGATTAAATCTTGGCTTCACCTCGGACTAGCTGGGTGACCTTGGACATGTCACTCTTGGGATAACACCACACCTACTTCAGGGAGTTGTTACAAAGATTAAACACATTGTTATTTATAAAAGAATGGAACAGTGTCCAGTGTCTGTCTCTTAGCACTCTGGAAGTGCTGAATTTCAGTGTTAAATGCTATGTTATTGTTAAATGACATTAAATGATGTGTGCTCCATACTGTTAGCTATTCTTACTATATATCAAGTTATATTTAATCTCAAAAAAAGACATAGTCTCTAAGCGTTGGTCAATTTAGATTTCCTGTTCTCTAAGTGATCTAGCAGGCAACTCTGGTAACAACAGATTTCAACCATCTCAAAATATTTTTAGTGTGTTGCCACAATCGACTTTGGTTAATGTAACATTAATTCAATGGGAGTTTTGTAAGTCATCAGGTGGAAAGGCTGTATTTTACCTTTGCTTTTCCCTGACTAATGAAGATGTGTTCAACGTTTCAATCATTTAAAATCTATGCTAAAGTTATAGAATAATAAGAAGGAATCTAAGCTCCATCTGTACTAGAATGCTGTATGCAAACCACATACTGAGAACACCAAAGCAGCTGGAACATAGAAACCAAGGAGAGTTATTCAGGGACAGAGATAAATGGATCATAGAAATTGTAAAGATGATCATATTAATGCCTTTCATCCATCTTTTGGAGTGAAAATGACATCACTCATAGTTGTTTTTACCTAAGAAAATTTTGGATTTTATTATTTTCCTTAAAATCGCTAAACATGAATTCTTAATCTTGAATATTCATATAAATTACATGTGTGGAAACACATGCATGTTAATGACACACTAAGGACATTCCAGAAAATCTTCTATTTGGGAGGGGGTCTCACAGTTTCTGACTACTTTCCTCAGTATTACTGTTGTTTTTCTGAAAGCGTCTTTTAAGAAGACACTTTGTAACTTCTTCAACAGTGAGTTAAAGTTACACACCACTGAACAAAAACCTTCAAATTCTAACATTACAATTTTAATGGGATAGGTGAATATATTATCAGAAATGTCAGCAACAGAATGAAATTAAGTTAACATACAATATCCACTAAACTTTAAAACATCGCCTCCTTTTCACACAAATCAGACTGATTTGAAAGATAAGCAGTTGTTTGAAAATTAATAGCAACATTCTTTTGTTTCACTTTATGCAGCTTTAAAGACTAAAGGAGTCGTAGGAATTAATTGCAGGCTTCTAATAAACACAATGATGTAATGACGTATTTAACATTACTGTTTTTTGTTTGATTCCAAATAAATTGTAGATTTTTCTGGTGTGATACTAAAACAATTACCATTTTGCAAAAAGGATAATTAATCTGCAATTTTTTCACATTAGATCATATATCTCTAAAGAGTGCCCACGGATTTGATAGTCTTCAGCTGCTGTGTATTTATTTTTCATTTTTTCTACTGATGTACCGAGCCATCAGTGCTGACATTTAAATGAGTGAGTATTCAACACAAATGTGATCATTTGTACAGCATCCAATGCGGCCCCATACTGAGATGATTGCTTCTGGGAGCCATCCATGGGTTCTCAAATAGGGGGAAAAAGCCAGGCAAAATTTTATCAATTTACATTTTTCTGTGATTAATTTTTATGCAAATAAGGGCCCGACCGTGCTCCCATCTCACCTGAATCATCCGGATCATCAAAGACAAATTGAGCATCACTTATTTAAAAAATAGGCTTTAAACTACTCTACAGCTGTGTTGGAAAACGCTAAGAGCGGGGCATGAACTTCTCTAATATAACAGGAATAGATAAGAAAATGCCTTTTATGTGCATTTTGTACACAATACCATAAACATGGAACTTAACAAAATCTGCCCCCCCCCAAACAATTGCCTTTGCTTTGAGTATTCTCTGGTCTTCGTAAACATTCAGCAATGAGAATGACAGTGTATGAAGCAACATTTCTCCAATTTCTGAATACATAATCAGAAGCATAATTCCCATTAAGTGAAATATACTGATCATGGTTACATGTCTCTGCCAACATTCTACTGCCTCCGGATGAAAGTGTCTAATAAATAGAGTAAATATACAAAGGAAACAAAATGTCGCAGAATTAAATGACAAATCTTAGTTGGTGGTTAGGGGGTTTATTAGTATTATGTTGTATGAAATTGACACACTACTTTTAAATCAGGTCTATACAATCTATTCTAAATTCACTAAACTTCCACTAAAATAATAGGATTATTTAATTTGCATTTGGAATCCACCAGAAATTATAAAAATTTTAAAAGGAAATTATAAAAATCATAATGGATTTTTTTCAAATAAGAATATTCTTCAGATTTATGAACTATAAATGTTTTCCATGATATCTGGAATCAAGTTAACAATGCAATTCATATAAATAAATTGTCACAGCTTACAAATGCCATCCCAGCAGTAACTAAGTTCAATTTGTTATGTTTTAGGAAAAGCTATATTTTCTCACATGGTGTCTTTTAAAAGTGTGCTTAGAGTTTTATATACATGACTCAGTTATCAAAATCTTCCCAGATGTCTCTCTTTCTCTCACTCATGAAAATAATCGCCAGAGCAGAAATAAATTGTTGACAATTCTCTGAGAATGGAAACAGACCACAGGGGGTAAAAATCTGGTTATCTGAATGGGTGATATAATCGAAGGTTCAGCTAAGCTAAGGGAATTTCAACATAAACAATGCTCTTATTTCCAAGAATGGATTCTCCTTTATATACAATAGTGGAGGAATGCCAATCCTTTCCTTACTGCTGTGAGAAAAGTGCCGGACAGGAACAAGATTAGAATCTTAAAAGCTGTCCTGGGGAGCTAAATTACTGTGCAGTGTACAGGTGAGGAGGTAAAAAGAGCAAAAATAAATGGAGTTTATTCCATGGTTTTTAGAGTTTATTTCATCAAGACAGAAATAAAGACATCTAAATCCATAGTTAGAGTCACTCCATGTGAAACAGCTGTGTGTGTGTGTGTGTGTGTGTGAGAGAGAGAGAGAGAGAGAGAGAGAGAGCTTGTGTTTGAATGGAACTGCATGACTCGGCCTCCTCTCTTTCTCATCCATAAAAATATGCCATTCAACACCATATTCCACACACACAGAAAAAACAGATTCCTGCTTATATTCTCATTGTCTTCCTTCAAAAATAATCTGGGAAAAGACAGGTGTTTCTCTCACAGAAATGCACTAATTTCAACCTGGTGAGCAATTGTTGAGAAGTAGAATAATCAGATTCATACAACTCTTTGTATACATACACACACACATGCGCACACACTCACACACGATCAAGTAGTCTGATCTTTGGGTAAGTCAGTCTAAAGCAGCCAACCATAACGTCATCTGCTATGATTCACTCAGGAGCGGAAGGAATTTGCAAAGTTCATAACTTGGGCATTTCATATTCTCAAACAAAGGTGGGCATAAAGCAACTCTCAGACTCCAAGGATTTACAAACTCTACCCCGACTTTCAGCAGCAGCTGCTTGGTTGAAAGCAGGTCAGCTGGCAACCACACAGCTGTTTTTTTAAAGTCCAGGATAGTTGCCAGTGTAATGTGAAAACCAGCCTGTCTCTCACAGAAGTAAATTGGCACCTCCCAAATGACAGGGGGGAACTGCTTCCACATGTGTCAACTGAGTACATTTAGGGACAATGGGACAAGGGACTGAATAAGGTGAAAACCTTGAGGGATGACAACTCACAAACTTAGGGAAAAGAGCAACTGCTGGATTCTGCTTCTCAAACCTCAAAACTTTAGCACAGGAAACAAAATCATATCACATCTTGACAATAACGTGAATCTTATAGATCTTGGGGTAAAGTACTTTGGAAGGACACTCAGAAATTGCAATAGAAAGCTTCATCTAACATGACTATCACATGTGAACACTTCTAATAGAATGTATTCTGGATCTGAAAATTAAAATAACTATAAATTCCCCCCAGAATGATTATCTGCCTTTTTAATGATAGAAATGATAAACAGTCATAGTAAAACATTAAAGCATGAGAGTTTCTTTTTTTCCATTTATGGGGTGCCTATTTATGCCAGGGTTTTTTAATTAAAATATAATTTATGTAGAGTACTGTACAAGTATTACATGTATAGCCCAGTGACTTTTTACATATTAGATACCTGTATAGAAATATGACCTCAAGCAAAAGATGGAATATTTCCATTACCTCACTTTACTCTCACTAAAATTAGATGAGGTACTAACAAGGTGAAATGTAAAAGGTCAGATTCAGACAAATTGAGAAACTCGACAGAGGTCAGATAGGTGACAAGGCTAAGTTCCAAATTCACAATCATCTGACTCCAAAGTCCATATTCTCCTCATTAAGCCAAAGTGCCTCTATCAAAAGAAAGGACAATAAGAATATGGACACAAATTCCAAAATTAAATTATGCTAAATTGTTTATTCAAAATAAATAGAAAATGCATTTTATGAAATAATTACTAAAATTGGCATTCTGATATACTCAACATTTGAAAGGACACCATAATTTTTAGGAGGGAGAGAAATTAGTTATTATTAAGCCAAATATGGTAGAAAATTCAAACAGTGGATTAAGAAACAGAGTGGAAGTTTATTTCTCTGTCATGAATAAATCCAGAGATTGGCAGTCCGAGCCTGGTATGACAGTTATTCAACCATTAGAAACCTAGAGTTTGTCTAGTTTTTTTTTCCTCTCCATTATTCTTGAATCTTTTCCTTGCTTGTGGTTGTCTCATGGTCACAAAATGGTTGCTGCAGCTTTAGCCACCACGTATATTCTCCAAACAGCAAGAAGGAAAAAAGGTGAGGGTAAAAAGGCACCTGCCTAATACCTCCCTTAGTATATTTTACATAGGTTGCCCAAGGATTTCATCTAATGACTTCTACTTTTTTATGTAAGAAGCTACCTACATCTGCAATGGAGACTGAGCTATTTAGTATTTTGTTTAGACCCATTTCCGCCCCTGCTAATTAAAGAAGAGGGAAGAATGGAAGTTTGGTAGACAATTAGCAGTTTCTTTACAGGAAGAGAAAAAAAAATTAATCCATTTAAGTATTTAAAGTAACACAAGTCTATGAAAGTGCAAATATATAGAAGGCAAACAGCTTTACTCATAACTAGAACTCATTGCACTGAAAAATGTCATCAAAAAGAATGATATTTTCTGAAGTAACTAGTGAAAATAGCTTACTATTTTTAAATATATATATGTATATATATAATCATTTAGAGAAAATGATAAATGATATATTGGCTCATTTGAATAAATATTTCTTGAGTGTCTACAATGCCAGGAGATCTTCTAGGCACTTGGGATATAGGCATGAGCAAGACAAGTTTACTGGTATTACAGTGCTTACAATCAACAAAGAAAGAAAGTCTGAAAATAATGTCATGCAGAGAACTAAAATATGTTAATACGAACAGAGAGCAACTGTGTAACTAATTTATGATGGGGTTGTCAGGAAGACTTCTCTTAGCAGGCTACATTCAAGCTAAGATTTTAATGACAAGAAAGAAAGAGCCATGTAAAGCTTGTGAGAAGAGCACTAGGACCAGAGAAACAGGAGGAGCAAAGGCTCTAGGTGAAAAAAAGCTTAACATGTTCCAGTAACAGAAGGAGAGCTAAGAGGCTGAAACAGAGTAGGGAGGGGACAGTGGTCGGATGTAGGAGAAGAGGTCACAGAGGTGGGAAGGAGCCATACTGTGTAGGGTTTGGCAAGCCAAGATAAGAAGTTGAGATTTGGGGGTACTCTCTGGCTCAGTGGGTAGAGCATGTGACTCTTGAGCTCAAGGCCCACGATGGGCATAGAGCTTACTTAAAAAAAAATAAGTAAAAATAAAAATCAAGAAAAAAGAAGTTGAGATTTTTTTCCAAATCTGATGGAGATTTTTAAGGATAGAATGACATTAGCTGATTTTAATTTAAAAGTAACGACTCTGGCTATTTATGGAGAATAGAGATGGTAGAGAAGCAAAAATGGAAGCAGAAAGACAGGAATCGATTGCTGTAGAGTAGATGATGGCAGCTGGGACTAGAGTTTAGTGGAAATTAAAATAATGGACACATCAGTATCAGGGCATGGAAATAAATGAACAGATTCATCAGTTGAACTTGAGGATGGATTGGGATGGGGCTGGTGAAGAAAAAAGAAAAGTGAAGAAATTATTAGGTGTTCAGTTTGAGAACATGAAAAGATGGAGATGACTAGAACACAAACAAGTCTGGAAAAGGAGAGTAGGCATTCTCTTTGGGATATGTTCAGTTTGAGATTTCAGTTACATCTCCAAAGAGAAATTTACAAGTCTCTAGAGGTTAAGAATGGAGCTATGGATTTGGGAAACTTGATGGCTTCAAGCCATGGAAGCAGATGAGATCATCCACAGAGTGTAGAAAAAACAAAAAGTTTCAGGGGACAAAGCCCTTGGAAACTTGATGTTAAAAGAACAAAGAGAGAGAGAGAGAAAGAGAGAGAACAAGCAGCAAGAGATTTAAAAGGAGTGTCCACTGAGATAGGAGAGATACCACAAGAAGAAAGTGCTTCACAAGTAGCCAGTAGTTAAATGTGTCAAACACTTGGAAAGATCAAGTAATATAAGAATAAACAAATGACCATTGGAAAACTAATGTCACCCAATGCAGAAAAAGCAGTTATTTTTCAATATTTAATTTAATGTGAGTGAAGCACTCCTCCAGAATTAAGACTGTTCATATTCTTGAAGAACCAAACTAATATTTTCTCTATCCCAAGTTCAATCTGATAACTCTATCACTATCCTTGGAAATTTTGAAAAGTGAAAACAAATCTGAAAATCTGATGTCCTCGCTACCCTCACTCTCCAATCCACAGAAATGTACCAACATCACACCAAAATCAAAATAAGTACATTTAAATTTCATTTAGGTGGAGTTGTTCTCTCTTTTACAGGGCATGGCACCTTTTATCCCCTTGAGGTATTTGTATTGTTGAGATACACTCCAAGATGTTCCCAGGAACAGTGAAGCCATATTGCCATGGAAGCACCTGTAGTACAGGTGAGATCCTTCTTTACGGGAGGGATGCCCTTAACGAGAAAGTTATACAGCCAAAGAATATGAGAGACAAGAGGATTATCCATATATATATACGTGTGAAACACTGTGCAGATGCTCAGGAATAATCAGGGAGATGTAGGGAAGAAGAGCAAAAAAGGGCTAAGGTGCTCCAATTAAGCAAGTAGGGCTATTAGCCAGGAAACATGGCCATTTGCGGTATGACCTTATCTGTACTCAGGCTAATGAGGTCTGAAAACATTTGAGTTCTGCTAACAATAAAGCACATGTGCTTTTATAATACAATTCTATGTTTATTTTCTTCTGATTAACTGTATTAAGCTATTTACACAGTGGAATTGTATTTAAAGAGTTATTTAGTAAAGACATGCCACAAATAGACAGTTTCACTAACGCTAATCACACGAGTGCAGTGAAGCAAACTTATGCTCAAGAAAGTAACATGGGTGAGAACTTCCCATTCTTGCGACATTTTCCGGGCCAGTAGACTTGAAATTATGCCATTCCAAAATAATTCTGGGGTGGGAAGCTTCCTAGGATAATACAACCACATTTAAGTGAGCGTTGCAAAGAGAAGCTGATGTGAGAAAGCTGTAATATTGCTGGCATAAAAATAGGTGCTGCCAGGGAGTGAGGCAGTTGACAAATGGGCTTGCTGAGGGAGGGCTAAGGGACACCCCTAGTAACCATGAGGAGGCTGGCCTGAAGCAGCAGGTGCTCTGCTCTAATGAGAGCCCAGGACCTCCAGAGCAGACAGGAAGGAGCGGCATGAGAAGGCTGCCCTAAGGAGGAGGGAGACAAGACACCTGAAAGTTGAGCACAGCTCCAGAAAGGGACCAGAACAGAGACAAAGGGATCCAGTGAAGGGTCACCAGGTTTGGGGTAGACAGTCTCGATAAGCAAAATGTTAAGATTCTATTTCTAAAGATTAAGCAGTATTGGTGGTGAAAATCAGTAAGGCTCTTAAGTAACATGAAGGAAAACTCAGTGACAGCTGAGTCAGAATGGGCGGATTAGGAAGCTGTGCTCATTCAGGGCCCACCACGTGCCACTGAGGCCACCAGGCCCTGCTGTCACTCTGAACCCAATTAGACCAGGTGTAAGAACCTGCACATCAGATCTCTTCCTCTTTCTGTCTCCTGATTTCTCTTGTCTTCTCCATGTCTTGAAAAAGACATGCTCGGGAGTTATCTGTAGTGGACAACACCAAACAAGGTTTATTAAGGTAAGATTTTACCAATACACATACAAGAAAATTTGTTCTAAATAAGATGAACAGTAAATTGTATTCTTTCAGATATTTATGGCAAGCATTGAAAAAAGAGAAAAACAGTTTTTTATAATGTTTTTGGGAAAAAAGTAAGCTTATTGAATAGGGAGGATAAGGATAAAACATGAAGAAGGAAAACCATATACTTCACCTACATAGTTATTATTCATTCAACAAGCATTTACTGAGCACCTACCCATATGCTATTGGATATTGTCAGGAAAACAAAGATGAAAGGGATCTGCTCCCTGTCTTAACTTTTCTGGGGAAGAAACAGTACACAAATAAACAAAGTGCAATATAAAATGTTCTCTCTTAAGGTACCTTAATAAATAAATAAGTTTTATTTATTATATATAATATATATTATATATTATGCTTATAATTATTTTATGTATATAATATATGATAAAATATATAAAATAATATATATTTATGCTTATATTTCTAAGATCCCATTTGAATATATATTAACTGTAAAATGCCAAACATTAAGTCATTTAAAAAAGAAATGCTCTATTTTTCTTTTAATCGATATGTATCCATAAGTTAAACTTATGTTCCTAAATGTTATCTTGAAGAGAATAAGGCCCTAAAATGGTGACCATCTGGCTGATGGTGAACAAATAATGACTAAAGACAAACCAAGACAGGCTACTTAACAAGGTAATGTCCCAGCAACTGATCAGAAGATCTGACCTCCAAAGAATCCTTTAAACCCAAACTCAGTGAGGCAATCCTGCCAAAGATGGATACCAATCTGACTTCTGAGAATTAAGGTGTTCAAGACAGGACTCCAAAGAAAAGCTGCAGTGAACTCTGAGAAAGAAATTGCCTCCTGAGGACATGGAGAAAAAGAAATCCTCATGGACTGTTGTTGGGAATGTAAACTGGTACCACCACTGTGGAAAATAGTGTAGAGGTTCTTCAAAAAATTAAAAGTAGAAATATCATATGATCCAATAATTCTACCACTGGGTATTTAACCAAAGAAAATGTAAACACTAATTCAGAAAGATATATGCATCCCTATGTGGCAGCATTATTTACTATAGCCAAGATATAAAGGAGATTGTGTATGTACACACACACATACACACACACATGCACGCACACACTGGAATATTACACAACCATATAAATAGATGAGATCTTGCCATTTGCAACAACATGAATGGTCCTAGAGGGTATTATGCTAAGGAAAATAACTCAGACTGAGAAAACCAAAAGCCATATTATTTCACTCATATGTGGAATTTGAAATAACAATTAAATAAACAAAAGAAGGAACAGACCCATAAATACAGAGAATAAACTAATTGTTGCCAGGGTCGGGGGTACGGGGGATAGATGGGCAAAATGGGTGAAGGGGAGTGAGAGGCACAGGCTTCCAGTTATGGAATGAATAAGTCATGGGAGTAAAAGACACATCATAGGAGACATAGTCAGTGATATTATAATAGCACCGTACAGTGACAGATGATAGCTATACTTGTGGTTGGAACAGTAAAATGTATAGAGAAGTTGACTAACCATGTTGTACACCTGAAACTAATGTAATATTCTGTGTCAACTATGCTCAAAAAAAATTGAAAAAAGAAAGTGCCTTCTAAGTATTACCCAGTTATAACTAATACCACTGCATCCTGGCTCTTGCTCTCATCACCATGGTGATTTGCTAAGTCAGACCTTCAGCAGGCCTTAGCCTTCAGCTTTGTGGTACCATCATGCCTCACCATGCACCTTTATAGAGAGGTCCTGATGGTACTGAGAAACAAAAACCTGAAGGAAGACTAACATTTTTATTCACAATTAAGATCAAAAAACAAAAAGTTCAAAGGCGAGACATCCAGTTCTAAGTATTTTGTAAGACAGTGTATAATGTTTTGTGGGAAGTTACTAGCTCCTGAATGTCAATATCAATCTTGGTAAAATAAATAAAATAAAATAAAATAGAAAAATTGCTCTTATGTATTACATGCTGAGTACTGAATTTCATCCCACAGTATAATGCACAGCTCATGGTGAACTCATGTATTTGATTACAGACTCTAAAGTCAACTAAGATCATTTTGATTTTCAGTCACAGGCAATACTAAGCTTTATTTAATGAAAAATTAAAATGAAATTCCATGTAAACAAAGTATAAAAATTACTTTTCCAAAATATACCAAAATTTATCAAACATTTAAAGAAGAAATAATACCAAAGCTATACATTCTTTTTCAGAAAACGGAAGAGAAGACAATACTTCCCAGCTCATTTTATGAGGCTAGCATTATCCCAGTACCAAACCCAGAGAAAGATCTGTTCACAACAGAATGCTACAGACCAATAGTCCCCATGGATACAGAAAATCTTCAACAAAAGATGATGAAATCAAATCTGTCAATATTTAAAAAAGGATAAAACAGCACGTAACCAAGTTAGAGTCATCATAGGAATTCAATAATAGTTCACCATTTGAAAATCAATAAATGGAAGTTGTCGTATTAACTGACTAAATAAGAAAAACCAATAATATACAGAGTCATTCAATAAAATTCAAAATACCTTCATGATAAAAATTCATAGCGAATTAGGAATAGAATATAATTCAAGTAGCATGGTATTAGTGAATACCATAGTGAAAGAATACAAATATCAAATAATGAACAGAACAGAGACCACAAATAGACTGACACAGATATAGTCAACTGATTTTTGACAAGTAGAAAGGCAATTCAATGGATAAGGGATAGTCTTTTCAATAAATAGTGCTGGAACAATTAGACATTTATATGAAAAAAAACTTATACAAAAAAAAACTTATACAATAACTCAAAATGGATCACAGACCAAAGGTGAAGTGGAAAACTCTTAAAACATCTAGAAAAAAATAAGAATTAGTCATGAGTTTTTAGATATATCACCAAAGGCATAATCCATTAAAAAAACTTATAAATTAGATGTTATCATATTTTAAAACTTTTGTGAAAACACTGTTAAGACATGAAAAAAATACCCAGAATTCAAGATACACTACAAAGCTGTATTAATCAGAACAGTATGATACAGGCACCAAAATAAACACTAGATTAATGAAACAATAGCTAACCCAGGAATAAACCCATGCTTATACAGTCAATTATTCTATGACAAAAGCAGCAAGAATATACAATGGGGGAAAAGATAGTCTCATCAACAAATGGTTGTGGGAAAACTGAACAGCCACATGCAAAAGAATGAAACTGGACCATTTTCTTACACTTTCATGAACAAAAGTAAACTCAAAATGTATTAAAGACCTAAATGTGAGACCTGAAACCATAAAACTCCTAGAAGAAAACACAGGCAATGATTTCTTTGACATCAGCCATAGAAACACTTTTCTAGATGTCTCCTCAGACAAGGAAAACGAAAGTAAAAATAAACTATTGAGACTACACCAAAATATAAAACTTCTTCACAGTGAAGGAGACCAAGGTAACCTACAGAATGGAAGAAGATATTTGCAAATGCTATATCTGATAAGGGGTTAATCCAAAATAGGTAAAGAACTTACACACCCCAGCACCCAAAAACCAAATAATCCAATTAAAAATGAGAAGACCTTAACAGATATTTTTCCAAAGAAGACATATAAATAGCCAATAGACGTGAAAAGAGGCGGCATGAGTAATCAGCAGAGAAATGCAAATCAAAACCACATGAACAGTGAAGCTTGTAACACTGAAAAAATAAAATAAAAGTATTTTGGGGGAAAGAAACCCCACAATGAGATATCACCTTACACCTGTCAGAATGATTAGAATCAAAAACACAAGGAATAATAAGTGTTGGTGATGGTGTAGAGAAAAAGGAACCCTTTTGCACTGTTGGTGGGAATGCAAATGGGTGCAGCCGCTGTGGCAAATAGTATGGAGGTTCCTCAAAAAGTTAAAAATAGATATACCATATGATCTAATAATTCCATTACTGGGAAGTTACCCAAAGAAAATGAAAACACTAATTGAAAAAGATATATGCACCTCTATATTTATTGCAGTATTATTTAGAATAGACAAGATATCGGAGCAACTCAAGTATTCATCCATAGATGAAAGAATAAAGACATGGTACATATATACAACAGAATATTACTCAGCCATAACAATGATTGAGACATTGTCACTTGCAACACTGTGGATGGACATACAGTGTACAACACTAAGTGAAACAAACCAGAGAAAGACACATATCAAATGATTTCACTTATATGTGGATTCTAAACAAACGAAGACAAAAAAACAGACTCTTGGAGCGCGTGGGTGGCTCAGTTGGTTAAGTGTCTGCCTTCAGTTCAGGTCATGACCCCAGGGTCCTGGGATCAAGCCCCACGTGGGGATCCCTGTTCATTAGGGAGCCTGCTTCTCCCTCTCCCTCTGCTGTTCCCCCTTCTTGTGCTCTCTCGCTTGCATTCTCTCTCTCTCAAATCAAATACAAGGAACAAACTGGGGGAGGCAGGGGGATGGGTGAAATAAACAAAGGGGATTAAGAGTACACTTACTGTGATAAGCACTGAGTAATGTATAGAATTGTTGGATCATTATATTGTATACCTGAAACTAATATAACACCGTATGTTAATAATTAATTAAAATGTGGTTACTTCTTAGTTTTGTTTTGTTTTTTAGAGATTAGGAGGGGAGAGGCAGAGGGAAAGGGAGAGAGAATATCTCAGGCAGACTCTGCACAGTGTGGAGTGCAATGTGGGGCTCTATGTAGGGCTTGATCTCATGACCCTGAGATATGACCTAAGCTGAAACCAAGAATCGGACACTTAACTTACTGAGTCACCCAGGCACCTCTCTTAGTTTTGATAAATGGTTAACAGTAGGGGAAGTGGAGTGAAAGGGATATAGGAACTCTGTACTATCTTTAGCTCCTATATTCCCTTCACTCCGCTTCCCCAAATGTTAACCAGAAATCTGAAATTATTTCAAAATAAAAAAATTTTAAAGAATTATGAATAATTTAATTTCTTAGATATTCTACCTGAAATTTACTGTGCTTTTATTTTCCAAGAACCTCTAAGAAACTGAATAGACTCTTGGCTGTTACGCAAGTAGCAATGTGTGACTAACGCTAGCCTGGGCACCTGAAGCTTTTGGTCAAATTTCCAGCCCTGCCAACAAGTATGATTCCCAGACAACTTGGGGATCCCTGAGACTCAATCCTTAATCCTTAAAATAAGGAGTTGATATAATTTGATTCCCACTGACCACTTACTTCTATCATAAAAAATAAGTAATTAAAAAATAAACAGAAAAGGGTAGTAGGGGAAGAACTCATACTTCTAAGAAACTATAAAACTCAAAGTGTTTTTTCAATGTAAAATATACAGCCAAAAACTCCACAAATGTCAATAAATTAAATATTTATTAGAGATGTTAGGAGCCCAGGGTGTCAGCAAGACTCATTCTTGCCACTGCCCATTAGAAGGGAAGCTAACCTACCTCTTAATAGTCATCAACCAGAAAGAAATGGTAAGTCAAATCCAATGGCTCCAAGTAAGAGAAATTGTTCTGGCTGTGAAGGAGTGGTCAGCCTGTCGTCGGTTGCAAGTGCAACGCCAAGGGTGTTGTTATATGCAGAAGCATGTCAAGGCACCTAATCAGCTAGTTAGGAGTAATAACTGCTCTTTCCAGATGCACGCTGAATTGCTTAATTCCAACTTTTAAGTTAGATTATAAATCCATTCATTCAAGCATCACAATGCTTTATATTACATGAATACCAAAAATATCCAGGCAAGAGTTTAGTATAATTGCATTCAATATTGTTTGCAGTCTTTATTATAATATTTAGTCTCTATTTCTCATTTAAGCAATTATCAGGGCTACTATGGCTACACAATAAGGTCTTAGAAAAAGAGAATTCTTTGCCTTCTCGATCCTGAAAGCAAGCTTATTAAGAATGACATAGGAAGAATCACAAGCATTCATTTTCTAAATTTCAGGCCCTTTTCTATAAAGTCAAAGGGTACTATAAAATGTGTCAGGAAGCCACACTTGCAGATATTCACATTTCACTTAGAAATCCTTAGGGATTGCAAGTTTCTAAGTGAGTCTCTGTGAAAGGCAAGTATTCAGAATGTCACTCTTTTCCCAAGAGAGAGCAGGTTTTGATTGCAGAACATGTTACATCAATGAAGCTTTGCTGGCAGCTGGTGAGTAAAGCTTCTGGGTAGCATAACACATTTTTCCTAATACTATGTTAAAAAGAGCCAAGCCTGAGCCATGCTCCAATTACTGGGAAAGAAAACCAAAAGAGTACAAGTGAATAGGACTTTTTGGTACTTACTTTGATATTGTTTCAAACTTACAGAAAAGTTACAAAAACAAAACAAAAAGCTCCCATACCTTTACCCATACTGAATTTTATATATATATACATGTATATGTATATATATATATATATATATATTTGTGTGTATATATATATGTGATTTGTGAAAAATAATTTGAGACTATGTATTTTCTGATCCTCATCAAACTTTCATCCAGTAGTATTACCATCCATTGATGACTTTTTTCAAATCAATTGTTACATAACAGTGTGTAATGAAATGGTGATTTTTTTCTAACTCAATCATCCCTTCAACATTTACTGACATTCTCCTCTAAAAAAGAACCTATCTTCACTTTTTATTTATTCATTTATTTATGTCAGTATCGACTCACAAGTTCTTATTTTATCTAATGGTCTATAACTCATTACTATATTTGCGTTGAGGCTAAAATTGTCAGGTGAAGGCACAGTGAGTTTTCCAAAGTTTGCTTTGGAAGCAAATGGTCACTTTGCCTTCAAAACATTTTGAGCTAAAAAAAAAAAAAAGAAAGAAAATGTCCTCCTATTTGAACCGGAACACTAAGAAATCTTTTCCCCACTCAGAAACTCCTGTCTAGACACATTACTCTTTCACAGTACCAAATCTCTGTTTTGCTCCCTATCCAGGGCTGCAGTTAATTACATGAAGAGACAGATGCTGAGCAGCCTAAGGCTTTCTTTCTCTGCCACCACAGTGAGGCTGAGCTTCACTTACCAAGCAGGTAGTGAGTGAAGACAAATGCTGTTTGACAAGGCAGCATATCCCAGCACCCAGGGATAGAAAACAGACAGGCCACTCTGTGTTCCCAAGCAAAGACAGAGAAATATCAAGCAGATTGTTTCTGACAGAAATCATATCACAGCCGCACTTCCAGACAAAGTCCGTGTGAATGAAATGATACACTTTCTGTTTCCTATCTTCCCCTTTAACAAAAAGGGAGTATATCAAAGGTACATTGAAGGTGACAGCTCAATGCAAGGTGGTTAGAAAGATTTTATAAGCTTGGTTTCCCTTTGGAGATTTTAAAGAATCAGCAACTGTCCATCGATTTAGATGCTGTAGCTATTCCTCTTGATTATAATGAATTTCCAGGTTCCTAAGTACTGCAACATAAGTACTCTATGTTCGGTGAAGGTTGTGTCAAAAGAGAAAATTGAAGTCATGAGCAGATTTTATGTCACATGATTAAAAAAATAGTCTAATTTGGACCTTTCTTAAAATTAATTAAGCAATGATCAGCTGAAAAAGTAGTTTTCCAAATGTAAACTCATGAGTATATGAGCATAAGTTATTTTAGAAGCAAACTAATGGACTTATTCTTACACATTAACGGGCACAGAAGTGACATAAAAATAAAAATTTCTCTTCAACGAGTATACTTTGGAAGGGAAATAATATTTTTATCCAATACAGAAATAACTTTGCCAAAGCTTTCCTCATTAGTTGTCAATGACTGTGAATTTAAATTACTCCTATCAAGGCATAACTAAATTATTTTAATATAGTCTTTTTTAAACATTTTTGTTTTTCATTGGGTACAGGGAGAGTACTTACATATTATGTCACAGAGATAATAAATCAAACAATTACACTAATGCTTAAGTTCTAACCAACTGTTGTTTTCAGAAGTCAAAACAACAACAACAACAACAACCAATACAACCTGCTGTGAGCCCAACTGTTGGATGATGGACCAACAACAATGATCATTCCCAAAGGAGAAGAGGGAGGGGCACAAAACAGATACTCAGGGAGCTTTGTTTTTCACCAGAAGGCTCAGAATAAGCTTTATGCAGAGATCAACAGTTCACTTAAGAGAAGTAGGTACCAAGGAACTGGCTCTTAAATTATACTATAAATTCTATTGCTTTAAATAATATTTCAGTTGGTCCTCTAATTTTCTTATACACTGCCTCCATTTTTAGCCATGCTGCAGTTCTGTAAGTCAAAAGTTACAAATAGAAAGATTCTAGTATTCTCACAGAAATTAAATTATAGTTGGGGAGTGTGTTCTTGAGCAAAAACTCCCATCAAATAAATCACATGTCCTCTATATTTATAGGTGTGTTCTTTTTGTCCCTTTTTTTCCGTGTCTGTTTTATTTCTTAAATTCAACATAAGAGTGAAATAGATGAAGGGGATTAAGAGTATATTTACCATGACAAGTACTCCATAACGTATGGAATTGTTGAATAACTATATTGTATACCTGAAACTAATATAATGCTGTATGTTAATTATACTGGAACAAATAAACAAATATCACATGTCACCAAAATAATACCCTAAAAAGAGTTGTAACAATTAAAAATTTCTATAATAATTTAGAATAGTAAGATCATGTCCCAGCCTTAAGAAATTACTAATGTGCTACATAGAAGAATCATTCGAAGGGCCCTCGTGCCCTACTCTTTATGAAACAA
>CM052815.1:23695042-23729817 GCA_028533885.1 Nasua narica | reverse complement strand
ATAATGTTTAATTTATAAATTAGGCACAGTAAGAGATTAACAATAACTAAAAATAGAACAATTAAAATAATATAGTGTAATAAGAGTTATGTGAATGTGGTCTCTCAAAATATTTTATTGTATTCTACTCAACCTTCTTCTTGTAAAAATGATAAAATGCCTAGGTGATGAGATGAAGTGAGATGAATGATACAGGCTTTACATATGCAACATGGCATTAGGGTACTATTGACCTTCTGACGATATGTCAGAAGGAGAATCATCTGCTTGTAGACTGGGCTGACAATTCCTGAATCTCTATCCCCGGGCCTATTGTCTCACAAGCACTGCCCCATCTACAACAATCTACTGAACAGAACAGAGGCTCTGGGATTAGACTACCTCAGTCTATCTTCTTGCTCTGCTACTTATAACCAGTATGTAATTGTAAATGTTGTTTAATCTCTTGATTCCTCAGTTTCTTCATCTTTAAATTGAAGGGAATTATAATACCTACCTCAAAACGTGGTAGTAGGAGTTAATGATGTTATCCATATAACAGACAATACTTTGCTGAATCATAGTACACACTCAACAAATATAAGCCCTAACAATAATACCAATAATTAAGTGATAAAATTCCAAGTTTAAAATTCCATGATTGTAAATAATAACTAAGTCATCAACTAAAAAAAAAGTCTTCATGATCAAATGAAGACCTCTCCAAGATTACTGTTTCCTAAAATTCCTCAAGTTATTTAGATTCAAAATCTCAGCTTTACTTTTGATCAACACCATTCTCCACATGCACATCTAGAAACCAAGTCCTATTTTCTTATCAAGGGATTCTCCTCCCTAGTCCTTAGTGTTCATTGTTATACTACCATACCACCAAGCCTTCACCTCCCCATCCATCTTGAAGATCACAGCACAGATAGAAATTTGTAAAGGGGGTAGCATGGTGCCAGAATAGAACACTTGCTTTATAACCAACTTGTTATAAGATCTTAAATAAGTCTCTTAACTTCTCTAGGCTTCAGTTTCCTCATGTATTAATTCTAGGAAGCTGGAATTTATTTTCTTTTAAACAAGTTTTAAAATTTAATAATTCTTTGAAAGACTGTTATCATCTTGTTTAAAAATACATGTATCGTGTAAACAGAAAGAATAAAACAGAACTCACATGATTAAGGAATAGAGATATGGGAGAGGAAAAAGAGTTTCTAGAAAATTAGAAAAACGGCAATGTTTCATCTCATTGAAATGGAGGGATTAAGCAGTACCTCTGGTAGTGACATCCATAACTCAAATACAAGGAACTTGGTTCTAAAATTAAGCAGATTTGGAAGTAAAATTGCCTTGAAATGAGACCACTGAAGAATGCTGAAGAATCACTGAAGAAAGATTCTTATCATCCCCTTGATATTAAAATAACTGGTTCCTCAATCTCAACTGACTGAAGGTTGGTGAAACAATCCAAGAATGGGATAATAGGATCTGCAATTTTAGAGAGAGAGCAATGTGGTTATGGGAGTGGCTGGTGGATGAGGGTTTAGGAAATGTCACTGAAGAGGAATAGTAGAAGGACCTGAGAGGCTGGGACTGAATGGGCCCTTTGTGTGTTCCTTCAGGTCATCTGAGATCATGGCAGAACTTATGTTATAGGAAAACTGTGATCCAAGTGTCTAAAAGGGACTTAACTTCATGTCAGTAAGCAACAACAAAGTAGAAGTAGAAGCAGCCCTACTCCTATATATGGCTCATCCCCTATAAGACAGTAAAGGAGTGATGGTCTGGAATCAGCAGTGAAAATACAGAGTGCAGGGGCACTGCCCACATCTCCCTTTCTCAGAGGGAAGAGAAGACCCTCTTTAATAAGGTTAAAAAAAAGGAAGTAGAAGAAACATTGAAGGAAAAAGAAGAGGGGAGTTTAGGGGAACCTGGGTGGCTCAGTGGGTTAAAGCCTCTGCCTTCAGCTCAGGTCATGATCTCAGGGTCCTGGGATCGAGTCCCGCATCGGCCTCTCTGCTCAGCAGGGAGCCTGCTTCCCCCTCTCTGCCTGCCTCTCTGCCTACTTGTGAGCTCTCTCTCTCTGTCAAATAAATAAATAAAATCTTAAAAAAAAAAAAGAAGAGGGGAGTTTATTGAGTTGGGAGTTCTAGAAAGCAAAACATAAGCCTTGGGAAGGAAGAGTGGTGGCTAAGGTCAAGGAAGTGCAGAGAATTAAAGGGATGAGAGGTTTGAGAGAGAATGCTCCTAGCAGTTTACATTATAGGGGCTGATAAAAGGAAACAGAGTAGGAGGTGTGGTGGATTTAGTCCTAAAAGAGGGAGGGTATTGGAAACTTCTAATTCACCAAGAGATGGAAGAGAGGGAGGCAACAGGTGGGTATGAGTGAGTCAGGAGCTCCAGCATGGGCTTAGTTAAAAGAGTTACCATAGGTGTTTCAAGTGTTCCTATTTATTTGTTGCTATATCTTTCATGTGTGACAGTTTCTTGAGAGCAGATATTCTACCTTCTGTTTCTTTTGGATTATACATAACATTTATCTCTACATATAAAATACTGTAAACCAAACTGCCGGTTTGACAAAAACAATGGTTTTTAGATTCAAAGAGACTGGGACGCTTATAAGTGGAAAACAAGTTGCATTGAAATGACCATGAACTATGTTGTCTGTCTTTATAGGCAAGACTGACTGGATATGTTTAAACTGGCCAGTATAAGCAAATATTTTCATATAACTAAAATAGTAAAGAAATAAATTGATTGATTATTTAATTAAATTCACATTTCATACTTAATATAAATGTTTTCAATGGCAGTTTTTCAGTGATGTAAGAAAAATAATCACAATAAAAGGGGCATTGTTAACACATGAGCACCCAAAACATAGGAGTAGAAAAAGCAAAGGTGAAAATGTTAAAAGTAATTCCTTCCTTATTCAGGGTACACAGAAATAAAATGACAGTTCCCGTAACAATACTAGATTTCCGAAGTTAAAAGAAAATCCATGCCCAGTAAAAAGAATATATAACAAGACTTTAGTTTATTTCTGGGCATATTCTCGTCTTCGAGGAAAAATGCTTTATACAAAAGAATTACAAATCCAAATAAATCAGAAGTTCACCTTTATACTGCAAAAAAGATTTATTATTAGTTTTTTAAATTAATAAGAACAATGTAAATTATAGAGATTATCTCTACTTATTCTTTCCCTTCTTTCCCAATGTATGGCTACTGGTCTACATATACACAACATGCACTCTGTAAACGTTTATTTTTACACTTCTTGGAAGCAAAATCAGTGCTCAGTGCTTCAGACCTTAAAGTATTCATATCTTCATGGTCACTTTGCTTTTTTAAAAGTATTTTATTATTTTACCATCAAAAATAAAAATAAATGGCCTACTGATTTTTACCTGCTTTTTCATACACACAATAGATTATATTCACAGGAAAGTAAGAGAACATTACTGAAAACAATGTCAGGCCAGCATGGCTTTAAAACTATAGAACAATTGTATTACTGATATTTACGCATAATTGTATATTTATCTAGGAAGGACACACACACACACACACACACTGATTATGTATATAATTAACTACATCCTTGAAATTTTCATATCTTGATAGAATAGTGCTACTGGTGTTTTCATTTTCAACTCCAAGTGAGCCTGAAAAAAGGGAGATAGCAAAGCAACTCCAAAGATAACTCCAAAGAGGAAAGATTTTTGGTGAATCTGATTTGAATGACACAAGAAACCATCAGGGCAAAGAATAATGCAGGAGACACCACTGCCCAGTATACCTGTGGTAGATAGCCTCTAAGAAAGTCCAAAAGATCCCTGCCTTCTGGTATTTATAACCCTGAGTACTTCCTTCCTGTTATAGACTGAATTTTGACCCTTCAAAATTCATATATTGAAGCCCTAACCCCCAAGGTGACTATTGGAAATAGGGCTTTTAAAGAGGTAAGGTTAAATGAGATCTTAAGGGTAGTGCCCTAATTCAATAGAGTTAGTGTCCTTCTCAGAAGAGAGACATCAGATCTCCCCTCAACGCAACCCCTCTCTCTCCACACACATAAAGGCCATGTAAAGATACAGCAAGAAGGTGACAAACAAGGAAGGGAAATCCCATCAAAAATAATTTTCTGGTATCTTGATCTTGAACTTCTAGCTTCCATAAGGTGAAAAAATAAATTTCTATTAAATCACCAAGTTTGTGATATTCTGTTATGGCAGTCTGAGCTAACACACCTGCCTCACTGTACCAAGTTTGGTCTGTGAAACCAACAGCATATGGCAAACATGAAGGTATTTCACTTCTAAGGTTAGGTTACGAAAACACTGTGGCTTTCTCTCTTTCTCTGATCACTCACCCTGGGGAAAATTAGCTGAAATTAATTATAAACAACTCCATGAAGAAGCTCAGGTAGCTAGAAAATGAGGTCTGCTGCCAACAGTCACATGAGTAAACTTGGAAGCAGATCCTCTAGTCTTATGCAAGCCTTCAGGTGACTAAAACTCTGGTTGATAGCTTCACTACAACTTCATGAAGGACCCTGAGACAAGACCACACAGTTGAGCTGCCTCCGGATTTCTGATCCTCAGAAACTGTGCTAGATCATGAAAGTTTCATTTTTTAAACCCTAGATATGGTCTGAAGTTTTGTGTCCCTCCAAAATTCATATGTTGAAATTCTAACCCTTAATAATATAAGAAAAGTTGGGGGTAGGGAGTTGGGAATTGATTAGGTCATAAAGACAGAACACTCATGAACAAGATTTGTGCTCTTCTGAAAGAGACCACACAGAGCTGCCTAACCTCTTCTACCATGTAAAAATACAATGAGAAGCTGTGACCTGGAAGAGGTCCCTCACCTGACCATTCTGACACCCTGATCTTGACTTCCAGTGTCCAGAAATATAAGAAATATATTTCTGTTGCTTATAAGCCACCCAGTCTGTGATATTTTGTTTTAGCAGCAAAAATGGACTAAAACAGTCAGCTTAGGGTAATTTTTTACTCAGGAACAACATATCACTTTATTCAAAATCAACTTAAAGTCTGCTGCTAAATTTATATATTTGATATGCCAGCTATTTTTATTCCATAATGTTTAATAATCACTGTCCTCACTATAAGCCTTTTGTAACCATCAACCTATCAGGTGGAGGCACCACAATAAGGAATAGAATCAGTGGTACTTAGTTTTACACAACACTGCTTTTAAGGAAGACTGACTTAAGATTTATTCATCTTCTACCCACCAATATTCTCATATTTTAGATGAAGACTATGGGTTTAGGTGGTCCTCAATTGTGATTTAAAACTCATTCATTATCCCAAAGCTTAAGAAGCATCTTACATCCTCCATTTCTTAATTCTACATTAGCCGTATTTCAGAATTTCATTTTTTTTGGTAATGTAGCTAAGTCCTTTTCTTACTATTAAGCAGACTTTCAGCCATATTAAAAATTGTTTCCCAGTAATAATGGGTTTTCACTGAAGTGCTTCATTTTTTCCTCTTCTCCTACTCATCAGCTGTTCTTCTATTTCCTTTCCTCCAGCTGCTTATGTTATTACATGCTTAATTTTCCTTTTCTCTTGTTGATCTTCTTTCTCTCTGACGTTTTCCTGATAGCAACAAACCCATCCAACTGCATGGGTTTTAAACTAGAGGCATATTTTTGTTACCATACTTGTGGGTGTTGCTTTTTTCATCAAATGACCTTCTGAAATGATTCATGTATGCTTGAACTCTACTTAAAAGATAACTGCTGAAACTTTGGGGGAAAGATTGTTATTGCAGGGATATGAGTGTAGCAGTTTGAATAAAAGGATGTACACATCCTAAATAACATGTTTTGTAATGTCAGTATTCAGAAGAAATGGTTATCTATAGCATGACTAATAAAAAGTATTAGATTTCCCTCAAATGGCATGAGAAAAATTTATTTTTTTCTCCCATTAATTCTCAGATCTTAAAGCTATCATAAAGTGTGTTAATGGCTGTGTTTGCCGTCTTTTTCATTATATAATATTTAATTTAATTCATCTATAAAATCACTTATGTGGGGGAGACTGACATATAAATAAAGATCTTCAGTACAGAAGGTGAATCATATATAAAGTGTTATGTGAATCCTTTATCAGATATATCATTTTCAAATATCTTCTATATTCAGTAGGTTACCTTTTCGTTTTGTTCATGGTTTCCTTCACTGTGCAGCAGCCTCTCATTTTGGTTAATTTCCAAAATACATAAAGAACTCGTACAATTCAACAGCCAAAGATAACAATAATAACAACCCAATTAAAAGAGCAAAGGACCTGATAGATATGTGTCCAAAGAAGGCATAACACAAATGGCCAAGAGATATATAAAAAGAGGTTCAATATCCCTAATAATCAGGGAAATACAAATCAAAACCACAATGAAATTTCCTTTTACATATGTCAAAATGACTAGAATCAAAAACACATGAAATAACAAGTGTTGGTGAGGTTGTGAGAAAAAAAGAACTTTGAGCGCTGTCGGTGAGAATGTAAATTGGTGCAGCCACTCTGGAAAGCAGTATGGAGGTTCCTCAAAAAATTAGAAATAGAAAAATCATGTGATACAATAACTCCACTACTGGGTATTTAACCAAAGAAAATGAAAACACTAATTCAAAAAGTGTATGAATCCCTATGTTTACTGCAACATTATTTATAATAGACAATATATAGAAACAACTCAAGTGTTCATACATAGATGAATGGATAAAGAAGATGCGGTATATATTATACAATGGAATATTACTCAGACATAAAAAAAGAATGAGATCTTGCCATTTGTAACAACATGGATTAATTGACTATGTGACTGATGTTGGGGTGGGTAGCATCAAAGAAGGTACAAAGATGGGCATCTGAATTGGCTCTTTAATGAAGAGTAGAAGAGGAGTTCATTCAACGGACAAGGGATAGTGGGAAGGATTGCACGTACAAAGGCCCCTAGACTTGAAACACCAAGGCATATGTCAGTGGTGCCCAAACTTGCTTGCAACTGAAATCACTCTGGGAAATTAAAATATAGGGGTGCCTATGTCCCATCCCTAGAGAATGAGATTTAATTGTCAGAGATGGCTTGGGTTTTGAGAAGGACCCCCAAGTGATTTTAATATGCACACGAGTTTGGGAACCACTGGCATATCAATTTTCTGTTAGTTGTTATGTATGGCTGAGTACAGGAAAAACAGTGAAAGATGAACCTGAAATGCCATGTCATAGAACTCAAACTTTATACTCTAATCTTGACATTGTTTGATGTCCTACTCCTATAATTTAAAAATTTAGGGTGCACCTCAAAATGTGTACGTGCATTTATTAACATATACATATATTACTGTATAATATGTAGAAGATATACTATACACAAAGATACACTATACACAAAGTACAAATGAAAAATGATCAGCAAAGGAATAAAATAGTATTGTAAGTAGTTATTTTATTTGTTAATGGTTAAAAACCTTTCTTCTCTCATTAATTATTATCAAATTATGATTTTTGTCTAAACAATAAGAAAGGATATGCTTCATTATTTGTGACAATCTTAGTTTGGTATTCATAGAGAATATAGAATTGAAGATAAAGAATTCATATTCTTTTTAACTGCAGATGCTTTATAATTTGGTTTTAAGGATTATTATACCTAAAATCAAACTTCTCCAAAAAATGTAGAAACAAGTGGAAGAAATGCATCATTGACTAAACATACTTAGTTATCTTTTCAATTTTCAAGCTCAACACCAATTATTTAAGAGTTTTTGTAATATTTGGCTACCAAAGTTTCAACTACCTTAATGTCTATCATTTGACCTTACAAATTTATCAGAGAGCATTAATTTTTTTAATAAATAAGCTGAAGGGTGCCTGCGTGGTTCAGTGGTTAAGTGTCTGCCTTCTGCTCAGGTCATGATCTCAAGGTCCTGCTCTCTGCTCCATGGGGAGTCTGCTTCTCCTTCTTTCTCTCTCTCTCTGTGCTCTCTCTCTCTCAAATAAATAAATAAAATCCTTTTAAAAATAAAAAATAAATAAGCTGAAAACACTGGGACATGAATTTTGGAACATTTTTAAACAAGCTAAAAAGTTTATTTTCATGTTTTTGGGGTGTCTGGTTGGTATAGTCATATAAGTGTCCACCTTCAGCTCAGGTAATGACCTCAGGGTTCTGGGATCGAGCTCTGCATCAGGCTCCCCGCTCAGCAGGGAGTCTGCTTCTACCTCTCCCCCTCCCTCTGCTCCTCTCCCCAGCTCCTGATTTCTCTCCCTCTAATAAATAAAATCTTTTAAAAAAAAGAGAGAAAAAAATATATTTTTGTTTATTTAAATGTATTTTGAGATGGAGAGGAAGAGGACAGTTTCCACGAGCTAGAAAAGATGAGAATCTCACTCTTTGAGTAAGAGACATGTTCACTGAGATTTAACATAGATCTAGCGAACATTATTAAGCTCATAAGTGCCATACACCCGTGTTCTCCTGAGGTCCCTCATTTCCTTTTTGCAACACATCAACCCCATGTGCTACCATGAGATGCCATCTCCATCTCATTGTTGCAGGCAAGGAAATTGCAGCTTATAGTGAGGTAGTCACTACAGTGTAACAATACAGCAGAAAGAACTGGACAATTGAGAAGTGAGAAAAAGGTCTGCAAAAGCTACTGAGAGAAATTTGTTAGGAAGACCATGAGAAGTGAAGAATATTTTCCTGAGCCCCACTCAGATGAGCTTGGACAGCAGGAACTTGTGGTGGAAGATATTTAGCATGTTTTGTGAGATTTTCCCACACATTGGCAATTCAAGAGTTAGAGAGAAATTAGAGGGGATAGAAAAATAAAGAGACTGGAGAATTCCAGGATATTGGTAAAGGAGCTTTTGTAATAGTTTTCTTAATGGTGTGGGATTTAGAGGTAAGGGAACCAGGGAAGGCTGTGCTGAAATGGAAGAAGGTTGAGAATAGGGAACCAGAGGAGTAATAGTGAGGGCTCAGGGAGTGATGGGAAATACAAGAGATGAAATATGAGATGGCTGGGAAGGGAGATGTTTTAGGAAGCAAAATCACAGGTTTTCTTTTCTGACGGACCCAAAGTTGAGTCCTGACGTGGCCAGTTGTTTTGTGACCTTAGAAAGTTACATAACCTTGTCTATCAAATGGGAGCTACAATAACACAGACTTATTGAGTTGTACAGTTTTTATAGAAAGAGTTGGACAGGAATAACTGCTCAGATATACAGAAGGAACTCAATAAATGGTACATGCTATTGTCATTATTATCATTATTATTACTCAGTTTTCAGAAGTAGAAAGACCTAAAGATGAAAGCCAAAGTGTGGGAGGGCAAATGGAGAGCCAAAGTTGTGGAGAAAAAGATTCTTTGAAAGGGAAAAATTTTACAAACTAAGAGCATAAAGTATATAACATGTTTATAGAATTTATTGACATAAATTCTACTAAGAAATAAACAGGGTGATGAGACAAAGAGTATGAGGATTGAATGGGGGTGTGTTCAAAATTGTCAACAATGGTGGCAAAAAAGAAAAAGTATTTTTTCAGATTTTTTCCACAGTCAAATTACATCATTTCTCACATGGTGTAATAATGTAATTGATATGATAGGTTAAAAATGAAAATTGATTATGTCATACCCTGTTTAAACACTTTTCTTTGTTCTTAAATTAAAATCAAATTCAAATCTTCACCAGGTTCTATAAGGCTCAGATCTGTGTCCTCAGCTCTACTGCTCTCCCTCCCATTAGCTCTTTCTGTTCTAGCCAAATCTTCAGCTTTTCAGTTTTTAGAGGAAACCAAATTCTTTCTTGCCTTAGGCTCTTTGCTAATCTCTCTGTCCAGAACACATTTTCACTCCCACAGTCCGCCTCTGGCTCCCAGCCCTGTTCTGTTTTTGCATCACCCACAATTTATCAATTCAAATCTCCCCTTTTCAAGGAATCTTTCCTAACTATACTATCTAAAGCAGCAGCACCTCCCCTCCAGCTACTCTTGGATAGGACATATCACAACCTGTGAACATGTTAATTTTTTACTCTCCAAACACCAAGCAAATTATAGAAGGATGTGAACTGCTACTGTTTTTCATTGCTAAAGCCACAGCTCTGGTAACATCTGGTAAATGATAACACTCAATAAGTATTGCCATTTGAATATATGAATGATGGAAATATAAGAAATGAAATCTTCCTCTGTAACATCAAAGAATAAAATATTTGGTTCTCATTCTCTCAACCCCCAAAGCCTGATAACTTCACAGATCCTTTGGAACACTACTTTTAAACTATAATTATCTTTCACCGAATAATGACTTCTCAGGTAATATAATTTTCTTTCCATAAACAGAGCTTCCACATCTCTGCTGCTCTAGAAAATTCTAGAAAAACAAAACCGATACTCAAAACAACTGTTAAGAAATACAGAAGATGAAAATGAAGAAGAAGAAGAAGAAGAAGAACAACAACAACAACAACAACAACAACAACACATTAGAAAGGACAGAAATGTTTGCCTCAAGTCATTCGAGACTCCCAATCTCCCAGACTCCCAAACTCAAAAATGTAAAGGTAATACGTGCCCTTCTCCATACCCACCACCAGGGCACAGATTGCATGGAGCACTGGGTGTGGTGCATGAACAATCAATCTTGTAACACTGAAAAAACAAAATAAACAGATTTGGGAAAAAAAATTTAAAAAAATGTAAAGGTAATCTTTGGCCACTTCTCTTTCTCCTATTTCATCACTTTAAGTGTATACTTGAAAATATCTTTCAGATTCTTTTATAATTTTTTAGTAGGTTCCATGCCCAACATGGGGCTTGAACTCATGCCTATGAGATCAAGAGTCATATGCTCCATCAACTGAGTCAGTCAGGCACCATATCTTAATATGATTTTTTAAGGTAAAAAAGTAGGAGAAAACTTTCTAACTCTCAAGTCAATTTTTGCATGGATAATTCCACAAGTAAAGTCAAAGAGAAACCATAATCTGGAAAAAATTTTGTAACTCAAATAACAAAGGACAGTTTTCAAATAAAACAAAATCAAACAAACAAAACAAAACAAACTCTTGCAAATCTATAAGAAAATACTAAAATCTCAATAGAAAACTGGCAAAGATATTAAGATATTAACAGTTCAAAGAATAGGAAACCTAATTTAAATATATAAAAATGATCAGATTCACTTGAAACAATAGAATTGCAAATTAAAATAACATCGAAATGTTTTTTTTTTTACCTTGCCAGTGGCAAAGGTTCAAAGTTTTATAATATTTTGTATTATCAAAGCTATGTATGGAACAGGCACTTCCATATGTTGTTGGAGAATGTATATATTGTACAGTCTCTTTAGAGAACAATTTGACAATATCCATAAAAACTACTTAGACACCCTATCCTATCTACTTGAAAAAATGTTTGCCTTATCCCATTTACTTCAGAGAAATGTATCCCAATATATTTACATATATGTGCAATGAACTAAGTACAAAGTTAATCATTGTAGCACTGATTTTAAAAGTAAAAAGTTAGGAACGATCTAAATGTCCTTCAGCTGAAAGCAACTGAAATTATAGTACATCAACAAAATGGAAACATATACATCAAAAAATTGAAAGAGTATATTTTTTATATTGCTACAGAAAAATCCCAAACATATGTTGTTAAGTGGAAAAAAGCAAGATATAAACAGTACATGGAACATTACCATTTGTGTAAAGGGAATGAGGTATGTATTCATATTCCCTGTTTATGCATAAAAAAATCTCTAGAAAGATCAATAGGTAACTAATAGGAGTAATTTCTTGGTGAGTGTGGGACTGGCCAGATAGGGAAGGTAGAGGGCAGTGGTAGATAGGAAAGATTAGTATACATCTGTCTGAAACGTTCATTTTTGAGCCATGTGAACTACCTATTTAAAAACAACTAATTTGGGGGGTGCGTGGGTGGCACCGAGGGTTAAGCGTTAGTCACTTGGTTTCAGCTCAGGTCATGATCTCAGGATCGAACCCTGTGTTGGGCTCTATGATCAGTGTGGAGTCGGCTTGAGATTTTTTATCTCCCTCTCTCTCGCCCCTCCCACTTGTGCTCGCTCTCTCGCTCTCTCTCTCTTTCTCTCAAATAAAATATTGAAAAAATAAAAAAGTGAAAATAACTAATTTTCAAAATTTGGTGGCAACGATGAAATAAAAGCATAGAAAGTGCTTCCTAACAGCTTTCCTCTTGAATAACTTTGGGAGCTAAGGTGGCTTCCTATTACTAATGAGATGTACAGAAAATAATTAGTAAATGTTGAATGTGTTCATGAGGGAATAAAATGTGTCAGTTCTTCCCTAAGTTATTAAAGACCTTCCATTAGGTGGATCTGTTTTATCAGCAGCTCGAATTATCTTGCACTAGTCTCAGAGACTCCAGCTTTTATTTACAGTCCCCATAAACACATTCTTACCCTTGCTAATGAGGTTTCCTTCGGCAGGTAGCCCTCTTTTTTTGTCAGTCCAAATCCCTTTCATTTAGAGCACAGCCTCGCATCCACCTTCTGAGGGGCAAAAACAACAGAAACGTAAAAAACTGTCTCCCTTCTGGCAGCTGAAAGTCTGAAATCAGTTTCAAGAGGGCAATGCTCCTGGCCCGGCCCTGTAGAGGAAAATGCATTTCCTTTTTGCGGGTAATCTAGAGCCTTCCATGCAGCTAGAGCACTGCAGTCTCTGCCTCCATTATCACATAAAGTTCCTCTCTGTGTATCTGTATCTCTGTCTCTTCTCGTCTTCTTAGAAAGACACCAGTCATATTAGTGTTCTAATTAACGAGTTAGGCCCACTCTAATTAACTATGACCTCATTTTAACTTGATTACATTTACAAAGACCCTATTTCCAAATACAGTCACATTCACAGATGCTGAGGGCTTCGAACTTCAACATATCTTTTTAGGATACAATTCAACCCAGAAAACCTTCTCTAGCTGATGCCAACCTGTTTTTAGACTGCTATTCCCAATGTTAAATTCTATAGCATATGGATCTGCACAATTATAGTTTCTTTTGTTTATCTAACAACTAGTTCATCTGTTATCTTTTCTATTTTTTCCAATTATATATTTTATATATTACATAATATATATTATTTTTTAAAGATTTTATTTATTTGACAGAGAGAGAGAGAGAGCACAAATAGGCAGAGAGGCAGGCAGAGAGAGGGGGAAGCAGGCTCCCTGCTGAGCAGAGAGCCCAATGTGGGGCTGGATCCCAGGACCCTGAGATCATGACCTGAGTCAAAGGCAGAGGCTTTAACCCACTGAGCCACCCAGGAGTCCCATAATATATATTATTATGAATAGATATTATGCATACATATTATGTATATTATATTATACACACACACATTCTGTCTCCTAGGCTAGATCATAAGTACCTCAAGAGCAGGAAATGTTTTCTCCCAACCTTGTTGGGCCTGGTCCTAGTCCCATAATAGGGTCTAGACTCAAAAATGATTAGGTGAAGGATTGGATGATGATGCCCTAGAAGGCAGACACTGGGACTTTTATAGATTTTAACAATCATTCATCCAACACCACAGCCTTTCAATGAGCTAAGAGGAGGTTTCTTGAGTTACTAAGCGTGTGAGAATACAAAAGTAGCATTAGCTCAGAAGTACCACACAGCAAAGGCTCCACTTTAAGAAAGGATCAAGATCAATAAACAATAGACTTGGTCCCAAGAATGGAGGTAATTGCATGGCAGGGAAGCAATCTAGTCTTCAGTCTCATTTCCAGCTTTCCAGATGCAAGGCCAGTCCCTGCCTTAGTTTATAATTATGGACAAAGAAGTTTATCATTAGATTTGTGTTGTTTTCCTCAAATACATGTATCTATCCACATGTATCCATACATGTATAATACACAAATTGATTTCTGATTAAAACAAAGGCTGATATTTTTTAGGCATTTAAACCAAGAGATCACAGTAGGATATGAACAGCAGTACAATATGGTAATTGGCTGCTGTCTCAGTTCCATCATAGGCAATCAAAGGCTCATGGTGGAGTAAAGAACAATAAGGAAGACACTTAGTAAGTGCAAGAAAAGTAAAGACAGAAGGGAAGGGCAGGGCAGAACAAAGAAGAGACACACAGAAAGAGAAAAATCCAAAGAGGGAAACAATTAGCCTCAATATCTAATCTAGGAACACATAATTATGTACTTCATAATAAAGAATTACACACAAATGAGTCATAGTCATACAAGGTTGACAATGTTTGTCATTGCACTGTATCAGTTAATGCTGCTCACTTTCGATGGTAAAACAACCACATGAAAAAGATCAATGGATTAGAATATATAAATTTTAACCTCTTGTATATTGAAATGTAGTAAGATTAAAGGAGCAATCACATACTAGAAATATTATTTGCGTCAAACATAACATGCAATAGGTTTTTCTCTAATGTACAATTAGTGTTTTCAAATGCAGTTTTAAAAATTTCAAAAACTCCAAATGAGCACAGGATATAAGCAGACTATTCATATAAAGAAAAAAGTGATTAGAAAACTGATACACTGGAAGTTGTAATCACATAAATGCAAATTAAGGTGACCTCAAATTTTTTTTGCAACCCAGATTTTTTAAAATATCCACTAAATGCAATAAAAATATCTAAACTTAATACTCAATTAAAATGAATGTAATAAATAAATCAATATACTCATTGCTGGTAGTATTACCAATAGGCAATACAATAGAGCAATGTATAGCAAGTAAGCAAGTATAAAGATGATAATACCTTCTGAAGAAACGTAGTGTCCTAGAAGTTTATCGTAAGAAATAGTTTGAATGAAACATAAAGGCAACTGAGTAAGAATATTCACTGCAATTCTGTCCTTAATAACAAGAATAGGAAATAACTGAAATATCCATCTCTAGGGTAATGATTTTTAATCACAGAGGATATTATAACAATATTAAGACTATCATTATGTAGCTTATGAAATATCATGCAAAAAATTATAAAGTTGTGGTTAAGTAGAAAAAGCAGAACAAAAGTAATAGGAAAATAAATTTCAACTATGTAAGAATAGGTACTCCTATAGAATATCATACATCCATTCACTAAAAACTTACTAAGCAATTATTATGTGCTGGGCCTACACTAGAAACAAGGGATATAGTCCCTGAACTCACACTCACAATCCTAAGGAGTAAAGACAAGTAAAAGTAAATATTACAGTATAGAAAGTACTACAATGATATTTAAAAATAAAAGTACATTGTGGAATTGGAATTTTATGTGATATTTTAAATTCTTATATGTTATGCTACTTTTTTCCATTTATTCTTTTTTCCCACATTATAAGAAAATGATGTTTATTGTAAAATACTAGGAAAATATAGAAAACATGTAAGGAATCAGAAAAGAATCTGCACAATCCTAGCACCCACAGACAATCACCTTAACAGCGTGAAAAGTTTTCAGCCTGTCTTTTTAGAATAATCATTTCTAGATCTTTTAAAACATGTTTAGATGACATGTATACACATTTTGCAATATACTATTATTAATTAAAATTATAACATAAGCAAGTTTCTGTGCTATGAAAAACTATGGAAAATGTTTAATATTTCATAATAGTCCATAAATGAAATGTAAGCCACTTAGCAATGCTCTCGTGGTCAGACACCTTGCTTCCCCATTTTTATTAGCATTAATAATGCTGCAATGAATATCTTTATCTCTATTTCCATCAACATTTTTATTATAAACTCCTAGTGTGTCGTTTAATTTTTAAAGCTATAGCTTAGTAATATAACTCAAAAGACATTTCACCAAATGTAAAGTTTCATAATCTTGAGTATAACTATGTTATCTACAGTAATTTCAAGTAAGGTATTTGAGAATTAACATGACAGGATCTTACAGAGAATAGGAACATGTAAGACTATCATAGAATACGTATGGAGCATGGCTGTCATGGGCACCCCTGTTTACAACCTCTCCCCAAAGAGAGATGATGTTAAAGCTTCCATCTCATCTACTGAGAAAAAGCCAGGAGAGTAAGTGCAAACTCACATTTGAAAAAACCACAACGTTCTAAAATGCATAACTTTTTCCCATAGCTTATATATTTTAAGAATAGATTTTCCACATTCGAGATTTCTAAAACATGTATTACTTTTAATATGAAAACAGTATCATGAAATAAAAGCTATATATATATGTATGTATATATATATACACATTTAAGAGTACAGAGTACTTGAGAACAGATAACTAAAATTCAGTGAAATAAAACAACTCTTTCTCTTTAGTGGCAAAAGTGTCAAGTTGATTATAGCACTTTTTTGGTGGAAAAAGAATAAAGGATTAAAATATCTAATGGGACTTTTCCTAAGATATTTATGACGGCCAGGTGAATATCTTATACTTGCTTAATAATTTTTTTGAGGTCATTGAAATAGCTACTGAAATATTTGTCTTTTCCATTTTAAGGTCATAAAAACTGAAGCCTACTTGAATGAACATGAAGTTCTCAGCACAACCTCCAATGTCTATGAAGTAAATACAGCAGATAAACACCCATGTCATAAGGAAACTGAAGACTAGTGTACGTTGACAATGCACTAAATCTGATATGCAGTGGGATATGGCACAATAGGAAGAACTGGGCTATGAAACGAGACAATAAAAATAAATGACTTTAGGAAGGAGCCTTTAGAACTGAAACTTGTTGGTTGGATATGAACAGCGGAAGTATGTATGTATAATGCACAGTCTCACGTTTTCTTTTCACAACTCTGTGACAAAGAAATGAGCGAGAACGTTTGAAACCTGTAATGAACATTCTTAATTCAAATATTATTTAAACTCATTAATTGTTGAGGATTCATATCTGTATTTATCTTTAAAGGGAAGCAAAAAAGCTCTGTTATCCCTTTAGACATAAAAGAGATAAAAGAATGAAACTTGAAGAAAGGTCATAAATGTAGGAATTACAAGATTACTGCCTTAATAACAATTCTTCACTAATAGAATACATGACACAGTACCTTTATATAATGAAGACTAAACATAGCAGAAACTACATAATGGCTGTACCACCATAGATCAATTTGAGTCTAACATAAAAGAAATGATCACTGATCCCAAGACGTTATGGAATAGTAAACTTAAGATATTGTGCTGCTTTTCAAGTTTATGTGACTATGATTATTTAATTTTCTTTTGTGCGTGCTCAAGTATTGCTGTTATGTGACTACACATGAGAGAACCTGAAATTAATTTGTCTGTATGAGATCAGTGACTGTACAAACTCTTATGAAAACTAACATGCCATGACAATAGTAATTTTGATAAAATTACAGCAAGGACTGCAATTCTCCGCCATCTGGCTGTCTCGTCATAACTACTTTGATGTGCTTTTTATTACTTATTTATGTACTTCAACCACTTTATCAGTACAGTTTTAAAGCATATAAATTATCACAATGGAAGGTTTTAAATGTTAAAGGACGACTATCTTTGTATATAAATGTTGAACTTCTCACCAAATTAGGAGACTCTCGCCTTTTTGATGGGAAAAATCTTATTCAAGTAAAAGCTATTTTGAAGAACTTTCTTAATTCATTTGATATAATTTGTTATGTTTAATCCTTGAAGCACAGCAACCCTATGAAGCTGCCCTTGAATTTTTTCCACAACAAGGCAGTACTATGTATTTCACTATTGTTTTGATCTTTATATTTTGAATTTAATACCTTAAATTCGATTATATACTTCCTATATTTTCCATCACCCTGTCATTAGTTATTTACATTAATACTATCTAAACCAACATCATTTGTACCCTTTGTGAAATGTGGAGGTCAAATCAAATCTTTATATACCATGGATCCCTTTTGGTTTTGAGACTAGAAACCAATTTTCAATTTTGAGACTAGAAACCAAGTTTCAATGACTTGAAAATTCAAAATACTCAAATATGTCCATAGAAATTCCTTTTCATTTGTTCAGCTTCAATTTTATTTAAGGCCTAGAAACTACTTTTCCTTATGGTCATATGGTATCGCCTCATGATAGTCACGTTGCCTAAATACTCTACCTTCAACTCTCATAAAGTTTGAGTCTCCACTATGTGTTCAGGACACAGAAGTTGAATTATGATATACTCCCCTATAGAACACTCTTCCATATTGGGGTTGTAGGAGACATATTTGATGGTAACCATTGTCATGAGGAAAATCAGTTGCTGGTTTTAGTCTAGTTTCTGATGGGTCAGTATTTGTCTCATAGACTTCACAGAAATAACACTTGTTGATGACTTGGAAAGAAAGCAGAGAATTGTAAGTAATGTGTCTTCTGACCAATAAGAAGAAATTTAGGGTTGAACAGTATTAGCAAAAAAGCAATTCAGTGACATCTCAACAGTATGTACAATCAGGACACTTGATTGTCTACAATGATGAGATCCATACCATAATACATACTAAACGAAATTTCAAAAACCTCTCTTGACTCAGTTGGCATAAAAAATTTCTTCTAGATGGTAGAAAATAGCTTAGCTGTAATTCACTTGGAACTAATTTCAGTCATTGCTAAAGCATGCTGGGTTGAAAATTAGTGTCAAACGACAAAATGGCATGACTTCTTAAAAGCATTTGAACTCAAATTTTATGTGCCCACAATGCACCTGAATTAAAGTTTCCAGGATTCAGGACTGAACTACAGTTACATACTGCCAACAGTATTCTCATCTCAGTCTTAAAGAAAATTGCACCCATGATTACACCCGAGATTTGGAGTGGCATACCTAGAAGGCACCATTGTTTATTCTCTTATAATCCAAAGCAGGGAATTAGTATAAAAACTAAGAAAAATGATATTTCTATAAAACAGAGCATTATTTTAGATTTTGGACACTGTAAAATGGCATATAATAAAGCTGTCTTTTCCAGCACAAATAAAAATTGTTGAAATAATTTTTAGTGCTTAACAGCTTTTCAAAATAAAATAAAATAAGCATTTTAAAATACAAATGCATAAAACTACTAGATTGTTTTAATGATAGTCTGTTTCATGTTATCTAAATACTTTTTTTATTGTTTCAATTTACCTATGTCCTAAGTTCTAAAAAGTTTTAAGGTCATTAGAAATAGACAAACATCCTCCCAAAATGTTCAGATCCATATTCGTCAGTACCACGTAGAACTCTCCTTGCTATATACTCCCTATCAAATACGCTAAATAGAGTGACTGATGCCTTGCCCACCATCTTTATTGCAATTTCATATCTGAATGTACTAATTGTTTAGTAGCCTTTAAAGCATTCCTGTCTTCATTATTTACACACAGCATGATAAATCTGAGGTACTTAAATTCAGACGGAACAAAATAAAAGGCCTGGGTTTTTTAATGAAATGGCAAATATGAATGGGGAAACTGCAAAGTCACACCATGATAAACCTATTTGACGTTTTCTTCTTAATGAAATAAACATACACAGTCTTGTTTTCCCCACAAAGTTGAATTTTTTGCTTAGAGCTCATGTTTTCTACTAAATGGAATTTTTGTACATGGTTCTGGAAGTGATTAATGAAATTCTCTGTATCACTAGGGAGTCCTGCATGTCTAACTCTAAAACTGTAACAAACCAAAGGACTTGCTTGGGGACTAATTAATATTAAAGAGTATATTTTGTTCATGGCACTTTGTAATAAGTCACCATGCTTTCAGTCTACCCGCTGTTTGAGCTGATAGCTACATCAGGCCTGCCTCTAGCCACACACGTTATGAAGAATAAAAGAGATGTTAAAGATTTTGCATCTGCCGATGCTGAAAGTAAAATGAAAGAATCGCTTCTCTAAACTTCCCTCAGTGGGAAGTAATTTAGATGATTTTCCTGTCCCATTCCCTATTTGACTGCAGAAATAAAATTGATCAAATCTCTCTGCCAAGTCTAAGGTCAACACAAATAATATCTTCTTGTTAATCCAAATGACCTTCTAAGGCAAGAACACAAAAACATTCTCATTAAATATTTTATACTTTCTGAAATAAAAGTCCTTTTCAGATCATAAGTAAGATAGGGTAGGGGAATGGAAAAAATGTAGTCTATTGTTTAATTATCATAACCACATATTAAAGTAGAAAAGAGAGACTTTTGTGATTAAAATGCTGCTTTTCTGATGGAAGTGACTCTTGAGAGAAAAGGTATCTTTTAAAATCAGAAAACTGTAGTGGTGATGTAAGTAGAATTGGTTATAACAGCAATGTACAAAGGTCTGTAACTTGTGGAGGGAACAAAAATAGTTTGATGAGCACTTAATGTACATTTAAAAATGGCATTATTTTAGCAATAATGGCATTATTTAACAGATTCATTGTCTTGGATAGTCTATTATGCCCCACTTTTTCTTTTGCTAATATAAATTTTAAGAATTCTGTTTACTTGCTGAGAAAATATCAGTCATAACTGTATTCACATAAAATTAGATTCTTAAGCTCCTGTGATTCTACCTAATCTTTCTTCGTAATAATAAAGCTGATTTATGCTGATTTTTAATGAGATTTTGGCTTGTATTCTTTTAAAGAATACATTATTGATACCAATGGCATACTTTTCTTACTACAGTAAATCAAAATCTTTACAACATCAAAATCTTTACACATCCATAAGAGGAATTTTACTTACATGGTTTCTATTACCAGGACACACTGACAAAAAGAAGCCCCCTTCCATATAAGATGATAATTTTCATAATATACACAGTCAAACTGGTAAAAGCAAGATCATCAAAATTCTTCAATTTTTATTTCAATTTGAAATAAAATGATGTGAAATACAGTTATTGTGGTATCGACTTGGAAAAAGAAACATTTTATATACTCGGACCAATAAGTCATGTATACAAATCTTTTTTTTTTTCTGGCAATTTTGAACTGCTTATCTTTCATAGGATTTCTTATGGCTATTTACATTTTCACTCAGTGAAAATCAATTACCTTCTTGCAATAAGCCTCATTTGCTACCTTTGAGTATAATAGAAACACCATTAGGATGATGACATTACCCAAAAGAAGGGCACCACACAGTTGGTAGACATAAATTAAGGGCCCTTTCACATATGCATTAGAAATACTGCTGTGACTGAAATATGCATAAAGTCTGTATCTATTAGAGCTATTAGTGTGTGGGGGTGATGATTTTGAAGGGGGAGGGAAGGATTGGTAGATTGTGATCTACTACTTTGACAAAATTATGTATTTCCTTTTTTGCCCGGTATGTGCCATTGATGCAATAAGCCTGGGCCCCCAGCTGAGCTGCATTTGGAAATGCCACTGAGCATGGTATACGCGCTTCACTTCCCTTTGCCGAAGCAAGACACTGTCAGGAATAGAGTGCATATGTGCCGCCAAACCCACTCCTCCTCCATCACCCTGACCTCCGCAGCTCTGCGGATGTCTGCCTGGGTGAAGCCACCACTCATGCGGAAAACAGCTCCTGCAGATCAATTCATAGGATTTAGGGACATTTAACTTCCATCAAGCCCACATCATCTTATTGGTATTTGAGGACTAACTTATTACTGAACATTAATGGCCATAACATAGAGAATTGTATATTTCCCAAGGGAAGAAAAAAAAAACTAATGTAGAAATTCCCCCCTCTGAGACTAAAAAACAGAGGAAACCACACTTAAACCCAGTTATTTTTATCTGAGTTCTTATAAGCTTATGCAAAACAAAATTATAACATATTGATCCTTGGGGTGTGAGTGAAAGTTACATATCTTTTAAAAGGTATTAGGATTAGGAATTACAATTTTTGGTGAATTATTTTCAGAATCATTTATCTTTTAGGCAATCTTAAAAATATAGGAGACATCTGGATAGCTCGTTGAGGAATTCTGAATCATGAACACTAGGATTACATAAAAGCTTTAGAACAGGTAGAGTAGAATGGATATAGTAGATAGAGTAGAAACTAACATGTTGCTTTTTCTGAATCCCTGATGAACTGGCAAATAGTAGAAATATTTGCTTTCAAAAAGACAAATACTTAAAACTTTTTTTTCCATTAATGACTTCTCAAATCCATATCATTAGGATCTTTTTTTAATCTCCTAACTTGGTAATGTTAAATATCCAAGATCAAAAAGCTGTGTATATAATTCAGTAAAGCACTTAGTACAATCTAATTCTAGACTTTTTATACTAAATAATAAAATTATTATACTTTTATATAAATTATTTCTTATAATGATTCCAATTTTGGAAAAAAACTTTCATAATGCTAACATAACCTTACAAGAAAAGATTTTTAAAAGCAAAATATCAGAAATTTGTCCTGCAGAAGTCTATTTTACCACTTTTTGTGGAAAGTGAAAATTTTAGGGCACAAACCTCCATGTCTTATACAATACTATATCCCCAGATGCCATAATTAATCCATATTTAATATTTGATTACTATAAAGAAAGCAAGAAATATTGTGAAATTAATTTCACTCACCATTACATTATTATATAAAATTTGAAAGAAAGTTTCTCTTATCCAAGCATTGAACCCAGATGCCTACTGGAATAATAAACTGAATCTAGAAAGACAATGAAATTCATACTATAGGACCTCAAATTTTAAAACCACTATGATATTTTTATTTTATGTCATCATGGACAAAATAAATTATGGATCTTATCTACAAGTAACTGTGGCTTTTTATATGTTTGAAAATCTGTAAATGGTATTTTTCTAAATAGGACACATTTAGTTACATAAATTAACACAATGATGCCACTGCACATAAATTCAGTTCTGTAAAGAATAACTCTATAATGGAGTAGACTTCTTTTAGTCAACCTCCTTTGTGCCAGGAATCTGGCCTGTGAGGTTACATCCATGTGAAATTTGGCTTGCTGAGTCCATCATCTACATTTTATATGCACATCAAATAAATGAGAGGTCCACAAAGTTCAGAGAGACCAGGAACCTGAATGAATTTCCAAGAAATATTGCTTCAGATTAATGACTCAGAAACTATATATTTCAAAAGGATATAGGTCATAACAAATGAACAATTAGTTTCCATTAACATTTAAGCACAAATATTATGTGATACGGCATATTTTAATTTTAATTTACCAGCTCAAGTCTTGTATATTGTATTCCCTAATGTTTTTCTACGCGATTCCCTTTAAAAAGTCAGAGTGCTATGGACAGAAGACATCTTATAACCGAGGAAAAAAGCAAATGACTCTTCAGACTGCCATAATACAATTATGCCTCACAGAGAGGAGTAAAAAATTCTGTAGGGTAAAATACTAATGAGATAGAAATACTAATGAGATTTGGTAAACAAATATAAAAACCAAAAGTGTAATTGGGGCAACCATATAAACAACAGGAACACAAGCAACAAATGGATTGGACAGATTTATCATTCCTTTGCTATAATTAGAGGTGACTTTCTTGTTCCCATGAAAGAAAAGTTGTTTTGAAGTTGTGAGGACAGTTTGCTTTTTCTTATTTTAGTTGGTTTAGCCAACTGGAGTTTAAAGAGCTTATTGGAGGATAAAATAAACCCCACTGTTTGCAAGTACCTCAGGACAATTATCTCACTCTTCTTTAGATCCAACATAATCAATTCTCCTAATTTAGTGGATCTTTATTTTAAAAGGTAGCAACCCTTGCTCCTCCCCTAATCCTTGTGAAAGAAGACACACCTGGCAGAGGTGGGAGGCCATGACTGTTTATCAAAAGGGACAGAAGGCCCTTCTAGCAATTCCATCCCAGCTGTTTAGGGAGGGGCGGCTTCCTCTGTCTCCAGGGCAGAAGTGGTAAATGAGCTAATTGCAGCAGCAATGATTTATGCACAAGATTGTATGTTGTCTGATAATTGCAGACACAAAAATTGCCCTCCCTACAAAGCTGGCCCAAAGAGATCTCTTTTAAGTGCAGAGAGGTAGAACTTAAAACCTTTATCAAAGGAAATTCTAGATAATTTATTAGGAAAAAAATACATACATATATGTATGTATGTATATATGTGTGTGTATATGAATATATATATACACTTATATACTGTTTTATAAGTGTTTAGCTTTGTTTCTATTTTCATGTCATTTAACATCTATTTCAAATTCAAATTCTGTGGAATTTATCTTCCAATTGGGAATGGCCATTTATTATCTGAAGACTTCAAAGATTTCAGTAGCATAACTAATATGTCAAATGAAGGTAGAAAGTTACCTTGTCATTGTGAAATATACTCTGAATGGAGTATCTGTTAATGACAACTCTATACTACAAAAAGTCTCCTTGTCCAGCTTTCATATACTCATTCTATATACATTTTATATACACATTAAATGACTTGGAACAACATGGTGTTGTTAAGTGAAGGGAGTGATATGAAAATACATTTCTGAAAAATGAGAAAGTGTCTAGAAAAGCTCTACAAAATTGCAAGGTTAGAGCTATTTTTGTAGATCTCTGGTTTCTGCCCTTGCTTTATTTTGGAATCATATGTAAGAAATCTCAGAATTTCAAAAGATTCGGCTCTATTTTTTAACTCTTTATTTTGAGATAATTTTAGATTTATAAAGAGCTGTGAAAATACTACAGGGAGCTTCATCGAGTTACCCTTTATGTTAATATCTTACATAACTATTGTATGGTTATCAAAACTAAGAAGTTAATATTGGTGCGATACTATTAACTATACTTAGGCTTTATTCAGATTTCATTAGGTTTTCCACTAATGTCCTTTTTTCTCTTCCAGGATCTAATCCAGGATACCATATTGCATTTAGTTACTGTGTCTCCTTTGTCTTCTCTAATCTGTGATAGTTGATCAGTATTTCCTTTCAAGATCTTGAAACTTTTGAAGAAAACTCATTAGTAGAATATCCCTCAACTGAGATTTCTTTGATGTCCTCTCATTTTTAGACTGAGGTAATGGATTTAGGGGAAGAATATCACAGAGGTCAGTATCATCAGAACATTTCAGAAGGTACAATTTGTCCATGTCTTATTACTGGTGATGTTAACTTTGATTATTTGGTTAAGATGCTATCTACCAAGTTACTTCATTGTAAACTTACTATATTGTCCCTGGTAACTAATAGATACTTGAATATTTATGCTCCTAAACCTTATTTGGAAATAGGCTCTTTTACCTTAAACTTTCACACACTAGTTTTAGCTTCTGCTGATGGATCCTGCCTGCAGTAATTATTGCTATGCTGTTCTAATGACAATTTTCTATTTCCTCATTCTTTCTACACTTATAACTGAAGTTCGTTCTTACTTTCTGGCACTGATCAACTCTATTTTAAGTAATCATTTTGAGGTTGCTCTATTCTTTAGAAACTGAATATTTCATCAGAGAAACTGCTTATTCCTTTGAGACTGATCTTATATCTCTCATACCTAGCAGAGTAGCTGGCAAGCGATAGGCATTTGTTGAATGTGCTTCAGTGAAATCCCTGTTTATCTCCCTTATGTATTCTGAACTTGAGAAAGAAACTATTCACCATATTCTCTGTATGTGCTTAAATAACATCACTATTGTGAACACCACTGTTAAATCACTGCTCTCTTTTCTCATATCATATAGACTAATCCTACTTCCTTTGACCACTATGTAGAGATTATTATCAATATTATTGTCATTATCATTCTTAAAAAAATCCATCATCAAACCTTGGTCTAGCTATGTCTCAGTAACAGATATTGTAAAAAGCAAATTATACGACTGTCTTCCCTGTCCCTTGACCTAACCATTCAAAAATATAATACATAAACACAATATACAAGCTTTATGAATCTTTAGTAAAACAAAGACTATAAAAATCAATACATGTGATTTAAAAGAACATGGTGTGGAACAGTTTAGTAAAGAAATAACAGAAGTAGGACGGGGACCCTCGTACTCCTTAACCCTTAGTTTTTATAAAGATCCAAGGGTTTACTTTATTGTTGTTGTTTTGCTTTGTTTTGTCTTAGAAAATCTCTTTGTTCATGTAGTTATTTACTGAGTGTTTACTATGTACCAGGCACTAATCTAACCTTGAGAGTTAGGTACCACCGTATAGAAATGAAAAACCAAGACAGAAGTAAGGTACTTGTCTAAGGTCATGTAACTACTAAGTGTTCAGTCAGGATCAGGACTGAAGCAACCTGACAGGAACATCTATATTCTTAACCATAACACTGCACTGCCTTTGCAGGAGCTCAATGTATAAAGCATAGGTACTCTAGCTGAAGTAGAGGACTAGAAATGCTTGGTTAGCCTCCCCTCCAGAATCATTCCCAGCGTCTCTGAATGCAGAGGCTCTCAAAATCCAAATTTCAAGTTATTCCTATTAGTCCTCAGGTTTTGACATTCTGAGTCCAGAAATGGATTCTAGTCAGAGTGGAACCAATATTAAGGCAAACTGGTAGGTCTATAATTGTGCACGTGGGGGGACACATTGAAAAGAGGAGCCAAATGGCTTTTTAAAAATTAGTGTTTCCAAGAGAATCCTGAAAGTCTCTTATCTCTGTAATGCCCCAGATTTTACTTTGCCAGATGTGCTCATGAACAACTTAACATTTGTTTGTTTTCCCTCAGTAAACTACCACATCTTTCAAAGGAATGGAATTGGCTTGCACCTGAATATTTCTTCCTCTTAGGATTATCTTTAATTATAATCTTTATTTTCCTAGATGCTAATCCTTTCCCGCCATTTGTCATAGCTTTAAAGATGATTCAAGCAAGCGTTAGTCTTTTATTTAGTGTTTTTTAGAACAACAGAGAACGGAAATAGAAATGTGAATCAATTAATGAATGTAAATGTAGAATTAATAAGGATGTAGATATGTGAAGTATATTTGTTATTTTATTCTTTTCAACATCATACTTATTTTGTTGTCTTGATTACTTACTACATATTTAAAATCAGTTGAAAAATATATGATTTGCTGGGGAAATTTTAACATTTTGTGCATGCTTCCATGTTTTGTAATGCCTGCCAGATCTTTGAAAAACAGAACAAGACTGGAGGAGAATCTGGAATTATAATAATTTGTTTGGGCTGTGAATGTTACAAAGATGAAGGCTTGATTCTCTGGGTCAATTAGCAAGTAAAATACACTAGAGATCAATGCTAGATTTCATAACAGATTTTTGGAAGAGGAAAATATCCAGAAATTATTTTGTTTGACCTGTTTCACTTCCTGGCCTCTCGGCAGGCTCACCACCTCCTGTGTCAATGTGTCTCTGTAGTTAATAGTGCTCTAGGAGCACAGCTGAAGACCCAATAGTAGATTTGACTCAAATCCTATGTCCTCACAACAAGACAGTTCTCCTGGGAAACGATTCTATTGTTGGAAGTGTTTTTCTTTGGGTACACTTAAAAAGAGGTATTTTTTTTTTGATAGATAGAGCAAGAAGGTTTAAAAGCTAAAAGTGAAAACGTGGGAGTTACAAAAGAAATAGTTTTTTATGTCATAATATCAATTTTTTCTTAACTTCAAATTTATTAATTTGAAAAAGTTACTGTCAAATGCTGATATCTTATCAGCATTATCATAAGTACTTACTATGGTTATTTATGTGATGATTCACATAAATATGGTAACAAAATAAATAAAAAGTTGTGTCCAAAATTATCATTTTAACCTATTCATTTCTTATAAACTCCTACTCTATGTCAGGCAGTGTGCACTACACGGTTATAGGCTATAGTCCTTGGTTTACACAACTTTACACATTAGGGGATTTTTTTTTTTTCTTTAAGTTTAGGATTTGAAATGAAAAAGAAAAACAAAGGAAAACATATCAAAATTTCCTTTTAAAGGGATATATGAAAAAGAAGGATATAAGCAGGGGTACCTCGGTTACTCACTGCGTTAAGCGTCCAACTCTTGGTTTCAGCTCAGGTCATGATCTTGGGGTCGTGAGATCAAGCCCCTCGTCAGGCCCTGTGCTTAGTGGGAAGTCTGCTTGGGATTCTCTCCCTCCCTCTCCCCTTTTTCTCTCAGATAAATAAATAAGTCTTAAGAAAAAAAGAATGATATAAACAGTGTTTTAAAATATAACAGGAGGTATGGTATTTTAAGAGGTTATACTCTATGTTACAACCCATTTCAGATTTATTTGTTAATAAAATAAGGTGATTTAGTCCAAGGGATTAGTCCATGATTTAGTCCATGATTCCAAGGGAAAAAGAACAAACTGATATACTCATTTGTGTTTACTCTGGTGACAAGAAGAATACAATTAATTACATTTTGAACAGGGTTACAATCATTAAAAACCTAAACTCAAAGCATGAAGAATAAGCTAATACAGAGAAAATTTTAATATCATCAATATGAAATAAAGATAAGTCAAGCCACAACAACAATGAATTTCAGATACACATTGAAAATAATATTAGCCATGGAGATGGAGAAATAAGTTGCATTAAAAAAAAAGTGGTAAAACTGAATTCAATGAAAAAATTTAAAGGATTGTAAAAATAGACCTAAGAGAGCATTATGTTTTGAGAAAAAAGTACAATTGAAAATTTTATTATAAATACATCTTTTTCAAAAATGAAAGTCATTTAACTCACCCAGTCATCTACCTGGCTAGGCCCAGTTGTCTAGGCCTGTGATTTTGTGCAATGGTTCTCAGACTTTAGCTAGTATTATCCGGAGGATACATAGAGATTGCGGCCCTGACTCTCATACTAGCTCTGGAGCAGGCCTTGGGAACTCATTTCTAGCAAGTTCCCAGGAGATGCTGATGCTGCTGAGCTGGGAATCACTGCTACAGTAGAAAAAAGCGTGGATTTAGCCTCTGGAGTTTGAAGTTCAAATCACGGCTCTGCCAGTTACTAGTTGACTCTAGAACATCAGACAAATTCTCTGGGCATCATTCCTTTCATAAGAAAAAAAAATGGTAGAAGTAATAGTTCCATCAAAGAATTTTCATGAGATTAAATAACAGAATATACAGAAAGTGTGTAGCACTAAGTTGGCACACAGAAGGAACTCATAAATCTGCTGAATTTATATGTGCTACTATTTTCAACCATAATTTTAACTGATGACAATAAAAAGTCCATGCATTTTCTAGTAAAATACAAAAAGAAATTTGTACCAATAAATTCCTATTTGTGAAATCATCAATAATTAAGGGTTTAGCCCTTTAAGGCCTAGGTTGGGAGGTCTCGGTGCCAAAATAAAAGGTATTGACAATTGACTTTACTCCATTCTTTGGGAGAAAAAATAAAAACATGGAGCAAATGTGAAAGCATCCTAAACCCTGTTTTGTCCCAGAGGTCAGACACTATACCAGGGAACAGCCGTGAGCCAGAAAAGCAAGGTCAATAGCATTAAGAAACTGCAAGTCCTCTGGGGTTAATGTGGCAAAACACCAAGGCATTGTATGCATCCATGTGAATAGGAGAAAAGATCTCAATTACGCTTTGCTCAAGGTATTTATAGTATATTAAAGATCCTAAATGAAACTGTGCATTCTGATGAATGTCAGAAATGTCAAATTAGCATAGCTAATCAAGGAAATTTGTACACATTTCATTTAGAAATACAGATAAGGCCTGAAAAATAATTAAAACTTCTCATTCAGAGGCATTATCATGTAGCAGTATTAAAGTACTTAGGGGATTTATGCTTATGTTGTTAGTTTTAATCATTAATTCATTCAACAATATTTCTTGAGTTTGTCATGTCCATGTAGAGCAATGTTCCAGGCTCTGAGTGTACCACTGTGTACTGAGTGTGCAGATGGGACAGTCCCTGTCCTCATGCAGTTTGTATTTTCAGGGGAAAGACAGACCATAAGACATTACCAATAAGTAAACAAAACAATCTAGTGTTAAGTGCTATGAAGGAAATAAAACAAGGTGATAGAGTGTGATTAGGGACTCCTTCAAATAACTCTTACATGGAGCATTTGCTATGTCCCAAGCACTGTTTCTCAGCACTTACTCATTTGTATATGACTGCCTGTCCTATATATATGGACTTGTTTTATAAATATTGACTCTCCTAATCCTCAGTGATCCACAAGCTTGATATTATCAGTATTTCTAATTTGTAAATGAAAAACAGATGCAGAGAAGTTAAGCAACTAGACCAAAGTCACATAGCTTGTAAGAATTTGGACCGAGGGAATCTGACTCTTAAGTTGGTGCTCTTACCTACTATCTTATGTTGCAGCTTGCCTTCATGTATTATCTCATTTAATCCTCACAACCACCATCTGAGGAATTAAACCTTAACTTGTAGAGTTGGCTACTAAAAAGAGAGAGAAAAGGGGGCTTTGCCCAAACAGAAGTATTACTCAGCTAGTCTAAGTCCTGTCTCTTCTTGACTACTTCATGTTATTGCCTCTAGATGACTTCCCTGAGGAATCATTATGGTGTAAAAACTAAAATAAGTAAAAACACTAGAAGAAACTAGATAATTAGGAGTTTATATGTTCATAAAAAAGTCAGGCTAAACAACTAAGCCTCATTTCACCAAACACTCTGTTAACATTTGTTATTTTAAGCAAAGCCCACAAATACAATTTATATTCTAATAAAATTCAATTATTATTATTATAACTACACTCTTGTCTTCCTATCCCTACACATTTACCATCCTTTCCATTAACTATCAAGTTCTCCAACAATGTAAGATAAAATTTAGACAATATTAAATTGTTAAGCATGAAGGATGAGGAAGTTTTAGAAGAGACAAAAAACCAAGATTCCTGACTAACTACCTGGATGACCCTGGACAAGTTCTTTAACTTCTCTGGGCCTTAACTTATTCACCTGCAATTGAGAAGATAGGCCTATATCAATGTTCCTCAAACCGGTTCATGTAACAAAACATAGAATTTTTTTATTTCTTTTAAGAGAATATAGTAAAATATTAATATACCTAAATTTTAATAAACACATACATAATCTGTGCTCAATCAGAGACCACCTTACCATTTTATAGTTGGTCCTAGAATAAGCAAATGCTGTCAAGTAGCAAAGGCATTTTTAAAAAGTTTCTGTGACAATAAAGAAGGAAAAGTTTTGCAGTTTCTTCTGTGAATTGGATCAAGTTTTCCAATTTTTTCATTTATAGCAGCAGGGGAACACTGAGGTTCCCCACAGCATAGTTTGAATGCCAAAATAACTCTCCAGCTTTACTTTCAGCCCAGTATTGCTGCTTCACTCTAGTAGCAAATGAGATATTTGTATATAACCCATTAGTATTGAATGTATCTATAAAAATATATTTTTTAAAAAAGATTTTAATTTTTTAAGTAATCTCTACACCCAACCGGGGGCTTAGATTTATAGCCCTGAGATCAGGAGTTGTATTCTCTACCAACTGAGCCAGTCAGGCACATCTATAAAAGTATCTTTTGAATGGTAAAGACATTGCTGTGGACATTCCAGGCTAGTGCAGCTTAGCATCTTTCACGGCCCTCTGGCAATGCACCCTTCTTTCTTTCTGGGAACCACCTCTCCCTTAGTCTCTGTCCAGATGATTAGAGTGGAGCTGACTCCACTTCTGACACCAGAGCTGACACACATGACCTAGGTCTAAGCCAATCGGCACACCCAGTGATCCCTTCCAAATGGGACCTAACACAATAGAGGCTTTGTTTATAATTCAGAGACTTTGCTGGTACTTCTGGAAAGTTCTGTGGCCCTGAGACTTGAAAACACTTAGGGGCAGAAGCTGCTGACACCATGTTCCTTCTTCATGAATCCTGAAGCAGAACTGAGAAAAAGGGGATCTAATCAGTTGAGGACATAAACCAACACTTCCCCAGGGCTCTTTTTGAATTACATGTTTAAACCAGTTTGTACTGGGAATTTTATCACCTGCATTATATAGGCATCAGTTATATTGTTGAGTTCTAAAACTCTTGATGGCCAGTAAAATGGAAAGCTCCATTACAGTTATCGTCATAACCTTACCTCCGAATCTTACCTTTTTTGCTCTCCTATGTCACAACCTAAACCCTACTCTGAGTACTATGTGTGATACTTACTTATTGTGGCTGTTTAGACTAAACTTTTAGGTTGTTAGGTATGTAATTTTTTTTAACACTCTTTAAATGCTATCTTCTATTTTTTTTCCTTTCTATGCTAGTATTGACCATGAAGAATTCTAGTTTGAATATAATAAATGAAGAAATTACCCAGTCCTTTACCTGGAAGCAGTGGCATAGCAGGTAATTCTAAAAATGGCCCCCAGAGATGTCCTGCCCTAATCTCTGAAACCTGTGAAAATGAGCTATCATTCTCATGATCATATTATGTAATACAGTACAGCTGACCTTCAGATAGGGAGATTCACTGGGTGAGCATAATCTACTCATAAATCCCTTTAAAAGCAGAGTTTTCTCCAGCTGGTTGCTGAAGGAAAAGTCAGATTCAAAGCACAAGGAGGATTAGAGACACCATTGCTATCTTCGAAGATGGAAGGTGCTATGTCCCAAGTTATGTGGGCATCCTCTAGGAGCTGACATGACAGCCAGCAAGGAAAGGGAGACTCAGACCTGCAACCACACAGAACTGACTTCGACCAACAACGTGAAATAGTCTAGAAGGAGATTCTGCCCTCGTGCCTTCAGGTAAGAGCCCAGCTTAGCCAACACAATTTCAGCCTTATAAAGTCCTAAACCAGAAAGCCCACTTGGACTTCTGACCTAGAGAATTGGGAGATAATAAAACTGGGAGTTTTAAGATGCTAATTTGTAGTATTTTTGTTACACAGCAATAGGTAACTAACGGAGGCAGTTATTACTACAGTAGCATGTGATGCTGATATTTTAGGATAATGATAACCTGATTATTTATACATTCATGACAGAGTAAGAGAGATGCTAGAAATACTTTTTTAAACCTTGGGATAATGAAATATGACATTCTAGTCAATCATAATAAGTATTTTACAAGACTTGTAAGCATAATAATATGAGATTTTGTCTCATATCAATATGCTCATATATGTTATCTGTAGTCTCACAAGTATATTCATAAGTATGTATGTGTAGGTACACTTCAATACGAAGAAGGAGCACTTCAATTTTAACCTATACACAGTGCGAAAACACACACATGCACACACACTTTTGTCTACATGCATTTCCAAGAGTAAAGCAAAAGCCAAAAGAATCTCATATTTAGGAATTTAATTTTCACTCTTCCTGGTCAGAGAATTTTCTGCTTGTCTGACCCACTTCTTACAAGTAATGCAATGCAAGGTCCTCACCTCTCCCACACTTCATTGAATTTGACCATATTTTATTATTCTTACAGAGAAATAGACTTCCAATATAAGTCTCTAAATAGCTTTGTCCAGAATTCTCTATTAAAAATATGCTAAATATTAGGGACTGCCATTAATTTAGAGAAACAGCACTAGAAACAGGTGTCTAGTTCTAATGATCCCTTTCTTCAGAGGCTCCAGATAACTATTTTTATATGTCAAAAAAAAAAAAAGAAAACTTTGTTAGGAGTATTGAGCCTTCCTAGATCAGGAGTCAGTCAAGTAATTTTCTTTCTGAAGAACTCTCCTTCCATATGTATTTTGTTCTTCACATTGCCTATTTCTACTTGGGAAAGGTTTGTTTTTCTTTTTTAAACATTTCATTTTAAAGTAATTATAAAGTCACATGAAGTCACAAAAAAATGTATAGAGAAGTACCATAAACTGTTCCTCCATTTTCTCTCTATAATATCTTATACAACTACGATGCAGTATCAAAACCAAGCAATTGACATTGTGGCAATCCACAGCTCTTATTGAGATGTCTCTAGTTAGTGCACTTTTTTTTTTTTGTGTGTGTGTGTGTGTGTACCCATCTGTGTGTGTGTGCACTGCCATGTGAAAATTCTGTTTGAGATTATTATCAAACACCTACCTTATGTTTCAGGTTTCTCTCTGTTGTTTATTGCCATCTTGTTTATAAGAGCAAAAAACTTGCAAACATTTTAGAGTCCTATGATGTGGCACTGAATACACAAATTAAGATTCACACTAAGCAACAATAATATAGGCATATATTTAATGCTGTGGAAAAATGTATATAGAACATATTAATGTCTGGTATTGTCATTATCAAACAGAAAACATTAGCATGTTCCCATTTTTGTACTTAACGATAATAACAAAACATAAAGAAGGAGAGAAATAAAAAAATAATAACCCAGAATTATGTATTTTCCCTCTTCCTTTTATTTTGTTTCTCCAAAAGTTTAATGGTAAACATGAGTAATAAAAAACAACTATATATTTAAACTTACTTGAGAACATATTTCCATACTTATTTATATTCCCCAACTTGGTGGTAGAAGTGATTTGATATATCCAATTTCTTTTGTTCACAAAAGCTAAGAACACATTTTTATAGCATTTTTATAGTAGTTTGTCACCATTAAGTTATTTCTTTGTGAATATATATATTTAGTATGTGTATATTCCTTAAAGTCTGAGGGATACTTTTTAAAAGACATACTCAAATACTATGTAGTATAATTCTCTATATTCAATGAGAACTCAAAAATTACTTTTTGAGTAACATTAAAAAATGTAGCAATATACAGCTTCTCCTCAATGAGATTTCAGAATTTTTAAAGGCAGGACTTGGTTTGCATCTTTATGATATTTTGCATTTAATACTAATATCAATACTAATAACAGGACATCATTATCCTCATAAAAGCTACCATTTACTGAGTATTTACT